>CM021778.1:13155268-13259421 GCA_011076525.1 Nettapus auritus
TATATTTTTTAATTATTATTTTATTATTTATTTATTTGTTTATTATTTATTTATTATTTATTTATTATTTATTTATTTATTTATTTATTATTTATTATTTATTTATTTATTATTTTTTGTTTATTTTTTATATATATTTTTTCCCCCCTTATCCCTTTAACCGTCCTCATCTCCACCCGGGAGGTTTTTATTTATTTACTTTTATCGTTTTTATTCTTTTCATTCCTTTTTCTCCCCCCGGTCTCCCCCCGAGCAGTGCCGGAGCAGCCCCCCGCGCCTCAACCTCCCCCTCCCCAACCACCCGGCGCCTGTCCCTTTAAGCCTCGCCCCCCTCCCCGCCGCGTGACGTCATCACGGCGCGCCCCGCGGCCCCGTTCCCGCCCGCTGACGTCCATCCCGCGCGACGCGGCCCGGGAGCGGCGGCGGCTGCCGAGGATGTGAGTGGGGTCGGGGGCGGCGCGGGGCCCATCCGCCTCCATCCGGCCCGGCCGCCGCTCCCAGCGGCCTCGCGGCCTCCCGGGGAGCCCGAGGGGAGCGCCGCGGAGGAACCGCCGAGGAGATGGCGGCGGGCCGGCGGGAGATGGGGGCGCTGAGGAGCCGCGGCCTAGCGCGGGGGGCGGGCGGGAGCCGGGAGGCCGGGCCGGGGAGGGGCCGGGGCAGGGCCTGGGCCCGCGGCGCTGCCCCGGAGGTGGCGGGGCCGTGCCCTCGGCCCGGCTCCGCGTTCGGGGAGCTGAGGTCGCTGCGGAGCTGGGGCTGTGGGAGCGCGGCTCGCTGCCAAGGGCCTTGTTCAGCCTGCTCGGCCTGACCGCCGCCGTGCTGCTGAACGCCGGGCTGTTACGGCTTTGTTGCTTCTGTTTTGGTCCTGGAGAGCCGCGCGTTGCGTAGAAATGCCTCCTCTCCTAACACGCCCTCGTGTGAAGGTTGAGGTTTGTCCTTTCCGCGCCGAGGCGTGGGCCGGCGGCTGTCTGAACACCCGTTAAAGTGCCCCGAGGGTCTGGATTTTGCTGAGGTTTCCAGCTGAAGCGTCCTTGGAAAGGCACACAGCACTTTGATAGAGAAAAAAACAAAGGTTAGTTTAGAGCCCCCTTGAATGCTGCATCCCAGGAAGTTTGCTGGCTGTACAAACACCACTTGGTGCTTCGTCTGGTAAGTGCCAGGCTGGAGGGAGGCACGGAGGAGCGGTGCCGGAGCAGCAGCCGTTTTACAGGGTCTCAGCAGTGCCTGTGTTGGCCTTCAGCTGCTCTCCCTCTCCGCCTTTCCTCCAGCAGGGCCAGAGCTGGAGCTCGCAGCTCAGCGGCCGGTAGCTCTGCACAGCCGAGCTGGAGGCACAACGACCGTGAGGGTCCGCGGTTGCAGGAGTAGTTGGTGTGTGGGAAGAAGCGATATAAAGCCGAGTGGTTGTTCAGAAGGGAGGTGAGGAAGGAAAGCCCAGGCTTGCTCTTCTTGACCACCTTTAGCACCTGTGGAGCAGTCCCTGGGCTGCCTTCTTCCTGCTGCAGGTGTTAGGGAAGGCCTGCTGGTGGCACATTTGTGCTGCTGCTTTCCTGTTCTCTGTGCAGAAAGGCTCGGGTGTTCCTCGACTTCTGGAAGCTGTTGGGAGCAAGGTGTGCGAACCCTCACATGTGTTGCTTTTTGTGGTGGCTGTGTTAGGGAAAGCCCTGAAACAAAAAATCAGGAGAGCCGAGTTCAGCTGTTCAGAAGCGATCTCTTCCCAATCCTAAATTTAATTGAAACTTAGAGAATGAAGCAGGCGGTTATCAGAGCTGGGACACCAGAAGCACAGAAGCATCGAGAGCGTTGCAATAAGCTGGGGAGTTTTTCTCTTGTTAGCTAACTTTGCCTTGGCACGCGGAGGGGGAAGTGTTCCAGCACCACTCTGTGACTGTCGTGTCACTGCGCGTAGTGCTGGTTCAGGGGGGTTCGTGCTTGTTCTTCATTTCCCAAATGTTTTGCTTGTAGGTAGGTGATCGGCGTCACACAACTCAGATCTGCCACGTTTTTAGCCGTTATTAAAATAGATGGTAGAGGAAGTTTTTAATTCGGATGTTAAGCAATCTTAATCTGATCTTTCTGAAGCTGAAAGGTCTGTGGGAGGAGCTCGTGAAGGCTGAAAGCCGTAACTGAGCGTGGGTTTTTTGTTGTTGAAGTCCTCAGCACCACTTCTTGACCAACGTATGCTCTGGGCCACAAATTGGCTGTGGAGGAAACCAAAGCTTGCTCCTGGAGGTGAGGCTGTCAGGAGGCACGAGCTGCGTGTACGTCTCGCGGAGGAGCTGGGTGTCCTCCACCTGCCTCTTCTGGGGAGGGTTGGAGCGTGAGGATCCTGGGTGCTCCTGCGAGTATCAAAGGGACAGCTTCAGACACGCGTACAGACTTAGCTCATCACTAGGCTGCTCTTTGGAGTTCATTGCACTCGATCAGGGATCGGTTCTCAGAATCAAAGAGTTAGAAGTGAGATTGGAGATAAGCAAGGCCCGTTGGTTGCTGCTTTGGATGCCTCCGAAGGGGAAATGGAGTTATCAGGAGTGAAAAAGAAGAGTTTGCTAGCACTCAATGAAAGTAATTAAAAATCCAACAGTAGGTAATCGTTCCATCCCAACTTCCTAGGCTTAATGAGACCAGGGATGTTGTAGGGTACTAGGGCTCTCCCAGTGAGGGTGAGGAGTTGGAAACGCGCCTCTTTCTGTGGGGATTTGTATGGGAGCCTTTCTGTATGCTGCAGTCATCTTCAAAGCTGCTGCTCTGCGATGGAAAACATTTTCCCTTTTCTAAAAAGCCCAGACTTGGCTAACGCTGTAACTCTGCAGTCCTGGTGCTCTTGAGTTACGTTGGAAGTTCAACGCTTCGTGTTGCCGCTCGGTTCCGTGTTTGGGTGCGGCTCTCTGTAATAATCCCTTCTGCCATTTGTTCTTTCAGGGCTCCCTCACCAACCAAACGCAAGGATAGGTCTGAAGAGAAATCAAAGGACCGATCAAAGGACAAAGCAGCCACTAAGGAGTCGGGTGAAAAGGATCGTGGTCGGGACAAGACGCGCAAAAGACGCAGTGCTTCCAGCGGGAGCAGCAGCACCAGGTAGCTGCCCTTACAGGCAGTGACAAAACCCCGCGTTTTCAGAAGCCATCAGCCATTTTCCTGCTTCATTTCCTTCCCCACGTCATGGACTCACTCAAACGTTGCCTTGTGTCAGTCACAGTAAAATTGTGTCTGACTTGAAGGGTTTGGGTTCTGAGATACGAATTTCATCTGGCTGAACTAACGAGCCATGGAGAGTCGATTTTCAGTGTTTCAGCCTGCAGTTGTTTTCTTCGTCATCATCAGAAGTTTTTCACCTGTTCTTTTTCTGGGTACTCCGCTCATGTTTTTTCCCCTATCAGGTCCCGTTCCAGCTCAACTTCCAGCTCAGGGTCCAGTTCCAGCACTGGTTCTAGCAGTGGCTCCAGCTCCTCTTCTGCCTCGAGCCGCTCTGGGAGCTCCAGCACCTCCCGCAGTTCCAGTTCCAGCAGCTCTTCTGGATCCCCCAGCCCGTCTCGACGGAGACACGACAACAGGAGACGTTCCCGTTCCAAGTGAGTTCTGTTTGTCTCAGGCATTACCAGTAGCAGGCTGAGCTCCATGGAGAATACAAGGGTTTTAGCAGAATCGTTTTGTTGTTTTGTTTTTCTGAGGACAGTTTTCTTTTTTTATAAGTTAGAGATGTGGATTTGCTTAGAATGGGCGTGCTCCTTTTACTTACAATCCAAGCACGTGCCCTGCAGAGATTGAAGAGATTAACGATCTCCTTTTTAAGGGTGATCGCTACACACTGTATTTTGCAGAGGCAGTTTTAATCAATGTTTCCCCATTAGAGTGGGAGTATAAGGGCACCGGATGACAGTGAAGGTCTTTATATTCCTTGTAAATTATAGCCAAGAGCAACAGAAGGGCTAGGGCTGATAATGGTAGGTAGGCTTGTGTGTGTGTTTGTTCTCTGATGTGTAAGAATAAAACGGGTGGGGACCAAAGGAAGCTTTTTTTGTAAGGGTAGCAATCAAACTGCCTTAATACCCATACAGGTTTTTTTTTTTCCCTTTGGATAATTCTGCAAATAAGCTGTGGAAGGCTGATAAGTCTCCTGCAGGGTTATAATCCAGTTTGCTTTTTGAGTGTGCCCCTAAATTTATGACGGTAAGGTTTGGAAGAAGCCTAAATACAAATGTTCTGCCCACTGAGGGTTTTTCATTTATTTATTTTAAATCCGGATTGTAATTTGAAAAGCCTGCAAGCAAAATGCAATGTGCAGCTATTTAAATGGTTCGGGTGCGATATTTCCAGCCCTGCATCGTGAACAGGAGATAGAGAAACGCAGATCGCTAGATCCATTCATTTTTGGCATGCTTTCTTCCTCTTTAATTGTATTAAAGGATGGTTTTTGTTTTAACAACCACAAAATTCTGTAAGTATTGCCAACAACTCCGAAGAAATGTTTGGTAAGTTTCAAATTTATTTCCCTAGCTGTGGTAGGGCTAAAACTTGGAGAAAAGGGGAGTCTCCGAGTTCAGAAGGTTCTGAAGTAAAAGCAGACAGGGCAAATGTAAATCTTGAGATGTTTCTGAGTAGAGCACTACCACCAGCTCGACACTTCCTAACCTGAAATGTCTTTGGGAAAATTCTGCCCTCGCAAGAAAAATGGTACTTTGAAAAACCACGCGATCGGGATTGGCTTCTAGTTCTTGTCTCGCTTCTTCCTTAAGCTGTAAACATTTTCTGTTGGGAAATCAGGTCCAAGCCACCCAAGAGAGATGAAAAGGAGCGGAAGAGGCGCAGCCCGTCGCCCAGACCTACAAAAGTACACGTTGGAAGGCTCACGAGAAATGTGACCAAGGTAGTGCCGGGCTCCCCCGAAATGCCAAGCTTACGTATCTTGTGGGCACTTGGTGGTGGCTTTCTTAAAGCCTTCGATTTTGTTGTTGTTGCTGGACTGCTGCCACAATAACTCTTCTGGAAGTCCTTGCTCTGTGTCCAGGGAGGTTCTTGAAAAGGGTCTGAAGAGAGATGGTCTGGCAGTGTAAAGGTCTTCAGAGGTAAAAGCTCAGGGTGCTGAAAAAGTGTTTATAAAAGTACTGAGAATTGGACCGGAAGAGTTTCTAACTAAGGGCACAAGGTTCATAAGGTCCCCAAGAGGGTTTTTGCCTTAGACGTGGAGTTTTTGTAGCCTGTGATGACATCCAAGCGGTAATGCTGGTAGACCTTAAGGTCCGGAATGATCCGAGGTAAAACTGAATGGACAACGGTATAGCAAGTGGTAATCCAGGCTCCTTTCCACAGCTGACGAGTGAAATATGTCTCACCCTGCTGATGGCATCCATTTAAAGCCGATTTAGGGCTGTGTACATCTTGAATTTACTGCTCTGTGCCAGCCACACCTGGTCAGTGGTAAGAGACGTATGGGACACGTCCCACAAGAGCGGCGGAGGTCCTTAAGTTCTGCTCTTCCTCTGCAGGATCACATCATGGAAATATTTTCCACTTACGGCAAGATTAAGATGATTGACATGCCAGTTGACAGGCTAAATCCACACCTCTCCAAAGGTTACGCCTATGTCGAGTTTGAGAACCCCGATGATGCCGAGAAAGCCCTGAAACACATGGATGGAGGTAGGTGGCAAATGCTGGAGGGAGGCTGGGTGCTTCTAAAAAATGAATCTTTGTAGCAGGTGGGCTTGGTCTGAAAATGAGAGGTGATGGTGAAGCTTTTGGGTAACTGACCTGAAATCCGCTCATTCTGTTTTCAGCTTGAATGAGTTTGGCTTTTGTGTGATTTCAGGACAGATCCATAAAAACTACAGAACCACGAAAACTGATATTTTCCCTAAATAAAAACCAATAAAATGCTCTAAATTTCTGCTAAAATCCTTCCCGATTAACATCTGCCGGGATATTTGAGTTAGAAGTCCCGTGTGTACGTACGCGGACTTTATCAACGTAAGTCTGGAGCGGGTGGTGGAAGCAGAGCTTGTGACAAAGCTTGTGACAAAGCTGGGAGCTGCAGGAGCCTGCTCTGTAGATGTTGGTGCTGGGAAGTGCTTGCCTCACCCTACTCTTGTGATTCCATGCAAAGGCCAGATCGACGGTCAGGAGATCACCGCCACGGCTGTGCTGGCGCCGCGACCTCGACCGCCTCCCAGACGCTTCAGCCCACCCAGGAGGATGCTGCCGCCACCCCCCATGTGGCGTAGGTCACCCCCTCGCATGAGGAGAAGGTGAGAGACGTGACACTTCCCATTTCCTTCTCAGCGCAACAAGAATGTATCGCCGAAATACTCGGCACGAGGGCAGTTCCATCCCACTGGACTTGGCCTTCCCTTCCAAATGGCGGTACCTAACAGCTCTGGGGCATCAGCTGAACCTGGCTGTGCTTCTGAAGCACTTAGTGCCGGCGCTGACCCGCCGCACTCTGCTTCTGAACGCAGTCTGAGAACATCAGATCCTTTCCAGCCTGCTCCTGGAGTCCCTTCCACACAGTGCTTTGAGACGAAGGGACACACTTGTGGCTGGGAGCAGGTTTTTGGCAGCCCGCTCCAGCTGCTTGCTTTTTTGAAGTCCTTGCGCTCCCTTCCTGTGGCAGGCGGCTGGAGTACGCCGACCTGGTGGGGCCAGGCCTGGACACGTGTTGTGTGGTGCGGGCTCTGAAAGAGAACATGCAGGCAGCCCTTCTCAGGATCTAGGTGAGCTCCTCCGTCTTGGAAACCTGCCGAAAGTCCTGTAACCACTAAAAGCAATTCCTGATCGGAAGCAGCTGGTTGCTGAACGGATAGAGCTTTAAAAGAGAACATGGCACGAGATTCACGGCTCCTCGGTCCTCCATAAAAGACGCTTTTTACTGAGGTCATGGACATGATGGATTGGATGGTTTGTTGGCTTCCCTGCTCCGCCTTACCATCCGTCAGGCTCCGGTAATGTTCTGGCTGGAACCCTGGTGTCACGCTGGTGGAGTACGGATGATTGTAGTACTGAAGTTCTTGAAGCTCAGCTGTTTCTTAGCATTAGTATTCCCGTAAGAAATGACCCCGTGGTTCCGCGTGGCTTAGGTAAACCCTTTCCTTGAATCTCACTTCAGGAGCTGACGTTGACCTTTCACGTGGAGGAGAATCTGACGTAGAAGGAACTTGAGTTTGTTTTGCTTGAGAGTAAATGCTATTCTTACCTGTTCTTTGGATAGTAAGCCTCCTTTCAGCTTCCGAAGCAGAGGGACGGTGGCTGGAACATTCCTGCTCTAATATTCCTCTGTGAATTGCCTTTTTGCTCTCTGCAGTTGGCCGTACTTTAGTGTTTGGTTTGGTTTGTTTTTGGAGGGGGCCAGGGAGCATTGCTTTGAAAAGGTGGTAGATGAGCTGACAAACGACCGGAACCCGTTGTCCACGTCTCCTAATAAAAGCTTTCTCCATCCTTCCCTGCCAGGTCCCGATCTCCTAGGCGCAGATCCCCTGTTCGCCGGCGGTCAAGATCCAGATCTCCCGGCCGAAGGCGCCATCGCAGCCGCTCCAGCTCAAACTCTTCACGATAAAGCAAAAAGACTGGACAGCTTTTTATTTTTTAACTTAAATCCCCATGTAACTAAATATTGTACCTTTTTTTATAATGGGTCTGGGTGAGGAGGGGGGGGAGAGAGAGAGAGAATCCTGGCAGTGAAGGTGATCTAAGAGGAGCAATGAACAGTTCCACGGTTCCTGGCCGTTAGATGATAGCCTCTGCTGTGGGGCTTCTAGTTTCCTGGCATTGAATTGAAATGATATTAAAAAATGGCTTTGATTTTTTTTTTTTTTTAAAGGCTACAAAACCGGCATCTCTTCCCGACAAACGGGTGGAAAGATGTGAGAGTTTCTCTTTCTCCAGTTCGCAGGCTGCTGCTTGTTGATTTCCAGCCGCTTAGCACGCTGTACAGACGAGCATGTAAATCTCGAGCTATTTTGGAAACCCTCCGCGGTAGGACAGGGAGGCGTTGGGCTCCGGCGCCGGGATTCTCGGAGCGGCTGGAGCGCAGATCGCCAAACCCGCCCCGGGCTGTTCGTTGCTTCGTTCCAGCGCTGATGGTTTCTGCGCGTTGAACTCCCCCAATAGCAGAGCAACGCTGCAGAAACTGGCTCGGCCTGGTGCATCGGAAAAGCAGCTGGAAATCCTAGGTGCTGCTTTGGGGCGGCCGCCCGGAGGGCTTCCTGCCACCTTTCCCTAAGCTTTTGGGTCCAAGTTTCCCGTCCCTGTGCTCTCCAATCTCCGAGCGGGCACCGAGCCCTGCGGCCCGGGGGCTGTGCTGCCACCCGGAGAGTTGCGGGCCCCGCCGCCCCCTGTACAGTCGGTCCTACGACGTCGCGGGTTGGTTTTGTTGTGTGACTCTGTAGCCGGTCGCGGTTGTGGCGCCGAATAAAGCCGTAGGCTTGGCAGCACCCCGCCCGCCTCCGCCTCGCTCCCTTTCGGCCTCGGGGGTGGGGGGAGGGGGAGGGGAAAGGGGGGCGCTGCGCCTTTAAGAGCGGCGTGGGCGGTGCCCGCTGACGTCGCGCGGGGCGGGCCACGCTATTGGCTGCCGCAGCGCGGCGGCCGGAAGCGGGAAGCGGGCCGCGTGGGCGCCGCCATGGCGACGGCTGTGGAGAGCGCCCTGAGGGAGGCCCTGGCGGGGCCCGCGCCCGGGGCGGCGGCGCTGAGCGCGGTGCGGGCCGGGCTGGCGGCGGCGGGGGGCCCGGCCGCCCTCGGGCAGCGGGAGCGGGAACGCTTCGGAGCCTTGCTGCGGAGCCTGGCGGCGGCGGCGGTCGCGGGGCCGGAGGAGCCGCCCGGGCCTTGGCGGAGCTGCTTCGTGGAGGGGCCGCCGGGCCAAGCCTTCAGCGCCCTGCTCGGAGCCCTCGGGGAGCCCTCGGGGGAGGCCCCGCGGTCAGCGAGGGGCCGGGGGGGTGGGAGGGAGCGGCCTGGCCGCGCTGAGCTGGGAGCCCCAATCCCCTCCTGGGGGTGTTTCGTTACGTTGGAGTCGCCTCACGCCGCTTCTCTTCCCCCAGCGCCGGCTTTCGGCCGCGGGTGCTCGTGGAGGTGCTGGAGCTGTTCCTGCGGGAGGGCCGCCTCTCGGCGCTGCTGTGGGAGGTTTGCCAGCAGCAGGCGCAGGGCGGCCCGGCGGAGCTGCAGGACGCGCTCCTCAACGGCGTCGTGTCCCTGCCCGACCGAGTGAGCAACAGCCTGCAGGGCAACGGCCCCGCGCTGCTCTTCCCGCAGAACTACTTCCCGCTGCTGGGCCGAGCGCTCGTCGAGGCGCTGCACGAGATCTCCAGCTCCCTGAGAGGTACGGCTGCGGGAGGGCCGTGCAGGCAGGCAGCCCTTCCTCACGCGTGTTCCGCGCACAGCCCCCTTCGCTGGTGCTTGGAGTGCTGAGAGCGGTGTCGCAGAGCCCCGCGTTCATCTCCCAGACTGGTTTGTTGCACATATAAGTATAAGGTACGAGGAATGAGAAAGGTGGCCGAGGCCGTTTAAAATCCCGATGAAAGCTGCAGTTCTGTGAGCTGTTAAATGGCTTCGTCCATTGCCAGAGTTCAGCTGTGCTCAGCTAACTGTGTGGAAGTAAGCCTGCGTGTGTAGCCAGCCTAACAGCGCTGAATGAGCCCGTGTGTTAATTACCGTTGTGTTAAAGGGGAATGAACTGCTTCAGGCTCCTCACTCCACCTGTGTACAGATAACTCTGTGGACTTTTTTGTCTTGAAGGCAGGTGGTGGAGGGAGAAGACAGCGTGCCTCGAGAGAAATAAATCAATCCACGTTCTCAGGCTTCAGCACCCGTAGAGCTGTGCCTGCTTTGGATGCTGCTGCTGGTGGTGATGTTATGTTTGTGTCTGTTTCATCCCAGGTGGCTCGGATTGCTCAATATCGTTTGTTTCTCAAGTTCTGGGGAAGGTCTGCGTTCGTGGGAGACAAAGTGAGTGCTTTACGATAACATCTGGGGGAGAGGGAAAGGTTTACTGTGTTAGTAAGGAGGTGTGACTACGACAGTGATCACCAGCAGGCGTCTGTCCAGGTAATCCTGGGGCTTTAGGAGGCAGGCTGCTCTCCGCTCCTGAGGTTGCTCAGCTACATATCTGCTAGATGGTGATGCTTTTTATCATCAGCACGTGTGAGTGCGGTCTGCTAGGCTCTAAAACATTGCTGAGGTTACTGGTTTTCATATCCTGCCGTTTGAGGCACAATTACAAAATGATTTTGTGGCACTTCTCATGCAGCGGTCTGGGAGCCTACTGTAAATACCAGCAAAAATCCCCCCCGTGTGTAACACTCACCTTACGTGCCTGGCCTTCAGTCGGGCCCGCCGTGAAGCAGGGAGGGGGAAGGAGAGATTTCCTATCTGTTTACTCTGATGAAGAATGCCTACAAGTTTCTCAGGCCTGAGGTTAGTTCTTACCACAGGAGGAATTCAGAATTGCAAACTGTGTTGTATTTCTCTGTAAGGAGCTTTAAACCAGCAGGCTGGCCCCGAGCGCCGTCACGCTGGTTCTGTCTGTCCTGTCTGTGTATTTACCTTTTTTTTTTTTTTTTCTCTTCAGAAGAAATTCTGAGCGTTTTGGTGCCCCGCCTCACGGATCTCACCAAGTCGGACTGCATCTGGCAAAGAATTTGCTGGCGACTGGTTGAGTGTGTGCCAGAGCGCTGGATGGAGGCGGTGGTCCTTGGTTTCGTTCAGAGAGCGCCGGGGTAAGGACTCGGTTTCCTTTCCCGATCCCGAGCAAAGGCTGGAACCTTCTCACAAATACTTGCAGAGGCCGTTTCTGAAAGATGCTGGCGTGTGTGTGCGTAGAGTTAAAGGAGCAGGTGGATTGTTCCCCCTCGGGTAGAACCTGCGCTGTTCTGTAACAGTCTGGGCCATGACACGGAGTAAAAAAACCATTCTTTGCAACCACAGACTGGCTTTTAATGTTTAAAGGTGTTTTAGGGATTCTTAGCTTTTGACTTCTTTGCAATAAGCTGCTGACAGAAATTTCACAGGATTGGAGACAGCGAGAACTAATTCCAGGGCTTCCTAACGTTTTGCTTTGACTTGTCTTGCCAGGGCAGATGTCTTGTCTAGGCTGCTGGGGAACCTGGTTGTGAAAAACAAGCAAGCTCAGTTTGTTGTGACGCAGAAGTTCCTCCTCTTGCAGTACGGCCACACGGTGAGGACTGCGCTGAGCACCTGCCTTGCCCAGTGCTGCTCTGCTGCTTGTGAGGCACATTCTCTTGCTGTGCTGTGTTTGCCTGCTCTTGATGGTACGAGTACTGATTCCGCTCAGCACTGCCGGGTGACAGCTTTGTTCCCAGTTAACAAAAACCGTGGGTCTTGCTTTGCAGACTGCGGTGCTGCAGAACCTCCTTGGCTACCTGTCCCTGGACAGTGTTCGGCGTGCCTTATTGATCAAGGTGAGGTGAAGTCACGGTTCCGGTGATGTGTCTGCTGGAAAAAATGCTGATGTGGAGAATTCTGGCGCTTCTCTAAGTCACTTCTGCTGTTTGTGAGAGTGCAGGAAGCCCCACCGCACTGACGGCTGCAACGCCAAAGAGTTGTGATGGACTAGGCAAGGACTCTCTGCACTCTGCTGTTAGTTTGTCATATTTACTTGGCAAATTGCCTTCCCAGCAGCAAAACCCACGATGCCTGGATTCCTACGAGGGTCCCACATGCTCTGTCCCGCTCAGCTTTCTCCTTCGTCCCCTGCCTGCGTGGCAGATGGCAGAAAGTGCTGGAGCTGGTTGAGAGCAGTCTGTGCAGAACGGCTGATGCTTTGGAATCCTTTTTATCTACCCGTGCCTCAGCAGGGCTGCAGATCCTTCCCCTCTCCAAGTCAGCCGTTTAATGGAACTTCTAGGAAGTTATATCTGGAAACTGCTCCAGATTTGTAATGGTGATTTTGGGATATATTTTATATAATTTTTCCCCAGCGGTCAAAGGTTCTAAAATCCGTGAGTCCTGGCAGCTATTTGGACTTGGAAGGTTGGACTAAAAGCATTGTGTGGACGGGATAATGCTGCTTTTTGATCAATGGCGTGCAAAACAAAACATGGTATTGTGAGAAACAAACATAGCTAGCACTTTTAAGCAGAAAGCATTATTTTAACAGGGTATTAAAGGGAGGTGCTATGGACTTCTTGGTTGGCCAAGCAGAATATCATTTTGGGCCCTGAAATACCAAGTTAGCTCCAGTGGCAGGGAGAATAATTACACTGTGAAAGCGTGAAGACCAAAGGACCATCATAATAAATCTCATGTGCTGTATGAAAGCTGGAGTGTTCCTTCAGAAAGGAAATTATGTATGGAAAAGATCCGTTTCAAGCCAATTTGGGCAGACAAAGTTGTTTACGCTCTCATTCAGGTGCTGCAAGACCTCTTGGAGACCTGGAGCAGTAGCAGTGCTGTGAAACACTCCCCGGCTGAGCAGCAGGAATATATTAGCAAGGCCATCCTTATCTGCCTGTCGCACCTGAAGGAGCCTGAAATAGAGAGCTGCAGACAAGGTGAGCTGGCAGGAGGAGCAGGGCATAGATGTGCTTCGCGGAAGAAGTGACTGTGGAAGAGAAAATGATCTCGTTTGGATGTGTAGGCTATCAGAATTGTCCCAGCTTCATTTTGGCAAACAGGGTGTCCTGCTGGAGTCCTTTTTCTTTGGTACATATACAGCGTAACTCCAGGTACGGAGCTGTAAATCATGGCAGTGAAGGTTGGTGTCTCTGAACTCAGGCCATGGGCAGGGACACCTCCCCCTAGGTTTTACAGGGCCCTGTCCAACCTGGCCTTGAACACCTCCAGGGACGGGGGAACCACAGCCTCTCTGGGCAGCCTTGGCAGCCAAGATTTTCCTGTTAACCTCTAATCTAAACCCACCCTCTTTTAGTTTTAATCAGTTCTTCCTTGTCCTGTCATTATCTGACTGAGCAAAAATACTCTCTCCATGTTTTTTATAGAGCCCCCGTTAAGTATTGAAGAGCTGCAGTAAGGTCACCCGCAGCCTTTTCTTCTGGAGGCTGAACAGCCGCAGCGCTCAGCCTGCCCCCAGGGGAGAGGAGAGGTGCTCCAGCCCTGACATTTCCATTTGTGTTCCAAGAAAAATCTCTCCAATTTCTAGAGTTACTTCTGTGCGTGTGGTTCTTTTTTTAATGATCGGAAGGTTGACTTAGACCTGTTTTGTCTGTTTTGCTCTAGAGCTAATTCTCCGTTAGGAAAGTGACAGGTGATTTCCTAATGGTACGGTGCTGGTCAGAGTTTGCAGCTCCCTCATAGCACGGTGTTACACTTACGTGGCTTCAAAACTCTAAAAATGAGCTGAAGATTGACTTGTTTTGCCATCCTTTTTGTTTTATGTTTCAGCGAAAAAGTAAATATGCCAAATTTAGAACGTACTTGTAATGTTTGTTGACTTTCCAGCCCACGAAAAAGCACGTTTTTGTTATATGGGTGCTGAAGGGAAACTGCCACCACAGAGAAGTCCTGTTTGCACAGGCCCTTCTGGGCTTTCTACCCATCGTTGGGTGCAGAGTGGCGAATGTTGCCCTCCTATGGAAGTGGCATGAAGATCACAGCATCACAGAATTTCTAGGTTGGAAGAGACCTCCAAGATCACCGAGTCCAACCTCTGACCTAACACTAACAGTCCCCACTAAACCACATCCCTAAGCTCTACATCTAAACGTCTTTTAAAGACCTCCAGGGATGGTGACTCCACCACTTCCCTGGGCAGCGCGTTCCAATGTCTAACCACCCTTTCAGTAAAGAAGTTCTTCCTAAGATCCAACCTAAACCTCCCCTGGCACAACTTTAGCCCATTCCCCCTCGTCCTGTCACCAGGCACGTGGGAGAACAGACCAACCCCACCTCGCTACAGCCTCCTTTCAGGTACCTGTAGAGTGCGATAAGGTCGCCCCTGAGCCTCCTTTTCTCCAGGCTGAACAGTCCCAGCTCCCTCAGCCGCTCCTCATAGGACTTGTTTTTTCTGACTTTGTTTCCTGTGCTATTTATTTTTTCAGAACTTCTTACAAGCATGATGGAGGGCGTGAAATGTCACTTGGATAGCAGCCTGCCGCAGATCCGGCGTCTGGGAATGATTGTGGCAGAGAGCATTAGTTCAAAAATAAACACCGATGGGCCTGTCCTGAAGTTTCAGGTGAGGGTTGTAAGGACATTCTTCTCTGGTGTGCAAGGCATGGAGGAAATACGAGCTTTATAGCGGGTGATCGGGGGCGTTATGGTGAGTTCTGACACTGTCTGGAAATAAGGAGAGGCAGCGACAGGGTGTCTGCTCGCCAAAACCAGTTGCATAGAAAACAAATGGATGTGGGAGAGTGGCCTTAGGGGCGTATTCTGATGGCAAAGTTTAGGGCAAACTGTTAATTAATAATGGAGTGCTCGAGATTTATCATTGCCTGAGATTCTGATCTATGGAAGTTACGAGGGAACTTCACACCTAAACCAGGGGTGAGCATGCAGTCCCTGCAGTGGTAGGAACATCTCTGAGTTGAGATTTCCAAGATAAACGTGGGGATTTTTGCTGTGCTGTCAGTAGGAGCATTTGTAAGAACTACGTGATCCTTTCTTCAAAAATCTGCATCCTCCATTGTGTTCCACAGCCAGCTATTAAATGTTTTAAAGATGGTAAATAACATTGAGACAAGGGCTGACCAAGTACTACCATTAAATAGAGGGATGAAGATTACATTTGGTACAGATCGCCAAATGGCATCTTACTTAGGTTGCTGCTGGCTGGACGGTGATTGAAACAAACAGGGTTAGTGTGTGTCTGTTCTGATTCGGTCCTCGTTTGTACACCGCACAAGGGTCAGACTTTGAATGCTGGTCATGTTTGCAATCTTAAAGTAACCGTTATTCTGAATGTCTAGTACGAAGAAGATGATGAAACAAGAGAACTGAAGTCCCTTCTGGTGCAGGCTCCATCGTGCTGTGCTGTCCCAAGCGTCCCAGACGACAAGTAAGCTATTGCTACTCTTCATTTCCATGCCTTTTAAGTAGTAAATACAAAAAATCATACTGGGAACTTGGCAAGTTACATTCCCCACCCACGCACACAGCCCTGATGTTGATTATTTGCAGAGACTACATCTGGAAAAGATGCGTTGTTCCATTTTTACCTTTTCTCTGCTCCTTGTGACTTTATCTTCCCTCACTTACCTCTTCCAGACTGAAGAGTCCTCATCTATTTAGTCATTCCCTGTGTTCTCACAGAGCGTTACAATGCACCTTGTTCTTATAATGCAGTCTAATTACTTGAAATTCATAATTGAAATGGTAGCATGTATTAGAACTGCCTGTTTGGTAGCCACGCGTGGTGAAACCGTGCTGCAGTTCCTGGGGTCTGTGCTCCCCTGAGGAGAACTGAATGGGCCTTTCTGGTCACGTCTGGGAGGTCTTCTGCTGTTTGGTCACACGCAGCCACCCCCTGCCCACTCATCAATAACAAAAATCTAGCGTATCCATCAGCGTAAAGACTGGTTCTGAGGTGCTGTTAACTTCCGTGGCATGTGCTGAGGGGCTTGAAGCACTTACTCTGGTCAGCAGATGAATGAAACACTTAATAGCGAGTGAAGCTGTCCAGCACTCTGGTGAAAGGCAGGCTTATTGCTCCCGTTTTAGGGGTGCAATCAGCATAGACAGCTGTTTGAGACAGCCTTTGAGAAGTAGAGAGGTGATCGGACATACAAAAATCCACAAAAATATCCGCAAATAGATTACAGATTTTTTTTTTTTCTTTGTTATGAAATTCATCCCATTAGGAATGGTTAAAGATGCTTCTTCCCCATTTGTTCAGCGTCATTCATAGCTTTGAATACTCTGCAGACCAGCGTGATCCAGTTAGCACAGATGAGACTTTCCTTAGCGGTCCTAGACACAAGTTAGTACAGGGAGAATGCAGCAAACTAGCTAACTTATTTTTTATCTGTTGCTTTTCTGTTACGGGATTCTGATTGTCCCCTCATCCCGTTCTGCCCCCCGGGACTTTGTCCTTTATGAAGGCCAAGCGAGGTGGGAGACTGCAGTAGAAATAAGTACCTGCCATTCTGCTGAGGCAGCAAGGCTTGATGGCATGGGTGGTTTTTTTGCTCATGAATACGGACGGTGAATCCTACTGGTTGTAATGCTTCTTGTTGCTCTTAGCAGGAATGAGAAAGCAGATGCTGCGCTGCCATCGGCATCAGAAAGTACTGGAAAATCCCCAACAGCGGCGACCAGCGCGGTGTCGGATGAGGAGTCGGATGCTGAGCTTGACAGGTGTGGGGACAAGAAGCTGATAGGAAGTGGAAAAGGGAGTGCTAGGTTCTTAAGGGAAGACTTGGAGAGAAGGGAGCTATTGGTAGCTGCTCACCCCGGCAGTCTGTGCTTTCTGACCAGAATGGGGGAGCAGACCTTGTTCAGCTGGATGTTGTGTAGGAAACTGCATGCGAGTATGTTAATCAATACCCGGAGCAAAGCTGTTGTTGTGTACAATCATTATATTTATTCCATTTGACTGACTTAATGTACTCTTTTTTTCCTCTGGAATTATCAGTGTATCTACCCGCTTAGCAGGCCTGTCCTGTCCTGTCACTTCAGCAATACATAAAGAAATCTTAGGAATTGGCTTCTTGCCTCTGGGTCACCCGACTACTTCTGCGCTTGACCAAGAGACCCAGCTCCAGCCCTGGTTACAGAACTGCTCTTTCACTGGCATTCAGAGCAATTCATAGAAGGAGCTCCCTAAGGAACTCCTTTAGTCTCCGCTTCAGCAGTGCTGCTGTACTGTGCAAGAGTGGCGGTGTCACAGTAGTGCCTGTGCTGCTGCTTTACTTTCTGTGTGGATAGCTGAGGGAAGGAAAACAACTATACCCCATGAACTAACTCCTGCCTTTATTTGTTTTACAGCGATGATGATCTTACTCCTTATGACATGTCAGGGGACCAAGAACTAAAGAAGACCAAGGCTCCAGTGTATATTCGAGACTGTATCGAAGGTAGGAGATCGTGGGCTGAGTTTTTTTCTTACTGTTTTGGGGAGAGTGGTCGCTTTAGGTTTATCTTTGTTCTGAGCTAATTTGAAGAAGGTTACTCAATGAATTGAAATACTCAGTTTGTAATAGTTTATTTATCTGGACTCATGCTAACTATCACTTCTGAGTAATTGGTGCGATTCCTAACGCTGTTCCTGTGTGGGGTCAATGATACTTTCCTATAAAAAGACAGAATACTGTCAGAAGAAAGTTGGGTATACACCCAAGCACAGTTCTATTAATAGGTTTTGTTTCTTTTGTCCTTCAGTCCTGACAGGATCTGAAGATATGGACAAATGGGAAGCTACAGTCCAGGCTCTGGAGAGCTTGGTTCGGAAGAACCCCGCAGCAACAAGAGAGGTGAAGAAGTCTGAGCTAACAGTTACTGGTGGGCTCTAGCACAAGGTTATCCTTTTGCCCTTGTGAGGAGACTAAATGTGCCAACAGAGCAGCCGGCAGAGCTGCGTGTACTTGAATTCAGAGCTTTCAACTTGGGAAGGGAAATAGAAGGAGATAGTTGCTTTGCAAGCAGTTTGCTAGGCTAGAGAGCACGAAGGAGCAAAGAAGCAGGCGAATGTGCTGGCAGCACGTGGCATTTAGCAGCTCCAGCACTGAAATGAAGTGTGTTTGCAAGTAGAGCTTAGCAGTAACTCGAGGCAGCAGAGGAAGCTCCATGCCTTGTGCTGAGCAGAAAAAACTTCAGAAAGAAAATTTACAGGGGAGGCACGAATCCCACAGACAAAATGATTTTAATTTTGGATGTCAGTGATATTGGACTGAAATTGAATTGATTGGTATTTCCCAACAAAAATGGGGATAAAATCAAACTTCCCTATTTGCTTGTAGAAGCGTACTTCCTGAGGGAGGAGGTGGATTGTGCTGATCAAGACAAAAAGCTTTTGTGAGAGGAACTTAGGAGTGGTTTGATCGCTCACCGCTACCTGTTGGTGAACAGCTGAAGGTGGGATTTGTAGTGCCAGCGGTAGGTGCCTCTGCCAGCTGAGAGAGGGAAGGGCTGTAATATGGTAAGGGACTGGAGGGACGCCGCGTGTGCTACAGTGCCCTTTAACCCACACATCTCACTAATAGGTTTTTCTATCTTATGATGATTACCATTTGTCCAAAAAGCCAAAGTGAAACGTGAATGTGGACAGGGAAATCAGCTTAGGGGGTTGACACGTTTTGAGAAATCTGTCTTGATGGCATTTATCTTAATGTTTTCTCTCCCTCGTGTGAAGGGCAGCATGTTGTTGCCTGTATTCTGTTCCCTCATGTTCTTTACTTCAGCATTAGAAATGGAAAGTGGACTCTGCTCTGCAAATCCTGTGAGAAAGAAAACACCTGCAGTGACTTGATTCCTTTTTTTTCTTATTTTGAGCAGGTTAGTGTGGAGTTGGCAAAAATACTACTGCATCTGGAGGAGAAGACCTGCGTTCAAGGCTTCGCAGAGCTCCGTCAGAGGGCCCAAGTAGCCGTTTTAACTGTGGATCCAATACCTGTTAGTCTCTCTTACTTCTTCCCTTTTTCAGTTGAGGCACAGGGAAAAATTGGAGCAGGTGAAGTGTCTTATCTTTGTAGAAGCAGCCAGAGTGTGGTAGAACAGCAGGCTGATGTGTGACAGCACTTACCCAGAGATGGGCTGTATACCGAAGAAGCTGCAGTGGATGGCCAACAGCAGGAGAGAAAAACTCAGTCAAGAGCTGTAGCAGACTGGGAGAGATTTGGTATACGGGTCAACCAACCATACACCAGACAAGGCAGCTGAGATAAGGACTTGATGAGCAGAGATTGCTTCACATAGAATGCAGCTGAGGCACACAGTCTCTAAAAGATTTGACCTTTGTAACGAGCTGCCATAACGTTTGGATGCCTCTGCATAGGAGGGAGAGAAGAATCGCAAAATCCCTTTTGTTGTTTACTTCCTTTGGGAGAAGCTAGAAGTGGAAGTGTCTGAATTTCCCCTGTTCATACAGTGTTTCTCTTCTCTTCTCTTGGAGGCTTGTTAACCATCAGGAAGCAGGACTTTGCCTGAAATGGAGAATTTAGAATTTTCAGAATTAGTGGAAAGGCTGCGACTGGGTTTGTGTTCACTGCTCCTTGATTTTTCTGTCCAGGTAGCACAGTACTTGACCTCCCAGTTCTATTCCCTGAACTACAGCCTGCGGCAGCGCATGGATATTCTTGATGTAAGTGCTCATCTCCTTGCTTCTCATTTTCATTGTGGCTTTGTTGCACCAGTGCAGTGTCCCCAAGATGTAAAGGCGCTAACCTTTATTCCTTGTAGGAACAGGTGAGGAGGAAGCACAAGCATAGGAATCTGTTGTGTTAGTGTTTGTGCCTGGCATTCCGCTCTTGTTCTTAACCCTGACTAGGACAGGGATTATCCCCTTTTAACAGAACATTCCTTTTTTTTCCTCTAGGTATTGGTTTTGGCAGCTCGGGAACTGTCCTGTCCCAAAGTCCATGGGAAGACCAAGCAAGTCGAAAAGCCTCGTGTCCAGCTCCTTCCTGAAAGTGACAGCTCTAAGGACTGGAGAAAAATTGTTGATGAGAGGATCAAAAGCAAGACTAGGAGGTTTGCGAAGGTGAGACCAGGGCAGAAACAAACTTAGGTCAAATCCAGCAAAAATGCGGACAGTACGACTTGCTGTAGTTCTGTCTGGAAAGAGCAAAATACCTGTGAAATTGGGCTCACTCCAGAGGCAAGACTGGGTAACTTAAATTGTCAGTTTTGCTTTAATGTCTTTTTTTTTGTTTGTTTGTTTGTTTGTTTTGTTTCATGGGAAGTACCAAATCCCGTAGTCGTTTCCCAGGAGGAAAAGGAAAATAAACCTTGAACTCCTTGTCTGGCACGGAGGGATGGCTCTGTCTGTTCTGTGCCTGTTCTGAGCTTGTCTGGCCACTGCAGGGAGCTGTTAACTGCACTCACAGATCCCAGGGCATCCTCCTTCACACGGGACTGTCTCAGGCTTCTGTTTTTCAGGGAGATGAACTGATGCCAGTATCACAGGTCCCATAACTCCCCTGTGGGTCATCCTAGAGGACTTGCTTTACAAAACTCCTCTATACCTTGTTCTTGGTTTTAATTTGTAACCCAGCAGTACTGAGGTACATTGTACTGAAATACTTAGATGTGTGAGAGGATCTTAAGTGGGAAGTGAGGTGACTGGTCTGGAAACTAGCAGCCATAGGGGTACAAGTAAGCAGTAGCTGACAGTGTGTTGGCTGCAGTGGATGAATGTAGAACAGTTGGATGCTCCATCTTGTGTCTAGACTTCATTTTTCTCTTGGACAGGGTCCATCTCAAGTGCAAGTGGCTTCTGGCCCTAATGAATTCAATTCTGTTGCTGGACACTTCTTTTTTCCATTGCTCCAGAAGTTTGACAGGTGAGTGAACGCCTTGGGATGTGGGTTTGGCAACAGCAAGAGCGAACCTTTCTGCTTGTCTGAGAGCAGCAGAGTAAAGCCCAGAGGCTGCGTGGGAGTCCTGTGACACCACGCTGATGCCTGGCTCATTGAGCAAGCTTAGAGAGGACAATTTTGTGCTCTCGGACATAGCCTATGAACTTTTCTTGGACAGGAACACGTAAGACCCTGCAGTAAGCGAATATTATGCTACTAAGCATAACCTGTCAGCAGGTACACAGGGGGATGAATTTGGCAGTACCAGTCAGCTTTTTGGCTGACCCTGGGGAGTACCCAAAGCCACAGCACTCAGACTGTAGCCTTTACTAGAAGTTACCTGCCTCAGTTCTCATCTTGTCACATGGGTTGATCCTTTTGAGTGTGTTATAGTGCACAGGACACATCCTACTCTCATGTTTACCTAAGGAAAAATCAGTAACCGATGCCGTAAGAATCCAGATTGTTGTAATATCTGTCTGAATGGTTTGTTGGTAGTATGGCAGCAGTGCTAGCTTTTGCATGCAGTTGCTTCCACGTAAAGCTAGCCTGTTGGTAGGGCATGTGATCCCACTGTAGAGGATGTTACTGGTGTGGGAGCAAGCAGCCGTGACCCATGTTGAACTGGGAATGACTGCATAACATTTTTTAGGGATTCAGACTTGTATGAGACAGTTTGCTCTGCACAGCCAGCCTGAGCATTCCAAAGAGGCACTGTTCAGCCCTGTCACTGCCACAGGTCTGTTTATCTTCTGCTTGCAGGCCTTTAACAACTTTTGATCTCCTGGGGGAAGATCACTTTGTCCTCGGAAGACTGGTCCACACATTAGCAGTCCTGATGTACCTGGCTGTCAACACTATGGTAAGGAAGGCTGAATGAGCTGACTTCTAGCCTGGGAGCTTGGAGCTGCATTCTGGGGCCTGCTACACTTAGCCTGGCAGTAAGTTTGAGTCATGTGCTGAAAAGTCCCTAAAAGGGTTGAAAAAAGATGGTCAGAAAGGAGATAGGGATTCAGACATCCCTGCACTTCCTTCTGCTGCTTCTGAGAGTTTTTCTTCCAACTTCTGTGGGAAGTTGGACGTATCTTTGCTATTTACTGCTTCAGTTTCCTCATCTATAAAAGAGCTGGTTGTGACCTTGATGTTAGGGTTACAGCGGTACTCATCACGGCGCGGTTCTTGGTGGTGTGAATGCGCAGGTATTCAGTGCTTGTGTCATAATCCTGTTTTACAGGCAGTTACTGCAATGGGAAAGGCACTGATGGAGTTTGTTTGGGCTCTGCGTTTCCACACCGACTCGTGAGTTGTAGTTGTATGCTTTTGTTCTCAAAGATCCCCTGTGAGTAGGCGTCCAGCCACAACCTCTCCTTGGCCAAGACGAGCACCTGGCTGAGAATGTCAGTGACTTAAACTGTTCTTTTTATGCTTACCTCTGGTCTTGTGTTCTTGCGGCTGAGTATTGCAAGAGCGTGTAATGAAAGCATTGCTTTAATGTCAGACCAACACAGGAGCTTAGCTAATGCCTTCTGGTGTTGAGATACCATCATTACCTCTAAAAAGCGTGACAGATTTCTTCTTCAACTATTCTTGTGATGTTTTCAGCTATTTCAACCGAGGAAGCTGAGAAAACTTTAGATTCAATTCCTGCATGCGACTTGGAAAGAAATTAAGACGTAGCTAAAATGCTGTAAACATCCAGCTTCTGTTTTGACCTCGCGCTATTGCAGGTCCCTGAGTTTTGCTGCACTCCCTGAGACAGCACGGCCGGGGCTCTGTACGCGAGTGCTGTGCCAGCTGGTGCATGGTTACACTCCCAGTCAGTATGAACGTGGCAGTAGTTATCGTAATTAGAAATAGTGGAAGCTGGAGAGCCCCGGAGGTGCGGAATAATAAGTAAATCAAGGTAGAGCAAGAAGCTGCAGGTTTTGACTAGTTCGGTCTTTCTCCAACAGGTATGTGAGGCAGGGTCTTTTATCCTGTATCTCCTCCGTGCTGCTCAGTGTCCCTGCGGAGCATCTCCTAAGCGACATGACGGAAGAGCTTTTGGAGGCTCAGTCCTGGCTGGGAGGTAAGATGTGGTGGTGGCCAATGTTCTTCTGGCCAGTGCTGCAGTTTGCATGCAACATCTCTTTAAAACTGTGACTGTGATGATGTCTTTGTGTTGTGCTCCTCAGAGCTGCAAGATAAATGTATGTATGGCTTGGGCAGAAGTCTAGGACAGCTACCAGATCACACTGTGTGCTGTAGACACACTGCAGAGGTATCTAAAGTATAAGCTGAGAGATCCTCATGGCATTTCAAAGTATGAGTGTCCTCAAAGTTTGAAGCAGTTGCCAAGCAAATATCCCAAAATATACTGCGTGCTCCCTTCCTCTTTCTGAGCCTCCAACCACTCATCCCACAAAGCTGCAGAATACTGCAGGCAGTGACTCTGACAGGCAGTGACATACAAGACTTGTTTTAAGCCATGTGCACAGGAGCTGGGTTCCCTTAGTGCTAATAACAAAAGGAAGAAGAGCATGGTGCCATCTCCTAACATCCTAGTGCTGATGAACAACCTATGAAAGAGAGCAGATGATTAGGTTTGTATTGATGTAAGTTTTTATGGGTTGTGCTGAGCTGGGAGTGCACATACTTGTGACTGTGAATGGCAGTGCTGCAAGCACAAGAGGAAATAATGCTGTGTGCTCTGTGCCTCCGAAGCCTCCCCTGTGTTCTGAGTGGCCCTCATGTGACTCCCCGGGTTGGTTTCCTTCACCATTCTCACTCTTGGTGAGTTGGCTTCCCCCAGGGAGCAGGCAGGAAGCAACACTGACACAGGCGGCCTCTGATCCTTGCACGCTGTGGAGCTCTGTGTCCTTTAAGAGGAAGAGAGCTGCCTTGTGGGGCCAAAAACTTTACTTTTCCCATGACATGCAGTGTGCTCTGAAGCATCTGTTTGTCTTTGTTGTTAACCACTGCTATTAGCAAGTAAAGACTTCTCAGGAAGGTTAGGACCACCTCTCCTGAACAAGGGGCTGTGGAGCCTGCTTTTAAGGGGTTACTTTTGGAGGCAGGACAGAGCTAGCAGCATCTCTTATGCCTGTAGGAAGTATTACAGTTTTTTGATGTGGTGCTGCTGCATAAAAGTTGTGTGACGGATCCTGCTGGGAATGAATAAGCTCAGAGGTGTGTGCATACTAGGGAAAGGGAAGCTCAGAAATGTTAAAGAATGTACTTGGCTCCGCATCTGGTCAGATAGGATTAAAGTGTATTTTAAAACCTATGTATCCTTCCAGAGCTGCTTCCCGAAACAACTTTTTGGGCTGTGGCTTTGCTGTTTGTTGTAAGATTGTTGGTAAAGCACTGTCACAGGGACGTACTGGGCTCCTGCAGCTCCGGCAGCGGAGGTCAGTCGTTAGAGACCTGCCTTTGTGACTGAGTCACGGTTTTGAGCTAGACTTGCTGTTCCAGACAAGATTTGAAAGAAGCAGCAACATCTATTAGGTCTGCTGGTATAGCAGGGAAAAATGACAAGCTGTCAAGCATGCCAGCCTTCTACTCTGCCTAACAGCTGGGAGACGTCACGGCTTTGGGCTTCAGCTTAGAGCTTGTGCATTTCTCCTATGGCTAAAACACAAAGAGGGGATGGAAATTCTTCTCCATGCTGCACGTGGCAGAAATCTCTGCCTCTGCTCCCAGCCCGTGCAGATGGCTGCAGTTCACAGCAGGAATAACCGTTCCTGCTCTTCAGACTTGGGGCTGCAACTAGAACTGCTTCCCTCTAGCAAGTGTTCGCAGTATGGTGTAAGACGTTTCGGGTGCTGTCACAGGAGCCCAGTTAGCGGCTGCTTTGGGACATTTCAGCTGTAGAGAGAAGCCACCTACAGCTGAGCAGCCTAACTGTTCCTGGGCGGGGAGGAGGGGAACACCTAAGCATTTCTAGGAAACGGTTCCTTCAAAGGCAGCTGCTGAGGAATTGAGGGAATTCCCCACCCCTTGAAAGTGCTGTCACGGGTAAGTTTCTTTTATGGAAGAGCCTAGATGTATTCTAGTGCCCAGTGCCTCCCTTTCGGTGGCAGCAATTCAAGGTCCGTACTCGTGCAGTCAGAAGCAGTGCCAGCAGCAGGCTCTTCGCTTACGAGCTTGTAGTAACCTGTCTTGTAGCCTTCCCGTTTTTGCTTCTGTAGAGGGAGTTTGGAAACACCATAATGAAGCTCTCCCTGAGTTTATAAATAGCTCTACTCAATCTGAATGAGTCATGTGTTTGGGCTGACAGCGCTGGGCTCTGAGCGCGCTGCTTGTGCGTACAGGATATCCTTACACAGGCTCTCAGCTCTTCCAGGCTCCCCCTGCTCAGACATCCTGCGTGCATCCTGGTTTTTACTTTGCAGGCCCAGTAAGGGCCCCTGAAACAACAGCTGCTTGAAGCAGCTTAATCCCCTCCCTTACACGCTGCAGAAAGCGTAAGAGACCGACTAGTTTATCAGACGACTCGCACAACTGGAAACGTGCTGAACCTCAGGGCCTGCTTCTTTCTTTCCTCCACTCGAGCGTGCTGTGAGCACGGATTTCAGGAGGGAGCACTGAGCATTTCTTTAGGCTGTAGGAACTGGCAGCATGGAGACATCAGGGTTTTGAATAAGTTGATTTCTCATTGTAAACTGCATTCGTGCTAGCAGGTCAGCTGTAGAATAGCTCAAGGGCACAGATATAAATTCTGGCACGGAGGATGTTTCTTTTGATGTTTCATTTAGCGCTGTTCTGTGATGGTGACTGAAATGGTACAAATGTGTTAGGTAAAAGCTCATTTTTTCCACCCATTTTCCCCCTTACAGTGGCTTCTTCTTTTACAGATGTGGTGGAAAAAGATCCAGATGAGGACTGCAGGAGGCTGGCCTTGCAGAACTTGCTACTGATGGAGAACCTGAAAAAGAAACTCAACAAAATTGTCCCCTCCTAGCTGAAGGGTAACAAATGACTTTACCTCGTCCTCTTGCCAGCTGGATGTATGGAGGCACTGCTGGGGCCTCTTCGACGGTCACCTGGCTGACGAAGAGGAAGAAGGGGGAAGGGTGCAGAGCTGTACGCCAGCGAACCTGACTTGACATCTGGACTTTGTAGTGGAGGCCAATTTAGTGAGCTACTGCTATCCGGTACGGAGTGTACAGATGCAGGAAGGTAGGCCTGCACCGCCATCCTCTCCACACCTCCCCCAGCCCCCACCCCCAGCTATTTATAACCTTGGCAGGTTTGAGTCCTCTGCTAAAAATACAGGGAAGATCTCATAGCTGACTTCTTGTCAGAAAAACAGGAGGGCTGGAAACAGCCACTTACCTCCCAGGGCTGTGACATACCTATAAAAAAAAGCTCCCCTGTCTTCTGGCAGCGCTTGGTGGAATAGTTGGAGGTCTGCTGTTAGGGTAGCGTGGTGTCAGCAATGACGCTGCAGCAGCTGAGATGCAAGCATGGAATAGCTGCAGTGAAGTTTGAAGAAATGTGCCAAACGTTAAAAGTTTGAGTTAGAGCTGTACTGGGGTTACAAAGCGAGAATTCTTCCGATACAACATTAGTACAGAAAGAAGGTTGTATTAAGGTGTAACTGAGGTCCAGATTTTGATCTCAAAAGCTCTGGTCTGCATGGCCCTATATTTTAAGTAAAGCTTTGGGGTGGGGAAGTCTCCCTCCCTTCTGCAGTATGGGAGTAGTTTGACTTTTGACCAAGCTCCTAGCCAAGCAGCACAGAGATTGTTTGTTTTCAGAAGTTCTGCCTTCTAAGAAAAGATAAATATGTTAGCACCTTAGCAGACCAAAGCTGTACTTGAAAATTGCCAGCTCAGGAATTCTTCGCTCTTCTTTGGACTTGAACAAGACTGAAGTTACAATACACCTCTCTCTTTTTCCTTTTTTTTTTTTTTTCCCTTCAGTATTTTAATAAACCTAAAACTAGATTCAGAACAGGCTGTATATAGCCAGCTCTTTGTATGTAGTGTTTGAAATGGTACATAATTTCAGTGATGTTGCTTGTACAGTCAAGCAGAAAGAAATAAATTTCTTGGTAATAACCAAAAAGTCTGTCTGCAGCAGGGGGTTGGATGGTGTGCCCCCTAATGAGGACAGAATAAATGACCTAGTGTTAAAGTCAACATTTGTCTTTGGTAAGTACACATTATCAGGGATCCTCCACTTCATCAGCCACCTCTTCTTCCACTTCCTTGGTCTCCGTGCTGCTGTGGTGACTTTGCTCTGCAACCAGGCTTTGGTTTATGGGAATGCCCGCTCCTCTGTGAACTGCCTCGATGGTCTGCTGAGTGACGTAGTACGTCAGGTTTGTGCATGGAATTCTTCTCCGCATCTCTTCCAAATACTTGTAAGCCTAAAGACAAACAAATTACTGTTACGGGTGGGGGGTGTGTACTGCTGCTACAAATCCCAGCAAAAGTGTGAAAAGCATATGCCTTGAACGCGTGGCTGATGAGCTCTTGAACTGATGGAGTTCACTGGTGGAAGGCAGCTAACACTAGGGCAGGACAATTCAGCATTTGATACCGTGAAGCCTTTGCACAGGGGCTTGTCAATTCTATCTTCTTCAGTATAAATAAGAGTGGGTCTCAAAGGCTGGCTTTACATTCTCCTGCTAGCTGAAGCACCGTCAAAACAACACGTTACAAGGTTAATCAGTACAGCTGGAGAAACTACCAGTTGGCATCCTTCTGTTTCATAATGACAGCAGACTGTTTTAGTCCAAACCCTGGTGCATGTCAGAGAATATTCCAGGTTGGAAGGGACCCACAAGGCTCAGAGTGGGGCCAGAGGAGGGCCACAAAGTTGAGGAGAGGGCTGGAGCGCCTCTCTGACAAAGAATAGCTGAGAGATCTGCGGGTGTTCAGCCTGGAGAAGGCTCCAGGGAGACCTCATTGCAGCTTTTCAGTAGTTAAAGGGGGCTTACAAAAAGATGGACAGCAACTTTTTGCTCAGTCAGATAACGACAGGACAAGGAGGAATGGTTTTAAACCGACATCACTGCCCTCGACTGGCTGGTAGTACTGTGCCTGACGCACTTCGGGACATGGCAGGCCCTTTTGGCTACAGGCACTGCTGACTGGCACTGCATGACACATTCAGTTTGCCATCAACAAAGAGAGTTACTCAGATCACTATAATTTTATAATTTTCTTTTTTTTTTGTTTGTCCAGGTGGCAAATGAAGTCCAGTGCAACTGCTGAGGCAGTGCACCCAGACGTTCCTGTTCTTATCTCTAGTAATGGGAAGTATTTAAGAATCCAGCTTTATGCTCCATGTTCTCTGCGCTTTCTTTTCAGTCCCTTGTAATAATCATTTGAAGAGAGTTCCTTAAGCATACAACACCCTGCCAAGCCATTTAGCTCTCGTAAAGGAGTTTCTGCTATAGAACGTCTTCCCATATGAGTTAAGCGCTTATGCCAAGCTGCACTGGCCTATATAAAGTTCAGGCTCTGAGAATTAACTTACCACATGGAATTCCTCCACCTGTAAGTAATGTCCAATCAGAAATGCCAAGACATCACCCTGACGGATGGCGTTGTCAAGATCTTGCTCAGCTAGAAGAAGTTCACATTGTCTGATCGCTTCTTTGGGATCCTCAGAGTAAAGTCTAGTAAAAGAGCATAGTTACTCAGATTTCAGGTTACTCTCTGGTCCTGAATGCCAACAGCCCTTTTAAAATTACATGTGTTTCCCTGCTATAAAAACATAGAGAAGCAAGTCTTCTCTAAATTATTTACTGAGCTGGGAATATCTTCTTGTATGATATTTCTGTCATTTGTCTACAGGCTGTGAATACCGCATCTTACCTCCGAGCATGGATGAATCGTTTGATCAGGGCCATCTTGCTTTGCAAATGTGATAGCTTGCTTTCGTGTTCCAGAGGGCTTCTCGTTTTTGCCTTTGAAAGGCACTTACATGCTTCTGTAAGTGCTCCTTGTGCTTTCTCATAATTCTGATACTCATCGATTTCTACCTGCAGGAAGACAGACGAGATGAGTATCTCACTCTAGAGCTAACAAACCAAACAAACCTTGAAGAATCACAGAAGGTGGACATACCTGAGCACAGGCATCATAGAATCCTGCCAACAGGTCAAGGGCCCTGCCTTTAGTATAGAAGCTGATGATGTTCTTCATAATCTCTGGGTCCTTACGCCAGTCCAGTGACTGTAGGTAGTTGGCTGCCATGATGTAAATCTCCCTCTGCCTGGAGACTCCCGCAAAAAAGATGATTTTCTCTGTGTCTCCAGATTTCATCAGCGCCCTCATAGCCTAGCAATGCAAGAAGGGTGGGAGGACAGAGAGAGAAAAATACTGTGAATACAAACACAGGCTCTACTAAAATGGCTAGGAAGTCACATCTGGATAGCCTACTCTATGAAAATTGTCTCAGGATTTACTTCTGAAACCACTCTTGTTGCAAAATCTTATAAAGGTAAGAGGCTCAGCCTCCCCAGCTTTTCTCCTCCTATCCAAACTGACCTTTAACTTGTTTCCTGCTTGTGTATATTTCTTGGTTGCCAAGTGGTAATTGCCTTGTCGCATGCAGCAATCAGCAATTTGTTCCAGTAGCTCTCTCCGAGACTCCTCAGAGAGGTCCTTGGAGTCCTTAGACACTGTCATCCTCTCAGCCATCTCCTCTGTGATGGTCAGGTTCTGCTTCAGGCAAAGTTGCAGAGCTTCTTGGTACTAAAGGAAGTAAGAAAGCAATGAGCTGTTGCAAGCGCTACCGTGATACTTCACGTTGTTTGTGCTGTAACCCATAAAATTAAGCTATACGAAGGCACAAATGTTAGCAGACGTGGCTTCTCTAGAACATTTGAGGAGTTGTGCCCTACCATCAACTCATATTCAAATATATGCCTTCTCGTTTTGTTCACAAAGAGCATATTTGGTATTGTTTCCAGCAGGATCTTTTCCACGATCTTCCCAGGCACAGAGGTGAGGCTCATCAGTCTGTAGTTCACTGGGTGCGCCTTTCAACGCTTTTTAAAAATTAGGTGCTACTGGGTGCTCCTTTCAATGCTTTTTTTTTTTTAAAAAAAAAAAAAAAGGTTTGGGGGGAGTGATGTTTCCCTTTTTTCAGTCACCAAGGACTTCCCCTGATGGCCAAGACTTTTCAAATATGATGGAGAGTGGCTTGGTGACTACATCAGCCAGTTCCTTCAGGACCCTGGATGCATGTCGTCAGGCCCCACTTGTATGTGCCTCACAAATACGTCTTTTCATAGCTGGTTATTAATAAAGCTAAACCTAAGTGTATGCATGTACACAGCTGTTGTGCTCCTCTCTGTCCATCCACGGAGCTTACCTTTTTGGCTGTTAGCAGCAATTCCATTGCCTTCTCATACTGAGCATGTTCGATAAAAAAATCAGAACAGCGGGCTAGCAGAGCCGGGTCTGACTTCTCATCCAGGTCTTCAGCAATTAGCTGTAGGGCCCCAAACTGCTGTGTGGCAAAGGCTAGCTCCAGAGCTTTGGAGAAGTGTCCTGCCTGCAGAATTCAGGATGAGCCTTTTAAAGACTAGAATAAGCACTGCAGAATTAGCTTACAGGATACCCTCGAGTGGCTTAACAAAGCATTCTCCACCATGAAGAAATGACTGTACATACAGTCACATGTACTATTGATTTAATGCTCCTCTGCTGTGGACATTGCATCAGCTTAAAGTTTGGTATTTTTACTACAAAGTCATTTACCTTATGGTACAACATGACAGCTCTGTCCATTTGCTCCCCCTTTTCCTCATAATAGCAGGCTGCCTCTATCATGTCTTCTGGAGAGCTCAGAAGAGCCAGGTTCATCAGCTGGTCATCCAAATTGTTCTCCTGTTCAAAAGCAAAGATTTGAGTTTTGGTGTTCAAGCAAACTGGTTTCATAATTCTGCCTTCTTTCAGGCTTCCAGCTTTATACCGTCACATGGTAGCCCACCAGCCTCCTCCTGTGTAAAACCTAGAGCTACTCAAATGACTTGGAGCTGCACCAATGACATTTTGTTTCATGCAGTTTTCTGTTGAGATGTGTGATGCACGTATGTATGCATCATGTTGAGCTGTATGACCTGTCCCCTATGACCAACCCATTTACTGAAGAATCTTCTGCAGAAGATGAAGGCAGAAAACAAGAGCATCTGCATCGCTGGGCTGACCGAACAAGCAATGCATCACAGGACGGAACGGTACGAGTGTCTTGTAACACTTTCACACTGCATGCTACCTAAGGGTAGAATCCTACCTTGGTTTTGGACATAGACGTACATCTTCCCATACCTTACACAAGCGAATGGCATTGTTAAACGCCTGGGCCCTGGTGTAGAAGTGTACAGCCTGCTTGATTTCATCCTGACTCTCGTACTGGCGGGCCAAATGGTATGAAGCTGCCCAATTCCCTGTTTCATTTGCTATTTCAGCAGCCTGAAAAGGAAACATAGAGCTTTATGCTACGCCCGTACTCATCCCAGGAATGAGAATTCTCTGGAAACAGACAGGAAGGGTCTGCCTTACCTTCTGAATGTTGCCCTGAAAGCAGTGGACACGGACTAGGGAAAAATAATCCTGAGCCAGTGCGTAGTACTTCAGTGCAGATTCCAAATCTGATTGGCTCTCCAGATACTGCGCCCACCACTTCCACAGGCTCCTAGAAAAGCAACAATATTAACTGCAGTAACCAGAATTGCCAGCAAATGCATTTCTTACCCCTGGGATCTTGAACTCAAGGCTAGATACATTTTTTTTTTTAGAGTGCAGACAGGTTTTACCAAAATGCAACTGAGACATGCAAAGATCTGCGCTAAAAGGGAGTTCAGCATAGATATCTATCTAGTGTGGCTGTTTTTGAGTGAAATATGGCATGAAAAGCTGAAGGAGGATCAAAGTGGATAGATAAGGCAGGTACTGAACTTGCAGCTGAGAAGAATCTCTTCTCCTTCCCTGCTCTCTACACTAATTTGATTTCCAACCTGAAAGTCCCACGCATGACAAGGAATGAGCATGGCACTGACTTGTCTTTCATCTTGTTGACGTAGTTCTCCAGGGCTTGTAAGTCTTCAGAGAGCATTCGGGGTACCTCAAACCTGTGTGTATCTGACTTCTCATAGCTGTAGAGAAAAAGAACAGATGAGATGTGGAATGACTAGCTTAAGAGAATTATTTCACTTCCTGTTTAAAAAATCCACTTAATGTTGGATTAGCCACAGCTCCGAAGTGGCAACCCTGATGACAGTGCTCCATCGGTATTACTCAGTTACTCAAAGCTTTGCAGCAATCAGCCAGAGACATTAAAAATAAAAGGTACAATGCACCTGGAATCAGAGAGGCGATGTGATCGTAGGATTGTAAATACTACAAAGTTCCAGCAATGCTCCAAAGAAATATCCCAGAAACCTCTCCAAACTTTAAGCACAACCCTGTGCAAGTGGCCAAAAGCAAAAGCCCCGGGCTCACCTTGCTTAGTCCTTCTGCCATCCACTGCAATTTCTGCCTCTTTTCCACAGTTGGGAGATCACTGCCTTTATGCCATCCGTCTAGTGCTAGAGTCCTTCCTTACCCTCCCACCCACTCGGATCACCTGTGGGTCATTCACAGCTCTGCTTTGCCTCTGAATGTAAGTGATCTTATGTCGTGAGATTTCACGTGGTAAAAATCATCTAAAAACAAGATTTCCAACTAATAAAACACATTCAAAATCACATCCACCAACTTCTCTGGGAATTCATCAGCCACAGCAGAGGACACCAGAAGTACCCAAGTCAAACCAAATTCTGTAGCTGTGCCTGAGACTCTCAGAGGAAGTAAACAATTAAATCACTGGTAGTGATCTTCCAGTGACGAGCATGGCACTGGATTATTACTGGTGTTCAACTATTGGCCCCTGACAGCACACTTAGGGTGCTGGGCAGTTTATTGCAACAATGCTTCTACCCCTGAGACAGAAAGCACCAGCAACAGGAAAAGGTTTTAATTAATTGCTAGTAGCTGTTACCAGGCATCCTCCTTATCCTGCCTCTAGTTTGCACACAAGACCAAGGCTCCAAACCCCCCGGGAACACGGTTACGCCACAGGCCGGTGCTTACTGAGTGAGAGCAAGGCTGTGCTCCCCGACTGCCTCCAGGTGCTTAGCGTAGTTGTAGTAAGTGGTACGCAGGTGAACCCGGTCGTGAGCTTCGGCCGTTTCAATGGCTTTCTGCCACTGGTTTGAGGCTTGATAGAACTTGTTGAGAAGGTCATAGCGCTTGCAAGCCTTGTACAGTTGCTCCGCATCCTCCTTTAAGAAGAGCAGACGAAGAGCTCGTTAGTTCTGCGTTTCTTAGGCACACATGCAAGCGGTAAATCACATCGGACACTGCACTCACGGGTATTCTGTTAATGCAGGTCATTGCAATGCAGTTGAAGGAACAATAATTTCGGCAGGGGGGTAACCGACTAAATATACATAGCCTGGAATAGCACATTACTGGGAAACAGGATGTTTATGTGAAAATAAGGAAAGCATTCAGATCCTGACATTTACTGTACGGTATCAACTTGGGGGTGACACGAGCAAGCCATCAGCAATTAAACACTGTCAGCAGGAGTGTAAATCACTTCAGAAAGGGGAGATGTGCTCAGGTGGGGCTACAGTTAATGGCCACGCTGCCAAGAAGTGGTGTCCGAAAGGTCCAAGGGACTGGCGTTTTTGGCAAGAAGGCATTAAGTGCCAGAAGATCTCTGGGACCTCAGGGCAGGTCTCAGAGGCAGGAATTCTTTCTTGGATAACTGATAGCCGTTCCTGGAAACAAACGCTACTAATTTCAGACAGAACTACAACAGGAGGATTTTGCCTGTGCTGACGCAACTGCAAGCAAATTAGGAACTATTATTTTTACACTTTGAGAGGTTCTCCTGTGGAAGGAGCATTTTCCTGCTCCACCCAATGGCTGTCCAGCTGAACACTATATTTAGTCAACTGAGATTATCTGTCCAAGACAGAAAAATAATTTGTCTCTTATTGTTTCAAATTCAAAAAAGCATAGAAAGTAAAGATGGAAGTTGCTGGCACTGTGATTTTATTGCTGTATGAGAGAAAAAAGGCAGCAAAATAGCATCTGTCTTGCCACAGCTTTCCTTCACCTCTCCAAATAGATCTACATATCCAAAAGGAGGAGTATTAACACTTTTCAGCCTCATAGCTTTCTCTTCCAGGAAGCTTTTACAAACATTTAGTTAAATTTTCCTTTTTTTTCCCCATCACTTCAATTCAGGATAGTTGCACTTCCTCTCTAGCTTTTATACTTCTAAAATAGCCGTAGATTGCTGAACACTTTTTTAAGCCAAAGTTCAGCAATTTGGTCATCCAAGTCATCCATGTGATAATATCTTCTCCATATTAGGTCTCAGTGATATTGGTAAAGCACAGTAATCAAGGGCAGAGAACTTAGAGTAAAATAAGAACTAGGGTAGAAAAGACACGATCCGCTTTGGTACGTGTTTGCTGTCAGGTCAGGCTCCAGATTGAGGTGCAAGGGACAGCCTGCCACTGTGCCAGGCTACGGGGAGATGGCTGAACAGCCTGACTGCTCTTTCTGTGCTAGAACCCATGCAAGTCACTGCCGGCATAACAGGAGAAGCAGCGATGGAACTCTGGGCAAATGTAGCAGAGCCAACGACGCTGGGACCGCACACGCAGAAAATCTGACTTGCCAGAGCTCTCCATCCCCAGCTAGCCAGCTCCCAGCCTTGGGGCAGGAAACTTTAATTTTGCCTAAGTGCTGAAAAGCATGAGGCCAGTCCTCTATTGCAGAACACACCTTTAGCCTTTCATTCTGCACACACGTCCAAATGAACCTTGCATTTCCCACACTGGACCTTAAAATAGGTCTGTTAAAATGTTCAATATAAAACATTTCGAAGTACATCTCTTTTTAATCCTGTCAGACCTAGAATGATTATTTGAAGGGTTATGCCCCAAGAAAAATGTAAGACAGAACTTAGGATATTCATACATACAACATCCTTAAAGGATGCTTCCTCCATTGAGCAGCAGTTTTACTAAGTATATGTATTTAGTAAATATGCTGTGTTACTATATGCTATACGATTTACTATACATATATATATTCTGTACAGCAATCAAGAAAACAGACAAATTAATTTGCTATAAACTTCTGCTGCTATGGCTCTTGGAATTCTTATTTCAAGGCATCAGGTTCTGCAATCCTCGTTGCCATCTGTTCTTCAAGGACCACAGAAAGGGCCCACAGGGCTGTTGAGCCTACAGAATTCACACCGACTGCAGAGAAAGACAGTTGAGTGTGGCACAGGAATTGTGCAGCACTGGGCTGTACAGTGCTGAAGGGATGCCTACTTCCCAAGGAGAAAATTCAGCTTCAAGAAAATAACTGTAAGAACTATTCTTCATTACTCCCTTGAAACCTGGTAATAGATTTTACTTCCTTATAAGATTTTTGAACCTCTCTCAGATTTATCGGAAACGGTCAATTTGTCAATCTATTCCCTAGTTAAATGGAGTGGATATTCCAGGACGCACACGATTGACAGGGCTTACCAGCATGCCCAGCTGAATTGCTAGCACAGCGACTCTGGCTTCCTCCTCTGGTTCTTGTTCAGCCTCCCTTAATGCTTTGGCTCCTCTTGCGTGACCCATGTTTCCAAGGCAAATTTTGGCAACGTCAAGCCTCTGAGTCTTCACACACATGCGAGCCATGTTCTCCCAGATAGTCTCACTGTGATAAAGCAGAAAGAAGGAGTGCTGTTAATGGTAGCGCCATCAAGACTTGTGTTTTAGGCAGGTAAGGGGCAAGGAAAGAGGAGAGAGTGAAAGGGAGAACCATTAATATAATCCACACTTAATATACACGAACGGATTCCAGTTGTTATGTGGAGATTTAAGAGGAACAGAAATAGTCCTCAGACATAAAGGGCAGTTCTGGAACTGAATGTCCGTAGCTTTAAGCTACGCTTAAACTATTAGCTCAAACTTTTTAACTCTTAGCTCACAGCTAAGAGAGTTTACACTTAACAAAATCATCTGCCAACACAGATGCAGTCGACATCTCAGCTTTGTGCATTGTGAGGTCTCACCAGACAACGCTGCTGACTAGGAGGGCCGCAGCACAACCGCCAGTTGCATGGGGGACAAGCGAAGATACACATAAATTCTGGTTCTGTGTGAGGCTCTTCAGAGTAAAACGCACTATGTCCGACTCATAAAAACATAAACATTCAAAATACAGCTTATTTTTAGTGTGTGATCCTCAGCGGAGGTGTGGGCCACACAGTTCTCAGACACCACCACAACACAAAATAAGTACCTAAATGATAAAAGCAGGAAAAAAAATGCTAAGAATTGAATGCCACTTCAGGTCTTGCACCTGCAAGCAAATCTTCCACTTTGGGGGTGGGGGGCTGACAATCATGTTTTCCTATGATTAAAATGTTTTTCTCTTCCCAGTTGCTGTGGGAAAGACCTGCACAAACAGGGGAAACTGACTAACCGGGAAGCAGTGAAGCAGATGAGATGCAACGTGCTGTCAAGCACACACAGTCGATGAAGGCAAAAAAGAAAAATGTTTTTCCTAATTTATTTTAAAATAAGATTATCTTCTGTTTGCAACTACAACCAGCACAAAATTTCCAGGCAGAAATAAATGTAAATAAGTGACATACACTTCATTAAGGCCAAACAGGACAGAGAAAATAAAACGGGATCAGAAGTAATAAATCTGGGACAATTTTCAGGTAATTCAGAAGTTTTGCTTCTGCAAAGCAAAACCACATCTCTGAATATTTTATAGAATTTCTTACATCCGCTTGTCCATATGGAACCTGGTTCAGACACAGTATGCTCTTGCCCTCTTCTGACATATCCAAGTCCCTCCCAGACTGAAATGCCAAAAGCAACATGGAAACAGAATGAAGTAATTTCTGAATTGGAAAGGCCTTACAAAAACTTCAGGGCTAGATCCTTCCAAGTGTAAGCCTGTGCACCTCCATTCAACACAGAAATGCTGATTTCTAGATGCGACCACCCTCGTTTTTAGAATGTTTGCATTACTTTCTTTTTTATTTAAGCCACTGCCTATACCCCAAACTGGCAATAGGCAGGAAAAACATCTTTAAAGGACATTTAGGTCACATTAAATATTGTCACCTAGCTTTGATCAACAAAGTCGGTAAGTTCTGTCATTAGTACAAGATGCCAAACCTAGCGTGTATGCGCACGGCCGTGCTTCACTACACACAAGGAAAATATACGTACTCTCCAAAATCTGTAGCATGCCAGAAGAAGCTGCCAACAGCCATTGCACTCTGTCTGAAGGAACACAAGCTTGGGCTGTGCCAAACTAACAAACAGCACGTTTCTGAAAGGAAATCAAAATCTTTAAGAGCCTTGACAGCTTGCAATTCCATAAATGTAAGGGTTTGTGGACTTGAACAGAGACAAGAGGATGAGAAATTTTATTAGCCTACAGGGAGTGGAAACTTTTGAAAGGAAATAGAGCAAATGGCATGTTTTAAAGCACAAAGTTAAAAATAATAGTGTGCAGAGAAACAAAACGGGACTTAAAAGATCACAGAATCATCTGGGTTGGAAAAGACCTTCAAGATCACCAGGTCCAACCATCATCCAGGCCTACTGAATCCCATCACTAAGCCACGTCCCTCAGTGCCATGTCCGCACGTCTCTTCAAAACCTCCAGGGATGGCAACGCCACCACTTCCCTGGGCAGCCTGCTGCAATGCTTGACCACCCCCTCTGTGAGGAAATTCTTCCTCATGTCCAGACAAAACCTCTCCTGGTGCAACTTGAGGCCGTTTCCTCATGTCAGCTGAGAAAAGAGACTGACACCCTCCTCACTGCAACCTCCCTTCAGGTAGAGCGATGAGGCCTTCCTCAGCCTCCTCTTCTCCATAGCAAACAGCCTCCTTTCCCTCAGCCACACCTCCTAACTCCTGTTTTCTAGTCCCTTTACCACCTTCATTGCTCTTTTCTACACACACTCAAGCAACTCAATACCCTTCTTGTAGTGAGGGGCCCACAACTGAACCCAATTTTCGAGGTATGGTCTCACAAGTGCCACATACGAGGGGACAGTCATTTCCCCAGTCCTCATCATCTACTGGCAGCATTGTGCTTTCATGAACGGCAATGGCTCCTGCCAACTTCAAAACTCTGTGGGGGAGCTGCTGTTGCTCCAGGGATTCCTGTCTGGGAGCTCCTGTCCCACACGAGCTGCCAGCATGCACCCAGGCAGCCATGCCGTATGCATGCAGTACCCACCTCAACGCACTGAGGAGCCGGAGCTCTGCCATTCCACCTCCTCCTCCCCCACTCCAAAACATTTACAAAACTAACCCGAGATGCTCCAGAAACAGCCTACCGAAAGGCTGGAACAACAACAAATATATATATATAATTTTAACACCACATTCTATATACGACAGTCTGTTGCTCGTAAGGTATTCAAGTGTTTCTGACAGTAACATACTATTTGCTTGCAAAGGCAGTCTTCACGTGCATATAAAGTTTTATTCATATATTTATGCTTGTCTTTATTGTATTATTATCTATTGCATCTTATTTAAAAACTAGAAAGGCATTACAGTAATATCACCACGTGGAACGCAACAAAGGCTCAACGTGAACCAGCAGCATGCTGTGGCAGACCAGCGGGCAAACCACATTTCAGAATGCATCAAACCCAGCATAACCGCCCATCAAAAGAGGCAATTCTCCCACTATATTTAGTGTTGGTGTGGCCCCACTTTGAATATTGCACGCAGTTCTGGGCTCCACAATATAAAAAGGGTGTTAAGGTCCTTGAAAGTGTCCAGAGGAGGTCAACAAAGCTGGAAAAAGGGCTGTTGGACAAGGAAAAAAATATTTACTCAGAGTGGTGAAACACTGGAAGACAGTTCCTAGCAAGGTTCCATGGCTGTCAGTGCTCAAGAGGCATTGGGATAATGCCCTCATTAGTATGGTTTACCGTTTGGTTAGCACTGAAACAATCAGGCAGCTGGACTAGATGATCTCTGAAGGTCCTGAATTATTCTATCCTATTCTGTTCTTCAGTGATCAGGGAGACGTCTCCAGCAGCAGAGTAACGTTCCAGAGGGGCAGCTGCACACCAGTTTTGTCGCCACTTTGGATATGTACAAAACAACGCAGGTCAAGTTTAGAAACAAGGAGCAGGAGGGGTAGGACACTCTTGCTTAAATCCAAGGCAAAACCATCATTTTTCTCTCACCAGTTGTTAGTGTAGCAAGAAAGGCCCATCTGTGCTTACGTCCTTAAAAGGCAGCAACTCTTCTTCCTAGGGTTGGCCTCACTGCCACACACAGAACACCAAGTAATGGCCTACCCTTCCCCCAGCTCATATTCCGAGAATTTCCTTCTTCCCCTCCTCCTCTTTCTTTTCTTCTCTTTGGAAAGCAGCTCACATCTGTACTTCGTTAGACACAACTGGAAACTTAATGAAGACCAGATGCAGCAAGAGCACAACCAGAGCCGTAAGAATGAGCTCCCTGTGCATTTCGGGGGAGCTATGCCTGCCCGTGAAGCACATTAATAAATGATCTGCTGCTGCACCCCAACACCCCAAACTCCCCAAGCTTCAGGCCACGTCAGTAACACAATGGAGTCTGGAGGAAAAAAAAAATCACTTTGATTGAAAAAAAAAAAAAAAATTGATGCAAATTTTACCACATTTTTGATGAATCAGTTTTTCTTCCAAAATCTCTGATCTTCTGGGTCTGTTTTTCTGTGAAACTACGTTTACAGCATTCCGATTTCACAAACTCTTCTGTAACTATTAATTTTCCATTGCCCATTTTGCATGGAATTAAAAAAAAACAACAGTCAAAGTAGCACTATTTAAAGTGCTGGAGATTCATGCGTCTGAACATATTACTGCTATCTCCCTGCTCTATTTAATGGGTTATATTAGAAAAATGAACATACGTGCATTCCGTTTCATCTCTAAATATCTTGACCAGTAGAAAAATAAAATAAAATCTTTTCATTTTGGGTCTTGTTTTGATGAACAGGATCCTAAGTACTCTGCTTTGAATATTAAATACAGTATCTGTAACAGTACATTATATATATAACATTTTAATAGTATGGAGATGTGGCTAGATTTTCCTGAAAACACGTAGAACAGTTCCCATTTTAACAAGAGACAAAAACAACACACACGTTTATCTCAGTTTCAGTACAACACCCTCCGGTCTCAACCACCACCTCCCACTAACTTCCATGCAAGCAAGGCCACATCCCTCAACACAACCACGTGGAGTGGGTGAGCATCCCCTTGTGCCCCAGACAGTCTGGGCTGTCCAAAAGGGACACCCAGGTTTCACTTCTGAGAAGTGGGAGAGCCTTTCTTGACCAACAACGAGACATGAGGAAGCTTCACTGCGCAAGGAACTGTGTAAGAAATTGAAAGCAGGTTCCCAGCAGCTCAGCTAACCGCAAACAGAGCAGATGTAACATTCTGGTGCGAAGTGTTTATTCGGAGACTCACCATAATGTAAACCACGTCTGGGCTGACCTGGACAAACACTGCAAGGCAGTGGGCACCACCCTTTCCCTCTCCTCCACCCGCTGCCTACGTGCTGCTCTTGGGTGTTTACCATGCAAAGGAAAAGGATGGAACAAAGCAGGTGCTGCTTCCTAAGGAAAATTATCAGCATCTATTACTATTTTCCGAACGTTAATTATTTGTACCCTTGCCTTGACTTCAGTAGCTTCAAGTTGCACCTTATATCTCCCGAAAAAAAAAAAAGTGTTAGAATAATGCAATCTAGCTTAAATATACAACAGTGGGTGATACTAATAAGATAATTTTTGATCAACTCTACACGTATACAATTTGATAGAGCAGTCATATGACATAAAGCATCAAGCTGTGGACCATAATGGCTACAGACAGTTTATCCATGGCCAAACAAAACAAACCACTTGACACCTAAAGTCAGTGGGGACTCAAAGCTGATAGTTTAGAAGCACTATGTAAAACCTTAAACACATCTAAAAAAAATGAACTTTGATCTCATCTTCAAATCAATGCAAAATCAATGTGGAGCTAAAATGCCAAAACTGGTGGCACGTGGCATGCTGTCTTTGCTGTTCTAACCTGGAATGTTAATCATACTAAATGAGCTTTCCTCTGCCAAATATGTCAGGCATTTCTCACATATGTTCAAAACATTGAACATGCATAATTATTCCTAGGAACCCTTCCCTAGAAGAAACAGAATATCTGATAAAGCAACAGAAGTCTTAACAATATTTAAGATGTTCTATTAAAGACATAGATTTGTCTGTTCCAAACTTACCCTGATAAAGTCAACATCAAGCTATAGTTTAGCATGAATTATAACAAACAAAATCCCTTTGTCCCAAGTACAGCAGTAAGTGCTGCATTAGACAAAAGAAATATATAGTCACCTAACAATTCCCTCAGGTAGGACCCAAGCCTACTTCTAAGGTATTTCAATACATGATATTCTGTTGCAATACTTGGCATAATCACATCTATTTTCATCAATATAGAAATAAAGATGCTTCGTTATTAGTATTCTTTGCTTCTTGTTCTGAAAGTTCATTTATGTCTCGAAAGGATTTGAGGGACTAAGAACTGAATATACCTCTGCACATTTATCAATAGAGAAGTGTTCACTAAAGTGATTTTTTTTTTTTTAAGGATCAGAAGGATTCCTTGACTGGTACTAGAAGCACAAGATCTCCGAGTGAAAAAAAGAGAATGTCACCAAGTGCCAACAAGAACCTTAATGAGACAGCAAGAACCTAAGTAATACAGGAAAAGTTGCAACAAAAGTTAATAATATTAAATTAATGCTTTTGATTAAAATTGTAACAACACTGAATAAATAAGCCACTTTGGTATGAGGAAGCTAGGAAAATTTACTGGATCTTTGCAAAACTCGTTTGATTCTGACTTGGTGCAATTACTCATTTCAGGAATTTCCCAATTTTATAGCTTTAGATATTATTATAAAAAGCCATTTGTCATTGGAACACCATGTCAATGTAATATTGTGCCCTGCATAAACAAATGTAAACAGAATTTATTAGGTACTAAATGGACAAACTCACTATGGAATGAAATAATTATCCAAATTATTGAGACTCCACGAGTAAAATTACATTTACATAACAGACTTCTCACCCAGAAAGACCCCAAAGCTACTATACAAATTGCATGGAATAATTTGTCCCACTACTGAACAGAACTACTCTTTAGCACATAACACAACAGAAAGCTAGTTATGGACAAGAATATGCACCAGAAATTTTGCCCTGGAAGAAAGTCACAATGCACTTGCTAAATTACTGCATGCAACCATTACTGCTGCCTTGCATCGCTCCTCAGACACTCTTCGTGTTGGTGTATTATCTGGGTGGGCTTGGTCTGCTCTGCTGCTATCCTTTCTGCTCTTTAAGGAGGAACCAGAGTTCCCAGAAATATTCCCATCATCACAAGTCTCAAAACAGCTGCAACGAGACAGTCCCTACCAACAGAAAGACCATATGGATTTGAAATTATGCAACCTTTTCTGAGATAACCACCTCAGTGTAACTAGAGAGATGCAGCAGTCTGATTTAATGCCAACTTTCTCACTAGTCCCAGCATCACCTCCCATGTTTTAAGTGGCAGTGAAGTGATCCGCGTGTCTCAGCTGCATCAGTTCCCAGATGCAACTCATGAGACAGCTACCCACCCATCTGCAGCCACAACAAGAAGCAACTTGGGAGAAAGTTTTTTTTTTCCTCCTCACTTCTATCAAAACTGCCTCAAATGTAAAGTTATTGACTTCTATGGATGTGCGTGAGTAACATGCAAAATTTCTTAAGTAAAATGTATATCAAACCCCAAACCAATATCAGAATGTTTAGATCATCCAGTCCCCTTAACACTCAAAGACAAGTATGATTTAAGAGGAATATGCTTTTATTTTTAATGTTGGTAGAATTCAGAAAAGAGGTAGAAAATTCTCATGCCAAATAATTTGTGCAGAAAGAAAAAGAAATTTGACTTAGTTTTAAGTAATCAGACTGGCTTTGTTCTGCTTTTGTAAAAATACAATTCCTGCATTTTTGCATGTGCAACATAAAAAGAAGTTTGTGCCCTCAAAATACATCCTCAGGCTTCAAAAACAATCACAAAAAAAAAAAATAAAATAAAATAAAATAAATCAGAGACAGGAGGGATCAGAAGACCAGAAACAGGTGCACTGTTGGGCAGAAATTTGCCTTTGGTATCATCTACAATATGCATATCATCCACCCGGCTGCTGAATTACTGCCTTAAAATAACAACTCCATGGGTTATAAATATGAAAATATGGTCATTGTTATTAGGAAACTTCTTCAAAGAATAAATATAAGTAGCATACCTATGTCTGCCAAACTTCTAAAGACACACGTGTATAGCAATATGATTTACAGGAAAAACAGTAATGAATGATGCCCTCCTGTGAAAGTATGAAGATGCTATAGGTAACGCAAGATTCATCTGTTTAAGGATTAAAAATGAACCACGCACACAGAGGACAGATGAATCTATAGCCAGATTTTAAATTCAATTCGGATAGCTGAAAGCTAACTATAGGGTTGTATGAAATTCATTGAAGTATTTTCCACTCCTCTCAGCAACAAGTCTGTTTTCTTCCTAAAAAAAATTCCAGTCAGTTTGTCTGCATGTCAGAAGTGATCTGCTGACTAAGGGTAATGAAATTTTGCTGACAAAACAAAGTAAAAAACATTTAAAAGTAAATGTTTTTATTCTAATTTCATTTTCTTCTAATTTTAATTTCTGCATTGTGAACTTTTGTCTCAAAATGGCAGGTGCAGTCAGTGGACTGCAGATACACCTTGTCCACCTGGTTCTCTTCTCGCCTGGATTCCTCCTCCTCCATGATGCTGACAAGAATGTCATACCATTTTACAATATACTACTTAATGTTACACCTTATATATATATATATATATTTAGCTTAAAGACTATGTATGTTCCCTTGTCCCTGGCCAGCTGTAGGGTACACACACAGCTCCTCACTGCAGAGCAGGTCAGCTCTGGGTGCTGCCTCAAACATTGAAGTTAGCTGCCACTTCAAAACCAGCTTACACAGCCCCAGTGCTGGTGGACCTGGCTTGTTACACAACAGTTAATTCTGTACTGGATTGTGAACACAGGCATTGTATTAACTCATAGAAGCTCTTCTATCCCCCAGGCACTGAAAAAGGGCTCAGACAGCATTCTCGGAGACACTGCAGAGCCATGAGCGACTACAGCAAACGAGGATGTGGGGCTCGGGCACATCAGCCCTGTGGTCACAACACAACACAGCAATTTTCAGCTTCATCCATATCATGCCACTTGTGACTTTTTTCAGACACCCACAAATTGGTTATCAGGTTGAGAACCTCCAAACTTTAGATTTTCTGTTGATCTGCCAAGTTCCACTCTAGGGTTGCAGAGCAGACGATGGACCCAAGCGCACCCACCACCACCACCACTTCCTCATGACGTTGGACAGCCAACAGTAATTCCCAAATTGTTTTGCTTTCGGTAAAAAGCATTTCAAAATCCCTCTCCTCGACCTATTCCTGCAGTCCTAATGCTTCTAGAGTCGAGTCTCAGGATTTCTGCCTCTCTGTAACGATGGTTTCCCCGGGATCTGCGCTGCACGGCCCGCCCCGAGCAGCTGTGCCTCCCTGCCGGCTGAGGGGAGGAGGGAGGCGTGGAGGGGGACGCTCTGAGGGGAGGAGGGACAACTTTAGAAGTCCCCATAGTCTTTTCCTTTCAGGAAACACATCCTGTTAATGTTTGACTGCTGTGGCAGCGGCTCTGTTTGTTGCAGCCGACTACGCCCTGAGGCTCACCAAAAACAGCCACAAAAACAGCCATTTCCTCTTAGCTGGGGGGAAGGGGGGGCTGCAGACCTTTTCCTCACAGCAGCCCGTTCTCTGGTCCCTGCCACTTGCAGTCAGACGTTCAGAGAGGGACACAGCAGAGCGCGTTCCTCAGGATACACCAAACTTTCACAGTTCTTTGGGATGCAAGCATTCATGTGGAGTTCGGCTGCGATTTGAGAATGACATTTGTCGGTGTTCGAGGGATTTTTTGAAGTTTGCATCTGGAAAAGGCTTTTGGAGCTCTTTGACTCGGAGGAATCCGCGCTCTGCACAGTTGCTCCTGAGGGCTGAGGCACGCTGCTGGCAAGCAGCCCTCCCTCCTCGCCCCAGAAGCAGTCCAGGCTCTTCTGCTTCAAGACTGGAGTCCTCCTCCATTTGCCTCACAAGGAATTTTGTCTCACAAGGAATGGAAGTCCCCATCTTCCAGTTCATCACTGGACTGGCATTGCTTATCAAAGTGCAAGAAGGTGGATAAGCCAAAGCCGGGAAGGACGGAGAAACCTAAAAAAAGCTCCTTTGTGTTCTTTTATTTTATGGAATTCTACCTACCTCACAAAATTCTCATTTGCTTGATCAGAAACAGCTCTGGAGTTGACTTTGAGAATGAACGGTGATGTCCTCTAGCCATTCATAACATCATATTGAAGCTGCCTCCATTTCAAGTCCAATTTCAATGTGCTGGAGCTGACTGAGACCTTGTGTCTTCTGCAAATAGAGACTGGCAGTGAGCTGACAGTCAGATATGACTGTCCAGAAACTGGTAGCCACAGCTGTGTTGGTAGCCCTGGTCTCACTTATTCTTAACAACGCAGCTGCCTTTACTCCTAACTGGGTGTACCAGACCCTGGAAGATGGGCGTAAGCGCAGCGTGGGGCTCTGGAAGATGTGCTGGCTGGCAGAAAAGAGCAAAGGAGGTGCAAGCACCAGGCATGGGCAAGGGGAGGAGCGCGAGTGTGAAGCCCTGGGCTGGGGTTCAGAATCAGCTGGGTTCCAGGAATCTCGTAGCACTGTCAAACGTAAGTTCAATTTCTTGTCTTCTCTGCTTCTGCTAGGTTGTCATTGATACGTTGTACTTGGTCATGAGGAATTTATAGCCTAAGCAGAACATCCACATAGCTCTCTGAAATCAATGTTAACCGTCTGATTCTAAACACCTAAACACCTCTTAAGATAAATCATATGAAAATCATTAAGCATGACATATTTCTCATTTGCAAATTCAGACTTGTGGGATGATCGTAAGAATACATTACATATAGCTTAAACTGAGCTGTTTAAAATGGGTTAAGATCAAATCTGTAAGCCAATTTGCAGAGTTATAAAGTTGAGCAATAAAAAAGTGCCCCTTATGATGTGAAGGGTGTGACCTTATTCTCATTAAACTAGAGCAGAATTATGCTTGGAATACTTGTGTTCATCTCTGACACCTTGGTTCAACTACGGCCAACTGGTCCAAGAACTTTTCTCCACTGAAAGCCTGTGCTTTCAGCGGCAGCTTCTATACAGGCATCTAAACAAGCTGATAACAGGCAAGGGTTTTGAGCACAGCAGTGCCTTGGGGTTTGTTCATTCAGGCAAATCAAACAACGCTTTAAATGAATCCTTCAAGGAAGTGATTTTTTTTTTTTTTTTTCCCATGGTTTGAAAAGCAGAGAAAGAGCAAAATGCTCTGTGCCTCCTTTAAGTCTCTTATATCCCTCTGGAGACGAAACAAAAATACAAGAGGAATTTCTTTAAAAAAAAAAAAAAAAAAAAGGCAAAAAGCTTTACTGTGGGCCCACACCACTTCATGTTTTTCAACAACAACAAAAAAAGTGCAATAACTTTTTTTCATGTGTTAATATTAAATCTGCAAAAAACACCAACGGAAAATTTGCAAACTGTTATAAATGCATAAACATGACTTTCAGCTTACCTAAAAAAACGTATGTATCGTCAAATCACCACAAATAGGACTAGACTGTTCAAAAAGTTCCTTGATATCTACCTGCAATTTCATTACTCTAATCACTGCCCCAATTATTATTTATAAGCCATGTTCTAACCTGAAGAACATGCATACCATTCATGAATTTTAAAAGTCCATGGTCTTTACCTATCCGCTAGAATAAGCTCCTGCGTATTGAATTTGGCTCCTGCAGCATTTTAAATCTGCAAACTTGTATTTCTTGCTATGCACAGTTCAAAAGATGGGTGGTACTATAAAGATAGAGAAACTAGTTTAATAGCAAAATTGTATGCAATTTTGCATACAGCAAGTTATTTGCAATTTGCATATAGCAATTTCTTAGGTCAAATAGAACCAAAATGTGATAGACCATTTTTAAATTTAAAAGTAATAATTACAGAGAATTCTTTTGGGGACGTGATTATACTAACACTAAGAAAAGCTCTTAAAATGTTAAAGAAGGGCTTTGAAACCCAATGACTCGATTCATCAAGCATCCGTTCACTATTTAATCTGAGAGCAAAGAGCAAGCACAAGTCAAATTTTCAGCCCCTACAGCATTTAAAAGAAAATCTCACCTCTGCAGCTGTACCATGACAATCTAATGAGGAAACAAAATCAGTTACACATTAAGACATATTTCCATGGATAGTACGCTTAGCACGGGCCCAATTCTGCAGCCATGGTTTCATCATTTTAAATAAGTTATTTAATACAAAATCACATATTATTTAAGTAACATATATAGAGCAATCCTCATCTGATGCATGCGTGTGTATAAATACATATATACGAACAACTTTTTGAACTCCATCCTCAAAAAGTTAAGGTGTAGTATTTTTGAGAATTAGCTTTTCCACATACTTCTGTACAAGTACTACATAAATAACAGTCAACTAATTATGCTACTGCAAGTAGAAGCATGTTCTTAGAACCTATTTTTCACTGAATACAACTTAAGGGCCTGCTCTTTCTCCCACCGAAATCATTGGCAAACCCCCTTTTCAGAGGACAGAGCTGTTGTACTGTGTTATATCTATACTATATTAGAAACAGGAAAGAAAGAAATCCAGGAGGGTAGTCAGTGGTACTATAAAATGAGATGGAAATTAAACATCACAATGTGAATGATTTCAACAAAGCACAACATGAAAGAAATCTGGGTGACTTAGATTGCAGGGGGAAGTACTTCAACTCCATTCAAGCTAAAACATTACTGCTCCTGACAGAAGGGTCTGATCTCCTCCCTTCCTTTACCTATCCCTTCCTTTACCTCCCTTCTTGCCATACGTTCCTGCACCCTTCCTTCAACCACCAGAGATACTAAAAAGCTTCTGTGACCAATTCACATGGCTGACAGCAAGAAAATATCCAGGTTTAGAGTGGAATTTTGTAGTGTGTTTGCTTTTTTGCTTGGTTATTCTCATGTTGGATTAAGCTGTGGCATTGCGAGTCCCACAAGTACTGCTCCTAGCACAAGCTGAGTGATGCAAGTGTGCTGATGGGTGAGAGCCCCCTTTCAGCGGCACCAATCTGTCAGATCTGAAATCTTTGTATATGCTGAGAATCAGAGCCCAGTTAGGAGGATACCAATCGAAGTTTTTCTAACATGGACAAAACACTAGATGATGCAAAACTAAGGGCTTTTACTGAGAACTCAGATGGCGTACTCCCTCTTCAAAACACTCCAAGGAGTCCTAGCCAGGTAGCCTAACACTTCTGTCATCTGTGTGAGGGCAAGGAAACTTGCCAAAGGTTACAGAGATTGTTCCAAAGATATTACAAATATTCAGAAGATTAGGCCGCGCAGTTTGGCTCTTGTCTACATTCCTTAACCCCTCGTAAGCGTAGTGGAAGCAAGCACACAGTAACAACTTCTGTCGGACAGCGTATCTGAGGAATTCAGTACTCAGCTCTGTGCCCACTTAGAAGGCACAGATGCTACGGAGCAGCAGCACTGCAGAAGACTCAAGCACTGAGAACGTGTAGCTGCAGCACTAGTGACGCACAGTCAGAGCAAACCAGACCTGCACAGCCACCATTACCTACATCCTGGCCCAGCACCAGGCTGGTAACGCTGCACTGAACTGCGTGAACAAGCCAGATTACTTGAAATCAGCCTCGATGTTTTTAACCACGCTGCACAGTACAGCTATGCCCTTAAGCCCTGCAGTGCTACAGACTGTATGGACAGATGGAGCTGATTTATTCATTAGCAACAGTCACATTCTGTTCCTTTTTGTCTGAAGAACACTACAAACAGCGTGGAACTGCAGGAATAGGGAAGGGTTTAAAACGATTGACAACCTTGCTTCGTTCTTCAGGGTACCAGGTGAACTGAATGAAAATCCCAGCAGTGGGATGCTTACCTCAGCTACAGACAGATGCCAGCAGTAAGATACTTGTAGTCCTTACAAACAGAATAACCAGTCATCACGAGCGACTACGTGACTCCCGTAAGGGCTAAATATAAACACCCGTCCAGCCTCAGTGTATGATTTATGCAAACACTTACATTGTGAAATGCAGTGACTAAGTCAGGATGCTGCTGTGTGTGGGAACAACGAGCTGACAGTTGTTCCCATCGGCAGCAATTTAGAGAATGCCACTGTCCACTAGGAATTTCTCCGAAGTTTGGCTGTACAGAAACCAGTCTGCATCTAGCAGCCGAGTGTGTTATAGATGCATATTAATTTTTCAACATATACAGATGAAGAAAGGAGGCACACTGCGCTGGGAGAACACAATCACCATGAGAACAAAAATAGCCAAAGGCTGCCCGGTAAGCAGCCGAGGCTGTTACACACAGATACAGTCCATTCAGACAGCAGGCAGCTCCAGGCCTGTGATTTCCCTTCCTAACATCTGCAATATGATCAACATTCAAATAAACGAAGTCACTGAATTGTAACAGGGGAGGCCAATATGCAGTCTTTCTGGAGGTAAATTTGAAGAGGCCTACTCTCCATAGAGTGAATGTTCATTTTAACATGATTTTCCTGTGCTGTATACTTTTTTTTTTTGTAAGAAGTTAGAAACTTCATAGACTCGTAACAGTGGCTTGGGTTGGAAGGGACCTTAAAGATGTACTTCCAGTCTTCCCTGCTGTGGGCAGAGCTGCCACATTCTTGGTTGATTCATTCGCAGACTTCTTGGGATTCAGGCTGATTTAGGCTAATTAATGTTGCAATACAGTTATCTTCACGTGTTTCACAGGTATCAGAGAAATCCTTATTTCATTACCTCGCTATTGAGGCTTTGAAAAAGCTTTAGGAAGGAAAGTGGCTAAGGAGCTTTCAAACATTTCACGTTAAATACATTTATTACAGCCACCAACACAAACATTTATAACCAAGCCATTGATGTTTATAAACATGCAGAACTGTCATAGCATGTATTCAACCAACATCTCAACAGGAATTATGTAAGAGCCTTGTCTTTAGAGCTGATAGAAGCATTCTTGATGTTGTGTTTGAAAAGTCCCCATAACTTAAACATAATTTATGTTGAAAATAGTTGATGCAGATGCCTGCACTCCAAAACTGAAATGCTTCCTTTCTCCACCAAAAAAAAAGATTTATACACCTGTTAAACTAAATATGGAAATAGGAAATTGAAGCTCAGATGAGCTCAATCCTAAAGTTCCCATGTAGCTAATGTTGCACTAAACTGTCACATGGAAGAGTTCAGTTGGAAGAGAGCTATAAAGATCATCAAGTCCAACTGCAACATCAGAACATTTAATTGTGCCAAACTATTTGTCCCCTCCCCCTTCCTTTTTTTTAAATTATTTTGAAAGTAGGGAAAAAAAACAGATGGAAATGAGGCAGAAGGCATTTTCCCATTTTCCACAGATTTTTTTTTTTCATTTTTACCACAAGTTCATATATTGCACACTTCAGAAAAATATCCAGGAGCGGAAACCAAGTCAAATAAATGGCTTCTAATTTGCAAGGCATCCATCCAGCAACAGAATACTCTGCATTTCCATAGTGCTCTTGAAACTCAAGGCACAGCTCCAGCCAATTTCCATGTGAGCTGTGGAGACTTCAACCACATCTGACCTTTGGTGACAATGCTGACATCCAAAACAAGAGGAACACAAAATGAGTTGCCAAAATTTGGGTAGACTTTTTAGAATGATAAAGAAGCGTTTCTTACAAAATAAAGAACAAAGTTCTCCAGCACGGAATTCAGCTTTGTTGCAAGACCGTGCATAACAGCCAGCAAGACAGAAGTCAGAGACTGTTTACATAGCAGCCCTTCAGCTTTTTTGCGCTGTACTTTCATGCACTGAATGAATCAAAGCTCCCGTGAACAAACAGTATAATCCCACTCATGCAAGCATGTACTCTGCTGGCTTTTCTAGTGTTTGGATGCTTGGCTTTGCATTTCTGAAGTCCGTATAACATGGGTATTTAAGTCAACTCAAAGGCTGAAGAACACCACCACCATACAGAAGCAAGTGCTAACCCTAACTTGAATCATACGCAGACTTCAAACCTTTAGATAAAGCCTAGACGTAACAGACTGCTACTTTACAAATGGCATACGTAGGGCAGGAGTAAGAAATGGAATTCACCAGACCCATACAGGGAGGACTCAGAGCTTGAAAAGAACTAACTCTTTGCCCTCAGCTCCAGTGTCTGGTAACGTAGTGGATTCCTAGAAGCTCGGCTGAACACATGAGAAGTCAATTTTTTTGGTGCATCCCCTGCTATGTGACAGCTATGAGGTATGATGTGATGAATATGCCTAGCACTCTTGAGCTTTCAGAGGATTTGTCAGCTACAGTTCTGTTAAGCAAACGTACTAAAACTTCTAAGACTACCTACTGGAGTGAGTTTTTTAGGAACAGCAAGAGATGCATCGCTTCTCAGGCTAACACGTTAACAAAACGTCAAGTTCCGGATGAAAACCATGTACTCAGAATGTCTTGATTATATTTGAGAAAATCGAATTACTTAGCCTACTTAGATTAAACTGTAACAGAAGCAGCATATGATCTCAGCCTGCAGGCACCCAGCCCAAGAAGATGAAGTCTAGCAAAGTTACAAGCAACTGAAAACAGGCTCTTACAAAAAGAAGTGAAGCAGCTTAGGGACAGGAAGCATTGATAGTTCTATCCCTAATTAGAAGACGAGAACTATTTTAGAAGAGCAAGGCAGACTTTATTCTCCTTTCCAGGATAGACATGCATGAACACTAAAGATTTATGATGACAGATACATCTTAGTACGTATAGTCAATGACTCGCTGAGTAATCAATAAACCGTAGAACAATAAAAAAGAGATCACCAGTAGAAATCCTATAAAGTTTGCCTTTTTATGCTAACAATGAAAAATAACTGAATAATGTTTTTTTTTTAAAAAAAGGATAAACAGTATTAGTCAGTTGAAATAATTTTTAAATAGATACCAAAAAGTGTTATTTTTGACATTAAAAGAAAACTGAAGTTAAATGCAACTAAACTAATCATTTTAACACTATTATATATATATATATATATAAATCACTAGATGTAAGAAGGAAATTTCCTCAATAAAAGAACATCCTAAAATATGGATACACTGATGGCAGCAGCCTAACGTGGCACTATACTTCAGCTACGCATAATGAACTTCTAATCGCTAAAGTTTAAACAGATCTTTAGATTTAAAATCACGGAAGGCAGGACTAGGATATCAGCACACTCAGAGTCATCTCCTGCAGCTTTGATGCCATGCAGTAAATTGTGCAGTCGTGGCTGTTCCCCACGTAGTGAGTGAAACCGTGGTCACCGTCTCTTTCCATGGGCAGTAACTGAGGAAGTTACAGAAGATGTCCTGAAGTTTGCACTAAAATTTTTGAAAGTGCTGTTTCTCAGGGGAAGTTTTAGACAACTGCTAAATTATCTTGGGCTTCTTGTTTTCCTTCATTCATACGTTGTGCTTCAGTCCGTCAAAACCCTGAATTCCCGCAGACAGAACAGGGGTAAAAAACCTCACGCTTTCAGCAATTAGCGTAACACAATTTTTCAATGAGATCATCCTTCTTATTATTCTAAAATACTGCAAATTACTCTTCAATGTAATCTACTTCTGCAAAGCACAAATAACCCTGGTGCTATCATGTAACATAAAACAAAACTGCTGCTTGCAAATAAAGTCAAATCAGCTTTCCTAATCCAGACGGATAATTCCGGTCAAGGAAATGAGCAAGGCAATGGGGAATTGGAATTGGTCTCATCCCTGGAGTTTGGGTTTTGACCCTTGACTGGTAACTGTATTAAACAAAGCGGAATTCATTAGCCAGTGCCCCTAATTACCCAGCTGTACAAGAAACACAGTTAGAATCCCTGTCCATGAATTAATTACTTCTCAAAGCATACTGGGATCCAGATGGGCTTCCAAAAAAGACAGGGATCTCCTGGAAGGAGTGCAGCGGAGGCCCACAAAGATGATACGGGGCCTGGAGCATCTTTCCTATGAGGAGAGGCTGAGAGACCTGGGGCTGTTCACCCTGGAGAAGACTGAGAGGGGATCTCATCAGTGTGTATAAATATCTGAGGGGTGGGAGACAGAGGGATTTGGCCAACCTCTTCTCAGTGCTTTGTGGGGATAGGACAAGGGGCAATGGCCCCAAGATAGAGCACAGGAAGTTCCGCACCGACATGCGAAAGAACTTCTTCACGGTGAGGGTGACGGAGCACTGGAACAGTCTGCCCAGGGAGGTTGTGGAGTCTCCTCTGGAGATATTCAAGGCCCGTCTGGACGCCTACCTGGGCAGCCTGCTCTGAGGAACCTGCTTTGGCAGGGGAGTTGGACCCAGTGATCTTTCAAGGTCCCTTCCAACCCCTACGGTTCTGTGATTCCAAAAGGAAGAAGTCAGAGACTAGCACTCTGTAATGCTTCACGACAGCTGCAGAGAGCGTTGAAGCCATTCTGTGTCTATCCCCTTCCATTTCTGAACAGCTAAATCACATTTTAAGGGAGGTGAAGGAAGGCAGGGAAAAATACCCTGTGGTGTCCGGTTCTGTTCTGCTAGAAGCATCCACTTGTAGCTATAGGAAATGCTTCCCATGGTTAAACTTCAGGAGACAAGTGACATTAACAATGAGTTCAAAACAAAAAAGTGGTACGTCCAGAGTACCTGTGTCATCATGACAGTCTTAGACAAAAGATTCTAGAAGGTAATCGTTAACACAAATACCACCGTAATTGTGCACACAACCTTTATGAACTTCTTGTTCTCACATACGGTGGCTAATATAAATCGTTCTGCAGAACTAACGTTTGTAATGGACGTGGGAGGCTGTAGTGTGATCACAGGTACTGTAAATGAAGCAGGATGTTTAACATGGTCAAACAGACTGCTCCACATTCATACTAATTATAGAAAACCCATTGGAACGGGCTGCAGTGGGCTACTGAGGAATTTTTGCTTTACATAAAAATTAAAATATCAACAGGCAGACTAAAGGCGCGCAGACAAACACCAAAAAAAAATGCAATAAAAGCAATTTTTTTTTGAAAGATAAGAGCTATCTATTCCTGAATTGACCAGTCAGTCAAGCGTGAAAACAGCCTTGTGGCCTTGCCTTCCTCAGCATGTTTTATATCTTTCAAGTCTTTGGGTGCAGGCTCTGAAGAAATGCTTCAATTTGCATGCTTAATTCCCTTCCTTGACCAGCATCGTCCACTTTTTTTGGTTGTCCTCAATAAAATGCAGTCGTAGGTGCTTTCCACAACTACCACGTTTTGGGATGGCGCAGTGGCTGGGTGCGTAGCTGGGTTTCACTTTCCAGCTCAGCTCAGGGTTGCACATGCACAAAACAGAATTATCACGTGCTGAGATGGCAACTTGTGAAGCCACAAAGCACGGTAAACTAGAGAGGCAGTTCCAGACTCGGTCAAGTCAGCAAGTTCCACTACGAAAAGAATGGAGCTTTTAAGAGTTACACACTTCATTTTGTCACTAGCCCTCCCTCCTCTTCCACCCTCCGCTCCCACGTTTGGCCATGTATGACCTTTTTGGTTAAAAGCAACAGCTATCTAAAATATTAGTTGTACTTCTGCACCTCCAAACAGCAGTGGATGTGAGTTGAAAAAGCATCCCTAAATGTGACAATGGGTAGTAGGTATTTCTGTGAGAAGCTTTAGCACCCCCCGTTTGTTTGTTTGCTTTGTTTTCTCATGCACGCGTACACCATGCAGAAAGGCAACAGAATTCACTATGGCTGTGAACCAAGTATTTTTTTATCTGACACCATAGATAGCTCTGTCAACAAATGCAAGTACTTTTATAATAATGGCTCTAAGCCTGCTATTTCTAGGGTATTTCTCATTTAAAAGTAATTAATTTTCTCTTCAGAAAGTACCGCTCCTTGAAGTACTACCGAAATCCATTTAAGTGGAAATGCAGAAGAATACTCCTAATGCTCAACATTTTGCTGATATTTACAAAGCTCAGTGGGCTTCCAAACATGATTTCCCAGTCAACCACCACGAGCTGTAAATGTTGAACACGGCAAAAGTTAGAATCATAGAATCCAAATCATTTACCGCTACAAAGGGCAACTTTGAAAGTTAAGATGCTTTGAGCAAATTAATTTTGAGTGAAATAATTTTCTTTTCTGGTCAGAAATGAACTCACTAGGAAAAAAAAAAAACTTTATCATCTTAAGACTTTATTCAATATGAACAAGTTTAATGGACTATGTATCTTAATTAAATTGTGAGTTGTTTCTTACAACACTAGGAGCTAAAGATGAACTATGAAGAGAAAATAAAGGTTAAACTGATTTTTATGGTTCACAACAGTAAGACTGGCCTGAATGACTACCACCATGAAATTTACTCATGTTTATATCAAGTTTTGTTGTTTTTTTTTTTTCACTGCTTGGCAGTCTCCTTAGAGGATTAGGAATTTACTTCAGTCCTTAGCTAAAGAAATAGGGTGGCAAGAGGGAAGATATCCAAGCACTTGGCAAACACGAATTAAGTCTTAATCAAACAACAGATCAAAATTTAAACTTTGACTCCAAACCCTCTTCTCCTTCTCTGCTGCTGCCTGCTTTCTTAGGTATCAGCTCCTCAGTCATGGACTGTTCCAATCAATGTAAGGTGGAACATGCCTACCTTACCACAAACAAGCTAGTGCAACAAATTTTACAAAGCCCTACTGCACAGCAATGGGCAATAGGAATAAAGACATCACCAAGACATTCTGTAACAAGGAAAAATGCATTGTGAGGTTTGGAGACACTGAAATCCACAAATCCTGCTGCCAAATTAAAAAGTCCCTAGGCAAAGCTATCTAACTGACAAGTATTTTTTGTTTATAATTCTCCAGAAAATAAAATTTGGGTGGTTAGTGCACCTAAATTCAATCATAAACAGTTAAGTTGCTTTTGAAAAATCACATGAAAATTCATGTCTCGAGCCTTTCCTTTTGTAACACATGACTTACACATCGGGCTGCTTGTTTCAGAATAGCAACAACATATTAGCAAGAGATGATGAACTGGCACAATGATATTTACAAAACCTACCTTTTGCTAGAGAGGAAGGAAAAGGATGAAAACAGGACATCACCAGGTTAACAGGAAAAGTAGGAAAAAAAGCCTGACTAAAAGCACCAAACTTTGCAGTGAATATATTCAATTCAGCTCCCAGCTGAATCACTTTTCTATCCAAGACTCGAGGTATTTGTGTCTATAGTTATTTCTGCATTTGTTCTTTATATGTAATATGTACAAATATATAAAGTCATGTAACTTCTTTTACTTGTAAATGGCACAAGAACACCTCATTTGGAACTGTCAAGCATTGACATCTTTCAGTGTAAATCTCTCCTTTGTTACACAGGGGGTGTAACATACCAGGGTCTTTGCAGTGTGTCCAAAAGATGAGTAAGTGTTAAAAGAAGGAAAAATTAAGAATTCTCTATATGAAGTTCTATTACCAGCATCTCTTAAACCAGTGATAAGTTAGCATTAGTCCATGAAATATTTAAGGACAGTCCAGTTGGACTAGGTGAAAAATTTCAAGTGTTACATATTTTTTTTTTTCTGTGGTATGATTGTCTTAGAGCCTTGAAAACCCAAACCATGAACAAAGGTTCCATTTCAATCAGTGCCATAGAAATGCAGAACAAAAGGACAGTTCCTGCCCTAAACAATTCTGGCTACTAAATACATGAAGAATCTTCACATGGCAGAAACCAAACGCTTTTGGCAGGCTGTTCTTCAAAATCAGTTACCTGCTTCATATGAGATTGTTTTGCTCTGAAGCAACAGTTACAGGGTACCGTTTACCTAAAGAAAAGATTCAACACATCCTAAAGAAAATCTGTTCCTAATTAGATCACAGGAAATGCAGTTAAGAGTAAGGGATTGCCAGGAGTGAGAATAGTATTTGAGAAACATTTTCTGTGGAATACATTTTACATACCTGCTTAGCCAGGATTTTAAACACCACCTCCCTGCCTCCCTTTAATTTTTTAATCATTTTAACTTTAGACTTCCTCCTTATGTTTCCCTAGTGCAGTTTGACATGATGCGTGCCTGTAACCTCATTGCTACTGTTGCTCTGACTGCCGGCCAGCTCATCTTCATCCTGGGTCTAGTGGAGATACCCATCATATCTCAGGATACCCAGTGGTGGGAGGAGGCCATAGCTGCTGTGTTCCAGCTTGCCAGTAAGTACACTTTTTTTTTTTTTTTCTTTTCTGGTGGAAAAAACACTTAATCTCTGTTCAATCCAGGAAGAAAAGAGTTTCTTACTTCAAATATCTTTCAAGTGATAAAGCATAGCAAAAAGGCCTAAATCTAAAAGTAAGCTTGTCGTCTCTTAAAAGCTCTCCCCATGTGATTCTGCAATACACGAATAGAAGCTTATATGTTGGAAATATCAGAACGAGTCTTCTGCCAGCCTAGAAAAACAAGCCATTATTATTTCCTCTGAAACCAGGAACACAAGCCTAAAATAAATGAAATCAATACAGCGTAATCCCATAGGTTAGCAGGACAAAATATACCAAAGCAGCTGTTTGAAACCATAGCAGAATGGCAGAACAAATTTCAGGAGTTTTCCTGAAACACTATTATTTGCTTTCAGGTAACTGAATTTTACTCAGTCATGATCAGCTGGATTTTGATAGAGATACGTCTAGCAAAGAAAGTTGGAGTCAACTTGCAACAGTGACAGTGATTAGTGAAACTCTCCACAGTAATTCTTGTAGATGAGGACTACACAGAAATGAGCGAGGAAAGGAGGAAATGGTTTTATCACAATATCCTGTTGAGAGCAGTGGCAAGAATCTTTATGACATAAAGTCACTCGGTATTTATTATACCAAGTCCAGTCCTATAAACTATCCATGTATGAAACTGTCATTAATGGAGTGCAACACTCAGACTGTTTACAAGACCATATTTAAAACATACATTGTTATCAATGTAACTAATGGGTCATAATTAAGTAACACTTTTTAAAAGTCAAAATTGATTTTTAAAACCATTGAATATTTACAATGATAAAAATCTGAGATCCCCAGTTTACCCCGCTGCAAGACCAGAATCTAGTCCAGGTCATTTAAATATGGTTCCCACAGCAATAACCACCCGTTAAGGATGAGCATGAACGTCAAATAAGAGAAGACTGGTGTAACACAGGCTCTGTAACTCTCAAAGCATCCGATCCAGATTCCAGGTGCAGCAAGACCCCCAGGGATCAATTCAGTAAAACCAAAAGCCAGACATGTAGCCTCACCATAATAAAGCCTCCCTACAGTCTCATGTATATTGTGGACTTTTACAATTCTGGATACCTTTTGCATAGCTCTCCTTGATCTTCAGGTACAACGCTGGCTTTACTCTTCGTCCCTCCCATCCTCCCCCAAACTCAACATGTCTGTTTTTCACAGAGGAAATGCATTCTGGCCCTGTTTAGATTTGTTGTTTCATTGACAAACAGCACAGTGGACAGCCCTGTGCCTTTATTCTATCAAGGCAGCTAATTTTAGACTTTTTTTTTTCCTGTGCTGGAGTCTGTTTTAAACACAGTCAGAGAGAGACTGAAGGGCGCCAGGATATCCCGACACAGGAGAAGGAAATGCCTGCTATTACCTGTTATGCAAGCTGAACCTTGAAATCCCCAGTGCTGGGAGGGGAGAAGGGAAGAAAGCCAGAGTCAGAATGATTAGCAAAACACTAATGAGAATGGCTGAAGAAGCTGTTGAATCAAGAAGTTCATCTGCCTGTCTGTGTTCTAAAGGTGTGAGGAGATGGATCTGGCAGCTCATGACAGCTACAAAGAAAGACGTCATGCCGCATGAATCAAAGCTCTCCCGTCTGCAGAAGTGATGCAATGACTGGTGGTTAGCTCTCCCCCCATACTTTACAATTACGGCATGCTCTCCTCTGCTGTCATCACACGGTTTTCTGCCCTGCAGTCAGTAACGCAGAATCAATTTTACATCTCATTAGCTTAATGAGAATTTTATGTTATAACAAACTCCTTACAGACATCCAGAACTACCAGCTCTAGGGATGGGTATTTAAAAAAAAAAAAAAGAAAAAAAAAAAGAAAATAGTCACAATATCTGCCCTTATCCCAGTATAAAGTTGACTTCTTTCAAACGTCTGTAGTTTGCCAGGACAGTGGAGTGTGAACTGCGACTGCCCTCAGTAAGTAAGGGTCTGTTCTCAGAGGACAGACAGTTCAGAGTACAGCTTGCACTGACAGAAGAGGCTTTTTCCTCTTTCAGAAGGAATGTCAGGTCACTCAAACTGGCCAAAAAATCAGCCCCATCAAACAAATCCCTCAGACTGAGCCCACACGACAGCATTTTACATGGAATGGTTAATATGTTATTTGTCTGGTACCAGACAAAACGTGAAAATTGTGAGCAAGTCCAACATGCCTGTATCTCTGACGAATAACTGCTGCTACATATAGGACACCATGATTTTTTATTTTTTTTTTAAGAAGTGGAAGAAAGTTGACTGCCTCTTACCCTGTAAGCCACAGGTAACACTTCACTTTTGAGCCTCCATTCCAAGATGGTAAGCTCCCATCCATTTTCAAAGTACAGTAAAGCATCAGAAGAGAACAACAGATTATTTAAAAGTTCATGAAACAGCCCAAGTTAAAGCACTGTGAAGCTCCACCCTACTTCGTTTATATTACAGTGCAGTCTTCTGTCAGCACTTCTCAGGAATCTGCATTGTGGCTGATCACATTCAGCATTCAGGCACCTTGGTTCAAAGAGCCGACTTGTCTCTCCTTAAACAAGCTACCTCTCATTTAACAGTAAAGCAGCTACAGATTAAGTTTCTGTGAAAGACCCTCTGCTTTCACCAAACTTTAATTTAATGAATTTTGGTCTTGTTAAAAAGCCTGCTTTCCCTACACATTGAGTAAAATGGAGAAGGGATGGTATTTTAAGGGATAAAGCCACAGTGTACATGAGGTTGTATTTTAGTGCAGACAGATCATTTGTGTGAGAAGAACAATATTACAAAATCACAGAATACTCTAGGTTTTTAAAGACCTTCAAGATCATAGAACACACATACATGGATCTTAATAAATATCTGAGTACTGTCTGGGCGATTCCCATTTATTACACTTTCAGAAGTCATCCTGCCACATACTGAAAACACAGGCATGTGTTTTTTTCTCTTCAAATGTGTGAGTTTCATTACAGTTTCCTGTGGTCTGAACAAAAGTCCTTTCTGTTTTAGAAAACTGAGTGTACTAAGAATCATCTTCCAACTCTATCACAAGTTCTGATCAACCATGTTTGATCCCACAAGAGCTTGTGATGACTCCAAGCTCCCCTGCTTTTTCACTTCTACAACGTGCACAAATGTTTGACAGTCATTCAGAAAGGACAGACCTCTGACAGAAGATAAAAGCCCCAGGAAGCAAAGAGGAAGGAAAGAAGAGAGCAAACAGTGTTGCTCCTGGGAGAGCAATGGGATTCGCACAGCTCCAAAGCTCCACAGCCTCACACCACCCAGTTAACAGGAAAGCAAACTGTTTGCTTTGGAAAAGCAATGTGGTGAAAATGGAACCAGTGTTGTATGTGGAATTTTGTGTCAGGGCTCAGAAATTTCTCTCTAGAAGGTTTTCAATTCCCCCGCCCCAAGGAACTGTTAAAAAGTCACTGTGCTGAATATAAGATGAGGAGCTGATGAGAAGTTCTAATGGGAAACCCATACCAACAGGATAGGGAATAAAGAGCACTTCAGACAACATTAAATTACTGCAAGCAGTAACCTGCCAGCCTAGATCAGACCTAATGTATTCTAGCCAAGTCTCCTATCCTGTACAACGGTGAATATTAGACTTCAGAGGGAAATGTTAGAAACAGGTGGGGAGGTCTGGGATACATTAGATCTCATCCTAGTTTCTGGAAGTCCAAGACTGGAATAAATCTGAATAATAATGGTTAATATTCCTTCCAATTACTTGTCAGCATTAAATTAATACCTAATATCCTGAAGATTACGACACTGTGTTCCTACTGAGCTTGCCATTTACAGCCAAATAAATTACAATTTTACCTCTTCTGAATTTCAAGCCTTGCACTGCAACTTCTACTGTGTTTTCCATCTGACAGCAAATTTCACTCTAGACCCCTAACAAATCACAGGAAACCCGAGTTCATACACACTCTTATGTCTGTGCTATTAAGCCTTAAAACCAACACCACTTTAGACCGTTTACCTTATTTGCTGTCTCCTTTCCTTTTGGGTATTACAACTTTAGCTCTGTTGATGTCCAGAAAATCTTAGTGCAGAACAGAAGAGCAAAGCAGCTGTTGGAGAATATAGCTGACTATAATTGTGATAGCAACGTGATCCTGATTTCTGTATTACTTCCTTCCACCTTTTTCCTTCACAACACCCTCAAGCCAGATCTGTTTTATGAGGAGATCTATGGAGCTCCAGCCTAACACTTCCTGAAAAGGAAGCAAATAAATGATACTAAACCTAAAAATCATAGCAAAAAGAACTTTACTGTTTGATTTGTGGTAAATGCTTTTGTTATTTCTCACTTATTTTACCTCAGCACCAAACTTGCATGTTCTTTATGTGGATTGCAAACCTCAAAGTGATCTTGCTTTCATATATCTGCAAAATGAAAGACCTTTAAATATGGAAGACTATCTTGCTTCCTTTGACTGATGGTCCACGTGATCAGCTGAACCAGCAAAGTAGGAAGGGCAGTATCTCACAAGAATTGTGTTGAACTCTTCAACTGCAGCAGGAAAGCGGCCCGCCTGTATTCTTCATGTCCAAATACAGATTTGAGTAGCAGACAGTCTATTGTGACATCTCAACATCAAGGACGTATTCTAACTCGAAATATGGTAATAATATATTACCAATAAATATGCAAGCATGAGGAATGCATTTTATGACTGTTAGAAATAACGCAGTAATACAGAAAAAAAAGCATAAGAAATAAGTTCAACTCAAGTATTTATTTTACTCTTTATGAAGATGTCTACTAAAAAGTTTCAACTTGAGCCATTTACCTAAAGCCAAAGTTAAACTCCTGTTTATCCTTTGATGCCTCAGGAGATGGAGAGGACAGAACTCTTGAAAAATGCATGAAAACAGCTCATCCTTAAAGACAAATTACCGTCACTAACATTGGTAGGAGGATCACTTGTTGATGACTGCTTTTCTCTGTAGTTTTCTCCATTTTTTTTTTCCCTCAAACTGACAAGAGCTCTTACCTGTGTCTGATACACGATCTACTTGGACCAAAAGCAGAACTTCCATTGACTCAAACTGCCGGTGCTTCAGAGGTGCCAAACAGTCTTTGCAGCTAACGTTTGGTCTGCAAACCTGCACATTTATCCTTATTTAAACAGATGGCCAACAGAAATTATGTCTACTTCACAGGGAATGCTTTTCAAGCTTCAGTTCAAGGACTGGCATTATTTTTATGGAAATCTCCAAAATGTAACTAAGAAAAGAAAGTTCACCGTCAGTAGACCTACACTTGTTATACTGTGGTCTGCACCTCCTTTAGAAGATTTCCACGAACAAAGTAGAAATCATTCTCTTACAACGAGTCTCTCAACCTTACGAGGTTACAAAGAGGATCTGACAAATTCAAAGAACACCACAGTTGCCCCTGAGAAGCTTTGTTACTCATAACTTGTTTAATTCTAAGAGATGTTACATTTAACCAAAATCCTTGGGAGCTTTTACTGTACTCAAAGTCTCCTCAAGTCCTTGGGACACTGTAAACCAAAACAAGCATACGTCTACAGCTTTCAGGCTGGAACTATGAAGAGCACGGAAATATCACAGAAGCGCTGCAGCTGCCTCACACTCTAAAAACTCTTCTGTGCCAAGCTGATTCAGGAAAAGGTATTAACTGATTAATCATTTCCATTGATTCCTACAGCAATTGAACTTTGGGAATCTACCTCACTTTGATAAATAAAACGGAACTTCTACAAGCAGCTTATCTAAGCTCGCGATTCCTAGCAGCTAAACCATTCCCTGTAAAGGCTTACTGGGTGTGTAGAGAAGGGAGTTAAGCATTCCCCTCCCTGTTCCCTGTTTTTACAGCACAAGGGTCGTTTGTAAAATGTGAACAACAGACTGGCTGCTTCTTTTCCTTCTCCCTCCTCCTGGCAGAGAAAGTCATCCTATGGGACAAGCTGTAAAGACAAGGATTATAAACCCTTCTCGCACTGACCTACTAAGCTGGCTTTTTCATCCAGATAAATTAGCCTGCTGTGTGCTCTCTGGCATAGCAGGGAGCTAGGGGATAAGGTTGTACTTCCTGAGGCAAATTAACACTGTTCCTGATACAGTCTTTCTACCAATCCCCCCCAAAAAGCAACGGAGATTTCTAAGACCGCAGTATCAGTGTCGTAATAAGATCTGTGCAAATCAAGGTCTGTCTGGAAAAAAAATACCACAAGTAGAAAGCAACTATGAAGGTTCTCGTAAAATACTAAAAATCTGTACTTGGCTTAGAGCCAGCTACAGTCGAACAGGAAATTCAGTACACAGATCTAAAATGTAAGTTCAAAAAGCAACATTCTCCTAAACCCACCCCCTCCAACACGGTCAAATACTGTCCCAACCAAAAGTCTTCCTAGTGAATTTGTTATCTGTTTCCTTCCCCAGCGGAAAAGCCCCCCCTGTTCGGGCTTGTTTTGCTACCGATGGGAAACAACCAGAGATAAACAGCAGCTCTATGGGAAAATAAAGTACTTTAAGTAATCTCATCAGGATTTTTCGTAGAGATCTGGCCTCTGTGCAGACTTTAGACAATACACAGTGAGTGACCTGAAACTGATTGACATACGTTTCTTTCCAATTAAATTAATCCAGGGCAATTCAGCCATGCATGCTTCTAGAAGTCCTGTCACGGCTACCCAACAGAAATGAAATTGACCTAGAAGAAAATTAATATTCTCATAACTAAACTGAGTATTAAAGAAATGTTCCCTATCTACAACACTTGAAATAAATACCAAGAAGTGACACTGTTTCAACAGATGTTTTAACTGCTTTCCAATAGGAAAAGTCCTTTGCAATCCATGACTCTCACTTTTTCCTCCCCTCCCTTTTTCAATACTGAGATACTTTATAGAACAAAAGGTTATAATGGATTAAAATGTATTTAATCATATCACATAGATGCTGCAATTGTAGAGGGGAATAAAAGTATATCATGAATTATGACAAAAAAGATTTATGGCGTGTAGAGCAATTTTCTGGTTATTTTAAGTAGAAGTTACCTGTGGGAAATAGTCTGGGAAGGCAGTAAATGTTTTCCTCCAGGTATTTTATTGGAACACTGAAATTTAATTCGGACACTGTTGTTCAATATTACAAATATTTAGCTAAAGTGAAAATCATTGCAAACCCTTTAGTCACTGCAGTCAGGGAGACAGAGAAGCTATTCTTAGTGCATGGTTAAAAGTGTGCCAATAAAAATAAGCCTTTCTCAATACAGTGCCAAATTCTGCATTGGCATACTTACATTAACAACCGCGTTATCCCCATATCACGCAGCCACCAGCAGGAGCTGAATTCCAGCCCCATTTTACCTACACCAAATGTTCACGAGTGATACACTGAGCGAATATTCAGAAATATTCAAGGCAACAAATTAAAACGTTGTCAAAGTTATGCTAATAACTAGCACAGTGAAGGCAGTACACAAAGCAGAAGATAACAACCCCATGAAAATACTTTGTTATAATTGCATTAGTAAAAATAAAATGTTAGTCAAACTTCAGTTTCATTCTTTCAATACAGAAACTGGTTACTATTGCATCAGTGCCCTAGGATTTGTGATCAGGTGGTATTCATGTAATTATTTGTAAGGTTTTATCCATCAATTTAGCAAAACAGCACTCCTTGGATATAGCTATATAAGAGGCCCAACAAAATTAAAATCTACTTTCCCTGATTAATTATGGAAACGCTCTGGAGTAATGTGCTTCCAACTCTCCCACCTCAGTCATGCTTTGTCTCTCTAGGCAGTTCCTGTCTAGCCTGTGGCAAAGTTAGAATACAGATCCTATGTTTTTCACTCAAGAGCCCCTGTCACTGACTCACTCCTGATATCTGCCAAATCAGGGAGCTCTGAAACTGATTATCTCCCAGTTCCCTCCTGCTCGGACACTGGCACAAAACTGCAAGAGAAGAGGAAGCCTGGTGCACTGCTGGCTGATCATCTGATCTAGGGTTGGGGAAAAAGGCCTGCGAAGGGAAATAGTCTTGCTAGCATAAGTAGCTTTATTTGGGGGCCTGTAAGTAAACCTTAGTCCTTTTTTCTGGTGGATAATTTCTCCATCAGATGGAAGGATGTTCATGAGGTTGGCCCATCTAGCACAGAGATGTGCTGTCATCTAGGCCAGCAATTGCTGTAAGGAAGGAAGAAAGAAAAAGGTGTTTGGGGAAAAAAAAAAAAGAACAGAAAAAAAAAGTTTAAATCTTGAAAGCCTGTAGCATTTATTTACCTCTGTAGTGCCATAAAGGAGCATGCATAGGCTGCTGCTTGCCTCAACGAAGTGAGCAAAGAGTGGGGCAAACTCGTGCCCAAGGGAGAACAGCTCACACACCAGGAACCCTAACATTTTTTCCCAGCAGGCTTGCACAAGTAGATGTGACTTCCAGTAAGGAAACTGGAAGTGCTGATCATCCGTTATTTCCCTAAGTTAGATGTACCAGTAAATACCTGTACACCTCAAGTGGGGAAGGCAGCAGTTGCAAATCAATAACTGGGCATTAAGCTGAGAGACACTGCGTATCAGGGTTACTCTGTGTAACTGGTGATCTCGAACCTAGCTCCTGCTGCCAAGAAAGCATGCGACAAGAAAGCATGATAGCACACAGTGGACTGTAATTAACAAGTATAACTGGTCCTTAGAGGTATTTGTAAGTGGCCACTGATGCACACAGCGTGGCTTCAAAGCTCCTTCCTCAAGTAGTAGTATTAAGTTGAACTCTATCTTTAAAAATGAATGTGAATTAAGCTATTTCAAGTCCAGCCAGTGCATCTGACAGGCTGTATGATTTGCATTACCTTGTTTTGTTTTTAAATACTTAACTTTTGGGGGAATTCCCTGTGAAACATGAACTGAAATGAAAACTCAAGAGGAAGACTGATGGCAAACGTCTGCCATGCACCAGGCAGATTCTTCAGTAAGATGAGTCTTTTGTTTTGTACCTCAAAACCCTCCTTCCTCTGAGGATTTTAAACCAGCAGGAAAAGAAACAGGTCTACAGCTTGGCCATAGGAAGTACGACCAACCTCCCTTTCTCTCAGCTTCCTGTCTTTATATGAGACAAATGGCATCTATCACCCTTTGAAAAGTGGATTACAACCTGTAGAAGAGCAACTGGTGTTGGTGTTCCACAAATACAGGAACTGATCTTCTCCTGTCCCCTCCACTATGTGCCTAAGGAGAAATTGAACTCAAGAGGAAGAACGCAGTGTTTAACGTATTGCACTGGAAACGAGTCACAGCAGATTTGTTTCGCAGCTGTCGCTACCTTCTTATACGCCATTACTGTTAACAATAATGTCATGCAAGACCCAGGTAACGCCAAACAGCAAAGTCATTAGTAATTCAAGAGCAGTTCGAGGAAACTTCACAGAAAAGGAAGAGCACAACTAACTGTAGCTTCAGATACAAAAGGAGCATTCTGTGAATGCCCTAACAACGCTTCAGTGAGGATTTTCACTGCATGAAGGAAAGAACGCTTCCACTTTCACTCGATGAGATAACAAAGCCCATGAATATTCAGAAAAACTGACTCCTTCCAAGACAGATGATACACCTTCTACAGTCCAAGGATGTTGATAACATGTCTGGCTTCAAGAAACCGAGATTTTTTATAAAAAAGCACGCATAATCTGATACACTGCATGCTGTCCAGCAGTAATTACTGAAAGAAAAAGAAAAAAGATTTACGCTTGTCAAGTACTTCACAATTTTTCTACCCCAACCATAACTCAGTATTTTATTAAACAGGAACCAAGAAGCAACTTTCCAACTTGTATACATACAAATACTAGATGACATGTATTAATTATTAATTAAGCCCCTATCTCCAACACATGGCCTCATCTTTTCCAGTTCTCACACATTTTCACAGGGAATCCAAAAAGCCCAGACTCTCCTTGGAGTGCTAACAAACAATTATTGGACAAGTCAGTGATTTCTGTGACTGTGTTCCATGTGGCTACGATTTTTACATGAAACTTGTTCAGTGTAGTTGCAAATGAACAATTAAATAACTGCTAGAATTCATGATGCCTCGGAGAATCTTACTAAAAAAATAAAATAAAATCAAGGAATTATCTCAATTGCTGTCCTTAAAACTAACTCAACAACTTAAAACTCATCCATAGTATGTTAATCTTCCTTCACAGCAAATGCTATTATGGATTGGAAAAATAGCAGTAAAGACCTGTTCCTAATGTAAGAATCTATTTTCTCACACATCCTTCAGGAGAAATGCCTTACTTCAAGTCATCTCTGGTATATGCTGTCTGTGGGACCACGCTGCTTTAGGAGGAGGTGTAGCAAGCAGCTGAGTTAGAAACTACCATCTAGGTAGAAATGAGAACACCAACAATGGCAGACATTTCCCAGATTAATACTCATATTATATCCATTTATAAGGAATATTCTGATTTCACAATGACTCTCAGAACAGTAGTGCCATGCCTATTTGAGTGATGACTGATTTTCTTTCCTCCTATTTGTATTTCTTTTCCAACTTGCATCTTTCATTTTCACTATATTATTAGTCTTTTTCTAAAGAACTTGAAAGCCTGGTTTATCCCCTCATAACACTTCTCCAGCATAGAGAAATTAGGACCGTTAGGTCTCATTTATTTCACCTTCTTTCCCCCCCTCCCTTCTGTGAACACACATTCATCTATTAATTTTTACATTTAACTATAGTAGCTTGTCTTAAATAAACATTTCAAAATTTGAGAATAAATGCACTATATTCTAAAAAAAAAAAAAATCATTATCATTAGTATACCTGTTTTCTGTGAAGGCAACAGGAATAAGAGAGAGGATATTTGCGTAGGACCAGAGAACTGGGGGAAGGGGGGATGTAACTTGAACTCCAGCAAAGCAGGAATAAAGTGGGAGTAAGAAATTTAAACCAAAGTCAACAGGCGTAAAGTAATCGTTAAGACTGCTTTTTAGGTATCCAGTCTTTGCATATACCATCATGTTTACGTGAGTTAAAGAACACATACAGCACATTGTAGTAAGAAGGGAAAGGCTTTGCAGATTCATGAGCGCTGGGGTTGTGTCACTTTGCCACTACAGGAATTCAAGAGTAACTCATTTAAAAAATTCTCACACTTTTTGCAGGTTTTGTTCTGGTTATTGGATTGGTGACATTCTACCGCATTGGACCGTACACCAACCTCTCATGGTCTTGCTACCTGAACATCGGAGCCTGTCTTTTGGCCACACTGGCAGCTGCCATCCTCATATGGAACATCCTTCATAGGCGTGAGGACTGCATGGCACCACGGGTCATTGTCATTAGCCGTACCCTGACGGCTCGGTTTCGCCGTGGCCTGGAAAATGACTATGTCGAGTCACCATGCTGAAAGCATGGACTGGAAACAGGGAAGATCTCCAAGGAGATCTGTATTGGTGTTTTCTATAAATATATGCTATAATTTAAAAGTAAGGGTTGAAGGACATCGCAAAGCTCACTCTTGTGGGCAGAGGCCCTCAATTACTATTTGGATGGGCTCCATCTATATACATATGTATAAAACATATAATTTTATATATATTATATTGCCCTCTTCATCTGCTGTACAGCACAGAATATTGGATTGTCAGAATCCTGACAGCACCACAGCTGCATGTCAGCAGGGTTCAGCTGTAGCAGACGGTGTATGCAAAAAGACAATAGAAAAGAGGCAACCTAACATTTTCTGTCTGGATAAAGTTATCTTGCTCCAAAACGATGGGAGACCCGTGACAGTCACTTTGGAGTTAACAGGCAACCTGAGAAAGCAGAAAACTCACTGTAGAATAAGTGACGATTTTTAACAGCTGTCTAAATTTCTTGGCTCTTTATGGTCTTCTATCCCGTTCACCCACCCTTCTTCAAGGAACTTCTCATCAACTGTAACACCTGCTTTCAAGATACACCACAAAGCAAAAACTACAACTCTAACCATTCTAATTGTAAAGTAAGGGACTGCAGAATTAACCTCAGTTTTATTAGATACTGCTTTTGTATCCTAAGAGAGAGGTTTGCGTTTATCCTGTAGGAGTTGGACTCGATCCTCATAGGTCCCTTCCAACTCCGGATATTCTATGACATTTTTTCTGTATCTAGATAGAAATGCCTTTAAAAATTAAGTGGGTATGCAGCTAAAACAGGCCACACATGGTGCTGAAAATCTACTTTGGTGTTATAGTGTGGGCAAATATCTACTAAAGGTGGCTACCTGGACTCCCTAATAATCATAGATACTAATAATTTACCTTACTGGAAATTATTACTAAGAACTGGTATTTCAGCCCAAATAAATTTCTTCCCAGCTTGCTTTAACGTTTGACAAGCCATTTCTAGACTGGAGTGCTATGTTAGGAAACCAGCTCTGCCTAACAATGCTCAGAGAATCACAGAATATTGGGAGTCTACCTGCCACTGAAGCACCCAAACTGGAAAATAAGACAAATACAGGACTTTGCAATAAGGTAAAAGACCCGCCTAGTCACTTCATATAGTAGCAAAATGAAAATAATTAGCACTTTCAGAATTAGACATGATGTTTATTAGCCTGACCTTGACAAACCCAGAGGCTCACAAGGCTTGCACTTGCAACTTTCAGGAAGAAAAACCAACAGGTCAAAAACCATTATGCAAAAATCCTTAAGATACAGGAACTACATACAATGGCTGATGTTTAAAAGCTGTCTACAGATGCTGCTCTGAGTACAATTACCGACAGATTTGAAGGACTGAGCAGTGAAGATGAGCTGTGAAAGTCACAAATTGTTTAGAATTTTTGTGTTGCTCCCAGCTGAGTACACTGCTTCTCTTCTTTACTATTATTTCCATCATACTCTGCCACATTTAAAATGTGATAATCAAGCTGGCTCTTGAGTTCTGTTCTCAAACTCAGTTCTGATGCAATAAGAAACTCAACTCCAGTTGCTACTCTGCATCACATTCAAAGTCAGCAACACTCTGCAGAGACTGATGCTCCAGAACAATTGTATTGTTCTAGACCATCAGTATAGAATACATCAATGCTGACAAAGAGTTTCTTCTAACAGTAGGTTTGTAAAAACCAACTAAAACTTGTATTCATTTGCCTGCATTACTTTCTGGAAAAGCTCTATCTTTTCTAGAAACAACATGCTATGATTAATTGCAGGGTTTTTAAAAATTAAACTATTGGAATATTTAAAAGACATTATATTATTTCTTCTAATATTGCAATATCCGTATTATAATAATGTACATTTAAATTTAAAAATCATCTATGTGGTCAATAAATGTGTAATACTTGGTATTACTGTGATTATTTTAGATGTATAAATAAAGTTGTGAATGTTCATTCTCTTCTAGTGATAATGTGGGATTTTTTTTAGACACGTTATTAACTTACTCATTCTCACCATTTAGTAAAAAGGGATCAATATAGTTTACAATGTGTTGTAGACAAAGAATGAGTATACAGTAAACGTATCTAAGACAAAGATATTTCATCTTTCCAAAAATGAAAGAGAAAACGAAATCAAAGAAAAAAAAATAAATTAGGAGGATCAGAACTTCATACAAACGTAATGAAAATAAGCTCTACTCATAAAGAAATGCATAAAAATGCATATGGTACCTTTTTATCAGCTTGATGGATTTGAAGGCCTCATCCATGTCTCCAGCAGTCAGGTAGAAGCTGAAGTTCAGCATGGCATCCTGAGTAGTCTTATCACAGTCTCCTAATCCAATAAAATCTCTCAGGGGTCTTCTGGCAGCCATCTGCAAGACCTTTATTGAGCCTGACTCTGCTGGTCCTTTCTCAGTTTCTCCTGGCTAAAACAAGCACATTATCATTTAGGTAACAAGTACAATTAATTTTACTCCTTTATATATCTGAATAATATTAATTACATGGTTTCCACTGCAGTCTAAGTATTCTGTTCCTACAGAACCATAGTCAGTCACAGCTATAATCACTATGTTCCAGAACTTCCTAAAAAAACTCCCAGAATATGGAATGTCACAGAATAAATCAGTATATAATGAGTCATAATGAACAATCACAATACTTCAGTGGTAAATAGCTTAGAGATTTGTAAAGTACCACAGAAGAGACAGCCATGATTACAACAACTAATGCTGTAATAGAAACTATTATTTTAAGTTGCCAGATTTCTGAAGATTTCAGACAAACTTCTCTGGGGTTAGTTTTTTCTCAAAAATGAGTGCACTCAATAATACTTTCAAGTCATTGAAAGCCAGCCCAAAGCAATTTGAGTTTTACTCTTTGTCTGAATAATGGTTAAGTCAATCATCAATATCGAATAATCTATCTAGAATGTAACAAAGAAGCTTTCACAAACCAGAAAGCGGAAGATTATAATCTGAGTCACGAAGGACACCAAAGTTCACATATACCCTATACCAACCTTATAGTTAGACAGATGAGAAAACTAAGTATAAGAGTTACAGAAGCTAATCCAAAAATACTATTTTTTGAAAGTAACAGATACAGTAAAAGACAAACCAAAAGCGCATTAGAGTTTGTCTACAGTTTGGGGAATTTCTGGAACAAGAACAGGGAAGCCATAATAATAAATGGAAACCCTGGAATGAAACTCAGTCGAGACAGACTTGTTGTATCAACTGGATTTGTTATATTTATAGCAAAATATTCATATACTAAAACACATTTCCAAAATGAATTACTATATGACAATTAATTTAGACACTAAAATACAGTAATCCTACTGAAGGAAAAGAATGAAATGAGAAAAGCAAAGAATGAAGAGGAGCAGAATAATGCAGTTACAGATACTTACAGGTTTATATACAAATCCCCTCCGAAAAAATAACTAATGGCAGCAATAATCCATACAGAGGGAAAAAAAGAGATGCAGTATCAAAGTAAAATAGCATGAGACGTGATGGGGAAAGCATTAAAACATTAGAAAATGCAGCAGATCTTTGACCTTTTAAATTGATGGAAAAGGGAAAGTAAAAGATGGCAGCTCTAAAAGCTATATCTGCACAGAAAAAGTACAACAGCCTGTTCTTTGGAAGGGGGCTAAACTGGAAAGTGCTGCTATGAATTTAAATACATTTAATTTTTTTAAAAGCTAGATAAATTCTCCTTAACATTTCACCTAAATGATATGAAATTAGATTTACATGATTATATTGTTTTGTTTTTCAGAGAATTAGAAGTCTCATTAAGTTCCTAAAGACTTCACAAAAACAAATGCCTTAGTAGTATAAACAGATTGTTAGGTCCCCCTACAAGTAGGCTGCAGTACAAATCATCATCTTAACAGGCACTAAGAAACTCGTGTCAGACCTCAAGCAGAAAACCAATCTGCAGGTAATAGGCTTTATTTTCTCTAGTACAGATAGCATTATTTAAGATACAAACAATTCTGGATTCATAGTCAAGTTTCTAAGAAGTTAAAGCACGCGTTCCTAGTACTTGTAGCAAGCAGGCATTCAGTGATAGGGCAAGACGAGTCCTCACTCTGGTATTCTGTGGGGGTTAAGCTCAATTTCAACAGCTTCTGCTGAAGCTAGGAGCAAGTGTCCCCTCTTATGGCATACTTAAATCTGACACACACCTCAACTACAAAAGGAATGATGACTACGTAAAGATTTTTCTATTTTGTTTCCCCTCTTCAAAAATATGCCTTTAGTTGCAATCCCTGGTACCTGCACCTGCACATCACACCCAGTTTGCAATACCCAGGAAGAGCCAATCCAGTATAACTTCCACAATACTGTCAAATACACCCAGGTTAGAATTAACTTCATGCCACTGCTACATTTTATGCAGCAACTGCCATTGGATTTATTTAACCCAGACTCAGTTTGGTTACATTTGAACCCTAAGCAATTATAAGTCTGCACTTATGGGAGGGGAAGGAATTGTGAAAGATTTCCTCACCTTTTTTGCAAAGTAATAATATGGCACCTCGATACCCAGAAGAACCTGGTACAATGAAGGCAATGGGAAGCTGTCATGAAGCAAAAGGCCATGTTCTTCACTACTGAAGAACGACATAATCCAAACATCCGTCTGGAAAAGGAAGTAAAGAATTGTTTTTCTGGTGCAATATCTTTCTTTCATTTTAATTTCGTTTTCCATATTCATTTGGTAGAACCTTTTCTTGAAAGCAATGTCACATACACCCATGCACATACACCTGCTGGTAAGGGCCGATAAATAATATGTTAAATAAATACTCCCAGCTGTTTTCAACACTTTTCAATACAACATTATAACTTCAGCAGCTCATCGACTGCTTTGAGTTCTCAGGAAATATACTAGTCATTTAAACAGTTCTATAAAGGCTGACTCATTCAAGTCAAAAATACAAAGATTTATTTCCAACTCGAGTTAATCAGGCTTCTCATTTGTTAAACAGTTACCACATAGTTAAAAGTTTTGTGGAATATGGGCCAAAAAATTAGTTGCACTCCTTTCACATCCCTTTATTTTTGAGCTTCATGTGGAAACCCAACATTTTTGCTTTACATCAGGAATACTGTGTTGAAGTGTTGTTCTTTGCTGGAAGACCCTTGCAAGATATTTTGAGCCATCCCTATTCCTTTCATCCCAATATTGCTTTCTACATTGATTTTCCCATGACTTTTCTAAGGTCATTTCATCCAACAGAAGAAAAAAAGCTTTCTATCTCTAATTGGAAGAGAGAGACCTAAAATCACGTACAAATCAGCACACTAATTCAACATGGACTTTTAAAAATCAAACTAATACTTATGAAGAGACAGGTTGTGTTTGTTTGTTTGTTTTTTCTCCTACAGATGAAATGGTAAGGGCCACTGCAAGCACATTAGCAGGATAAGCAGGAAAGAACCGTTGGACTGAAGAAAGTTCTTTGATTAGATCACTTCTGATCAATAGAAGCTTCTCATTTTTGTACAAGGTAACATGTACAACTACTTCTACAGGTTAATAAATTACCAATGATTTACTACTCAGATAGGAAGAATAACATGTATAGTGAGGAAAATAATCAAAAAGACCATACTGTGCTCTCAGTCTGGTTTTTGTTCTGGTTTGGGGATTGTAGGCCTGGTTCAAGAATTGCTTCACATACAAAAAGTCTTGGTTCACTGTTGTCCCAGAAATGGCAAACAGGGATGTGACTGTGCAAGTCTGGATACTCCACAACAGACCTACCAAAACCAACAAGAAACACAGAAATGGAGACAGAATAATTCCAGTCCGTTCAGTGTATAAGCTTCAGATAAGGACTAACCAAGGGACAACCTTCAAATGATTATCAGTTATCTTGACTGCTAGCTGTGTTGCAACATTAACTACATACATCTTCCTAACTTCCTAGGAGTTTGTATACACTAATGCCATGTTCAGTTTATTCAGCATAAGTCTACCATGACTATAGGACATAAATCATTTCAGGAAAAAAGCTGATACTGTCATAAATGCAAACAGACACTCAGAATATGCCTTCACTGAGGTTACATGTCCTACAGCAGCATTTGAACACACTTCAAACTTTAACTACTGCTACTACCAGCTACTGTAACATTGAGACTACCTCAGTTCTATTTTCTTGCAGGTTTTTACAATCTGTCCCAAGGTGGTTGTTGACAGTGCTTCTTGAAATACCCAGCCAGTTAGGATAAAGACAGCTTGAGTACACTGATACGCATTTGGATAAGCAGTAAAGTTTGTAGTCCATATGCCTCACATTCAAATACAGCTAAGTAGTAGGGGTGGTGGTGGTCTAAGAGATTACAACTAGCAAGCTGATGGAAATGATGGGGGAAAAAATAGTTTATATTCTCAGGCAATAGATCTCTCTGAACCGAGAGTTCAAAGAGAGCTAGATACAGCCACCTACGCTTTCAACTGCTGAACTTCCCAGTGCTGAGGGAAACTGAAGATGCAATTGAACATGACCTGCAGCCGAGGACCTCAGTCTTTAGATATGCCACTGTTCATTCCCTTTTCTCAGTACTGCGCTTGAAATTAATATTGCATTCTTAAAAGAATTCAGAGACATTACAAAGTAGCAGAATAAGCACAAGGACAACCCCAGCAACTTTAGGAAAGCCACCCTCTGCAGTTTAAGTAAGAAATATCTTACTGCCTCCTTCAGGCATTTACATATTACTTGGTGCAGGCCATGTGAAGAATCTAGACATACAGAATCTATTTTAGCAATGGCTTAGGATTAGTCCAAAAAACGTTTATAAATAGGTGTCAAATCTTAAAAAAATATATTGTTTTTCTTTGCTGTCAACACCGAAGAGTGGAATTTGGGGTGTGTTTGAAGGGGATGGAGTAGAGATGGAAGGCAAATTAAGAAATCAATAGGAAGTATAAATATGTAGTGTCCTTCCCATGACATTTAAATCAAAATAAATTACTCTCGAAAAACAATATGATTTGGGAGTGTTTAGATTCTGCCTCAGGAGGATGGAGAAGGGGAAGAAGTTCACCTGATTATTCTCTGATGAGTTTACTCATTTTGATTTCAAGATACTCTAAAATGAAGTACAGATAAACAGATTCAAGCTGACTCTTACCCTAGCCTTTAGCATCAATGAAATAGTAATACTTGTTTGTAGTGGCCTCTGTTGGGCTACACAAGATACTACACTTGAAAACAACCTTCTCATTACTCTTATTACATCGTTTGCCTAACTGACCAAGATCTAAGACCCAAAATTTGTACTGTCCATAGTTAATAAGGAGCTGGGTTTTTTGTTTGTTTGTTTGTTTGTTTTTTCTGTTTTGCAATGCTGAAAATAACAACTTTATATTTTTCCCCTGTAATATCTACATAGCTGTTGAAAAAATGAAATCACCTTCCCTTCTAAGGTTGTTATTTCTTAAGAAAAATACAGTAAGGAAAATCTTTGTAAAACCAGATAAATTTGTACTAACATCCCACTGTACTTCCATGAGAAATCCTAGTTCATTGCATTTTGCTGCCCTGCTACTAGGATTTCTAATACATTGTGGTGGTTTCACACAGGTAGGTAGCTGAGCTCCACCACACCACTCTCACTCCACCTCCTCAAAAGGAGGGAAAAGAATAGGATGAAAAAAGTTCATGGGTTGAGATAAAGACAGGGAGATCGCTCAACAATTACTGTCACAGGCAAAACAGACTCAGCATAAGGGAGATTAATATAATTTATTGCCTACTGATAATAGACTACAGTAGTGAGAGCTAAAAGCAAACTAAAAACACTTCCTCCCCATACACCCTCTTCCACCTCTTCCTCACAAGCAGAACATGGGAAGAGGCAACGGGGCTGCAGTCAGTCCAGAACACTCCACCATCCATCGCTCCTTCATGGTGCCTCTCTTCCCCTGCTCCACGGGATGCCGTCCTTCCCAAACTGAGCCTGTGGGGACTGCCCACAGGCAGCAGCTCTTCAAGAACTGTTCCCACACGGCTCCGTACCACGGGGTCCATCCATCCCCCAGGAGCAAACTGCTCCAGCACGGGTCCCCCACGGGCGGCAGCTCCCCCCAGACCCCTGCTCCTGCGTGGGCTCCTCTCCACGGGCTGCAGCTCCAGCCCAGGGCCTGCTCCTGCGGGGGCTCTCCATGGGCCGCAGCCTCCTCCAGGCCACATCCACCTGCTCCATGTGGGCTCCTCCACGGGCTGCAGCGTGGAGATCTGCTCCATGTGGGAGCCATGGGCTGCAGGAGGACTTCTGCTCCAGCAGCTTGAACGCTTCCTCACAAACATCAGTGAAGGAAGGGTCTGCAGGGTCGTTTCTCCAATTTCTTAGTCCCTTCTCCCAGCTGCTCTTGAACAGCTTTTTTTTTGCCCCCCCCTTTTTTTTTTTTCTCCTTTCTTAAATATGCTCTCCCAGAGGCACAATCAGCATTACTCAGTGGCTCAGCTTCAAGCCTTTGAAGCCAGCTGGAACTGGCTCTTCTCTAACATGGGGCAGCTTCTAGATTCTTCTCACAGAGCCCCTCCACAACTCCCCGCTACCAAAACCTTGCCATGTAAACCTAATAGGCGTATTCACCGCAGAGCAGCTTGTATGAACTAAATGAAAACTGGGAGTTCTAAAAGGATGTTTTGTGGAAGTTTTTATCCATTTGAAACATTCTGTCTTGAAATTTTAAAATATACATTTTACCTCAGGAGGAACTCCAGAATGTCTTTTTTTTTCAGTTCCTATCCCATAACCTTGTCATGGAAGAGAAGGTTTCCAATATTTAACAAAATTATTCTAAGACCTGGACCCTGATTCCAGTCATATACCTCCACACATACTCCCCAGAGACCTCTTGAGCCAGATACGGCTTCCACATAGTTGCCTCACTGCATTATTCATTGCTGAATACCTCCACGAACCCTTCCTTCAGCATTTGTAACTTCCTTTGCTAAAGAAGTTCCTTAGCTCAGCTGCATAGTTTCTGAAGAACCGCCACCACCTCCTGATAGTTTTAAGCTTGCTTTCCATACTTTCATTTAACACTCCTTAGTTCAAATACTGGAAGAGAAAGGGATGCAGTATTGGTTGGCATACAATACATCAGTTTTAGTTGAATCTTTAGAAAAAAAAATAATGGTATAAATTCCTACACAGAGGAATGCCAATATCAAGATGTTGCTCATTTTCGTATGACAGATTCCTATCTTAAAGCCTCAGGTAATATTTTTCAAAACAAAAGCTTTGTACCTGTCAATACGTTGTCCAGACGAAAGCTTCTCTCTACCATTCCCCTGTTCATCCTTGAAATTAAAGAGTGTAACTTTGTCCACTTCAACATCATAGAAACAGATCTTGGAATCAATGCTCCCATTTGGCTGTGAGAAGGGGAAAAATGTTGCTGAAGCACACAGGTAAAAAACAAAGATCTGAAGTTCAGATGGTATGCTCATCTAATTCGATTCATGCAGTTTTCAACAGTTTTATCTACTTAATGTAGTTAATGTGTCTTCAGTAATCATCTTGAACTGCACCAGTCTATTAACTAATGGTCAGGCCTTAGGGTGGTATGTGAAGAACTTCAACTCACCTTGCTAACAAGGATGCTGACTTTGTTGCCGTTAGCATTGCACTTGACAGATGCAATGCTTCCAAGGCCAGGAAACAGCTCAGAGAAGTTCTTGCTATTGCAGTGCACTTTTGCCTCTCTGTGGAAAGGAATAAGCTTAAGTTGTATGGTAGCAATAAAGCAACAATAGTTATCAGCCAAAATATTTTCAAATTACAGGTAAGAAAAAAAAAGACCTCAAAAAATTATTTCCTCCCTAAAGACTTCTGACCCAAACTCTAGCTTCCTCTCCTGTTGTGACCTGCCTTTCTTTCAGAAATTAATGAAACACTCATTCCTCAATGAATCAGCAAGAATAATCTTCAGTGCTCCTTCAGGACTCCAAAGAGAGGGCTATAAACCAAAAACATCCTACCAGAATTTTAAATTCAGAGGACTAGTTTTTCCTGTGTAAGCTGAACAGTACTGTAAAGCTGAAAATAGCTCATCACAGAAGTTCTGTGCATGGGAAAAATAAACTCTGGAAAAAGAGTAATGTCACTGGATAGCATTTATATCATACCAGTCACTTTCCATCTGCACACAATTTACAAAAGACTGTCATTTCAGAAGAATCTCACTAGTGCTATAGATACAAACCCAGCAATTATTCAGCAAAGAGGACAAATCTCATGAATCTAAAGAATGTGACAGAAAAAAGTGACATTAATTCAGACGCATAATATGATCCCATGTAGGAAAATCTTTGATTCTGTAAAAATAACATTCTCAGATTACATGTTTGGACTTCTCATTTACTCTGTTAGCTCTGTTAACTTTAAAATTAAGGTGTGATATATTGTCCTCATTTAAAAAGGGGTATTATCATTACTAGCCATGAAAATTTAACAAAGCATGGAGGAGTTCAGCTAGTTGCTTTCACCATCAATCATCTTAATCAATCCAATACTTGTGCTAACTACAGCCTAACAAATCCAATACCTTCAAATCATGTCCTATGTGGTATTTAGACAACCTCAGTGTAGCAGTCCTCTGGTCACAGTATGTAAGAGAATTTATTTTACTCTTAATGTTTTTCAAAATCATATTTGTCATTAACAAGTACATTTTTGGTTTGGACATTATGTCAGGCACATCTTCTACGTGCCATAGCAGTTTGTCAGAAGGGCAACACAGTGTAACCAGAACAAATTTAAGTAAATCTCTCACTTTATTTCAACTTTTCTGAGATAAAGATCTTCTTCAAGTTATTAGCAGAAGCATGTAACATCCTTGTCTAGATCTTCCTTAAGTTCTCCACCTACTTTCCAAAACGTACAGACAAACGTAATAACACCGTGAGTCACTATTACAATATTCATACCGTGATTTATCTAACAATTCTGTCTCGGCTTACTTCAGGAATATGCCATCAATTCATGCAGGCTATACTGCATTGTCTTGAGATTCAAAGAGGTTATCACTTTTCAGTACATCAAAACCAGCTAAAGATTTCACCCCTCCCCGCAGAAAACATCCTCAAGTATGAACAGATAGTTTTTAAAGGCTTATTAATACCTGCGAGAGAGATCAAAGATTTTAAAGTGAGCCAAATCAGTTCCCACAGCCAAGAAGTTTCCACAGACATCCAAGAGGCACGGATTCCCCTCTGCTTCAGAGAACACCAAAAGCTGCTTAACCGTTCCCTGAGAAGAAAGGTGTAACACTAGGTTTGTACATTCAGAGTTTAATATTTTATTACTAAGCCAATTGCTAAACTTCTATGTGAGACAAATCACTACCAACAAAATGAGAGAAACTGCACTTAGCAGACACACTCCTCACAAACTCACAAAAGGTCTCCAAAACCACAATGCTTCAGATAGAAAACTGGATGTATAGCCTCCAAAAGAGTTAAAACTTATAGAAATACTTATATATAATATAGAATATAGAAATACAAAAATGGCCTCTTTGATAAAACAACTATTTCCATCTAAGAGGGATGCATGAATACAGCTCCCTGAAGGCACACTAATATACATCTGGAAAAACATTAAATCAGTCCTCATTCTGATAAAACTTCCCTTTCTTAAATATTTATTTCTTAAATAAAATTATGTATCATAGAACTTTAGAAACATAGAAAATTTTGTATCATAGAACTGTAATAATTACATTTCTCTTTTGGTTCTCATGGACAAGCAGAGGCTGCAAAACTTTTGCAGAAGACTCCACAGAAGTACACAATGTGCACAGGCTATTTTTTTTTCCTCTTAAATCATTTAATATTATAAATTTCCCATCAGTAATATATATTCATATGCATGTAATTTACATCCTCATAAGCATTCTGGTCCCTACATAATTCTGTTTTTTATTATAAATACTTTTTAGTATTAGCTACAGTGCAGTAGTGTTTAAACGTAACAGCCTAAAGAACACAACATGTAGAACTTACAGCTCAAATCCTCAACGCATTTTTCCCTGTGACAAATTTAGAGTCAATACCTTCACAGAACTTCCACTTATTTTTTAAGTTGTGACACCAGTCTTTGAAAAACAGTAAGACATATTTGTTGTTCCATGTGTTCACCAGCACTTACCTGCCAGGTACGGACCTGGACCCGATATGGCTCAACTGTGTACAGATTTTCTCCATGCATGGACAGAACTGGAGAGTCACAAAGAAAAGAGCCTGGAAGAAGAATCACAAGGAAACCATCATTACAATAATTGTGGGGGGAGCTTTTTCTTTTTTAAAAAAAAAAAAAAAGAAAGAAAAGAAAAAAAGGAATTTTGACTTAAAGGAATCACTACCTGCACTTCTTAAGGTATCTTCTGAACACTCAAAGACAGTAACTTGCTTCCCATTCCAAAATACTACAGCATCCTAAAAACAATCAAAAAACAAAGCATAAACATTTTTATTCTGGACTCACACTGCAATTTATGCAGTAACACAGTAAGACCTTTCACACAATTGCCATCTTTTACTAGTTCATCTGTATATTGGATTGGAAGGCCTTTAGTAACCCAAAAAAGAGAAGTCAGCATCCAGAGGACTACTGAGTCACTGTGCTACCTGAAAACCAGCTCCACCACAGAACGATTGCTAGTGTCATAAGAATACTTCCATTACACAATGAAATGGAATCTCAAAGAATTATATTAAGGACTTGGAAAGTTTGGTCTTTATACACCTAGCTAGGCAAAGAACTGAGAAAAATGAATGAGAAGACCAACATAACCTTAGTAGCAAAGACTCCATTGACAGTCATATCAACATGAAGACTGTGCGTGGTTCCTGTGCTGAAGAAAGTCACGTTGAACAGGCTGGGAGACACTTGTACAGCAGCCACTTGCTGATTAAAATGACACGACATGGCCTGCTCACTGAGGATCACCACAGAGCTGATGCTGTTCACTGCTAGTAGGTTTTTTCGGGAGCCCCACTGCACATGACAGCAAGAAAATAAATAAAAAGAAAACACAATGCACAATTTCATCTAAGATCTTGAACAGTCATAGCATCATCCCAAGACAGATGAGAAGGGTTAGGGTGGTATAAACATTTTATTTGTATAGATATATATGTGCGCACATATCCACATGCACACAAATATGGAAGTCCAACTACAGCCAACGACTAGGAATTATTACAGATGAAAGCTATTATGCTAGTCACCCAGCTGCTTGGACTCCCCTAGTTTAAGCGGAGGAGCTATTTTTTATATTAAAACCACTTTTTTCTTAAGATAGTTTTGGACCACCTCACATTTATACTCATGAGAGATCACTTATTTAAAAGGCTTTATCATCCTTTGATCTGTAAAAGCAAGTTGCACGGACAGCATCTGATTTGATTACCTTATTCTTTTCTGCAGCTTTTATATCCCTCTCAGTCAATGCTGTACAAACTCCTTACCAAACACTGCTAAATCACATGCATGAAGGGGTCCAAAAGAACACAGGGATTCTTCAAGAAGAAGGGGGGAAAATGTTCTAGCTTTTTAATTGAGTTGTTATGTAGGTTATCCTTCCCTTTTTATTTTAGGATTTATAAATAGCACTTGCACAGAGCATTGCTAAACCCGGAGATACCTTTGAAAGTTTGACAGAACAGGAAGATCTGCTTCTGAGACTGCCTGCAAGGACAGTTTTTAACATGCAGCTGATGCATTCTTTCTATAGTAAAGAGAAATTAATGCTCTCATTTTCATTCTGTCTTTCCATATTCACAGTTAAACAAGCATGTCTAGCATTGTTCATGTTTATTCCTATCCAAGGATGATTCTTTTCAAGAAAGCATTGTGGCAAGCAGTGTATTACAAAAGAACTCTTCCATAAGATTTTGTCAGAGGTTATCTGTTTATAGTCTGCACCCTATAACCACACACACGGGGCAGGGGTTGGTGCTGTGCCTGAACTCAAACACTATTGATAAGGCTCCTTGATAAGCAAGATACATAGTTCATGGCACAGGTTTGGCATGGGTTGCCTTTTTTGCTGGGCCAGGGAAGACCCAGAAGGGAGGTGTGAGGGCTGTTCCTTTCCTGCTAGATGACTGTTTTGTTGGCTTTTTTTTTTTAACCTACCAGAGACCATTGATACAGACATACTACCATGGGCTATATTAATTATGAAGTTTCTAATAACTATAGAAAATCCCTTTCAAGACCAACTCTGCTGTTGTACAACAGCAGATACACTTAGCAGGTAGATAAAATCTAGTGCCAAGTCTCAAAGGTCTTTGCTTCCTTCACAGTTATTTGAAGTTTCATATTAATTTCCTGATTTTCAAAGATTTTTTATTCACTGGTGTAGACTTTTATATTTCTGTGACTATCTTACCAACAATATTGATTTAAATAGTTGTATTTGGAAGTTATTTCATTTATTCAAGAGCATGATCTGAAAAATAAAGCTAATTTGCATGATTTGTTTATATTTAGTTACTGTTGACTAGAATATTATGCTGCACAACAGACAAGTTAGAGTGTGTTTCCAACCACCTCTCTTTACAAGCCACTGCATCAGGTTGAAAAAATATTAGATTTCCAAGGAGTGGAAAAAAAAAGTTATTGCTGTGCTTTTACCTTACCATAGTGTATGGCTTTCTATTCTGAGTTTTTCATGGTAAAACAGCAAAACTGTTTCATAGGAATTATCAAAAGGTTCTACACATAACAATTTTGAAATAAATTTAAAAAAAAAAAAAAAACAGAATGCAAGGATTACAATAAAAAATATATAGTTTTCATAACTAAAGATTACTTGATTATGAGATAAAGCGGGGACTGTTGATAATTGTTTGGCAATGCTTTTGTTTATGCTAACAAATGTTGGGAAGAAGTTGCTACTTCTGGATGGCACTCTAGAATCTGTTACTTAGAAAACGCTTAAATGGTCAAGCTGACAAAAACCCATGTCTCTTCCCCTCCCTCTAATTATCAGCAGACACATAATATATTAATGGCACACACCATTTCCCATCTCCTGGGCCTTTAGTTACTGAAGCATCTTAGCTTGGGATCTTCTAAATATTACTTATGTGTTAGTTTTGTAAGTAGGACTGATACAGCCCTTCACTACACATCCTACCTAGCGCAAGCAAACAACATTGCTTTTAAAGTACTTCCCATTCTTATGTGAAAACAGTTTATCTTGAAAGGTACCACATATTTGATTTTTCTTTCTATTATATATATATATATTCTATTTGATATTTCTTTCTTTTCTATTTTCTTTCTTTCTATTTTAATAAATTTATGTAAATTTTGGATATTAGGAAGAGGTTCTTCACTGGAAGGGTGGTTGGGCACTGGAATAGGCTCTCTGGGAAATGGTCACGGCACCATGCCTGACAGAGTTCCAGATGAGCTTGGACAATGCTCTCAGACATATAGTTTAACTTTTAGGTAGTCATCCTGCACGGAGCCAGTAGTTGGACTCGTTGATCCTTGTGGGTCCCTTCCAAGTTGGGATATTCTAGGGTGCTTTAATGTTTGATGTTCCTGATAATCTATCTTTTTCTGAAAATAATTTCAGGGTGCTGAATCCAAAGAGTTCATCAGCGAGACATATAAAGGAGAGATGTTTGGATTTAAAAATGCAGTGACTGCTTGTTCTCCCAGACAGAGAAATCTATTTACATTTCAGCTCATAATGCTGTTGAGCATTTCAACCCTGTCTGTAACACAATAGCTACAAAGAGGTAACACTTCTGCCTACTTCAGTTTTGGAAGTTGCTTTATTCAAGGGTTGTCCTCCTTTAGAACACTGGTTTCTTGATGGCAAATGCCTGTAGGATAGCAATCACACTCATCTATTCCACAGATAAGATATATTCAAGTAAGGTTTGTGAAGTTCTAATAAAGCACAATACTCTTTCCTGTGTTACCTTTATCTGAGTGATATTTCCTTCAAGTTCTGTAGGTGCTTGGAGCTTCCACTTCTCCTTGTTCTCCAAAGCCTGCATGCTCTGGCTGGATCCTGATGCCTTCCTCCACATAGCTATTCTCCCTTTGTTAGTACCAGCTGCTAGGAGACCTGTCATTCAGGAATTTAGACATTTCATACCTTACCAAGCTTCAGAAAAACACAAACATTATACAAAGTAGTAGGAAGCCTCACTCTGGTTCTGAGGTATGGAGAAGCCTTGTTCTAGAACAGTTCATGTCTTTGCCTTTCTGCACACCATCATTCTGGCCCTGTACTGGAGAACCTTTCTGGAGGAAGGATAGAAGTTTCATTTGAAAACAAGTGCCCATTTTCTAAGCCATAAGATGATCTTTTAAATGTATCAGACAATGATTTCATTTTAACCATTCATTAATCAAATATCTGCTCTTGTAGTATAGATAGGCCAGTCACCATTAAAAACCATTCTAGCAGACCCTAGCTGTGCTTACATTAGCAAACAAGGCAACAGTTAGGAGTCAGGAGCTCTGTAGAAAAACCAATTGTAAGGACTCGATGTCCACACTATACATGTTTAGTGAGATCTGCTTTTCACTAGCTCTAATGTATGCTTGTGGCCTGCCCATAACATGTTGGAGTGCATTACATATACTCCACGAATAGAGCTACTAGTTCACTATCAAAGGGAATCCAGATAGTGTGCTTGGAGACAACTTCACAATAGGAGACAAAGTGTGCTGAGTACAAATGATCTCATTGTTCCTTCAAAAGGGCACTCCTGAGTTAGACTAAAACACTTCTACTTAATGTGCTGTTACTGAAACACCCAGTAACAAGAAAATTATACTAAAACGACTGAAGGGCACTGAAGACTAACAATTTGACAAGGTTTAGGATCTAGTAAACAGAGCTGTCATATTATTTCTCACCTTTAGCACTGCAGTAGGAAACACAGTTAATACACTCTCCTGCCTCAAATCCAAATTGCACATCTAGGGATAGCACATAATTCTCACCTCGGTCCAAATCCCAGAACCTAAGGCACACAAAACAAGAGTTAACAATGCTTTTCCTTCCAGGTGTCTTGCTAAACAGTCAGTGGGATGCTGTACATGGCATTAATTTGCTTCTTCCTGATTCCATGATTCCATAATGCCCCAATCATTTAATTCCTAAAATGAAATTGCTAGCAGCTGCCTCTGGAATGTGAATTTCTTAATCTCCTTCCTTTTCCTTTGTCTTTTTAGTCCACGGGATATTTTGTAATATTCTGTGAAGGAGTCAGAAGCAAATCCAGTCTTAAGAAAAAAAGATAGTGAGGCATTGCTGCTATCTTCTTCCACCCAGCTCAGTTCATTAGTTTTAAGAATATTCCATCTCAAGCAGTAACCCTTTGGATTCCAGATGTACTTTCCAGAACTAAACATTGTCAAATATCTTCCTGCTCAACACTTGCTGTTTATAATATTCTCACAAGATTACCAGATTATTTTGTCTGACAGTAGCAGATAGTTTGTCTGGTAGTAGGGAGACTCAAACAAGTGAAATACTGATGTTAATGGAATAGTCTCCTTTGTCTCCTCACCCCACAAATTTTGACAAAATACATAGAGTAAGTCATAGAAAAGACAGGGAAAAAATACATAGTACTTTAAAAAGATGCAAAACAAAACAACAACAAAAAACCCTACAGAACATTATAACAACAACATGGCAAAGTGATGTAGTTCGTTTAAAGAATTCGAGACAGAAATAACCAGAATACTTGCATTATATTGCAGTAATAGAGAAATCCTGAAAAGCAAGCACTTTTTTCCTGTTGCTATAACCGTCATAAGAATCAGAAGATAAAGACAGAAAGAACAGCAAAGTGGCTTTTTCATGAAAAAAAAAGTATATATATATATAATATATATTTATATATATATATATTCAAAAAGAAATACAAAAAGGCATTCAGAAAATAAAAAGTCCGGGCAGTACTGGCTGATAAAATAAAAATAGCTTGAGAAAGGAAAATATACACAAGTAGTTTTATTTCTCAAGGAAACTGTTTTTTTCAGTTACTTACTTGTACTTTGTGAACGAAAATGAGAAATTTTTGATTTTTTTTTGTTTTGTTTATACACTTTACCAGTAAAAAAAAAAGACGATACCACTTCAGCAAAAACTTTAGTGCACTGCAGACAAACTGTTCAGTTGGCAGTTCTCATGGGCAGCAAAAACAGCTTTAAAACATGATTCTTACCTGACTACTGTCTCACCTATTGCCGTAACAATAAGGCTATGGTCTATTAAAATGATGTCTGCAGAATGAGCTACCTTCCCACTCAACTTCACCTGTTAACCAAAAAATAAATACATGAGATGTAGGATCAACACACTGAAAGACACTAAGCATCTGAATTGCCTAGTATGTCCACAAAGTTAAAATGTACAACTAGATCTGTCCGATAGTTCAGAAAGATCAAGGAGTTCTTCTCACCGATCACCATTAAACATATCAAATATACGATGTGTATAAATTCAGTAAAAGAAATTTTGTAGATGGGTAAGTAGGTAAGGAATAGTGTTTCTTCTTGTATTAGATCTCCTCTTTGAACTTGGTAAGCGCTCTTTTAAAATGTGTAATACCAGATCTTATTATAGTAAAAAATAAGTAATGATTAATAAAAAGATTAACATACAATTGCTCATTCTTTTCCGATCTTAGATCAACAAATCGGAAAAAAAATGAAGGTTCTCCCTCACTCCCAAAAGCGTTATTCTTCAACAGTATTTACCTGTTGAGCCAAGATGGGTATATGTCCTGGATAAGGTCAGTTTATTTTTTATTTTTTTCTGTTTTAAACCTTCCTAGACTTTTTCCAGCTGCAATGAACACTTCTACAATCTAAGAACAAAATTATCTTTCAGATTTGCAGACAAAGACGACATCACTGAGAGGGGAAGGGTACTTCTTCTAATTTAAAATAGAAGACAACTCTGAGCAAATGATGATGCTAAAACTGAGGACATTAACAACCATCTACCATTACCTACCATCTACCATCATTAACTATCATCTGCCATTACCTACCATCTACCTGGACTTCTGCACGGCCTTTGACACTGTCCCACGTGACATCCTGCTCTCCAAATTGGAGAGAGAGGGATTTGATGGGTGGGCTGTTCAGTGAGTTGGCTTGAAGGTCACACCCGGGGAGTGATGGTTAATGGCTCTGTGTCCAGCTGGATGCCAATGACAAGTGGTGTCCCTCAGGGGTCTGTTCTGGGACCAGTACTGTTTAATATCTTTATCAACAACATAGACAGTGGGATCGAGTGCACCCTCAGCAAGTTTGCAGATGACACTAAGCACACTGAGTGGTGCAGCTGGTACACCAGAAGGAAGGGATGCCATCAAAGGGAACTGGACAAGCTTGAGAACTGGGCCCATGTCAACCTAATGAGGTTCAACAAGTCCAAGTGCAAGGTGTTGAACCTGGACCAGGGCAACCCCAGACATGAGTGCAGACTGGGAGGAGAACTCACTGAGAGCAGCCCTGCAGAGAAGGACTTGGGGGTTCTGGTGGACGAAAAGCTCAACACGAGCCAGCAGTGCGCGACTGCAGCCCAGAAAGTGAACTGCGTCCAAGACTGCTTCAAAAGAGGAGCATGAGTAGGTCAAACTGCCCCTCTACTCTGCCCTTGTGAGTACTACATCCATGTCTGGAGCACCCAACACAGCAAGGATGTTGATCTGTTAGAGTGGGTCCAGAAGAGGGCCATGAAGATGTTCAAGGGGCTGGAGCACCTCTCCAATGAAGAAAGGCTGAGAGCTGCAGCTGTTCAGCCTGGAGAAGAGAAGGCACCAGGGAGACCTCACTGCAACCTTTCAGTACCTAAAGGGGACTTATAAAAAAAGACGGAAAGTGACTCTGCTCAGGCAGATAGTGACAGCACAAGTGGAAATGGTTTTAAACTGGAAGAGGGGTGATTTAGGTTAGATGTTAGGAAGAAATTCTTCACTCAGAGGGTGGTGAAGCACTGGAACAGGTTGCCTAGAGCAGTTGTGGACGCCCCATCCCTCGAGGTGTTAAAGACCATGCTGGATGGGGCCTTGGCCAACCTGATCTAGTGGTGGCATCCCTTCCCAGGGGGGCTGGAACTAGATGATCTTTGAGGTCCCTTCCAACCCAAGCCATTCTATGAGTGATCTCCCTGTCCTTATCTCAACCTTTGAGCCCTTTTCATCATATTTTTCTCCCCCTTTCCCTTTGAGGCGGGGAAGTGAGAGAGTGGTTGTGGTGGAGCTCAGCTGCCCACCTGAGTAAAACCACCACAGTCCTTTTTGGCACCCAACGTGGGGCATGAGGAATTTGTGATAAGGATGACAGTTGAGAGAAGTAAGGGGCAAATCACGGATTGCATACTGTTTATGAATGTAGTTGTCCACAAAACATTTTAACTAATATTTGATTGTACCAGAAGTACAGATAGATTTTTAAAGTATCCACTTTTAATTCTTCTCTAATTCACTAAGACAAGGCAAGTAAGGAGCAAAGAGATTAATATAGGGTCAAAATGGAAGAAAATAAGGAAAAAAAAAAGCAAGAGGAAAAACATCTTTCCAAGTTCAATAACACAACTCTATTTCACTTTTATATGAGCATATATTTGCTTATCAAGGTAATATGTGAAAAATAAAAAAGCTGGTTCATTTGCAACTAAAGGAAGTAATAATCAAAAATTCTTTAAAAAAATATTCAATATTGCAACTTTACTTGTAGTCCGACTCTTACCTTCATGACCTCCTCTGCTTCTCCCTCAGGAGTAATTTTATGCAAGGACAACAGCAGGTTTTCTGTTATGACAACTAATACATCTCCTTTCTCCATGAAGAGAAGCTTTTGTATCACACTGTCTGCTGACAATACACGGCTCGTCTTTCCTTTCTCATTCACGTAATGCACAGAACCTATAGTATATGTAAACAAGTTACACGGCTGTTAGGTAACAGCACTTGTAGCCACAAAAATCAACTTTGCTATTTTCTGCTTTAATATAATATTCCTTAAGTGCTAAGAGTAAAATAACCACAATTCTCGCCTCCTGGTTTGTCTCATTTACGATACCTGACAAGAGCAACAAATACAAATTATTCTCTTTTACTCTTCTAGAAAATCCAGATGCAACTCATTTAAATAGCATCATTGAAGTATTTTGAAGCTAAAAGTACACTTTCTGCATAGGTATGTAGGTATTTAAAGGCTCACCATTAACAACCTGTGAAAGAAGTACAGCTTACACTGAAGTTTAGATTGAAGAAGCTCATGGATATAAAGTTATCCATTGCTTAGGAACACCCCACCTTACACACACATGCACTAAATGCAGCTCTTCTATGTGAATTTCACAAAAATTACGTATACTAGAAACATAATAAAAAAGCAAATAAGATTGTGTCTACGAACACTAACAATGTAACATGTATCACCTGCTTAAACTGCAATATTGCACAAATCTTATGTAGGTCTCTGCAGTGAGAAACCCTATAATTAGTAGTTTGCAAATTATATTACTGAAATCACCAAGCAAATGAGGTCACCAAAATTTAACAGATCCAATACACGTAATGCAACTTCTTGGCAATTCATGGTATTATTTCCATGTGGCATTTCAACTGGTGCAAATTAAAAAGCTCTAAGAAATATATATATATTTTAAAAAGCTGAAATAGAAAACAAATGTGTAAGAGTGATCAATAATGACCTACACTACATTATTCTACCTAAGAGGTAATATGAGGTTCCTTTAATAAAAAGAATGTTTTAATTTACAAAACTCTTGCAAACACATTATCACCCTCTCTATACCAAATACATTACCTACATTAAAAAAAAATCTGTTTCCAAACTCCTCTCCCAGCTGGTCCCATATTGTTTCATTTTATCCTTTATCCTGTTTCACTGAATCCTTTTTCAGATAAGCATCTCATGTAACATATCACCTGAATTTCACATACACACCCTTTTATTTATTTATTTATTTTTGTAAAAACAGAGATTAGAATTTGGGAAGCAACAATGTATCTAGACTAGTACTCGAAACTGGGGATATATTTGATATTTTTTGACAAGCTCAATTGTTTATTTTAATAGACACTCTATTGTCCTTAGTCAAGTCTCTTCTGAGATTTAAAAATATACAATAGCAATGTTTAAAGCATTAAAAACAATTTGAAGGCAATAATTTTAATTCATTTTTATTAAATAGGTTTGTGGTGAAAACCACAACAGTAGTAATAATTTAGAGATCACATTTAAACCCTATGGAAACGTTAACTCATTTTGAAGTTATGACTGATCTCTGCCTAAAATAAGAACTAGGTCCAAAATACTTATGCATTATCATCCTCTGCAGAAAGAAAGCTGAAAAGAAACCACCAGTATCATCAACGGAAAAATAAAGTTTAAACAGGAGGCCTGAGAAACCAAGAAAATATTGATGACACCCACTTTCAGGACACTGAGTCTGTCTCTAGGAGATGTGTACCAATACATGCTCACTTTCAGAGCACCTGGTAACAGCCACACAGCTATGCAAAGATTTCCACTTTTGATGTTTGTCTAACAAGAGTCCTGTATCCCATTTGTATTTGAATAGTTCCTATCTACTGAAGAGGTTTACACCTCTCAAATCAAATTAAGGTTCAGCTCATTGCTCTGCAAGAAAAATACACAGCTAGACAATGTCACTCCTACAATCATACTGGTGTTAATTATGTCATTTATGACATTTTACTGTCATAATGAATGTAAGCATTGAATCATGCTGTAACTGATCTGTGGGACCAGCATAACTTAAATAGATTTTTGGAGCAGTTAGCGCTTGAATGGAGAGGATTACATACTCAAATCACCTACCAGAAAAATACTCATTACAGTGCCTGTTTCACATTCTGGCTCTTGTCCAAAGAGTTAACAGGTTAGGAAAAGGCAGCATGAGAACAACAGGGGTAGGAAGAAAATTAGCTGGTAACAAACTAGCAACCAGAAGAATGAAAGCAGGAGGAAGAGACATACCAGAAGAAGAAAGAATATTAGGAAGAAACCTAAAAAAAACACCAACAGGTAAAGACATTTTGCCATCCTTATACACAAGCATCATACCAAAGCATAGGGAGAAAAAAGTAAACAAATATTATCTTTAAAATGTATGTTCTAGTAGCATTTGACTATTTCTAGGGAAAACAACAACAACAACAACAACAAAAAACATAATAAAGGCATTTCTCATTTTTATATAAAATGCTGACAGCTTATTTTACTTGCATTTGAGTGTTACACTTTTCTTACACTCACTCCTTTGGGAACCTGACTAGTCCAACACCTATAGTGTTCTTTTTAGAGGACTCGCCCTGAAGACATTTTCAGCATTTTATTAATTTCTTCTTACCAAATATTCTTCAACATCTATGAATACTCTATCCTGCTGTATATATGAAAACGGGATTATCTTGCACTGACCAGTTTTGAAGCATTAAGCAGACAAATTTCCATCAGTCTGTGTTTTGCTCTTACCATCCATCAAGGTGACAAAGAAGGACAGTCCTTCCTGGAGTCCCATGTTCAGTGGTGCTCTTGTTCCAGCTTTTCTCCAGTTAAACATATCTAAGGCTTTCTCATCGCCACTCACAGCTGCTTTTGCCAGCTGTACAAAATCCCTGGAAACAACCAGAGATGTTTCATTTCCAATTCCTTACATAACAGAGTACTTTCCATCCTAAAGAACTTGAATTAATAAGTCATAAGACACATTGTAAAGAGAGAAGATGTTTCATACACTGGTTGGAAACCAACAAGCCCCAAAATACACAAAATTTTATTGATAGTACTCACTTGTATTGCTTCACCTTTTTTTCCTCCCTATAAGTACTATTACTTTTTTACAGAGAGACAAAGAAATGGCCCAGACAAAGAAGATTCATTTTTGGGGGGTCACTGCTTTGCGGTGTGTTTTGTTGTTGGTGTGTGCTGTTTATTTTTCTGTTTTACACTAGAACTGATTCTTATTTCTTGATTGGAGAGAAAAGTTGTAATATTTAAGAGCTCAATTGTTCTTGCCAATAATTTTATGGATAATTGATTCCAGTGTGTTTTCTGCTTTTCGCAGTCAGCAACATGGCCACTTAGAACTAAAGAAAGAAGAATCAGCAGCAACAAAGAAAAAGGTATTGACAACATGAAGATTTGTTGCTGCTTACAGAACACAAATAGCCTCCATAGTGACTAGAGGGAGAGGGGAACTTGGAAGCAGAGGACAATTAGGAGGATAATTTTCCATTTTTATTATTATTTTTTATTTGTCTCTAAGTTCTTTCCGTGGAACAACAGAAGGACCTAGTCTACCAGTGCTCTGACAGAGGCACAACACTTACTCGCCAGGAGGTGGTGGTCGAAAGATGCAGTGAGACAGACGTTTTCCATACTCGTGTTTCAGCATGGGAGGACCCTGCACTCGACCTCTTTGGTCCATTCTCCATAGAACCAAGACACCATGCTGGAAAAAAGACAACAGCTAATTCATTATACTTCATTACCAAGTTCTACCTTCTTGTCAGAATTAAGATAATATCCATAGCACCATACTGCCATCCTTCACATGAAGGACTTTAAAACTATATTTAAAGACTATTGGGAAGGATGTAGGAAACAAAGCATACGTACGGGGCACAGACCACACACTGAGTATAACATACACCAAGTAGAATGACAGTGAGCATGCAACAGGATAAGCTGGCCCACACAATACAGTTTTTAGCAGAAACAACCTTGGCACTAGCCACAGGATGCACAAACAGCTCTGCACCCAGCCTAGTAAGCCTTGGCTCTTCACAAAGCTGATCAGCTCAAGCTGGCTGCTAAACTGCTGCAGGTTTTTAAGGCCCCCCATTTCATTGGTCAGGGATACCACAGAGAACCTTAAAGTGCTCGGCTGTGTTTATTGAATTCCATTAGAGGCTGAAAGCTAGTTTTTGCTGTACTGAACTTTACTGAGTTCAGACATCATGCTGTGCCATCCATTGAGGTTGGTTGTTCCAATGACAGCTACTTAACCTAGGTGAAACTGAAGAGCATTCATGTCAACACACGCAGGTCTTGCTTTGTCATCTTAAGATGCTTACTTGAAACCACTGCTTACTCTAGTTTGATTAGTACTCAGAGTAACACATAGGATGAGCTTATAAAATTTTTAATTAAACTTGCCTATAAGAGTGGCTACATCCGTTTTGGGAAGACTTACTGTGATCTTACACCAAAAATCAATTTGAAAAAGTTTGTTCATAAATGTAGGGTTAATGTAAAGTGCAGTTACATCTATATTATCTCTATATAAAGCCTCTGTTACACTATTCATTGTCTTTTGTCTGGGCAACATTGTCTCCTTTCTATTTCAGAGCATAAATGCAATTGTAACTCTTAATTTTCAATTTCTGCAAGTGCAACAGGATTTTACCAGTAGTGATTTAAAATTGCATTTTCCTCTGACTCATAGATAAAAATTCCAAAAAGAAATACCTTTGAGAAGTTCAAGCGTATCAGAATATAAAAAAAAAAAAACACTTTTCCATTTGCTGATTCAAGAACTGGCAAAACCATGAGTACTTAATCTTGAATATTAGGTATTCCATTGCTTAGTTCCCATTTCACCATATAAAGGGTAACCAGCTTATTGAGAAATAAAAACTGACATTTCAAGCATTTCTGAAACATTTTCCATACAATAAGTTCAACTCATTTTTAGGGTATTGTTACAACAAAACAGACTTCATTAATGCAGAAGCTTTGTACAATTCTTGTAGGTGAGTGCACTCACTAAGTCCAGATTGTGTTGTATCTGGACTTCTTGGATTCTTGACGTTTGGGTTTTATGCTTGAGTGCCACAAAATTCCTGCATATACTGATACAAATAATTCATAATGCCTATGTCTCAAATATTCAACCCATCAAATAGCCTTACACTCTAACCTACTACCCAGGACATAGTGAGATTAGAGACTCTTATTTAAAGGTGAATTGAAAGATCTGCAAAAAAGTTAAAACACTGAAATTAGGTTTTATTCCCCATCAATTTTAATTTGTATCTGAAGCAAAGAAATTTCTCCACCTACCCCTGCAACTATTCATTCCCCTAGTAATCCATTCCATAATCTTTTTCCATCACAGGGCTTGCTACACTGTTCCACATCAAATGCACATTTGATACCTCAACTGCTTACCCTATCAGCAGACACAAGGTGGGTAGCATTTGTACTCCAGTTTAGGACTGTAATTTTGGTGTTATGAGTTGCTGGTACAGCATGGTGCTCCTTGTCTTGTTTGTTAAGTATTGTAACTTCTCCAGTCTCCCAGCCCGCTGCAAGAATCGGCCTGGAAGGGTGCCAGGAAAGCGATGTGACCTGAAAGCTTCTCTCAACATGGGCATCAGACACATGTTCCCCCTGCAAATGGAAATAAAGTACAGGCTCAGTACAAATACGCAGCTGAACTTTCAGATTTGCTTTCCAGTCAACAAGACCTTTTCCTGTGGTAAAGGCCTGATACGTAAGATAACAATTGGTAAGACGCATGAAGTGGCTAAACAAAGTATTTATGGATATTTCGGGTGCATACAAATGTGCTACAACATGCAGTACATCTATCTGAAAATAGCCTGTGAAAACACAGCGGTATTAAGTGATTGCCTCACTGCTTTTCAAAGCTATTCCTCCCCTCAGCATGCATGAAGAGCTCTCACTGAATATCAAACCCTTGTCCCTGTGTGAATGGTAAGAAGGCTTCAATCACATTTCAAGGTAAAAATAACAAACAAAAACAAAAGAATAAAGGACTTAATTAGGAACACAGAATAATCTAAATAGTTCTTTTACAGGTAAACTTTCCTTTGTGCATAGTTTGCTGTATTACTTCAGACAAATCATTTAACCTCCTCATGTATTTATTTTTCTGTTTGTAAAATTTGGATGACAATTTTTAACAATGCTCTTTGAAAATTATTTAATAGACTACTTATTAACAGAGTTAAATGTTTTCAGTACATCTGCTGCTAGCTAGGTTATACTACCATTTCCATAAATAGCACAGACACTTTTTCCCCTGGAAGTGATGCACACTGAAGTGCTACACAAACCTCTTGTGTAAAGCTTATCAGAGTAGGCAGAGCAAATACCTGTCTACTAAACAACCTACTCAGATGAAACAAGTTGGGTCTAGCAAATCAGTTCAGGCTCAAGATGGAAGAATTATTTTTTTATTCATACTTCTTAGTACATTTAAAAGCATGTGACCATTCTATCTTTAAGCCTGGAACTCTCTTACTATGAGCATAAAAAAAAAAAAAAAAAAAAAAAAAAAAAAAAAAAGCTGGTAACTATCATAAATAAAACTTAAGTCTGTAAAAATTAAATTTCAATGAAAAGATCAATTTAATTTATGAAGAGCTTTTTATAAAACACATGTAATCAGTAGCTGATGAATCTGACGTTTTCTACATAGCATGGACAATAATTAAAATGTAGGGACAGGGATTCAAGGAGCATAAGTAAACATGCAAATATAATACAAAAGCGAAGTTTCAAAACAGCAGAATGATACTGAGCCCAAAAGCAAAGTTTCTGATTACTCACCTGTTCCAGATAGATATCCACACAGCCCCCAGATGCTGTGCTGATGGAAGCAACTGCCAACAGCGGATGGATGGAGTGCCACGTTATGTGAGACGGGGAGGCAACTGACTCAGGAGCATCTATTCGATGATCCACGTACACAGCCATAGCAACAGGAGCTGTCACAGACTGCAAACCTGCACAAGGAAAAGAAGTGTTTGTAACAGGTAACAGAATGCTACAAGTTGTTAATAAAAGAAGCTACCACATCACCTTCTTAATGTGCTCTATATAGAGCACAGAAAAGGTTAAAAGGTTAAAAAATGCTGAGGAGTACTGGGCCTTGTAGCCCATGGATCCACAGCGTGCACAGACTAGCAGCTGGTCTCTCCGTGGCTTATACTGCTTTATTTCAGAGGACTCTGAAATAACTCTGAGTTTACCAAAAAGGTATTGCTAGTACCTCATATCCAAAGATGTACAGAGTGATCTCAGGTTGTGAAGTCTCGTATCTGAGCTTTTTTTCAAAGTGAGCTTTAACAGTTGTCACCACTTTAGAGCTTGTACTGTTGAAATTACTGGACAGATTAGTTTAACTCATTCAAGACCCGCAAAACCTGTCTGTATCTGAATGAAAATACTAAATCAATGATGAGTTTTCAAGGAAGAGAACCTGAAAGCAATGTTCTTTTCAGAGTTCTTTCTCAGAAACGGAGCAAGTCACTAAGCCTTTAAAAGTTTATACAGGAAGACTGTCTTTGGGATTTGTGCTGTATCATCTCATTGGCCTGGTTTAAAAACAAAAAACAAAACCTGGTTTAAAAAAAAAAAAAATGGTTTAAATACAAAAAAAAATTGTTTATTAACAAACAATGTCAAAAACCTGAAAAATAAAAAATTCCCGGTAAAGGTTTAAGTGGTTCCCTTTCTGGAGAAGACTTTTCTTACAGACAGCTAAAACATGAGCTATTAACCTGTAGGAACATGCACATACAGCAGTTAGATTTGCCTAGGTCATCAATCAGACACTGATTCAGTAGAGATTCTTGTTTTAGTCTCCTTACTTCAAATATTCCATCAGTGCTTAAAATAAATATTTTAAGAGGGCTGTCTTCCCCCAGAAAGAAAAATTAGATTCCGCACCTTCGATTAGATAGGTTAGGAAGGTAGGCAACATTTCAAAATAGACTGCTAGCTTTGTACCTTGCCGCCCAGATTAAGCCCATGAAGTGTCACACACTGAAACAGAAACAAGCGCAGGCACCCTCATAATGCGCAGTTCAGTCTTTCAGGAAGATCCATTCACCCTTATGTTCATGCTCATTCACAATCATAGAATGGCTTGGGTTGGAAAGGGCCTTAAAGACCACCCAGTTCCAGCCCCCTGCCATGGGCAGGGATGCCACCACTAGATAAGGTTGCTCAGGGCCTCATCCAGCCTGGCCATGAACACCTCCAGGGACGGGGCCTCCACAGCTGCTCTGGGCAACCTGTTCAGTGCCTCACCACCCTCTGAGAGAATATCCTCCCAACATCTCATCTAAATCACCCCTCTTTCAGTTTAAAATCATTCCTCCTTCTCCTATAATTATCTGACCAAGTAAGAAGTTGCTGTCCAGCTTTTTTATAAGCCCCCTCTAAGTACCGAGAACCTGCAGCGAGGTCTCCCTGAAGCCTTCTCTTCTCCAGGCTGAACAGCCCCAGCTCTCTCAGCCTTTCTCCATAGGAGAGGTGCTCCAGCTCCTTGATCATCTTTGTAGCCCTCCTCTGGACCCACTCCAACAGCCCCACATCCTTCTTGTGCTGGGGGCCCCAGACCTGGATGCAGGACCCCAGGTGGGGCCTCACAAGAGCAGAGCAGAGGGGCACAGTCACCTCCCTCGACCTCCACATTTGTATAACAGCACATGGATCTGCCCCATACCCCACCCCACCCCCCCAAAAAAAAAAACATAAAAAAAACAACATTCAAATACATACTGAACTGGCTTTCATCTTTATTTCACATTTCTGATAGTTTTATCAAGTCTCCACATCTGTTATGAAATACTGTGCCCATTCTAATGCTTTCACTCCTGCTTCATCTGCTTCACTTTAACAGGGAAAAGGTTGGTCTTCATTTAAACAAGCATTATACGGGCTCAGAAGTTAATTGAGAAAATCACTTCACATTCAAATAAACATTTGAGACACCTAAATAAAAAACACCTGGTAGGAAACAGATTTTATTACACAAAATCATACATCTGTACTTCCTTTAAAGACCACCTTTTTCAGTTTCCTGTTCATTGCACCTGTAATGGCAAATATTTCTTATTCGATTATTCAGTCTCCCCAGGAGAGGGAAGAGAACAAGTGTGTCGAGCTTACGGTCCCTTGACAATTCATCAATGTGTGCATCACGCCACACTGTCTGCTTTACTACATACGTGAGTGTCCACTTAATCCAATTAGGGTAGCTGTATAGCTAACTATCCTGTCTGGAATTAAGTGCACACATTTGAGAGACCAGACTGGCATTTACTAAAACAAGATTCAGTCATACTGTCATCACTGACAATCCCTAATATATTTTTTGCCATCTCAATAGCTGCGCAAAATGGTCATGTAAATGTATATGTAAATAAATAGTCTACAAGTGGATTACACAGCGGTGTAAAGAAGTCACAAAACCAACATTCATTATGCTGGCTGTAATCGTGGGAATTCATGATGCCCATGTTTACTGCTGCTTCAGTCTCGTGCATTTACACAGTTGCCTCCTCAAAGAAGTCTTCTAAAGCAAGAAGCACAAGGACCACTTTCTACAAATGCTTCTGGCACAGCACATCCTATTTTTTTCAAGGTAAAAAAGAGAAGAACTTCTGACAAAGTTCAGCACTTTGAAGATCTGTACAGAACCTGATCAAGTCCAGACAGCTGATCTTTTTAATAGAAGATCTAACTGACCGACACCTTCCAAACAATCCACAGGTGCTTCATAAAAGTTCGCATTATGTTAATGCCCACGTACAGAAAAAAGTAAAGAGATTCAAGGTCATTTGCTGCCCCTGTTCTTAGCTGGTGAGACACAAGCCAGCTCTAGCCCAGACACCGTACACCTGCGCTAACACGGCTCTGTGCCTGGGACAGCAAGACCTTTGGCAAGTTGTATTTCAAGGCTTAGAAGCCCACAGGTCATACAACACCAACACAGCGATGCAGTTTCTAGACTAAAGCAGATTGATAACTGGCTGTCTCGGAGCATGGATAGAGGAGCTGTATCTGTACCCACCAGCTCTGGCATCTGTGAAGATTTCACCAGGTCTCATTACAGTTGTACAAACGGGAAGGTTAGCCTTCCGTATGGAGTGATTTTTCTCCAGAAAATAAAACCCTCACAATTCATTACTTACAAGTTGACATAGTATTAAAATATATTACAAGACAAGCTTTGGTTTGTTAGGATTTTCAGGAATTCAGGTAAGCAGACTCAGGATTCCTACTGCTACAAACCCCAGCAGCGCGCCAGCAGGCACGTGTGCACTGCAAAAGGCAATCATCTGCACTCAGATAGGCAGTTCAAACTTAATTTGAATGTAATTATGCTGTTCTGCTTTTGGTGACAATTCCTAAAAAGCTCTGTACGGGCATGTTGTGAGCATACTCAGAGGCTAAGGGAGGCTGACAGGGGTTAGGTCTGCAGTTCTTTTGGAGCAGTGTCCAGCCACAGGCGTACCACAGAACCGAACAACACGGGCGTTCATTTCTCAGCACGCACTACCACGCTTCCCTGACAAGACCCGGTCACTTTTGCAAAAAGCATCGCCCTTCACAGAACCCCTGCCCGCCACAAACGCGAGCTTTAACTTCAAACCACTTAAAATCGCTCATTTCACCCTCTGGGGCCCGCCCGGGCCGCCACCGCGGAGCCGCCACCGCGGATCCCAGCTCGGCCGGGCCCCGGGAGCCGAGGCCGCGTCCCCCCGCCCCGAGCAGGCCCCGCTCCCGCACCCGCACCCCCGGGGTCTCCGCCGCCCCGCGCACGCACCCGTCCGGAGCGGGCCGGGCCCGGGCCGAGCCTCAGCGCGCTCCCAGCGCCGCCTCCCTCGGAACGGCTCCGCGTTCCCGTGACAACGGGGAGAGGCCCCAGAGCGCCCCGGCGGTAACGGGCGGGTTCCGGCCGTCAGCGCTTTAATCCCCGAGGAACCGCTGGCGGCGGGCACTTCCCGTCCAGCCGTACCTGGCAGCTCCCGCACAATCCAACGCATTGGGGCACAACAAACCCGCGGCTGAGGGAAGAACTGATGGAAAGGGACCTGGGCTGTTCGGTCAGTAGCTGACTGAATGTGAGCCAGCAGTGTGCTCAGGTGGCCACAAAGGTCAACGGCATCCTGGCTTGGATCAAAAATCGTGCAACCAGTAGGGCTGGGGAAGTGAGTGTCCCTCTGTACCCAGCTCTGGTGAGGCCATACCTCAGGTACTGTGCTCACTTTTGGGCCCCTCACCACATGGGCATCGAGGCACCAGAGCATGTCCGAAGGGTAACAAAGCTGGTGAAGGGTCTGGGGAACAAATCTGATGAGGAGCAGCTGAGGGACAGGGGGTTGTTTAGCCCAGAGAATAGGAGGCTCAGGTGAGACCTTATCACCTTACAGTTACCATGGATCAGTCTCTTCACCCATGTACTAAAAGAGGAAACAGCCTCAAGTTGCACCAGGGGAGGTTTAGGAAAAACTTGACAGAAAGGGTTGTAAAGTATTGGAACAGGCTGCCCGGAGAAGTAGCTGAGTCACCATCCCTGGAGGGCTTCAACAAAAACAGACAGTGCTTTGTGACCCGGCTGTACTTGGCAGTGCTGGGTTGAAGGTTGGACCAGACGATCTTAGAGGTCTTTTCCAGCCTAAATGAATGATTCCATGATCTAAAAACACTGAGCAGCTATGCTCAGGTGACCATTTTACAGCTCTCATAATTACTTGGCTCCATTGTTAAAATTCTGCCTAATACCTAAACTACATACGCCTGGTTGCATAGACTTTGATAAAGTTCCCTTCCCTACTGCATTCAGCAGAGAAGCCCTGCTATAAAGCATTTATGCTTTAAAATAAATTCGCAGAGCATCCCATTCCCTCATCTGAGTACTGCCCTCATCAAGGAGGCCTGATTACTGCAGCGACCCTGAGGGCCCAGGACACGCAAAGAACATGCTTCGGTAGCACAGGCACACAGCCCATCACATCCTTTCCTCTAAGGGCTTGACCTCAGCTGCTGAGAAAAAAGTAAAGCTGTGATTAGGTGACTCCTATTTAGTAAGACATGAAAGATTAACAACAGACATCTGACCTTTGGTTTAAATCCTCTCACCTGAATGGGAAAGAAGTGCTTTGCTAACAAAAATCATCCATCATCATTTGCCAGATGAAGGAATTTAAGAGCTTTGTATGAACAAATAAATTAGGAAATTTAATAGCTAAGTGACCGAAAAGGAAAATACAGGGTAACATCTATGTTGACTTTTTTTTTTTTTTTACATCTAAGGCCTTTGAACAAGTAGTTTCATGCTGTAATTAGTGTAATAATTGTGCACTTGAGATGCAAAATTGAGACCACCAGACAATAAGTACGTAGAGCACACAATTTGTTATTCATCTTAAAATACGCAGGATGCCCAACAAATCCAAGATAGTTTCTTGCCTAGTCCAGAGAACCATGGCAACAAACACTGAAAGACTGCTTCCATTTTCTATCTGTGCAGGTTGGCACAAGCATGATCACGGAGACCTCCCGAGCATTACAACAGAACGGAAAGTTCAAGTGTCTTTTGACATCTCAACCTTCCCCTTGCCTCTCGGCTCTTGTCTAATGCCTTCTTATTCAGTCCCTTTCATGGACATTTATGCACATAAGCAATTTTACACCTTATAAGTCTACTTGAGGCAATGGGGCTACTGAAGCATATGAAGTTATTTACGTACGCAGAATGGGAACCTTCAGCTCTGAGCTCCGTGGGGAACTGAACGCACCTCCACGTTTCTGCAAAGAGCCATGGGAATGAAATGCACAGCACTGCAGATGCAGAACACATTTCCTGTCCGTAATGTTAAATTCCGCTGTGGTCAAATCAAGTGGCAAGAACATTTGATATAGGCCATATGATCTTGCACTACATTCTAACAAAACAAAAAACACTCTCAAACTAATGCGTAAGTTTAAATACAAAGCTTTACAGCTGTGACAAGACCATTAAGCAATTTGGCTCTTCTTGATTTAAAAATTCAATGGGCAACAACATACTTGTTACTCATAGCTGTGCTTTAGAGCATATTTAGACATGACAAAGCCCAAGGCATGTTTAAATTTAGCTCACTGCCATGAGAGTTACTTGCAACACTCTCCGTGGGAGCCCTGCCTTCCACAATTCACCTGCCATCATAAACATCAGATTGTTAAAGAATTGATTCTGAAACTACAGATTGTGATCTTCTTCCTCAAAGGAACACGACTAAGACATCCTATCCTTCTAAGGATATTCAGGAAGTTTTAAGAAGATGAGTATCCAGTATTATTTTCCTAAATAGTTTACTAATAGCTATTAAAGAAAAAAATCTCATACAAAAATCTGTTTTAAGATTTTTGGAAATTTTCACTAGCAGTTAACATGACATTCCCACATCTAAGTGCCAAACTATGGTCACTGGGAAAAAGGACAGAAGATTTTATGCACTAATCTAATTCAAGCCTCATTTATTTCATACATCACGGAATAAAGCTTCCTTAACTCTGGAGATAGATTACTAAGAAAAAAACTCACTGGCCCACACGACGATACCTACATAAACTCACACGTCACAAGAAGACTTCAAGTTGTGAAGATGGCAGGCCTTCCCAGGAGGCTTTATATTTATTGCTTTCAGTACATCACGCAACTGCAGAAAAAGCAGATTAAAGTCCTTCAGCGGTAACCAAGGTGCTGCTAAACAAGCACCCCAGCAGCACACTCAGCCTGAGGGCCCCTCAGCTCAGAAGCTTCCAGAAGCACGGCCACCAGACTGGGACAGCCCAGTCTCTCAGCAGCTCTGCAGGCAAGCCTCCAGCGCTCAGCTATGCTTCTAGTGCTGTTCTTTGTAAGAACTCCCGTAAGATTTGCAAGAATTGGTCCTTTCTTCGCTCCCCACCAAGCCCAGGCTTCGCAGGGATGCTCAGCACCAGTCCCGCTGGCACGGCCCCTGCTGGTGCCAAGGCTTTGCCAGAAGCACGGCGTGCTCCGGGCCGAGCAGGGCCCAGGTCTCCCCTCCACAGCCACCTCCGAGGGGAGCGGCGGGCACCCAGCACCCACCGTGCGCCACAGGCCGACAGGGGAGCCTGCCCGGCGGGAGGAGAGCGGGCTCCGCAGCGGGACGGCCACACACACAGGGCAGCCCCTCACCGCTTCACCTCCCGGCTACGGCCCAAGCACCGGGACGTTGCGGGGGAGAGGCACAGCGAGCGGCCTCGCCCCGCAGCGCCTCTTACGGGCTAAGCCGCCCGCTCCCAGACGGACCCCAGCGGGTACCGCACTCCGCCCCACCCCACACCTCACTACTGGAGGCACCGCCTTTTCCGGCCGGCTATAAATAGAGCGCCGCATGCAAATCACCGGCTCCCTAGCCAATGAGAACTCAGACGCCGTCCATTAGCTACCCTCCTCCCCAATCAGCAGCCGGCTCGCGGGGCTCGCCTCGCCCTCGGCCGCCCCCCGGCTGCCTCCCCTTCCCCCTCCCCGCGCCGTCGTCACCCTCCCCGCGCCGCGCGTTGATTGGGCGGCGTCGGCGCCGCGGCCCCGCCTTCCGCCTCGCTCCCGCGTGCCGCCAGCCAATGGCGGCCTTTGTTTGGGGTCCCGCCGGGGGCGGCCCGACGCGCCCGCCGAGGCCCGGCGTAGGCCGACGAGGAAGCGGAACCGCGGCGGCCCGCACCCAGCGTGGCGGCCCGCACCCAGCCACCGCCGCCCGCCGCGGGGCCGAGCCGGCCCGCCAGGGAGCCGCGGCTCCGGCTCGGGGACGCCGAGGCCGGCCGGG
>CM021778.1:13259821-13435769 GCA_011076525.1 Nettapus auritus
GCGGGGATAAGGCGGCCTCCCCGGCCGGGCGGCGGGGCCGCCGCCGCCGCCGGCAGCGCTGTGGAGGGCCGCTGGAGGCCGCGGGGGTCTCGGGGCGCGCCGGCCTCCGCCCGAGCTGGCGGCTCTGGGGCGCGGCCTGCGGGTGCCTGGGGCTGCGGGGGGCGGAGGAGCCGGAGCGGCCGCCGCCGGGACAGCCGGAGCGCGGAGGCTGCGAGGCGGCGTTGATGCGGCAGGTAACGCTGCAGGCGCGGCCGGGGAGGGGGAGCGGAGGCTCCTCGGGATCCCGCGGGGGCTGAGAGGCCCCGGGGCCGGCGGAGCGGGCGGCGCTGGGGCCCGAGCCCCCGGCAGCAGAACGAGGCGGCGCTGGGGGCTGCGCGGGGAGAGCCGCGGTTGTGGCACCGGGTGAGGAGGGGCAGCCGGGGAGGGTTGGCGTCTGAAAGCAAAAGGGAAAGCGGGGTAAGGTGGACGCGGAAACGGAAAGCAGGTACGGGGAATAAAAGGTGCGAGCCCCCGCTGCAGGGTTTGGTCAGGGTGCTGCCAAGGGGGGTGGGTGCCGGGGGTGGCTCCCGGGTCTCGTAACGTGGTGTGAGGCTGCCCCGGAGACGTGGTGCTGGGGGAGAAACCCTTCAGCCTTCTGACAGGGGCTGCTGGGGGAGCGCGGCAGCTGCTTCATGTGATTGGGGTAATGAAACTCAAAGTGGGATCAAGGAGGTTTAAGTCCTCCCAAAGTTAATATTTTCTTTTTGAGCACAAATTGTCAGGGTTTGAAGCTTTCTGTCATCACAGCGACTGAGAATATTGTGATTTTCTTTGTGCGGAGAAGACTTCTCTTGGAGATCCGGTCTCCATCAGGTTCTATATGAAAGTTTAATACGAACTTAGATCTACAGCTCAAACCGGCTTGTTGGGCTTTTTGCGAAGAATGGAGCGTTGCCCCACGTCGCTCTGAGTTGCTAGGTACGGTATTTCAGCTGAGAATTGTTGGAGGGAAGAGTAACATCTTAGTGACAGGAACGCGGTCCGTAAGTTGTAACGACACGCATCCAGGTGTCCCATCGTGCTGATGCACCTGGTTTCCTTTAAAACACTCCGTCCTGGTATCAGCCTGATCCGTTGCAATTCCATCGCTTTATCGCTGATATTTGGAATTTCCTTCTCCCACTGGCGTTTATCTTTGCCCTTAATTAAAGTTGGACTGTGGCGTCTGTGCTGGTGATAAGGCACCGCGACTGCTGGTTCTCCCTTTTGCAGTGGAACGGTTTCTTTCTCCGAAGCTGACTTCGAGATGTGGTGCCGGGCCCGTTTTCACACTCTTACAAAGCTGTTGTTGGCTCGTAGCAGATTACATGATTTAATGCCTTCAGCTCCTGTGCGTGTGCCCGTGTCCGGTGTTCTGTTGCAGGTCCCCCCGTGCTGGGCAGGTTTGTGAAGTTAGCGAGCGGCCATCCCAAACGGCACCCAAACGGCAGAGCCGTGGTTTAGGTGCTCGGGTGGTGCCTCTCGGAAGGCTCCGCGGTGTCCCGGCGGATCACGGTGTAAAACTTTCCCGGTGGCCCGGCAGGTCGCCTCACCCGAGCCGGCCCCGTCGAGGCCGGGGGGGGACGGTGCCAACGCGGGTACCCTTGGAACTGGGGGGCCCCCGAGGTAAAACCTCGGCTGCGGGCGGGGGGCACGGGGAGAAAAGCGAGGCCGGGGGGCTGCGGGGAGCCGGTCCCCTCCCGGCCCGTGACGGGCGAGCCGCCGCCCGGGCGATGCTGGAGGGGGAAGGCGGCCGGGCCGCGGGGCCGTGCCCGGCTCCCCCCCGGGCCGAGCGGTGCCCCGGGGAGGGCCGGGAGGTGCGGGGCTGCGGCGGGGTGGGGGCGGAGGGGAGCTGGAAATCTTGGTGGCCGCGGCCAGTCCCAGCCCCAGCCGCACACACACGCGGGGAGGAGGAGAAGCCGCCGCGTCGAGGAGCATGGAGCCTCCCCCCGCGGCGGGCCGGGCCGCCTGGGCCCCACGGTGAGGAGGCCGAGGAGCCCCCCCCCGGGCCCCCGGAGCTTCGGAAGGGGTAGGATGGGGGCGAGCCCCGGGCCGGCCCCGGCCGCGCTGCCCCGCTCCGCCGGGCCCGGCGGCTGCCTCCCTCGCCGCCTGCCGAGCGCTTCCAGCGCCCGAGTTGGCCTCGGCGATTTTTTTACCTCCCGAGGCGGCCCCGAGGCCTCCGGGGGGCTGCCGGGGGAGCCCCGCGGGCTTTTGGGCCGCTTTGGGGGGGATTCCCGCGGGGCTCTCCCCTCCCGCCCTCGGCACAGGTTGTTGGGTCGGGACAGCAAACGAAAGGGGATTTAGTAACAAACAACGGCGGCCATGTTGAGAGGAATTTCTGCAGCTAAACTTCTCCCCTCTCAGCCCAGGGGTTTCTCCCCCTCTCTGCTGGGCTCCCCGGCCTGACTTTGTGCCCCCCTCTTTTCTTTCTCTCCTCCCCAACAGGATGACGGTGAAACTGGGCGAGAGCAGCGGGGAGGAAGGGGTGAAAAAGCTGGGCAAGAGAGCAGGAGGAGATGAGGAGTCCCTGGAAGAAGAAGGGGCAGGAGGAGGAGGAGAGGCAGCTCCAGGCAGCAGCAGCACAAAGAAAGAAGAGAAGATTATCAACAGCAACACTAACAGCAGCCCCTCACCAAACCCCAGCTTGTCCCAGGCCCCGGCTGCCCTCCAGCCCTCGCACAGCCAGGACCAGCATCATTTTCTCAGGTCCAGCGTCAGACCTCAGAGCAAGAGGCTGAAGAAGGATTCTCAGGCATCCTCTTCAGTTGGCAGCAGCGCTGCTGTAAAAGGCAAAGGTACTGTATTTTGGAACCCTCAGAACATGCAGGCGAGTGGGGTGGGGGGGTGCGGGTCACCTGCATGTTTGGGGCTTGTCATTCTCCTTCTGCAGATGCCATCTTTTGTTTGGTTTTGGGGAAGGTGTTTTGGGGCTTGTTTCTCACAGTAGCTGAAATCTTCTTTGTGTCCCAAGGCTTCAGCTTCTCTGCTGCCCACTCTCCCGTTTGCACTTGCAGAAATGAGGGGATTTGGATGTGTATGTGGAAGAGGGGAGAAAAAAGCCCTTCGTTATTGAAGCAAACCTTTAATTCCTGCATTTTGTCTCTTGAGTTTTAGGAAATCTCTGTATTTTAGTTAGGAAATTAGACTCTAACAAGCTGTGTAATCAGGTGGCTGCACTCTGCATTCTGTCATCGAATAATAACAAAATATGAAATGGGTGGTAGTTTTAAAAAAGGGAAAAAAGCAAACCACAAGATATTGTTGATTTCTCTCAGTTATTTCTCTGACTGTTTTACTCAAGGAACTATTTCGGAATCAGCTGTGAAATACACCAACTATTTGTTTCTAAGGTGTTGTGAGTCACTAGTACTGCTTTACTGTTTCAGAACAGTTAAGGGATTTTCATGTAATTTGATTTTTTTACTTTTTTGTTTTAAATAAGGTTGCTTTGTATACATCTATGCACGCATATTTTTACCTACATATACATGTTTTTTGTTTTTTTTTTTTTAACTTTAGCATTGAGGATGATAATTTTTTTTTTTTTCCCAAAGCTTTTTCTTCCCAAAGTAGCTGGAAAATAGCAAGGATATTTGAATATCCTGGTGCTATTGTGTGTGCTCAGCAGTTACTGGTTGACACCTGGCACTGTAGCTGAGCTGCGCTTGAGACTAATTTTGGATACCTTGCGCAAAAGTACCTGTGTTATTTTCTGTTAAGTTTTGAAAAGAGTAACACTTGTCGATTTCTTCAAGATTTGAAATAACAGAAATTATTTTTGTCTGAAACTAAATAAAACTCCATGTAGCATAAATGTATATTGACCATTACCTCACTTCTGTGGTCCATTACAGCGGTATGCACGTGCTGGACGCTAGGTGAACACTAAGAATTGTGGCAATTTTGTGTTGCGGTAAGAAAGCAGAGTTTTACACGTTGCCACCTTTTAGTTATTGCCATATAATGTAAAAAAATACTGAATTCAGTTGTTCCACGGTTAGTTAATATAATTGAATATTTTTCATACCCTCGTAAGTCCTCTATAATCTCTTAAACTTTTTTGTTCTAAGCGAAAATCTTCCGTGTGTGCTGTTGGAGGATAGAGCAGAAAGGCCTGTGTAAATTTTCTCCCAGCTGCATTAAACCAAATAAACAAACAGATGGAATACCCAGGAGTGTTCAGCTACAGACAATTATTTCAGGGTTTGTAAGTAGCGTTAAAAGGGAGGAGATATTCCTTTGGAAGAAATGCTATCCGTAACGGATGAGTGTGATATGTGCATTTGCAGTTTCATTGCTTTGGAAGCGTGTGCACATGTGAACAAAATACACGCATCTTGCGCACGGGTATATTCGTATTTTTATATTTGTACATAACCATTCACTTACGTTTTAGGGGAAGGAAATGATATTTAATGAGGTGTACTGATACAGTTGAAAAGCAGGCTCTGTTTTGCAATTCAGATCTCCAAATAACTATAATAAAGGTATGTATTCATCATACATACAGAACAGACTATATTATTTCAGTAATCGGTCATAGGTAGGCAATCACTTTACCTGACTTTATTGTCGGGTTTGGAGAAACTTCAAGTCACTGGGGGAGATGGTCACTGGTGGAACGACAATTATGCTTTCACATTTTGAATTGTAAGACCAGGCACAGCTTTGCCTGGCCAGTTTAGATGTGAATGTGTTAAAGCTGATACTTCTCTGATACGGCTGAGATTATAACTGTCAGATCTTGCAGAGCAGAGCCATGGAGTGGGATCCTTTCTAATTTGAGCTCTTTACATGCAGAGATGCATACTGAGATGCTTTCCAGGCTTGTCTGAATTCTCTCTAATGAAATGTTTTGTGGTAAGAAGTCATAGATAGGGGTTTGCATTCCAAGTGGGGTGTCTCAGAGCTAGCTTCCGATAGGGAACCGATTGGGCAGTGAAGATTACCAATAAGGATTGTACTGAAGTCCTTAGGCTCGCTGGCCCACCAACTTTCTCCTCCTCTGTAAGTATAAAGATGATAAAGAGCTCAAATGCATTTGCAATCCTTTGTATCAGCTCTGAAAGTTGGAAGCTTTCGCATTTTGCATGGCACAATCCAGGTGATAACTGCCAAGGAAATGGTGACATGGGCCAGTGGGAGTGTCCAGACCACGCTTACGCCTGGTCCAGTGAAACCAGAAACGTGGTTGTGTCATGATCTTTTGATAAAGCTACGTAACCCTTACAATCACCTTAAAGGGGTCCTGCTTTTGGAATATGTGTATTCTAAAGTGAAGTCTCTTTTGAAGGCTATTATTAAGGAATGTGGTCATTAAAATTAATTTCTTTCAAATCGTAGTTACACAGCAGGCATTGATTTATCCTAGTCATGTCTTTAAAAGCCATTTGAAAGTAGTCCTTATAAGCCCTTATAATTTCTTTTGCGTTTATGCTTTGAGGGTACTTTATTGCAGCAAACAAATTATTCCTAATGTAAACTTCATTGCATGCAGCAGGAAAAGTTTGCCTGCTCAACAGCTGTTGACGTTCTGGTTTTATCGTACTGTGGTTCAGAGAAGGTATTTAATAATAATTCTCAACTTCTGCCTAGTAAAATAGATAAACGCAGTCCTAATTTTCAGATCTCCCTCATATAATATTTAGTTGCGGATTTCTTTACTTTTTAATTTTATTTTTTATTCTGGATCTTCGTGTACCATTGTTCCACCTTGACTTTAGGACATAAAAATATTAGAGTAAAATAATGTTTGGAAACTGTTTAGCATCTAAAAGTCATGCCATTTTGGTTGCTGAAAGGTTTACCAAAGTTCCTGCACAAGTATCTAAATATATGTGTAATTTTTGTAGAATTATGATCTTATTTTCAAATCTTAGTCATCTTTTTATTATTTCAAGTTCATAATCTATGCTCTAAGTAGTGGAAGTAGTGGAATAGCTTGGAATTAAGTCTTTAAGTAACTTTTGCGCATGAAAGCAGAGAAAGAACCTGAAGGACTGGTGGGATGCAGTCAGTTGATGAGAGCTCAGACGCAGGAAGGTTTTTTGAGGGAAAAGAAGCAGCCCACTCTAAGGTCGCTGAAGAAAAGGCATTTCTGACAGCTTCTCAAATGGAGATACGCCACACTGATGCTGAGCACAGCTTTTAAAGTGTGTTTTGGGGCACGGTGAAGCAATGAGTGGTGAAAATGTGTGTGTGTGTATGTTGTGACCACGTTAGAAAAGTAAATGCAGCCTGTGCTGCCGTCGTATGCTGTAGATGTGCTAGGAACTGAAGTAGGGCGTTCTCATTTTCATGTTTTTATTCATTTTCTGAATGCATAATGTAGTTGGGAGGAAATAGTAACAAAACCTAATGGTGACGAGCTGAAGCTTGAAAGCGTCTTTCATGCTGTTACTCTAGACTTATTCATAAAATGTGTAATAAGCAGTTTTCTTTAAAAATAAATTACTCAGCTGAAAGCATTAATTGAATTAAAACATTCAATCTTTCGGCATGGCATAAAACTCGCTAGAAAGCAGCTCACAGTTTGCTTCAGCCCAACAAGGTGCATGTTCTGTGGTATGTGCAATAAATTGGCTACTGGGTCTTCCTGTGAAGAGGCCGTGTAGACCAAGATACCAGCGCCTGTACTTGCAGTATGATTTTATAGTGTCTTTGCAAATTCGTCTGCGGAAGGATGTATCGTAACCTTCGTGTGAAATGTGATTCCTCCAGCATTATTTCTTTAGGGAATGAACAACAGTTTTAAAAACTACCAGCACAGTCCCTCGTTCCAATATTGCCTTAATTCTATCAATCTCATTTCCTCTTGGTACCTCTCTTGCCGTCCTAAACTGAGGTGCTTTCATTTATGCTTTTTTTTCCTCCTTCCCGTCCCTTAGAAGGACAAAACTTTTGCAGTGCCTCCTTCACACAGCCACGAGAGGCCGATTTTGCTTGGTGTGCCCTATGCTGGAGGTGCTGAGCTTTGAGAGGTGGCTGCCTGCAAGGCACCTGGCCGCACAGCCACAGCGTTGAGGCAGAACCTTGTACGCGGCCTCGCGCCTGGTGGAGGTGCTTACGATGCGTTCTTCTCTTTCAGGGTGTTTTCTAATAGCAGAGCAAGAAAATGATTTACTTGAGGTGGGGGAGTAACCAAATTTGTAATAAACCGTGGTTATTTTTTACAGCTGTGTTTGGTTAGCTCAGATCCCACTTTATTTGATAGCTTGAATGTGCGCTGTCCGTAGACAAGCGAGCCTTCAGTTCAGTAGAGTAACGCGTGTGTTTATACATGTACATATTTATACACTACACGTACATATTTATACACTATACACGTACATATTTATACACACACACACATGTATCAGGAGTGGAGACTCCTGCTGCGAACTGGCACTGCATATGATTAAAAACATTCAACTATATCTTGCTTTTGCAAGTCTTCAAAATAGTAAGAGGTGGAAGAAGCTAAACTAATGTGTCTTTGTAAGACATTGATATGTTTTATTTAAAACTTTGGACGTTAATTCGTGCCAGGAACATAATGCGGTATGAACATACAGCATGGCTTGGGCTGTACTAGATCAGCCTTCTTAGGAGTCCGTGCCATTTACTACAGAGGCATACAAGGTGGAAACCCACTTCCCGGTTAAAATGTTAATCCTCCAACTGAAGCATTGACGTGCAAGGAATGGTATCTCTCCTTCTTTTGTCTGTGTTCTCTTCTCATCTACAGTTCTTGGAGAGGAAAGCAAATTGGATTCAGCTGCAGCTTTGCTGGGTCCTTCCATGGAACAAGTGGCTTCACTTAAATTCCTGTGTATCTGATGCATTTCTTCTCTGAAGTACACGATGTAGTATCTGACTTTGGAAAGATACGTGGCTGAAAATGGGATTTGTTCAACAAATGATCAGGAAGAAAGTTGGGACGTGTCTTTGCTTTTTTTCATGAAAATCGAGGAGTAGATGCTTATGGGGGAATGCTCTGCCATGAGAACAGCAGAATGCATTTGGAAGCCATCTGGAAACTGTGGATTATTAGCACCTTGTCCACTTCTGTTGGCAACAAATGTTTTGATGTACATTTCTAAAGACTGCTAAGCACTAATGCAGGTTTGTGAGGGGGAAAAATACTCAAAAGCGTTTTCTACTGTGGCCTTCTTAGTGGCAGTCTTTGCTCAGAAATGCTTTTAAAGCTGATACTGTGTAGTTCAACCTTGTTACTGGCGCGTATAGAATCTAGAGAAAAAATGCTCTGAAGGAAACTTTATGTCATGGCACAAGTTGACATTTGCATCCTGTGCGTTGGAGAGGGAGTTCAGCGTTTTACACTCCGAATTTGGCTGGCAGCAAGAATCCATGAAAGCATCATCTCATTCCTAAAGGTATTTCCTGGTAGACATTCCCCTTGCATTTGACCTGTGACTCCTAAGACGTTCACATTTTGCAACTAACCCTTCAGAACACCGATGAGGAAACGAGCCTGCGTGTTGAGACCCGTGAGTGTAGTGGGGATGAACTGCTGAATGCCAGCCTCTGGGATCTGTAAGGTGCTGGTCAGCTGGCATGCAAGAGCTGCTAGCAGAAAATTGAAGAGTAAACACAACGATGCTACCTACAACCTACGATAAAGAGCTTCTTGTGCTTACAGTCAGGATAAGACACTGATATTAACCATGATTTGCTTTTTTCATATCTATGCAGTGTTCCGTTGTTCGTCGCTTTCATACCAGATTTTAAGCTGCGGTGTTTAAATACCTTTTTTTTTTTTTTTTGGCAAGTATTTGCATTTTCCTTAGAACTATAAAGACAGCTTCACCTACAGAAAAAATAGAGATGTTCCTATATGCACAGGTACGAGAAGTGCTAACAGAATGCAGGATTACTGGAACAAACGTCTGAAACGTTGATGTTCTGACCTGTGGTCCTGTTGGGGGTTAGAGTTCAAACGCCAAGTATAGAAACTTGATGTTTTAGCAAGCTGTGGATGGAAAGATGAGTGAAAACACTGAGAACTTACGCGTCCAAACTTGCTGCTGTGTACCTCGTGCAGGAGCTAGCATCCCCCTGCATCCTGGAGTGAAAAGAAGGAATTGCATTCCATTTCCTTACTGCGATCCAGTAAGCTGCAGAGTGGGTTGTGGTAACGCGAGGATAGATACTGCTGTGCACAGTAGCAAGGAAGATACTGCAGACACATGGTAGAGCAAAATCCTTTATTCCTGGAATAATTAAATGGCGTGTAAGATCTCTGCGGAGTTAACAAGATATTAGAATTTTTAAATCTTCACACGTTACTGTAAACATTTCTCTGGATAGTGATTTATTTGTGTTTAAAACAAGAAAGAACGTGATTAACTACTCAGGATTACAGTTTGTCATTCCAGGACTCTGTCTTGGGGAATAGGAGGTAAACCTAAAGCATTGAAGGAGCAATATCGAGCTACGTATCCTTTGTAGAAGCTGCTTCAGTGGAGTCCTTCCTCAGCATGTCCTGAGGGGAGGATCCTTGATAGAACTGTTCTTTTCATTTCATCTTTTACATGCAGCTAAGTGGGAATCTGCCAAACTTTATAGTCTCACTAGAATGTAAAGTCCTTTCTGATCTTGCATCTTAAGTTTCTATTAAAAACGCTTTATGGAAACTTTGTGTACCAATTGTGCTGTACAAGCTCTAGAAAATCCTTGATAAAATCTTCAGTTACAGCATCTGACCTTACATTTTACTTGATCATGTATACACAAATGATTAAAAAAATACGCCTATATACCTATATCTGTCTAGATCCCTCTATAGATAATACCTATACATAGCTACATAGGTATAGATCTGTACATACCAGTGGTTCCTCTCCACGATTTGCCAGAAAGTCAGAGGTCTGCTATCAGAAGAGTAACTGCACGGTAGAAATCCGTAGATGTCTTCTGATGAAGATGGCCTTTAGCACTGGGAGCTTGCAGCAACAGGATGTTGTAGATTGAGATTGACAACTGATGTGTTCACCTTTCTTGACCAGAGATCTTAAATACTAAGATTTGTATTTCTTTACCATTTCTTTACCAAATTGTGATATTCCAGTCTCACATTTGCAGAGTAAAGAAGCAATTCTGGGTCTTACAAAGAGCTGTTTATCTTCTCAGCCACCTGTTAAAGTGCCTCAGATCTTTCTAATTATTTTTTAAAGACTTGTCTTTGTAGTATCAGAATTAAATTGCTTAACTTTGAGTTATTTTGTGAGTCACTGATGAAGGCTTTAGGAAATAGAGAAGATTGGTTGGTTGTTTTCCCCAGAATTGTTTTAGGTGAATTTTCTTATAGTTACGTGATTTGATTTCATGCTTTGCCTTATTTGCTTCTCTGTGGTGGCAGTAATTTTCTTTGAAAGGATCAAATAATGGTTCCTGGAAATAAAAAATAACTTTAAAATGGTCACAATATCATAATATCAGGTATATATTTATTGCAGGAAAAAAGTGCATTCATGCATTTTACTATGTTCTAAATTCTGTTTCATATGTACTTTGTTGCTTGAATGCAGTGCTGCTTTAGGATTTGGAGCAGTATGGTTTTGGAGTCTCGAGGAACTCCATTTGAAATGCAGCTGAATAGCTGCAGTTAAGATTTACACACAGGTCTTTCAAATCTTTAAATCAGTGCAAGCCTTTAAAAGTTGATTCTTCTGATGCTCTTTTTTATTTTCGTATAATTCAAGATTACCAAGCTGGGATATCCTAGCTATTGATTGAGAAATAGAAATTCTGTACTTCCATAGTTAACGCAGGCTTTGTCAGGTACGCAAACTGCTTCAGGTAACTGAATTTCAAAGGATAACTGAGCTGAAGCCACGTGCACCTGGGACAGGGCAAACCCAAGCACAGATACAGGCTGGGCAGAGAATGGATTGAGAGCAGCCCTGATGGAGAAGGAGCTGGGTGTGTTGGTTGATGAGAAGCTCAGCTTGTACTGGCAGCATGCTTGTTGCCCAGAAAGCCAAAGGTATCCTGGGCTGCACCAAAAGCAGCGTGGCCAGCAGCTCAAGGGGGGTGATTGTCGCCCTATGTCTGCTCTTGTAGGCCCCACCTGGAGCCCTGCGGCCAGGTCGGACCTCCAGGACAAGAAGGACCTACTGAATGAGTCCAGAGGAGGGCCACGAAGATGATCAAAGGAGTGGAGCACCTGTCCTGTAGAGACAGGCTGAGGGAGTTGAGCCTGGAGAAGAGAAGGCTCTGGAGGGACCCAACAGCGGCCTGCCAGTGCCTAAAGGGGGCTGCAGGAAAGCTGGGGAGGGACTCTTTGTCAGGCTGTAGTCATAGGACAAGGGGTAATGGCTTTAAACTGAAAGAGGGTGGGTTTAGATGAGATGTGAGGTTGAAATTCATTACTGTGAGGGCGGTGAGGCAGTGGAACAGTTTGCCCAGACAAACTGTGGATGCCCCGTCCCTGGCAGTGTTCAGGGCCAGGTTGGACCGGGCCTTGAGCAACCTGGTCTAGTGGGTGGCTTCCCTGCCCGTGGCAGGGCGTTGTAACCAGATATCTTGAAGGTCCTCTCCCACCCGAGCCGTTCTGATTCTTTGAAATTCTTAGCATGGAATGGTTTGTATGCAAAGGCATATAAAAGTCTGGTAAGCTGGTTGGGACTGCTGTGTTATGCAGGCTGCGTTTGTGTACACGTAGACTAAGGCAAGCCAGTTTATCGTGAGATAAACCCCAGCATATAAAGGGCGATAACTGGACAAATGGAAACAGTAATAAGCTTTCTTTATAAAAAGAAATGTGTATTGAATGTTGAAAACATTTTGTTTTATAAAGTACAATCCTGCACTGATTGTAGGAAAAACAAAATAGAAAAACAAATTCTCAGAAAAATTGGAGAAAATGGATTTTTGCAGTGTAAGTTACTGAGTGCTTACATTTTCATGGAAGAAACGGAGTGCGCTCCATTGGGCTGTCTCCCTGGTTTCGGGATTCTGATAATCTATTACAATGCCAAACCAAATACCATGCTTGGTTTGATTTCTCTTGTGAATAAATCACGTATTTAAAGTTGGTGGATAATGTTTGTAATGATTAAACGGTCTTCAAAAGACTTACCATTCCAGAGGTGATTTTAAAAGATATTTTATTCTTTGGAATTAACATGGGGGGAATCTTCTTGCGTTATACACAGCTATTGGAGCTTCCAATCTTTCTTCTTCACTACTTGCAAAACCAGCACATTCCTGAATCATTCCCTGAATTAGGTTCTTTGGGGTGCTGACAACTGACAAACATAGAATCAAGATTACACTTCTGTGCCTTTTTCCAAAAGTTGCATCAGAATCCGTGCTATGAAGAGGGGCTGGGACTTGCCCTCATTGGGATGGCTTGAATTACCCTTGTAATTTTCCTAGGTGGGCTTAGTTCCTTATACGTGAATCCTCATATTGGTTTAATATTCACACCAGTTGTGGTTTTTGCAGCAGCTGATAATGGAGGATCTGCATCGGGTGGCACATCAGGAATTCCTCCCAGCAATCCTACTGCAAATTCTAAGTCAGCAGCAAGGAACCTGGGCTCCTCAGCTGGAGAGAAGGAGGAAGGAAAGAAGGTCAGGCGTCAGTGGGAATCGTGGAGCACAGAGGACAAAAATACTTTCTTCGAGGGACTGTATGAGGTACATGTAGAGGAAAATAACCAGCTTAGATGGCTTAATTTGGTATGTGGATATTCCTAAAGAATGTTGATTTAATTGGGATTTGCAAGAGCACCACTCCTATGCCTATATTGCATTTGTCTATGCATATATGTGTCTATGCAGCTGGCTATACAACAGCTGTGGATCAAAGCCACCTTTCAAAACTGTAAAGCTTTTTTTCTGAAATAAATTGGAAATATATGTGTGAATTGTATTCACAAATGTTAATAATAACCTAACATTTTTTATTATGGTTCTATTTCAAGTATGAAAAAAAAACAAGTCCCCATCTCAACTTTGAAAAGCAACATGCTCAGGCTGTAATATTAGCAAATAAGAAAATACATTTTCTTTTAAACTGTCGCAGACACTGTAGTGTTTTGAGGATAAGCAGGCTTAAGCCACTTCAGTGCTAGGGTTGAGAGACAAGGAGAAGTTAGGTCATCTAACTTTCTATCTCATATGTTTTATACAATATATTCCTGGTTGTCCTGTTCTTACAAGTGTTTTTAAGAGCGCTTCTGGTACAAAAACAGATGCTTAAAGGGGAAAACAAAAGAAATGCTTATGGGTTTGTTTGTTTTGTTAGTGGTAAGTGTGATTCATGTGTATATTTTATGGAAAAAAATGAATCATTAAACTGTTTTCTTTTAAGTCCCTCCATCACTGAAAGAACGTGTTTGTTTTCCTGCTTCCATTCATTTCATGCTGTTACCTTTCAGAAGAGGTTTTCATCTTTTGTAGTCCTACTTAAATCACGTGTTTCTGAATTTTGAGACATTTTATGATACAGGAATTCAGTGGTAATGTTCTTAAAACTATTTTTTCTTTTTTTTGGACTCCAGGGATTTTATGAGATTTAAATAATTTAAGGGGACACTTAAGTGTCTTCTTTTTACCCTGAGAATAAGCTTCTAAATAACTTCCAGTGTAAAAGGGTGTTTTCTGTTTAAAAAACAAAACAAGAAAACAAAAGAAACAATCAAAACCTAACAACTCTTCCTTATTATTTGAATCTCAAAAACCACTAATAACCTGAATATGAAATTCACTGTAAATGAAAATGAAGCTATTAAATAAAAAATGTGCCCCAGTCAGAAACGGGTAGGACAGAGGAGAGGAAAAATGCTGTGAAGAAAGCTAAGTGAGACAGTCAGAATTTTCAATTCGGGTACTCAGTGCATTTGAGTAAAGTTGCCTTTTAAAAGGTTTTCAGCAACTTACATTTCTTTATTTTGAAAAAAAAAAATCAAGAAAATGTAATTTATTTGGCATCTATAATGCATTTGATACAACGCAGAGGAAAACATTCTTGTGCTGTTGAGTTCTGATAACCAAGACTTTTGTTTATGACCACTGAGATCTAACTTCCCACAAAGAACCTCAGAATCCCTCATGTTGTTTCACTTTCTTACGACAAGGGATAAGCTTGGTTATGAGTATTTAGATTTGTTTTACTTACTCTTCAGCACGGAAAGGACTTTGAAGCTATCCAGAACAACATCGCCCTGAAATACAAGAAGAAAGGCAAGCCAGCAAGCATGGTGAAGAATAAAGAGCAGGTCCGCCATTTCTACTACCGCACCTGGCACAAGATTTCAAAGTACATTGACTTTGATAATGGTTAGTATGCAATGAAGTGGGCTTAGTGTAGAGCTCAGTCTTGTGAGTGTTGGAGTCCTGCCTTTTAGTACCATAGTGGAGGGTAGGAATGAAGGAAATGAAGAAGTAAGTACTGAATAGGGTGTCTGTGAATACGTTATATGTTTATTAACGTGACCATACCGAGGTCCTTTTTTTTTAAATACTTACTAAAAAGTATTAATGTCATTGCTTTTATATTAGTTCACCACACCATAATAAATGCTGATCCTACTATTAATATTGAGGAAAAAAACAGGTTCAATTAAATGCTTTTTTATTCTCAGGACCCAGACTTTGAGGACAGCTACCTAAATGTTAGTCAAGCATAATTTCATTGAGAATATTGTTTTCAGCACTACTTTGCACTTCTTCATGGAATCATAGAATGGTTTGGGTTGAAAGGGAACTTAAATACATCTGGTTCCACCCCCACGCCATGGGCAGGGATGCCACTCACTAGATGAGGTTTTCCAGTGCCTCATCAAACCTGGCCATGAACACCTCCAGGGACGGGGCCTCCACAGCTGCTCTGGGCAGCGTGTGCCAGTGCCTCACCACCCTCTGAGAGAAGAATACCCTCCCAACATCTAATCTAAATCTTGCCTTTTTCAGTTTAAAATCATTCCTCTGTGTCCTGTCACTATCTATTCGAGCAAGAAGTTACTCTTCGTCTTTTTTTATAAGCACCTTTTAAGTTTTGAAAAGCTGCAGTGAGGTCTCCCTGGAGCCTTCTCTTCTCCAGGCTGAACAGCCCCAGCTCTCTCAGCCTTTCTCCATAGGAGAGGTGCTCCAGCTCCTTGATCATCTTTGTAGCCCTCCTCTGGACCCACTCCAACAGCCCCACATCCTTCTTGTGCTGGGGGCCCCAGACCTGGATGCAGGACCCCAGGTGGGGCCTCACAAGGGCAGAGCAGAGGGGCACAATCCCCTCCCTTGACCTGCTGCCCACTGTTCTGTTGAAGCAGCCCAGGATGCAGTTGGCCTTCTGGGCTGCAGGTGTGGCTTTTATTGAGCTTTTTGTCTGCCAGAACCCCTAAAACCTCTCTAGGGCTGCTCTCAGTGAGTTCTCCCAGTCTATGCTCGTGTCAGGGATTGCCCCCACCCAGGTGCAGCACCTTGCACTTGGACTTGTTGAACCTCATTAGTTTCACATGGGCCCACTTCTGCAGCCTGTCCAGGTCCCTCTGGATGGCATCCCTTCCTTCTGGTGTACCAGCTGCACCACTCAGCTTGGTGTCATCTGCAGACTCGCTCAGGGTGCACTCAATCCCGCTGTCTGTCATTGTTAAAGATATGAAACAGCACCGGTCCCGGGACAGATCCCTGAGGGACACCACTTGTCACCTGGACACAGGGCCATTGACCACAGCTCTCTGGCTGCGTCCACCCAGCCAGTTCCTTGTCTGCTGTTTGGTCCCTAGGCTGTCAGTGCTGTGATAGATCCTCCAGATTTTTTAGAAATAATAATGTCTATGTGATGTGTGTTGATGAGAAGGGGAGGGAGGGAATGACTCCTAAAGACAGAATCTAGAATTTGCATTAAAAGTCTAAGGTGCGTTCTTAGGCACAAAAGCCAGTATGAGTCTTCTGGCAATTTCAGACTTATAATTTTCATATAACAAAGAGCTCTGTATGCATTTTCTGGGGAGCATCTGTACGTTCCCCTTAGAAACTGTGAACGGTTTTGCGATACTAAGGTTGATCAACTGAATTAGCTCTATTTTGCATATTGAATTATTGGATGTTTGTTTGTGGAACCACTTAGGCTTACCTTCAATAAGGTGTTTGTGTCATCGCTGAAAATGTGATTCATCTTCTCACAGCATACTCTAATTTTCAGTGTTGAAGTGAGTGACTACAGTGTGGATAACGTCATCTCACTTGTACCTGTTTTGTTTTTCAGTGTTTTCTCAAGGGCTGAAAAAATCATCCTTGGAGCTGTATGGCTTAATCTGCTATGGGGAATTAAGGAAAAAGATTGGGGGATGTAAGTATGACTTTCCTCTGGTGACTGAAAATGATTTTTATATGGTAGAATCAGAAGTGTTGTGTTACGAAGAATTTGTGTTGGTTGTGCTCTATGGCAGTAGTCTGTGTAGTAGTAGTGGTATTTTTCATTTGTATTCGTATTTTTAAAGATGTTCTTAGTCAACTGCACGAGTCCCCTTTGACAGATTTCTTTAGCTTTTGCTATCTGTGGAATGCAGTGCACAGGTGACAGGTAAATGTACATGCAGTTTACGTTATCCATCTGTTTTATTATTGAAAACTGCTTGCACTCACGAGTATTTCTGCCTATACAGTAAAAATCTGGGATGGTACCTTCCTCTGAGTCAGTATCTAAATCATTAAATAACAAAAAAAAAGCGAAGGTGAAAAAGCATTGCAAATCATAATCAAAAATTATAACCTTACTGGCTAACCAGAGGCTGGTTTTGTCCATAAAGACGAGTGTAGATGGATGAGCCTTAACCTGTGCTCCCCTGTCTTCTGGAAGCCGATCAGTTGCATGAGCAAGGTACCTGAGCTCAGGCTTAGTGCTACGTTGGCCTGGTCTTCATGGCTTCCAGGGAGGGAGCTCTGATGTGACCAGCTTGGAGAATGGGCAAAGTAGAAAGCATTGTATGCTCCAGTCCCTTCACGTGCACCTTATTTTCTGTGTTTTTTTTTTTTTTTTTCGTTTGTCCCCAAGTATTTTGTAGAATTGGTGTTAGATCAAAGTACCACATTTCACTTGATTTGTGAGAGGTGGAAAGTCATCAAAATACCTTTACTTCTTTTTAAACTCAAGCTAGTTGCAAAGTGGAAAAAAATAGAGAAAGTCATGGATGTGCACAACTCCTAAAGCAACTGTGATACTTCTGCAGATTTTTTTTTTGCTAGGTTATTTTTTCACATGGGTTTTCATTGTACTGCATCATGAACTAGGCTATTTTCAATCTTCATATTGACTTTATTCTGTTTGTTCAAAGATCTCCACTATGTTAATTCATCTTGGAGAAACAATTTTGAGCTGTTAGAAGCAAGAAGGTCAGAAGCAAGATAGTTTGCGTTGCCAGTATGAATTAGTATTAGTGGTTCTTCCCTTTTTCCACATCTTGCGTTAAAAGAATGAGCAGACCCTCCTTGGCTCTGACTGGGAACGAGGTTTTACACAGTCACCATGGCAATGCGTGCATACTCTGTGCTTCTGTCTTTTTATAACTTTGGTACTCAGTTACATATTTTACCCACTTGAAAAATTCTAGTCCCTTCAAGACGAAATGGACCTGAGCAGCAAGCCTCTACACCTAGCTTATGAGAGGTCTTTTCTACAGCTGGTGAAAGTAGCTTCTTTCTCCTTTTTTGTGGTTTTCACCCAGGCCTGTTTTCCCAGAAACAGGGATGCCTTACGTAGAGCTACAGAGAATTAAAAGCATGTCAGGAATGATTTCAGTATTGCCAGAGGGAGGTTAATTGTTCAGTAAATAGGTTTGGGCATAACAGAGAGAATAGAAATCAAGTTATTTTAAAATGTTCAGTATAGTGCGTAGAAGAAAGGTGTAGGTTATACGTGCATTTCATTATTTTTATTTACTTTATTGCATCCAGAGCTGTGAAGGCTCAGTGCACTTTCATTATGCTGTGGTGCCTTAGCAACAGAGATTGAGCAGGCAGATGAGGAAGCTTTTCTTTTAACACTTCAGTGTCAGAGTAACGCACAGCAACCTGGGTGAAGTGCTGGAACAGGTTGCCCAGAGGGGTTGTGGATGCCCCATCCCTGGAGGCGTTCAAGAGCAGGTGAGATGAGGCCCTGAGCAACCTCATCTCGCGAGTGGCATCCCTGCCCATGGCGGGGGCGTTGGAACGGGATGGTCTTTGAGGTCCCTTCCAACCAGAGCCATTCTATGAATCTGTATCTGTAGCACCTAAACTACAATCACTTAATCCTTGAGTAAAATGTAATTTTCATGGCAAGGCAAGGACCGTGTAAAGCTTGTGTATGATGAAAATAGAGTAATAGTGGTCACGACTATATCACTTTAATTTCTAATTTACTATTTTATCCCTTTTCATGTAAAGGTATGGATGACAAAAATGCAGCTAAACTCAATGAGCTCATTCAAGCTGGGTAAGTAATAAGTTATTCCTGAAACTCTTAAAACTGGATTATTCATCAGCTTAATTGTTGAATTCATCATCCAGAGTCTAGGGTACTATTTTTACTTTTTTTGGAGCTGGAGTTTGACATTTGATATTCTTAGTTTTTTGTATGCTTTTTTTTCTCTCCCATTTTCCATGAAGCCGTTAATTAGTAAGAAAGGATAGGTGAGTTTTAAGCAATTCATTAAAAGAGAATTCTTTACAGAAGTTATGGCATTACAAATACGTTGATAAAGTATATGGAGTATATTTAATCTCCAGAAGTTTTGCCAGTGGTGCTCCTAAATCCTGACTTTCAGATATGCAACAGCGCTTCCAGTGTGCTGTGGGCCACAGCCCTCTAGGCACTTCTGCATCTACTTAATTTGAGGATGAGTAGTCTCCTTCACTTCAGAAATGAATTACGGGCAGTGGGGGTTCCTTTCTGATGACAATGTGGTTGTAGAATACAGAACTGGTTAGAAGTTGCCATACTATACAAAATGAGGGAATTACCTGATATTTGGACATTTTTTTTAAAGTAGTCTTGCTTTTGTAGTCTGTGGATTCTACAGTGAAGTATCTTTCAGCAGCTGTTGTTATGGAGTGTGATCATTAAACTTATTTTTTTCCAAATTGTAGCTGCTCAGGAGACATTGGTTTGTCCTAAACATGACTTCAGAAGAGGTTTGAAAACAGCATCATTTTGTCTATTAGAGATCTCTTTTTATCATTGGCATTTGTCCTTCTAGGGTACATTATTGTAGCAAATTATTAATGAAGTAAACTTTACTGTAAACAATAGGAGAGAACTGCTGACTTTTTGATTTTACCTTACATAAAATGGCTGCTTGGTGTTGCACCTTCATTGCTCACCAATGGAGTTCCCAAGTGAGTGCTGTACAGTTGTTAGCCTTCGTTCTCCCGAGAGCTGCACTCTGTGCAGCGTGCTGTTGTGTTGCAGGTCTTGGATGTCATTGTTTTTGAAATTACTTGTTCATTCTTCTGTTAATTACAAAGTTTGACATTAGAACAGAACTTTTCATTTAGTTTGGGCCTTGTACAATTAAGAAAATCTTACCAGTAAATGTTTTCATATAATGAAATAATATTTTAAACAACTTGCTTAAGTTGGAATTATCCATTAAAATGGCCTAGGCCGAGCCTTCTTTCCATAAGAAGTTAACTTCTTGTACATCTGGAGTTCAGGACATAGGCAGTGATTTTGGTCCCTCTTTGTACTGGAGAGCTTTTCTAGTCCTCTGTCATCCAAATAGACTAAACCATAGTAAAGGAGACTTTTAGCAAGCTATAGTATTAATCTAGCACTTGACATTATTAAGGCCTTACTTACTCTAATTAAATCGCTAATGAGGGCTAATAATTTGTATGCAGCCTAAGTGTTTGTTCTATAAAATCCAGTCTCGTAACAAACCATTTTGAAAATCAGAGTCCTTCCAGTTGAAAATATTAACGCTAGTCACCTTCTACCCAAAATGTTCCTAAATTCTAACATTCTTGGGCAGTTCAGAAACACCTGCTCTTGCATAGGCTGTTTCTCCACGATGTGGAAGACACATCTTTGCTTCCTTTATTCTCCTGCATCTCTTGCCCTAGTTGTTGGGAAACTTTCTCGTTCGTACCGCAATGACCTGTGCAAGGAAACATGCTCACATTTTCAGCCTCGTTAGCGCTGGCATGCCTGCACTATTGGAATTAATCCCCTACATGTGCAGGGCAGCCCTGTTTCTCCCCAAGCAAACAAATTGCATATAACCCATTATATAGAACTTTTTCATTCTGTCTTGCTTGGTGGCATTAGAATTCTGTGATCACTCTATTTATAAGTAGGTGTTTGTTTTTTTTTCAGTTCCTAGCATTTTTTTTCCAGTCTGATACTCCTGCCCTCCCTCTAAGTACCATGCAGTTGGTACAGTTGGTCACTATGGAAGTGGTTGTTTAGAGGTTAAGAATAGGGAATGTGAACATGCGGTAATCCCCCGAAGCAGGTAAACATCAGCATAGTTTGATTGGTAAGAAAGATCAAGAGAAGCTAAAACTGTGAGGATCTATCTGGCAGTTTGTTTGCAGGATGAGTCTAGCCCCTGGAATTGCTGACTTTAATTCAGCGTTTCTATTTCTTGTGTTACACATGAGCTCTGGCTTTCTATAATAATTGTGTGGTGTATGAAAAACAAATGACGGAGATGCTCAAAGCAAAGCCATGTTGAAAATATTCCTAGTTAAGCTTGTAACCACAGTCACAGGTAGTAAAGAGCGCTTGGAAATTTAATCAACTGGTTATTTAATATAACGGCAGAATCTTTGTGTGAAACATCCTTTTTTGGTGAGTGAGGGCAAGGCCATTCAGTGCTGTGCTCCTGTGTCTTCCACATTTCAACAGTTTGTAAGATCAGGCTAGTGGATTGCCTTTAGTTTGGCTGTAGCTGCCTGAATCAGCGATATTTCAGAAAATAGATCAAAGTTTAGATATTTGTAAGTCCAAGGGGAATACAAGAATTGTTCTGTCAGCTTTTGAAACAGATCTGAGTAGTTCAGCCTGCTCAGGACAACACTGGCCCACACAAGTTGCTTAAAGAAGTTTTCAAAAACGCCAAGTTGGGCAACTGTGAAAAAAAACTTGGTTAGAAATGATGGAGAATCTGAATCGTTATCAGACCGCTCTTTTATTACTAGTTTTTTATTAGAGTAATGATACGTTTCTGGGTTGTGTGATGGGAATATGGAACAAGAAACAAAGCTTTGGGGCAGTGTGTGAGAACTGCTCAGCAACCCATTTAAATAGATTTAGAGCAAAGGTTTCTGTTCTATTTCACTTCTAGGAGTGAAAAAAAAATTATTTAGCTTAGTTTTTGCAACATTTTTTACATTTGATTAAAAAAATAGACAAAATATTTGTATTTTGGACATCTTTGTTAACTTGTGGATTTTGTGGATGAGTGTTTTAAAAAAAGAAACAATTAAAGAAATACCATAGATAAGCATCTGTTAAAGCACCATGCCACTGGAAGACCCTTTAAAAACTTCAAACTGTTTTTCTGGTTTTGTATTTTTTTTTAAATGAGTGGAATGTAAATATGTTATAATGTTAGGAATGTAAAGAGGAGACTAAAGCAAAACCAGTGGTCTTTTACGAAGAAGCTGTGTCTGAGGGTATTCTCCAACCAATGTAACATAATTCTGGGCTGCTGTATATAATAACAATCCCTCCCTTAGCACACATAGCAGGACACAGTGTTCTGTGGAAGTCTGGAAGAGGAGGGTTACAAGAGGAGTATGTCTATAGAGAAAAGTAAGGTGATAAAGATTGAAAGCCCTTGTGAATCTGCACTGTAAATCCTTAATTGTCTTTGCTCGTTTCTATAGAGACGATTGTATTTGGCTGTGTCACTGATACATATTCCCAAACTTTTGTTAATGGTGCCTGTAAATACTTCTCTTTCAATATATTCAGGGCTACAACTGTTCGTTACAAAGGCAGAAACCTTCGTATCAAAGCTCCGATGTGCAGGGCTTTGAAGAAACTTTGTGATCCAGATGGTAAGTAAAAGATGCTGAAACGTGAAAGAGTTTTAACAGATGGCTGGAAGAATATGAGAGTAGGCCTGTTTTGATGTGGGCATCACTGGCAGGGGAATTAGTGCTATTTTGCATTTGTATTGGGCACAAATACGTCCCTATTGTTTTACATTATCCCGTTAATTTGTGTAATCCCACTAATTTTAAGATCCATCGAGCTCTTTAAGCCTTAGTGTATAATGCTAGTGAAATTACAGAGGAAACAGCTACACCAGACAAGATCACTACTGCTTTGCCAGGTTTTTATTAACCGTATTCCAAAATTAGTCTTCCTCCTGTGCCACTAAATAACAAGCAATATGTTGTTTAGCACTGAGCATTTAATTTTTTTAACCTTCTCCAATTCAGCTGTGTGACTTCTCTTTCTCTCCCCCTCAATAAGTAGTATCAGTGCATAGAAATATGAAATATTTTATCATTTCTGAAATTAGATCTGAAATATTTTACTATTGCACTTGTTGGGAGTTTCCAGCGACCTGATCTTGACAGAGCTTGCTCAGCTGGGAGCTCTAGTACTACTGCAATGGCTGGGGGGGGTGGGAAACAACAACGAATTGCAACAGGAGTTAATCTAAGGAAGCAAGTTCCCTCCACTGCTGAAGCTGAGTTGCTCAAGTAATCTGTAGATAGTGCTGATAACTGTGATGCTTTTTTTTTTTTTTTTCTCTCCATGTAACTGAGCCTGAATTTTCCTTGCTTTGACCCGTGCTCTCTGTGCTCTCTCTCCCTTCAGGCATTAGTGATGAAGAGGACCAGAAGCCAGTACGTCTTCCTCTCAAGGTTCCTGTGGAGCTGCAGCCACGAAATAATCATGCATGGGCTCGAGTGCAGAGTCTTGCCCAGAATCCACGGCTTAGGTAATGAAGAGCTGATTTTAGTGCTCAGTATAGAACAGTGTTCTAGTACCTTGCTTTCCCTTCAGGATTCTCTTTGGGGTCTAGGCAGTACATAGCTGATGATGCATTTTGCCTAAATGTACTTCATCTGAAGCCTTTGTACAACCAGAGCTCGTGATTTGTGTAGATCGTGCGGTATCGAACTTGATATTTAGTTTACCATTATTCTTTATACCTTTTGATTTGAGTAGTGATAGGAGATACTAGAGTTGGAGATGAATATACTTCGTGCCATTTACACCCCGGTGTCAGATTGCAAGTAGAGTGGAGATCTGCAGCATCAGTGCTACTCAAGTTTGTACTGAACATACCACGAGACAGAGGCACAGGGAAGGGAAGTAAAACCATGGTTGGAGGTGCCTTCTCTCCTGCTGGGAGTCTAAATATGTCAAATGCAACACAGTGGTAGCAAGAAGGAAGATATTTAGCTTAACTTCCCCCTGCAAAATGTAGCTGGTGCTGTTGTTCCAGTATCATCAATGATTCTTCCTTTTAGTACCTGTGGCTGGTCCAAAACTCAGGGCAGAAAACAACCAGGCCTCTGTGATGCTGATTTCTCTTTCAAATAGAACCAAACCAGTATAGCGACCAAATACCATGCAGGGAGGAGAATGGAGGTTTGCAGTGTAACATTTACTTTGCAAAATGCTTTCAGAGCAAAAAAGTAAATGGATTTTGTCCTCCTTTTTGTATATTTCATTTGATAGCTTTGTGCCTTGCTTGCACTGCTGCAGGTTCATGAAATCTTGCCATCTTTTCTCATCTTTTTCTTGCACCTGGAGAAACTGGTATCTTGAGTCACAGCGATCAGATTTATCTGATAGGCTTTCAGATCCTTCACAGTTGTGAGTTACATTTTAATGGTGCCATTTTTTGCCAGTGTTTTTTTGTTGTGTTGTTTTTTTTCTTAGAGTTTGGGACTGGTAGCTGTGCTCTCTGTGCCCTGTTACAGAATGCCAGTTTCTTCCCTTAATTCCCCTTCTAGCACTGGGGATCTGATTTGAATTTCTGCTGACATTTTTATCTGTTCCACTGCTTTCTCTTGCTTACAGGATGATCGTGGAGTTGCATCGGAAGGTCTCCAGCCTCATTGAGTTCCTGAAGCAGAAGTGGGCTCTCCATGAAGTACGCATTGTATCCTTTCCTTGTTTAGTCTCTGTTCTGTATGCTCCGTCCTGGAAGCGATTCCATTCCCATTCTAAGTTCATCTTTACATCAGAAACATAAGTCTACCTAACAAATTTACCAGTTAGTGCTTTAATAATAACAGAGGTCAGCATCTCAACATCACTAATGTGAAGGAGTCTTTTGTGGAAAATCTTGTAGGATTTCGCTTGTACCTCAACTCTTCTCTGCTGTGGTCCTCTGAACAACTAGTTAGTAATAAATGAAGCTCCCTGCCTTTATTTCGTTACCCTAAAAAGTGGGCGTGCTCTGTTTCAGCACACAGGGGTGACTGCACTGTAGAAGCATGGATAATAGCTGTTGATTTGCAGTTTCAGCAAAGAAATTGAGGGTGGATCTTTCCACTTGCTGTATGCAGTTTCAACAAATGGACATTTAAGCTTCTTCTTTAGTTAGCTGCTGCTGCTGCTGCCTGTTAAGTTTTTGTATGCTGTCTGAGCCACAGAACTCATTACAGAGATAACCCTGCCTCTGAACTTTGATCCAAGGAGTAGAAGCAGACGTGAGAATAGCTGTGAGATAGCAGCCATTTATTTTCCTGTTGACTGGTACGCTGTATCCTGTTCTTAGTCCTCTAATTCAGGCTTCTTTTTTTAATGTGTGAGCCTGGAAGAAGTTTCACATAGCACTTGAACTTTGAAAGATGCCAAAATATGTAAAACGAAGGCTGATGCGCAGAAAGGGGCGTCTGTTTTACTGTGCAATGATTTTTTTTTCCTATTGCAATGCTGTTTGAAGCAGAGACTAGTGAATTTTTTTTCTAGACCATAGATTTAGTTTGTTCTTGTGTTTTGAATATAGTCCTTATCAACACAGAAAGACTAGTTTCTGATCAGAGCCTTCATATCTATGCTGAACAGAGAACATGTCCTTGATTAGCTACTAATTTTTACTTGCAAAATAGGCCGTCAAATACTTGTTATGAGGGGACAGATGGTGGTTGTAGTCTTTAACGCATCTTTTTTAGCGTAAAACACTAGAGGAACGGCAGCTTCAAGACTCCAGAGACTCAGAATCAAGAGGTAGCTACTCAGAGGAGAAAGTGATGCTCCATCTCTTTCCAGGAGAGAACTGTACACTCACTCCACTGCCTGGGGTAGCCAGAGTGGTTCACTCCAAGGCTTTCTGCACAGTGCATTGGCAGGAAACTGGCAAATGCAAACAAAACACAAAAGACTCTCACTTACTGCCCCCTGCACAAATCCTAGGTATACAGAGTGGTCAGGGAACAGCTAGGGGACAACTAAAATACACGCGGGGAACAGAAGGTAAGAGCGTTGGAAGGGCAGAGAGCACTACAGAATCAAGCAGAACCTCTCATCCCACAGCCGAGGTTCCTGCAGGCACTGAAGATGGCTCCCCAGAGTCTGGCCTGGCAGAAGGAACAGCCTCAAGTCTTGGCATCACTAACTCTCTTAACAAACCACCTTCTGGACTTCAGGATCCAGGAGGGAACCATGAGAAACTGAGCTCAGCGGCCTTCTGTGTGGAAGGCAGGGAGGCCTTGGCTGGTGACCAAGCAACTGTACCAGCGTCGTGCAGCACAGCTTGTGCTTGCAGTAAGATCCCTGATGTTGAGGAGCTCTCTCTGCTCGATCCATTCCCACGGTACATGAAGTCCTGTCAGGACCTGATTGTCCCAGAGAAATGTTCTTGCACAGACAAACCGCATGGGAAAGACTCTGCTCCAGCAGCTGGTGATACTTCTCCTGTGGCTTTTCCAAGTGGGAGGAGCACAGAGACATCTGAGTCCTGTTCACAGCTACTGAGAGGCGGCGTGGCTTCCCCCAGCAGTGGCCCAGCCAGATACGAAGCTCAGGCTAGCCACAGCCAGGGTCAGCAGCTTGATGCTTGTACCAAGGAGATAACAGATGCAGTAACGGAGGATTCTCAAGAGAAGCTGAGCTCCTCGTTTCCACCTCCACCTCAGGGACAATCTAACGCAAAGTCTCTCAAGGATGACCCAAGCCGGCTCTCTCAACAAGTTAGAGAAGAAGGATGGAGCCTACGAACTTCCGAGAGCCTTACGCTGGCTGAAGTCTACCTCATGATGGGCAAACCGAACAAGTTGCAGCTGGAATATGACTGGTTGGCTGTCTTGGAGCCAGAAAGCCAGGATGCTAGGGAGCAAACATCTGAATCAAGTGCTGTTCCTGCATGTACCACCTTTCACAAGCAGAGACTTCTAAACTGCCTTTTAAAACTCATCTCTACTGAAGTCAATCCCAAACCAGTAAGTAGCTCTTCTTTATGCTCCTATATGCTAAACTCGTATTTGATCTGGGGAATAATTCCCGTTGCTGTTGTTTTCGTAGTAAATTAATGACCAGCTATGTCAAGATCTTGGAGTTTCCTATGTTTAAAAAAAAAATCAAAACAGGTTGCTACAGAGTAGACTTTTTTCTTCAGTGTGCTGCACCTGCTTTCCTAAAATGCCTGTTAGTTTCTTGTTTGGCACGAGTCACGGTCTCGGTACTACAGTGAGCTCAAAAGATCAGACCTGAACTTTGTTTGGTAGGTGCTTTCTCTTCCCTCTCATGTTAATACTCCAAACAAAAACCACGATACGAGGTAGTTATTATTTGCAAGTGTTTTCCTATCACCTCAGCATACTTTGTCATAATCAAAGCAGAGTCATACACCTGAAGAAGATTGGCATTACTTTAGGTATATGTCATAACATATATTCCAATAAAAAGACATAACCTTTTACTTTATTTGTCAAATATCACTTGATACACTCTATATTTCAGAAAGAGATACACTTCTTGTGGCAATGAATGTCATAAGAGTGACACGCATTCAAGGGAAAAGGATGGTGTTTGCTGCCTAACTGAAGACAGACTTTTTTTAAAGTTTCATCTCTTAAATCCTCTGTTTCATCAAATAATGATACGAACCGTAATATTTTTGCCACAGGGTACTTCAACAGAGAAAGGATTGCTTGTCTCCATCCCTACATTTTTCTCAGGATTATATGCAACAAGGCCAAAATGGTCAGCTGTTCTGGGGTTCCTTCTTTTAGATGAATATTACAAGCATAAAACTGACTGTAGTAAATTGCATAGAAGTCAGGCTTAGGTGATAATTTGATGCCTGTGGTAGCACACAGATTCTTTAAAAAGGGAGCATTTTCTAGAAAACCATATAAACAACAGTGAAGTCAACTGGATAGGCCTGGAAAACCAGCAAAGCACCTTGCCATATGCTTCTGTTTTAATTCTTGAGTTACAGTATGAAATGTGAAAGGGAATGGGAAAAACTTTAAAAATGATTTGTCTTTATTCAATTAGAATTGACAGCAAAATATTTTGGTCCAGGTCTAATTCCATCCAGAAGAGGTCTCTGGTTTATCAGAGTTTAGTACAATTTCTGCTAAATTAAAAGCAACCCCTCTTTTGTTACTGTGACAAATCTTCAACTTTACCTCTGCTTCCCCCCCCCCCCCCCCGGGTGGTGCAGCACAATGTAAGAAGCTTTTTGTGTGTTAACGTGGTTGTAACGTAAATTAATGATATTGAACCCATGGTACTGAACACTGCTAAATGCCCACTGGAGGAATTGCAGCCTTCCACCACCGACGTACTGAGGTGTTGGTTAGAGTGCTATTTGACATGCTAAAACACCTTTCATGTTTCCTAAGTAGAATGCGTTTAACCACATTTTTGTTGTAACAGTACACAACATTCATTTAATTTACTCACGTTTTTAGACCCCTGAGATGAGCTCTGTTGCCACATCACCTATAAAGCCTACTCAAGAGGAGCAGTCACTGACTCCTCCAGGAAAGGTGATTGCCATCAGCACCAGAAGTCCAGGCTGCACGCGGAATCAGTCTGCCCTTCGCAACAACAAGACTTTTTCTCCTGGTGCTGCTTCCAGCTCCTCAGGTAAATGCTCGTAAAAATAAATTTCAAGATATCAGACCATTAATGCCTCATATGGGATGAATGCATTCCGGTAACGTCACACGGGGAGAATGAGGGTTCTGCTGTTATGAACTTAATTGCTTTAGAACATTGGTACATGTTAATTTGCTTTAGGGTTGTCCTAAATTCAGTACTTCTTTGAATCTTGAAAAACAATACATGTTAATAATGCCATTGACAATCCAGAAAATCTCTCAGCTCAGTCTTACATTCCCTCATAGACTTAGGTCCCAAGGCTGCCTAGGTACAACCTGCATTTTTCATTTTTGTCTTTTAAATAAAGATAAGTTGATTTGGCCTTCTCAGTAGAAAATAAATAGATTGTGTCTTCTACTTTCAGAAGAACTGAAAGCGCTGACAAACTGCTAGCTTTACAAAAGCCACACAGCTAGCAGGAGAGAAAAAAAAAATCAAAAATCAAAAACAAACATAAAACCAAGGGTTAAAAAGAGGCATGCAAAGAGATTTAGAAAAGAGTGAAGCAGCAACTGTGATGGAACATAATCTATAATACTTACCTATAAAATATTACATTTTAGTTCATCACATGACAGACTTTTAAGAAAATACCTTGTGTATGAACAATTCTCTCTAACTCCTAGTTATGCAGAAGAGACAAATGTATTTGTTATTCTGCGTTTAGTTGCTTTTTAGATCCTCTGGCATGCTGTAATTTTAACTATCCTGTGGAAAAAAACAAGCAGTGTAGAATGGCAGGTGGCAATTTTGCTTTTTAAATAGGAGGATAATAACCCCTCCTGTTTATTTATTAAGCGAAGTTTGTTCTTCCAAACTCTTCTGGAATAATGTTGTGTATAACCGTCTCTGTGTTGGCATGGCCCAAGCTTGTGCTGTGCTTTCCTGCCCAGGGAGGAAGCAGGCATTGCTGAGAACCATTGCCCACTTTGCCTCTTCGGCTTCTGGGTGCGTTGGATGACTGTTGCCTCCTCACTGTTACCTCCATGGCAAGCATAAGTGTAATACTGAGAGTGAAAGCAGTCATTTTTGTCTGTTGTAATGAAGCCCAGTGTTATAACTAAAGCAGGCACTTCTGTGGAAGAGAGGCACGCTTCTGAGTTACCTCCTAACGACATACCAGCAATAGTGTATTTCATTCTAACTGGATGCCTGCACAGCACTGAAATAGTACAATGTGATTTTGTTTGTTTTGAAGTTAAACGTTAGAAGTTTTACTCAGACCAGGTATCAGTATTTAGTGTGATATATGCATTTCTAAGGCACTCCGTCTTTTGAAAAGTATTTTTGATAAGGATTCCTGCTCTTTCACTTCTTTCACTTCTTTGTCATCAGAATTGTTTTACTGAGGTAAAAAACAATTTTACTGAGGTAAAAAACAATTTTACTGAGGTAAAACTGAGGTACTTTGAATTCCCACACTAAGGGTGGGGGATGGAGGAGAGGTCTAAATAAAAAATGCTTTTTGTAGAACGAATCCATTTTTGTATTACCTCACCCTACCAAAGGAGTGAATCAGGTAGATACATAGTTTACAGAGCAGAAGGACCTTCACGTGTTTCTAGAAACAGAACAGATAAGCTGGTTAAGAAAGCTGGGATGGGGGTTGTGTGCTTAGATTCTATTTCCTTTAGTAAAGTTGCATTTAAGGCCCTTCGTCCAAAGATTTCAAAGCAGGTGAATGTTTACCCTGTCCTTGTGAAGCCCGTAAATATTGCCAGTTTGGGGGGGGGAACTGAAGTGTTGCGAGGTTTCATGATTTGTTTGTGGTCACAAACAGTGGCAGAACCAGAATATGTAAGTCTCCGCTCTCCATCTGATCCTTCAGTTAGTAAATGGTTGCTTTCTTCTTGTTTTCACTTAATTTAAATGACTGCTGAAATCTTCTAGGTTTGAGAAACCTCCCTAGACCTCTCTTGGTGGCTGGTCCTTCAAGTTCGGGAAACGCTGATGCTGATGGTGGGCTCTTTGCAGTTCCTACAACTCTACCACCCAACAGCCGCCACGGGAAACTCTTCTTGCCTAGTAAAGAAGCAGAGCTGACCTTCCGGCAGCACTTAGACACAATCAGTGTAAGTGAGATCAATAAATGGAAAGAGTAGCATACTGTGCCTAAGCTGGCTTGTGGTAGGACTAGAGGTTTTTTGTTTCATCAGAAAACATGTGCTTCCTTGGGAAGCAGTGCTTCTGGTGATGCTTAAGCAGAACTCTGTATGAGCTGAGCTTAGTCAGATTTTAATTACGTGATTATGCTTTGAAGTGTCATCAGCTCTTCAGACCTGAATGCCATCACACGACCTGGTGAAACTGGTTCACTCTCTAATTTCCTCCAGTAAAATGTATTTGCCAGGCTTGGCAAAACTGGTAACCTGTGCAACTGATTTTAATACAAGCTCATTGCTCTGTTTGATTGAAATATTTATTTGTGTACATACAGTCTCAGTAACAGCTTCATACCAGGCTACAGTAGTTAAGTAGTGAAATGGCTTTTTTGGGGGAAAAAGTTTTGTCCCCATAAAACAAGAAAAACAATACGTTCCTAGTGGAAAATGTTACTACTCTAGCAGAAGTTCTGGGATACGAATCTGAAGTGTTAACTTTTGGGTTAAGGAAATGGGACTTTGATATTCCTGGAGGCTTTTCTTTTACTGGACTGTGTGTTTGAGGAGCTTTCAGTTAAATTACACGTATGGTAGTGTTGCACATCAAAATCAACTGAGATATATTTAACTTAAAGGTAGTTTCAAGAAAAATCTTAGTTTGAAACAAATCAGTACATTAATTAATAGTTACAGTTTTAGTGAAAAGGGGTTTGAGGATATAATTTATTCTGCATCTGCCTGCTTAAGATACTTCCTAATGGATTTCCTGTTCTTCTCCAGATGCAGTCAGACTTCTTCTTGCCAAAGCCAAGGAAGTTACGGAACAGGCACTTGCGGAAGCCGTTAGTAGTACAGGTCAGAATAATTTGGAAGTGCAAAATGCCTGTTTTGTTCCTGAACAAATAACAGTAAGGTTTAAATGATTTGAGCTAAACTGAAATAGAAGCCTGAACTTCCCTCATATGTACATTGGAAAAGGAAAACTAAATGTCTGAAGGGAACAGCTTTTAAGTCTGTTGTAGTGAGCCATGCTATATTCCCTATATGAGGAATGTCAACAGTCATAGTCCAGTGTGCGAGGTAGTTTGGGAAGGAATAAAAAAGACCCTTACCTGAAAGCAGGTACTGCTGTTTGTGGCTGCTGGCACAAGCTGCACGTCCATGTGGTATCCTGATCTCTCATTGTTAGAACTGTCAGTGCTACTGCAACAAGGTCTCCCCTTAGATATTTTTTTTTCCCACCTTTCTACTCAGTAATGACTGTGAAACTGGGATGGGTATAAACACTGTAAATAAAACAAAATCTTCTTGGAAGAACGCTGATTTACAGGGGAAAAAATGTAATTTTTAAAGAGATGGATGGGAGAATTAGCCTATTGTCATGGATCTTCAGAGTTTGGCAAGCATTAAGCTCACTTGGACTACTTTTATAATCAGAGCAAAAAGATTCTTGGCACTGTGAAACCACAGACTTGTTCTAGGGACTTGTGGCAGGTGGAGAACATACAAGAAATAGTTTAGAAAGAGAGTAATGGAAATGTGGTTGGCGAAGAGGAAGTTACCAAGCGTCAATATGCTTGGTCTCTTCTGCTCTGTATAAGAGTAGGAGACCTAGAAATTACATAGAGGTTATTTCTGGTAGTGAAATATTCTGGTCTGTGCAATTCCATTTGTTATTTAAACCTCTTGAATACATACAGCTGCCTATTTAATTCATTCTTGTTTAACTGATCAGAAGATCAGTTTGTACATAGTCTAGTCCTTAAGATCACTTATGTGATTTCTTGAGAGATTATTACTGAGAGAAAATTATTGCAAGAATAATTAGAAAGGAATTCAGTTTTAATTCATGTTTGTCTGAGAATTATCCACGTGGAAATTCTCTTTTATGGTAGTTTACAGAGGAAACATGATTCCTGGATTCCTATCTGTATCTTCTTTTTTGAGATTGCACTTTACTGCCGTGTCTGTTGGATGACAGTCACACTGTATAAATACTCCGCTCCTTATTCTGGAAGGTATCATGAACTTCTGTGCCTTAGAAGATCAGCTTTACCCTCTGTTCTCTGCTTGAATATGTTTTGATTCATTGTTTTTTCTGTCACACAGAGAACTCTGCTCCCCAGGCCATCTGGAAATCCATCCCAACACGTCTGTTCCTTTTCTATCCTATCCAACTCGTCCATTACAGGTGAGTTCCATGTAACTTCTTCACTTCTATGCTGCCATGAGGTGGACTTGAAAGTGTCTCTTTATACTGCATAAAGGAAAAACTTACAAGCTATATAATAAGAGGAAAACACCCTTTCAAAACCACAGAGTCATTTATCAGTTGGTTGAGTCACTTCCTACCAGATGACAGAATTGTTGTCCTGGATCATTGTTAAGCAAGTCATGGTTACAACACAATTATTTTTCTTCCATTTCCCATCATTGAAAATGGGGAAGAGTGAGGAGGTCTGTACAAGGACACAATTTGGAATAAATTACTAAGATGAGATTTTTTTTTCCCCTACAGGATGTAACAATTTGTTTAGGTTTTGTAATAAACTTTTCCTAGTACCTGGGATACTGTTTAAATTTCATACAGCATAAGCAATATACTGCCCATTTGTCCTTTCCTGCTCTTACCCTACTCTTGAGAACAGTGTCTCAAGATAATGTCTCATCTCGGCTTGAATCTCTCAAAATCAACACCAGAGCTTAAAAATTACCCTCTTTTAAAAACATGACAGCAGCTTCAACTAACACAGCTTGCTGTTGCGTTTTTGTGCTTGGAATGTGTTTATTTTGCTATGTTGTGCTGTGTTGTGCTCTGTTTAGAGATGGTAGATTTCATTTGCTTGAGAGGTATTTAATCCTTCACCACAGGGAGAGGTTCGTTTCGGCCAATCCAGTCCTCACTCACAAAAGCTGCTGTTTCTCGTCCTATTGTGCCCAAAGTTCTTCCAACACAGGCTACCAACCACCTGTCCAGTAAGTCATTCCGTAAAAAGAATGGAAATTAGTCTTTGTGTGATGTTATGTGGTTTATTTCTTTTTCCTGTGTAAACATTGTTAGTGCCTTTTAAAGTTAAAGAAACTGGTCGTGGTAGTGATACCTTACTTCCTGCCTTTGTGGCTGGAGAAAGGACAAAGTCAGCTGTGGGACAGTCCAGACTGGGTTCCTTTGCTCTGTCTGAGCTGCTTGCTAAGAAAGGATTTAGAGTTTGTAACTGAAGTTGAGGACTTGTGTGATTTTTGTTGTTGTTTGTTTTGTTCTGGTTTTGTTCCGTAAGGCCACTTTCAAACATGTCAAGACCCCTTCTCAAAGAATGTTACAAACAAAGTATCTACTAGCATGGGATTATGAATTCTACAAGAAAATGAAATGCCAGAGCACCCCAAGCAAATACTGTCTTGCAACAAAAAAGGGGGTCCCGTAATTGGAGTGGGTGGTGAGCTGAAAGCAATCACGGCCTCGGTGCTTTACAGCAGGCTTAGAGGATTCAGTGTGATGAGAAGACATCTGTCTAGAGAAGCTGTGGATGCCCCATCCTAGGAAGTGTTTAAGGGCAGGTTGGATGGGGCTTTGAGCAACCTGATCTAATGGCAGGTGTCCCTGCCTGTGGCAGGAGGATTGGAATTTGATCTTTGAGGTCCCTTCCAACCCAAGCCATTCTATGATTCAGGTATCTCGAGTGGATTTTAAAAGATCTGCATGATGTGGACCCTGCAACAACCTAAGTTTATATATTGAGGCTAAACTGCTGATAAAGGCAAGATAAAAAATAAATAAGACTGTGTTGTTTGTAAAGTTCCTCTGTTAAACCATAGGACATTCCTTGGCATTTCATAACCAACAACTTAAATATTTTCATGACAAAAAAAAAGGTTACAAATAGAGGGAAGGGGGAGAACTGGGATGTTTCTCTGAACTGTTTTGGTGTAGCTGATTGGAGCAGGGCAGAAGAATTATAAATGTTCAGCTGAAAGAAAAGTTAGGCCTCATGAGGAAGAACAATTGATATAGCTGATAGTAAATAACCGTGTTTGCTTCTTGCACGTATTAAGTTTTGACTTGCTGGCCAATTTCTTAAAAAAATATTTTTTAGAAGAGTCACAACAAAGTAATTGTGTGAATAAAAGAGCCGTAATGTGTTTTTGCTTGTTTGTTTCACAAAAGGTGCTATTGACTTGGCAGCTAAAAGTGCCGGTATCATCCCTGGTAGCCCTGTGCCTGTCCTGGATGCAGATGGTTTGCCAGGTGTATCTCCGTTGTCACCAGACAGAGTGACCGCGGTAGTAACAGGCCAGGAGTCAACAGCAGCGCATCAGAACGGAGGCTCCATCGCCGCTGTGGAGGTCAGAGTCTCCTGAGCATGGTTTTTGAAGTAGCTAAATGTCTTGCTCTTCCATTGTGGGAAAAGCTGTATGAGTAATGGTTCTCCAGTGAGCCTTCTCCTGGGGCTTGCTGTTAGACACGCGGATTTAGGAGTTTAAGGGATCAAATCATCGCTGCATTGAGCAGATTTCTATCCCATAGAATGCCTTTCAACTGTTAGACTGTTGAAGTTGGCCATTCAGAAATCTGGGCTTAAAAACAAACAGTGGTATTTCAAGAGGCGGTGACTCAGAAGGGAATCTGGGGGCAAAACCTGGACTTCTGGGGATGCATTTGAAATGGAAACTGACTTCCCACTGCTAGTCTCCTTTACTGAGATGCTGATACATGTTAGTCTTTCTCACTTTCTCAGGCAGTTGATGGACTGTTCTGAAAGGTGGGGTATATAGAAAAAGCATGCATAAATGGTGATATGCACCTGTCTCTTACCTCTCCAACTGCATTTTCACCATCTACAGAAGTTTCACTGACATGATTCCTGTTGTTGTTTCTAGAGCTCAGGCCCTGGGTGTCGTGTTCCATTTATAAGCTTACCAACACGCCACGAGCAGGAGGCAGTTGCCGATGGTTTCCAGGTAGAGTATGTGTTGAAAGAACAGCTGTATCAAATAGGTCATGTTTGAAAACAGCACTGGTGTTACTAGTTAGATACCCTTGTTCCCGAGTAGTTATATACCATCATTATTGTTCTGTAGGAATGGAAGTCTACCATCAGAGTAAATTTAAAGAAAGAATGTCAGAAAAGCTGTTTAAATTTATGTGGGGGGCATTCCCTAAAAAAGCAAAGCAAATCTGACAAGCTCTGACTTGGACACACATCTGACTCATGTTCAGCTTGACATCTATCAGGTCACCCATGTCCTTTTCTGCAAAGCTGCTTTCCAGCTGGTGGGACCCTGGAATATGTTGGTGCGTGGAAGTGTTCCTTCCCACGTGCAGGGCTTGTGTCACTTTCCACAAAACAGCAATAATGGGGAATAAGGGCATCTAATTAGTAACGGCAATCATGTTTTCAAAACATTACTCACTTTGTACTACATCAGAAAAAAAAGTCACAAACAGTTCTGTTAAGGGGTAGGAGAATGTAGACTCCTTACAAAAGCCCATTGATTTTTGGAAAGTCTGGCTATAAGGAGCAATAAGTTAATCTTTTAAAACATGTATACTCTAAGCTACAGGGTTTTTTGCCTATACAAAGGCAAATATAATAATTCTTAAGAGCTATCTTGTAGATTCTTCAAAATTGTGTTCATTTTATTATTATGGATGGATACTTATTTCTGTTACGTAGACTGTGTTAAATTCCTCTGGGGTGCTAGGGACCCAGACTTTTTTCAGATGATTTGGCAGGATATGGGCTGAGGAGCATTTGTTCATGCTTAGACATTTTTTATAAGAAGAATGTGAATTACACTTAGAAGTGGATATCCAAAATATGGGATCAATTGCTCTTCTATAACTGAGAGGAATACTTGGAAGTATTTTTGGATTTGTGAATAAAAAAAAGTACATTATATATATATATATATATATATTCTGTTGGATTATTAGTCTTTCTTAATGTCTGATATTAATCTGATGCTTAGGAGTTAAGGTGTTGTTTTTCAGACGTATCCAAGTTCTTCATAAATTCATGAACAATTCTCTCTGTTTCTTGTAACAGGGCACATCAGTTCTTTCTCTCTCAGAACTGTCCAAGACTCCCCTCCAGAATGGCCTTTCCACTCCTCCACTTCCCTCATCAGAGGCTTCCAGTACCCGGCTCTCTCCTCCCAATGTTTCTGCTCTCCTGGATATCTCTCTGCCTGGACCACCTGAAGATGTGCTTTCTCAAGGAGAACCTGCCACTCAAATCAGTGACTCTATCATTGAAATCGCTATCAGCTCTGGGCAATACAGTAAGTGTGAGCTTAGCTAAAGTCTTCCCGGTAACTTCAAATCGTTGTCATCGTGCATGTCAGCAGGAAACTGGGGGAAGCAGTTTTTGGATTTTTTTTAATACATCTGTTGGAAATATGACTGTGGCTGGCCTGTCTTTTCTAATGTATTTGTTTTTTTTGTTTGTTTTTGGAACATAAATTGATGCAGTGTCCTGTAACTTAACCTCACTGACTGAACCAGTGATTGCTGATGTTGGCTTACAGGTGAAGGTGTTTCTCTCTCTCCTGCAAAGCTGAATGGCAGTGACAGCTCCAAAAGTCTTCCGTCCCCATCCAGTAGTCCTCAACAGAACTGGATCGCCTCTCCCAGCCACGATCCCCAGTGGTACCCCAATGACTCCACAGACTCGTCTCTCAGCAGCTTGTTTTGTAAGTGTTGGTACATAGGGAAGTGAAAAAGAAGCACAATTAGTACTGATTCCTTTGGAAAACATTAAAGTTAGTAGGACGTTTGTGGAATTTTTCCTTTGCTACTTGTTAGTACGGCATTGCCTTTGAATGCATTTTCTTTCTCTTCACAAATCTGTTCCTGAAAAGATGCTGCTGCTAAGCTAAGGCAAGAGCCCTTACCTCGCGGTAAATAATTATTTGCTGGTACTTTGTACTCTGCTTGGAGCCTGACTCATCATTTAGGTTGAGATATTTTGGCTGTTTGGCCAAAAGGAAAAGATGCCCTTGGCTCTGCTGTTGGAAATTTGCTGTGTTTGGTGAGCCTCATCTCAGAGATGAGATCATTGGGTGTGGGCTTTTTTGTTTGTTTGTTTCTTTGGTTGGTTTTTGAGTTAACACTTAAGGAGGTCAGTGTAATGAGTCTACTTTCAGCAAACTGCTGATGGTGTTCATACTGGCAACATGTAAATTTTAAGAGGTAGAAGAAATGGATGGTTGTCCTTCATTTGCAGTTTCCTTGTCCTTCTATTTGTCCACCCAGTTGCAGACTTTGAGTGCAGTGACTTACTGATGTGCCTGTTCTTTACAGCAAGTTTCATCTCCCCTGAAAAGGGACGAAAAATGTTGCCAACTCCCGTTGGGACTGCCAGTGGCACCTCCTTACTGGGACCGAGCCTTCTGGATGGAAACTCCCGGGACTCTTTCGTATCACGATCTCTGGCAGACGTAGCAGAGGTATGTCATGGAATCCCATTCGGGTGGGTTTGCCTCCTTTTTCAGTGCAGTGTTACTGCACGTTGTCCCTCATACCTTCCCAGGATACTTAGGGCAAAGGCACTTTGACATCTGCACTGTAGCTTAACAAAGTTACAGTCTGACTGAAAGATGGAAAATGATCTGAGGGCATACTACAGCAGGGCTGGTGCATGAAACTCTTGTGACCCAGGCCCTTTTTGCTGGAGGAGGTTGTATTTGCCTTGTTGGACATATTTTTGTTTTGTCAGAGTTTTTATCTTTCTATGTTGTGTGTTCTACTTTGTCCAGCAAGCTGAATGTGAGCCAGGATGTGCCGTGGCGGCAAATACCAGCAATGTTTTGGGCTGTCTTAGCATAAGTATAGCTGGTAGATTGAAGGAAAACGATCATCCGACTCTACCGAATGGCTGTGAGACCGTATCTAGAATATTGTGAACTAGTTTGGAGCCCCCGATACAGGAAGAGACGTAGATAAACTGGACCAAGCTAAGTGGAGGGCCATCGGGACCACGAGTGGGCTGAAGCCTCTGCCTGTGAGGAGAGGCTGATGGTACGAGGCTTGTCAACCTGGAGAAGGCTTCAGGGTTGCGGGGACTCGATAGCTTCCTTGCTGTGCTTGTGAGGAAGTCATCAAGAAAATGTAGTCAGGCCCTTCACAGGTGGTGGTGGACAGTGGGAGGAACAGGCAAAAACTGAATCAAGAGGTTCTGACTACAGAGCCTGGAGAGGAAAACTTTTTCACCCTGAGGAGAAGCAGGCGGGGAAACAGGTTGTGCAGTCTCCATCTGAAGAACTTTTTTCAAGACTAGTGGAGGAAAAGCCCGAGTAAGCTGGTCTGTCTTCTTGGTAGAAATTCAAACGTCCTAACTTCTGAGAATCTGTTGAGTAGCATGCACACGTTTGTGTGTGTGTGCTCGTTCAGGGCTTGTAAGCTCTCTGTGTGGGGCTAAGTGACACTGCAGCCCCTGATCTAACAAACTGCCTTCAGAGCGAAATGGGTTAAGCTGCAATTTTAAGCAACCAGAGCAGCTGTAGTGTTTTGCTGCTGTTGTGGCAGATGCGGGTTTGTGTTGGGTGTATTTAGAGTATCCTTTTAAAATAGCTTTAATGATGGGAGACATTTGAAAGGCATTTTATTAAGTGTCCTGCAGAATCAAGCTTTATTTACAACTGCAGGTATTGCGTAGAATGCAGTATCTGTAATGTTTTTGCGTAACACCTCTCCTAGTGCATGCTGAATTAAGGATGTTCAGGTAAGGGCCATTCAGAATTTTTTTTATTAATTTATGTATTTTTTGAGAGGCTTCCATCTAGCCACAGATAAGAGCCATTCTCTTACTCAGATCAAGTGAGATAAAGAGCATCTTTCATATGAGGAGGCTGGGAATGAGGGGTGAGAGGTGGCGGGCAAAAATTGAAACACGTGAAATTCTATAGGAACTTTTTTATTGTGTGGGTGATTAAACACCAGAATGGGTTGCCTAGAGAGGTTGTGGAGTCTCCATCTGTGGAGATGTTCAGAAACCAACTGGACAGCAAGGCAACCTATTGTTGTTGACCTTGAGGAGCAGGAGGGTTGGACAAGGTGATGACAAGATCCCCCTTACAACTTAAACAATTCCGTGATTCTGTGAAATTTCCACTGACGTGAAGCTCTTCTTATCTGTCATCTTTCTTCTAGGTGGTGGATTCCCAGCTGGCTTGCATGATGAATGAGAACAGCATAGATTACATATCTCGTTTTAATGACCTTGCCCAGGAACTATCGATACCTGAGCCAACCCGCAGGGAAATTCTGTTTGATGGAGGAGGTGGTGGCCCCCCAATTGGGGATCTCTCCCAGTGAGTGACTGATACCAGCAGGCTGGTGTAGACTGTTTAGCTTAAGCTGGAGCTTGCAGTGCTGGTTCATGGCAAGGGCCCATTGCAGAGAAGAGGCCGAGGCTCAGTTGTCCCTGTCTTGTGCACTTCTTTCTAAAAGAGAAACGTCTTCAAGGTCTGAAGAAGTACTTGCAGGTCCTGGAATGTGCAATATACTGGGAACAACAAAACATGGAGTATTATTATAGGAAATGGTGTCTCCCCTGCATCAGCGATGTAAGATGGCAGGCTTACAAGGCAGTCCTGGACTTGTACTTTGGAATGGCCTAGGCAAGAAGCTCAGGCAGGTATTGCCAGAAGCTCCCCTACATGAGTTGTTTTTTGCATAGTACTCGAAATGCCATGATTTGCAATCCACACTGAAGTTGTGGAGGATGAAGGGTGCGGGTAGGTATGGAAACTGTTTTGCATCTTGACATGTCCTAGTTGGCACTCTTTTTATGAATCAGTCAAACTGAAGTTTGTTGCACTCTCTTCAAAGACGCTGCAACTCTGTGATGCTTCATTTCTATAGACCGTTCTGTTCCTTTGGCTATGGTTTGTTTGACCGTTCCAGCAGGGGCATACACCTGCTTTTTTGTTTTGTAGGAGAGCTCTGGTTCACCCTACTCCCAGATTGTGTGGATCCCTAGGGAGTTTCCTCTGTTTTTTAAACCCCATCAAATGTCACAGTCGTCCTTCTGACTGCACTCGTATTCTCCACCTTTGAGATTCTTCACCACGGTGCACAGCTCATTCCATGAGCGGGAGAGTGCGTTCCCGCTTCCCCTGAAGAACGGTTGCTTTTCAAGTCAGGAGAAACTGCAAAACAACTTATTGGAATCACTATGAAAGCTTTATCACTATTAGTCTTGGCTGTGCTGGAAACCGGTATATGTTGCCATCTTTCTCCAAAAAAAAAAACAACTGAGAATTTTCCCGGGAGAGGAAATAGGAAAAAATATTGTAATATTTAGATACAAATAATATTTTAATGCTAAAGCTGTTGAAATCTGTCTTACGTCCTGAAGAGGAGGGGTGTCAAGTCCTTGCTTAATCCCTTGGTCCTTCCTTGTTTCCTCCTTGTTCTGTGAATTCCAGGTGCCCTGTAGTACCTCAGGGCATCATTTTTCACTATGGTCACTCCCAGGCACTAACGGATCTGGATCCCCCTCTGTTAAATCCCTATGCATTTACTGGGAGTGTTTTAATATCTGAAAGACACAGATCCGATTTCAGTTGTTTGAAAGGACTCAAAAATTACAGCTGCTTTTCCTTCAGTTCTGCCTTTATGACTCAGGAGACTTTTCCTGTTTCCTTTCCTACCAGTCCTGATGGAGAATACCTTTACTGTGCCCCTTTTTTTAAGCACTTGTCTGCTTCTCCAGTGAGAGGATGTCCCTTGGCTATTTTAAGTTGCTCTGAACTTATCCAAGGGCATAGCCCTGTATAAACCTCAACTTTATATTATTAATAAATGAATAAAACTCCATCTCTATTATCAGGGGTTCATTTTCCCAACTTGCACTATACTTGGTGGATGGAATTCTGCCTGCCTTTAGATGCTTTTGCAAGGCATTTGACTGGGAGTTTCTGCTTGTAACCTTGCTCATGATGCACTGATTGGATTTGCTGATTTCCCAGTCACCTTACCCTGCGTAGGTAGATTTTGTTTTACTGCTACATGGTTTGCCTTATGCTCTTTGTCATTGAAAGAAAATGTCACAAGTTTTCTGATGCACCTTTTGTGTGGCCCAGAGCGACTTCAGTGATGTCAGTCACAAAGTACTGAGATTTGTATGACATTCCAGGACCCCACATAGAAGGTTGCTACGTTCTCTGATATAGGAACCGTCGACCTTTGTAAAAACAGCATTAGTGTGAACAGCCGTTCCCAACAGGGAGTCAGGCTTTTATTACTAGCACGAAGACAGCCATGACTAGAAAAACCATTTTGTACCTGTGGGCTGACTTTCTATTCTGTCCACATGTCACATGGGATGTTAAGTCCTTTGGTCATTATTTCTCTTCCGTTATCCTTACAGAGTGTTGGTTGGTGATGCAGTTACCAGGAAATCATGTTAACCTGGAATATAAAAAGGTGAATGATGTCAGAAGAATGAACGCTGGGGAGTATGTGATTCTGAGCATTCACCCTTGGTGTGGAGAGGATGTCCATTAATCTCAAGAGTCACTCACCCTAAAACTTCTAAGTTTTACTTCATCTTTTGATTCAGTCTTTCCCAGAGTGTCTCCTATTGGTTTTGGCTTCTCACATGAGTAATGCCGGTTATCCTGTGTGCTGTACCTCCACATCCTTCCGATCTGCAGGACAAAAGTAGAGGACTCCTCATGTAGCTGTGGCTCTGGATTACAGGACATGCAGGAGGACATGTGATGTATTCGAGTATGAAATACTGTATTAAAAACAAAAAATCTGAACACATTCTTAAACTTTCAAATACTGAAAGAACAGCTTGATGGTCTCTGATGTATTTAGGTAGCTTGACAAATATTTCATCTTCTCTACCCATGATGGCAATTAAGTGGATGCCACGCTAATTTTGACTTTTAGATTGCCTAGAATAAGTTCCAGTGTTGCTGCACCATGTGGCAGAGCATTTCCTCAAGGTCTGTGAAGAGTTTCTGCCATCCGAGACAGGGAGCTGTCAGGCTGCCCCTTCTCAGCCCATTCAGTTGCCAGAGGGGAATAATAATGCAGAATGTCAGCACAGTGGCTGTTCTTATTGATGCCACAAGCTCACATCATTTTAACATGCTGAGCCATTGCAAGTAGACTTGGGACCACCAAGTAATAACAAAGTGGAAATGACAGAAGTCAGCTCAGCATCAACACGGTGATTAGAAGCGTGCTTAGCATCAGCCTCTTACAAGTTCTGATTACAAAACAGTTTGACATCCTTTCTTGCACCAAATTCTCTTAGCGTGGTCCTGTCTTTTGAGACTTGAAGCTCCGAAACAGTCCTGCTTTCCGTGGTTGGTTTCTGATTTCAGAAGTGTAGTGCTCTGCAAGCTGCATTTTCAGGACAAGGTTTTATCAGGGAAAATCTTGAAAATAACTTAGATCGTTGGGATAACTTTGAATTGATGCAGAATTTGTCACCCTTACTACATGAAAACTCACTTAAACACACCTAACTCCACCAGTAGTAGATTCGATGTGGATGCGCTTCAGATACTTACCGTTAACAATTTGTGCCTAGGACTGCTAAGGGAAAAACTGGTAGGTGGATGTGTGTATGTACATACGTTTGTGCATGTGGATACACACGTGTATTGGGAACACCCAACGTTTATTTCAAGTTTAATTTTTTCAGCTTCCCCAGCAGAAGTAAGAGGATTCATGTTCGTAACAATGTCAGCTTATCCTAAGCAAACATTCAAGCAAGCTACACTGAAATTTGAGTAGTTTTTTTTTCTTTTAAGTTAAATGTAACTTTGGTAGCTTAATAGCTGCCTGAGCCACTGTAAGGCCGTTGGAGAGGACAAATGGACACTAAGAACCTCCAGTTCTGGGATTAATTGTTCAAAGACTTTAGTTTCTACTGGTTTTATTTGTAAACTTCTGATAGGCTTGCCCCATGTTGGTTTAGCAGCTGTATGTACAATAAGGAAGTTCGGAGTAGTTGAGCAAGGAGAGTGGCAGAAAATTGAATATTCGTTGTCATAACAGTCTGGGTGAAAAGCAGTACTACATCCTAAGAATTAGATCTACCTGTGTGCATTAATAGTGGGTTTTCTTCTGGGTGTTGCATCCTGATGAGCCACACAATTCACTTTATCCTTTATCACTAAATCTATTAAGCATAGGAATGATAATTGTTTTTAATACGGCATTGCTAAGCCTTTCTTTGACACCCTTCTTTATGTTTCTAAATTGAATTAAACAGCTTGGATCAAATCTACACTTATAAAAACATCTAAATTACTGACTCCACAGATCCCAGAGGGGAAATTAAGTTGCATTTTGTTTTTTACACTCAGACTTTGGATGAATTTATGAGAAAAGTACTGCACTTTTTTTTTTTTTTTTTTTTTTTTTTTTTACCTTTTCAAACCTTTGAATCTCTTAATTTCACAGCAATTTGTAAATGTTAACTAAGTGAAACCTTGGCAAGCACTACGGCAATAAGTTATCATTAATTATTGAAACATGATAACTGCTTTAGAGCTTATGGTTCTGGCAGCAAAGTTTAATGCTGTTTCTTTTAATAATAGTTAAGCCATATCATCTAAGGTTTCTGGCTTGTTTGAGATGTGAATTTGTTTTATAGATTATAAATATACCTATATAGTGTATGTATAAAGCAGAATGCCTGTCCTTACTGATTATTTTTTGTACCATATTGTAAATTATATTATTTATTCTTTACCAATTTTGGAAAAAGGTGTTTTGGTTATTTAATATAATATACAAAAGCTGTTAAACTTCCTCTGTTTAAATTTCCAATTCAACTTGTAAAGCTGTTTTTATTCTTGTGCATAAATACATACTAATACTTGGTCTAACTCATGTCCAGTGTGTTATTTGCAGTTTATATCCTATCAGGTTTTCCATTTTCATGTACGTAGTAATGACCCCATAAGAATCCTGGGGATAAAAGTGTGCCCATAATGCTACGCTTTTCAAGGTGAAATTCTGGTTCCAGTGAGCTCAATGCCGTAATTTCCATCATCTCCCATCCCAGAATTGGCATGATTTTCACCATGGTGAGAGAATGTTTTGATTTTTGGGTTGTGTAGTTCTTTTTCTATGCCTTCCAGCTTCTGTTCCCCATAGCATCCCTTAATTGTGAACGTAATGAGTCAAAGCAGAGGGCTCTCTGTCCTGAATCTCCTATCTTTGACAGTGGTCACCAATAACAAAGGGAGAAAAAAAAAAGGCAAAAGGCTATGCATATCATCTTGATTTTCCCCTATCCACACAGACGCACGCCCCAGCACATCTTCGCAACTGTGGATAAGCAGGAGCTTAGATACAAAGCTTTTATTGTGCCATGGTGTTTATATAACCTCCACGGCAAAAAGTTTCCACCCTAAGGCCAAGCAGGCGGGGAAGCAGGTTGCCCAGAGAAGCTGCGTGTGCAGTGTCTGTCTTCAGAGCTCTTCAAGACAATGGAATAAAGCCCTGAGGAAACTGACCTGATCGCAAAGCTCACTCCCCCTGCTTTGGGAATATGGTTGGATTAGAGACCTCCTGCAGTTCCTTTCAAGCTGAATTACCCTGAATTATGTTACTAATTTATCTGATTCTTTTTGTGCGTGTTTCAGCTTTTGGTCTGCGACATCCAATGGCAGCTTTAGTTAATTATGTGTTGAGAAAGTGTGGCATCGCTAGTCAGTCAAGGGAAGGGATCGTCCTGCTCTGCACTAGTGCGGCCTCACCTTGAGCACTGTGTGGTTCTGGGCACCACAGTACAAGAAGGAGGTGAAACTGTTGGAGAGCCTCCAGAGGAGGGTGACGAAGATGGTGAAGGGCCTAGAGGGGAAGACGTACAAGGAGCGGCTGAGGTCGCTGGGCCTGTTCAGCCTGGAGGAGGCTGAGGGGAGACCTCATCGCGGCCTGCAGCTTCCTCACATGGGGGGAGTGGAGGGGCAGGCGCTGATCTGTTCTCCTTAGTCACCAGTGATAGCACTGAGGGAACAGAGTCAAGCTGAGGCAGGGGAGGTTCAGGGTGGGCAGCAGGAAGAGGTTCTTCACTGGGAGGGTGGTCACACGCTGGAACAGGCTCCCCAGGGACGCGGTCATGGCACCAAGCCTGTCGGAGTTCAAGAAGCGTTTAGCGTGTGCAACTTAGTCACAGGGTCTGAATTTTGGGTAGACCTGTGTGGTGCCAGGAGTTGGACTCGATGGTCCCCGTGGGTCCCTTCCACCTCGGGACATTCTGTGATTCCCGAGGGGCGGCGTGCCCGGGGGGAAGAGCTCGAACGCCCCGCAGCCTCCGGAAGCCCCCGCAGCCTCCGGAAGCCTGCCCTCAGCAGCGCCTCACGCGCCCCGCGCCGGGCACCCCGCGGGCACCGCCACGCGCGGCAGCCGCGCCCAGGGCCGGCCGCCGCCCTCCTGCCCTTTTAAGCCTCCGCTCTCCCGCCCTTCCTTCCTCTCAGCCAATCCCTCTGCCGATCTCTCTGACGGACGTGCAGCATCTCCAATAGGAGGAAGCCAGGACGAGCGACGCCGCGGGCCCTTTTCAATCTTCCCTCCCGCCGTGAGGCTCACCGGACAGGCGGGACCCCGAGGGGGAGAGCCGCGTCCAATAGGCGGATCTCCATGATGGGCAGCCGCATCGACCAACGGGAGGGCGGGGCGGGGCGGGGCTGCCGGCTCTACCTGCTCCCCGGTGAGGCGCGGCAGAGCGCTGCGGAGCCCGGCTGCTGCCATGTTCCAGGGCCCGGAGGCCGACGCTGCCAAGCCCAGCTCCAGGTGAGGGCGGCGGCGGAGGGAGGGAAGCGGCGGGAGCCGCAGGGCGGCGCGGGGCCCCCGGCGGGTCTTTGTTCGGGGCCGGGAGGTGCTGGGGGCGGCCTGAGGCGCGGCGCTGAGGGCCGGGGGGACCCCGCCGAGGGCCCTTCGAGCCGCGTCCCGGCACCGTGCGGCGGCCGCTGGGCTCGCTTCGCCTCACGGCGCGGGGGCGGCCGGGCTGGAGCGGGGCCCGGCTCCTTCCCTGGGCGGGAGGAGGGAGCGGGGCCGGCCTGGGGCGCTCGCACAAGGTCCGGCACCGACGCCTGCGTAAGCGGTTTAATTACCTGCCCCTAATGAAGCCGCCGTGTGCTCGCGGCCCGGGGTTGGAGCGGTGACGCCGTCTGCGAGGCGGTCGCGTGTTGGGAGGGGAAGCGTTCAGCAGTGGTGGGGAGCCTTTAAGTTCGCCTTTTGTTCTGCTTCTTAGCCGTGGCACGGTTTTAAAAGCCTTCTGAGGAAGCTTTCTAAGAAGCTCCTGATCTCGTGGTGATTTCAAAGCCGCGTTTACCTCGGGAACTGGATTTCTGGACGGTGGCCGGAGCGGGGTGTTGCGGGGCCCTGCTGCAGCTCCCGGGGTGCCGCGGGCTGAGGGCGGCTCAGGCCCCGCGCACAGCCACCGACGGGCCCGGCCCGTGCAGCGCCGCAACGCCCCTGCTGCTGGCCTGTACACAAAAGGTACCTGCTTATAGGGATGTTTTCTTCCCAAAATATAGCTTGCACCTTCCTTAAACCAAGATTTATTGGTCTTCGGTCATCCCGTTGTTGTGCACAGCGATACAGACGGCGCTGCTGGCCCGCCACTCTGCTGCTTCTATTTACTGACAAGAATTAACTGCCTACTTTTATTTTTGTTAAACTTTCATAATGAAGTTTTGTGGTTTTCAAAAGCTTTGCCCTTCCAAAACAAAACCACATGGCGTGTTTAAGAGTTGTTCCTTTGAGGACAAAGCAGGGCAGATTTTTATCATGCTGTTGATGCCGATATAAAAACGACGTGCCTCAATTTATCTGGTGTACGAGCAGTTTCACAGCTACTTTGTGGAGCTGAAAATGTTAAATGTTGCCTTAACCGGTAGCCACCTCGGAAATATAATAATATAATACACATCCTCCCCGTCAGCGCTACTGCAAAATACCGCAGAGCTTTCAGCTCGGCAGGAGACCTGACTGAACAAAGCTTGCTGCTGCTTTATACGATGAAGGAGCTATTTAACGAGCAGGGAACTCGCACTGATCTGACAGCAGGAGCTGGCCTGCCGCTTCTGGGGCTTTGTTTCAGAGGTTGGTGTTCCAAACCTTACGCCTGCTTTCTGGTGGCCCTTCCGCTGGTTAGCCCAGCGAGGGTCCCTGACGTACAACGCGACCTTCCTCTTCTGCCTGCCCCGTTAGAGCTCTCCGAAAAGCAGGAATTGATTGTTCTGCTTTTGGTTGTAGGTATATGATTTATATAAGAATACTTATCTAGTCAGTGTCTTCAAGTAATGGTTGAGTCTTGGCACCCCTTCCAGAGGTTGGCTGAGAGGTTTAATTAGGGAAGAAAATTCAAATTCAAGGGTGTTGGAGTGTAGCAAAAAAAGGCCACAAAACCTAATTAAAATTCTTCAAGCCTGCCAGGAGAGAACAAAGCAATTTGTAGAGGCTTTTAAACTGACAGGGGAGGTTCTTAATTTAGCTGTTTGAGATGAATTGACAGAGTTCTCGTCTGTTGGGTGGGTCTTCCCCGGATTCAGATTGCACGGAATAATTTTTTTTATTACTGTTTGAAAGAGAAGAAAAGAACACCACAGCTTCCTGACCGCTCCCCTACCCATGAAACAGAAGAGATCCCAAATTTCTGGCTACGAGGCACAAAAAGTATTGCTTTGTAAACTGGTACAACAGAAATATAAACTGAAATGGCTCTGACGTGTATGTTGAATTTGTCTGCTTGAGAGAGTCCAGCGCCGAGCCACGAGCATGGTGAAGGGAGGGGAGGAAGGGCTGAGGGAGCTGGGGCTCTTAGCTTGGAGGAGACCGAGGGGAGACCTCATTTGTGTTTATAGATATGGAAAGGGCAAGTGTCAGGAGGGTGGATCCGGGCTCTTCTCGGTGACATCTCATGACAGGACAAGGAGCAATGGGCGCATGCTGGAACATAGGGGGTTCTGCTTAAATATGGGAAGAAACTTCTTCACGGTGAGGGTGACAGAGCACTGGAGCAGGCTGCCCGGGGGGTTGTGAGGTCTCCTTTTCTGGAGACATTCAGAACCCGCCTGGACGTGTTCCTGTGTGACCTGATTGAGGTGTTCCTGCTCCAGCAGGGGGATTGGATTGGGTGAGCTTTCAAGGTCCCTTCCAATCCCTATCATTCTGTGGTGTCCTTTGCTCTGCTGAAGCAGCTCACACTGGCATAGCAGGTTTGAGGTTTTTCTTGGTGGTAGGATTCACGGAGTAAATCTTACTACTTGGTGTGGGAGACCTGACTGTCTCACTCGGAGCTAGAACCAAGTGGAACTTGGAAGTAGGAGGAGGCCAGCGCAGCCTAGAGTCTGCAGAAACAAAACTACTGTGTATTCTTCCTGGTTCTTGGCTGAAGTGAAGGAGAGCAAAACCCTGTCACGTCTTTGAAACCAGAAGTGGGAAGAGTTTGTTGCTATACTTCTAGGTTATTTTTGGTAGCTCCTGTGAATGTCTTAGTTATCTGAAGTGGCGTTGTTTAGAGTTAGGTGGACTTGGTGTTGCTGTCGGTTGAATGTTTTGTTATGGAATAATTGGAAGGACGCTGGTAATTGGAAGCTTCCGAAATCGACGAGGGAAATCCACTTAATGTCTGTGGGGTTCCAGCATTTTTGGGGGTGATGCTAGGAGAAAGGGACGCCGATTGTGCTGACCTGAAAGGATGTCCTGAGCACCTCAAATGATTCTTCCAGCTTGCTCCTTGCAGGAGTAGGGTTTTTTAGGATGTGTGCTGTGATAAAAATGGGAGGACAGCATAAGACCTGCAGTTGGTTTGGGATTTATTTTCTTGTTTTATTAAGTTTGCTAATTGAATAACGAAGACTTACAATTGTAACCGTGACTTGTAATTGTTCCCATTGTATTAGAGGAAAGGTGAGCTTAGGTTCCAGATGGGGTTTTCAGGTCAGAAGAGGTGCAATTCAGCTACTGTGTTGCTCAGCTGCTAGGATTTCAGGTAACTGGTCAAGTAGCTATGGCTGCGAGGGTTGTTTTTGATACCTGGATGTTCATCGCTTTGCCGTGCTTTTTCTGTGAATTCTCCAGTTAATTCTATTTACGCTCCGCTCAGGTAATGGTTCAGTTCCTCTTCAGGAGAGGACTTGAAGTCCCTTAACAAGGCATAAGTATGAACTGGAGACTTATTACGTGATGGCAAGCATGACTTCTAGTAGGTTTTCCAGAAATTGGTCTCATTCTATTGCAGTCTCCAGTTTTTAGTAGGATCCATTTGATGTACCTGTGGTACGGAGCTCTCATCTTAATGGCCGTGCACCTTGGCAACTAAAAACTCAGCTTCCCACACTTTGATTTCCATTCCAAACTCTCCAGCACCTGGTAGGATAACTGCTGGTTCAAACTAGCAAATATTAATCAGAGACGTGAGTGTTTTTGTGTTGTGTCTGGCATACCACAGATAGCACAGACATTCGTTCTGCCAGCGCTGTTGTGACCATTCCAAGTAACGGTAGAAAACAATCGAGTTGACTGACTAGGAGGTAATATTTTGAGAATATTTATTTAGGGCATCTTCTCAAAAGCAGATGCTTCACGGACTTAACAGATTTACCTGAAGTAAGTTGAAATCAGAATAGTCGATCATAACACACAGGGGGGAATGTGAAGGGGCATTAAATATGTTGGACGCTGTACATTTCAAACTCTTCCATCTCTTGCTTCTCTCGTTCTGTGATGTAGGGTATTGAAGCCTCCTGGAGGAGGGTCTAGTAATCTCTTCGGGAGTACAGAAGAAGTTTCGTCTTCCAGCAGGCCACACCGGATGGCATCCAATATCTTTGGAGCATCAGAAGAACCGCAGAATTTTCCAAAGAGAACAAACCCTCCAGGTAAGTGCAGTCTCTTCTTGCACCATGATTGGGCTCTGAAGTGCAAAGCAGAAGTGGTTTCACGTTACTATTGTCCAACTATATTTATCTTTTTGTTATATTTCTTTACAAAATGAGTACATCTTGTAAAATGGGGGCCTAGGAAATGATGAAGCTGCTTCTGTTCTAGAGTTCTCTCATCAGTTAGCTGCAATGAGTACAGCTGTGAAACTGAGACTATTGAGTTCTTGTAACAAGGGATTTCAACCAATATCTTCAGGCAAGATATCTCTAGATAGCAGGGGTCTAGAAGTCTGAATTCTTGCATTTTTTTTTCATATAATGTGGTAAATATAAGTCATCTGGAAAAAATGTAACAATTGCCTTTCAGGGGGAAAGGAAAGTGGTATTTTTGAGGATTCTGGTACTGCTCAGCCTCGTCCACGTATGAATCCACCTGGTGGGAAGACAAGTGATATCTTTGGGTCTCCCGTATCTACCAGTGTTGTGCGAGCACACCCAAACAAGCCGAAGGTATTTGTACATTTCTCACTGCTGAGAAGCAAAGTGAGTCATCTTGTAGTCTTGTTACCAACACAGCGATGCCTGCATTTTTTTTAAATGACAAACCTAAATTATGAATGGGGTAGTCTCAAATTAGGCAGTTATTCCTGAAATCTCTTTATAGATGATCACCTTTGGTATATCGATTCTCATTATGCCCTGTAGCTTGTGGTAAAACTGTTAATTACACTGCAGATGTATATATTTTTTTAAGTGCTTTTGAATCCTTTGGTCATCTTATAAGTGAGGTACAGCTGGAGTTATGGGCTCACGGCCAAGAGGTATTTTAAGATGGGTAGAAGATTTCTCTGTATTGTGCAGTTTGGCAGAGGTAATGGTGACACCCACTCTGGAAAGCCAGCGTACACCAGTTAACTACAGTCACAATCGTCCTGTGACCTTGCTGTTGTCTTCGCCTCTCAAATATATGCATCACCATGAAAGAACTTCAGCAGGAGATGATTAAGCTTCAGTGATCAGCACTGATTATCAACTTTGAGTTTCAGGTCTAGCGTGTAACTGATTTAGTGATGTCAGACAAGCACATCTTATGTATCGGTTATCATTTGTTGGTCTTAAAGCTGGGATATGTACGAGTTGGAAAGGCTTGGAGCTGTGACCAAGTCTGGCTTTGGAAAAAAAGGAGGAAACCTTCCCAGTTACATTCTGTTGATTTGTCTGATCAAAAGCCCTGTGTTTGGATTTACAACTGTTGTCCTAGGCTAAGCAGGTACTGTTAGAGGAGTAATTGCCATGTTGGCAGTGTTTGTCACACGCGAGGTACCATGGACACCTAGCGTCCTATGAGATGCAGCAGGCGCTCTTTATCACAGAATCACAGAATTTCTAGGTTGGAAGAGACCTCAAGATCATAGAGTCCAACCTCTGACCTAACACTAACAGTCCCCACTAAACCACATCCCTAAGCTCTACATCTAAACGTCTTTTAAAGACCTCCAGGGATGGTGACTCCACCACTTCCCTGGGCAGCCCGTTCCAGTGCCTAACAACCCTTTCAGTAAAGAAGTTCTTCCTAATATCCAACCTAAACCTCCCCTGGCGCAACTTAAGCCCATTCCCCCTCGTCCTGTCACCAGGCACGTGGGAGAACAGACCAACCCCACCTCGCTACAGCCTCCTTTCAGGTACCTGTAGAGAGTGATAAGGTCGCCCCTGAGCCTCCTTTTCTCCAGGCTAAACAGTCCCAGCTCCCTCAGCCGCTCCTCGTAGGACTTGTTCTCCAGACCCCTTTATTCTGAAGAAATAGTCTAATTTTTCTTGGAACCTTAGGAAGAAAAAATTGCACAAATTTAAGTAACTTTTTTTCAGTTTTCCCTCCTGAATTTGAAGGTGCAGGTAGTGGGCTTTTGCCTAACTTTTTATGCATGCTCCAAAGTTTATTTGGGAGGGGTTGAATCATAAGAAAAAGGGCTGGGAAGAGGCTTTAGAAGCTAGGTTTTGTGGGGAGTAGCACTGTTGGAGTAGGAAGGGGCTTTTTGTTCCTCTGTACCCCTTTATGGGGCTGGTCTTTTTTTTTTTTTTTGTAATGTAAAATTTTAATTCCTGTGATTTCCTGACTAAAGGGAGGACAGAACTTTGCAAACTCCTAGTTAAATTCTGAGAGCGTTAGAATTGCGGGAGATACGGGGATGGAAAGGAGGTAGCATATCTGCAACTATTACTGCAAGTTGAATTTCGTGGATGGGGAAAACATGGAAGCTTTTCTGAATTACTATTTTGTATTTCTGACAATTAACATTATGGGGAAAGTGGTTTTAAAAGGCTTTAATTACCTCACTGTTTGGGTTGCTATTGCCACTCACCTCCAACAGTAGTTGCCACACGTCAGTTTGGGTGCTGAGGGGCTGCTCATGTTCTAGTTGTTCTGCGTTGTCTTAACTTCTCTTGGCTGGTATTATGCGCTTGCCAAGAGTGGTAATCCCGTGCCTTTGGACTGAACTGCTTATCACAGATAAAGCTTTAAGTGTCTAAATTAACGTAGTGTGTTCATCTGTTTCAGTGAATTGCCTGAGGTGTGCACCTGAATGTCATGTAGGAGTCCACTAGTAGAACTGAGCTCTAGAAGCCCTTTGGGGTTACGAAGTGGTGGAGGGGGACGAAGGGCTGAAGAGCGTAGAAGCGATGAATGTGCAGAAGTGTCTGCAGCTCTCGGCTTTTACCATAATAAACGTGTGAACTTTGATAAGAAACAAAGGAAAAACTTCTAAAGGATCTTGTGGCAGAGTTACTGTTTGAGAATGGTGATAAACTAAGAGTTTTTGGTTTCGTTGCAGGATCACATTGTCTTGAAGGAAGATGAAACACCAAAGAAGCCAGAAGGTCAGCAACAGAAACTCTCTGTTCTTGAGAAGACATGATCTGAGGAACAGTTTCTTATGCTTTCCTCTTAAAAACAGAAGCCTAAAGCTAAAGTGTAGCATTATATAACAGAGGTTTTCCTTCTCTTAGTCAGAAACTGAATCACATAACTTTGTGGGAATTGTTCTCTTCCTCTTACCAAGGAGAACACCCCATGCACAAGCCTTAATGATGTGCATACACCTTGCACATATACTTTGCTTGATACCGTAGGTAGGATGTTTTTCTGTATATTCAGATTCCACTTGTATCTGTCACATTGCTTCCTTCAGGTGTGCAGTCTTGGCCTTCCCTAGCTGTAAGTAACAAGTAGCTGGCTGACAAAATGTATGGTGTACGCTGCTAATTACTGTTAGAGAAGGATGGGAGCACTGCTTTCAAGCAGTATGAAAGGATTGATTGGTGAATCTCTTAATTGTCTGACACTGCCAAAGTCATTCCAAGGGTACATTGCTTAGCCTACGTGTCTTAGAAAGATTGCTGAAGCAAGAAAGGAGTTGTTACTATAGTGAAATTCTTCTTCAGTACCTGTTTAATTCAGGAAAAAAATGAATAGGTATAAACGATATCCTTAGTGTACTGTGGATGGGAGGCATGGGCAAAAAATGCAGCCTAGTCAAGACGATGTGTGCAAAAAATGTTTTGTTCACTACAGTCTGCTCGTTGGTCTAATTTTTTTCTTATTATTCAGCTGCAGAAAACAACAAACCACAGCTGGAAGATGGCGGTGAGAAAAAAGATCTGGGCAAAGAGGAACGATGCAAGGAGCCTGAACCCAAGATAGACAATCATGAGCCCAGATTAGGGCCAAGGCCACGCTCGCACAACAAAGTTCTCAATCCCCCGGGTGGAAAATCCAGCATTGCGTTCTATTAGGGTCATCTGTTTGCTTTCGTTAACGGAGTCTGCACAGAAAGTCTTGTCTGTGGTTGTGAGGTCAGTTTATGGGCTATTGTTTGTGGATAGGTCTTAGGCAGATGGATGAGGGCTATGCCAAAGTGTGTGGAAAGGAAGCTGGGTGATTTGGGGAGGGAGGGCTGGGGAGGGTACCCTGCAGAAGACTTGAGTATGGACTGCCTGCCTGGGGGGGGTGGCAGAGGGGGACATCGGTGTAACTTTGTGAAAGAGCAGTGCTACTTTGTGCTGAGTTCATCAGGCCCTTAGGTTCTTAGCTCGCCAGTGGCTCAGGACATTCTTGTGGAGTCAGGCTTTTCCATACAGTCAACGTGTAAAACATTGTGAATGTTAGGGACCCAGAGGTCACATCTGGAACATTCTGAAGCACGGCAGGTAGGCTGTGCTTCTCTCTAGGCAACAGGACACAGTCACAGTGTGAGTTGACCTGCAGTCACTTTAATGTAAATACGTTCAACTGGAACAACTAGTGCTCCTGTGTTCTTGAGTGTCTGTAGTCTTCGGTTCTCTTTTTCTCCTTTCTTGCCGAACAGCACATGTTTGCGGACACAAGGACAAAACATGCTGAAAGTCTTTTATACTCTCATAAATCATCATATGTTAGTATCTTAGTGTTCCCCTCCTCAATATTCAGGCATTTCTGCTGCCTTCAGTAATCTGCTGACGACTGACTAGCTCTTGATGAATGGTAATGCCAGTCCAACGTGCTGTTTTGTGCAGGTGCTTCTAGGAGACTTTAAAGGCATCTCAGTTGAGTGCTTGCACACTTCCTGGAAAAGATGTTGGTGCAAACGATAACCTCATGGTATTGTTTGAGGAGAAGCAACCTATGATGTACAGTTAATGTAGAAAATACACTGACATGCCTAGCCAGCCAGCTTTGATAACCCAACCTAGAAATGCCTTAGTTTCTGCACCAGTTTTTTACTTTGTACACTGCGGAAACCAGAACTGTTGTGTTGTCTTTACCACAGTGCATTTTTTGTTTGTCTGTGCTGACTCTGTTAGTGAATCCTATCATCTTTGGTCAGCCTTAGATTTGCCTTTGACTGACTCAGATTTCTGTTGGTAAGGGGGAAAAGCTACTTGGATTCTCCCCATACCACAGCTGTAGTTGTTTTGAGACATACTGTAGACTATCCTAGTTGGAGAAACAAAGACTTTAGCAATACAAACCTTTTGATCGTGCTGGCTATCTTAAATCATATTTGGAAGATGTGTTTTTCTTTCTTTTGCAGAAGCATGTGTTGGGGAGGGTGGCTCACGTCAGCGATTCTCGGAATTAGCTTTCATGTTCAGAGCTTTGGTAACTGAATGCTGACATTAGTTGCTTAGATGGCTCAGTGAATTTCGTAGTGATTTTAAAATTTGACATTCAAAACAGGAGTTGTTCAGGTACGCCAAAGAACAAGTGGCCTTATCTGTGTGTATTCACTGCTGTGCTAGCCCAGGTTCCCTCAGAACTGCTGCTGTTTAGAGGGGACTGTCTCTGGGTCAGGTGCTAAAAATTGTCATTACGGTGCTTATTAGACTGTTCTGTTCAGTGGATGACTGCTTGAAGACTTCGTTGCCTTTTCAGATTGTGAAAATGAAATATATGGGAAGTGCTAAGGATAGAAATAATCATGGGAAGTACGAATTACAATGCTTCTGTACCTCTCAGATTTCAGACTCCCTGTTATTTTGCCCCCCCCGGGAGAACAACGCAGGAATTCTCATTTCAAAAATTTCAACCCTGTATTCAATTTGTTACCTCTAAACATGTATTTCCTGGCAGCTTTTCTAGAGTCTGTGCTGTCTTGCCTCTGGTTGAGTCTGATCCTTCTGCTTCAATACCTTGTTCTACTACTTGACAAGCTTTTAAGAGGTTACCAGGTAGAAAAGTCAACCAGAAGCTGCTCTCTGCATTGAAAGGTCTGGTGTAATTGGTACTGTCTTTAACACTGAAAGCTTAGACTTGGCATCCTTTAGTGCATTGTCTACAGTGCCTGTCTTTTAAACAAGCTTCCAACAAGGCCTTAAATTGGTTTATTTTGTTCATTTGTGTTTTTTTCTTTGGAATTTAAACTGTTTTCAGTTCATCAAGTAAATTTGATAACCGTTCTCTGCCACAGAAGGGGATTGGAAATCAGATGATTAATCGTGCACTTCTCAATAAACCTCTGTATTTTGCTACATCACTGTGTGCTGGAGATGTTTGCTCTTCTACACTTCATTGAGTAGAACTCTCCTCTTACGCCATGTTATCTCTGCCAGCGGAATGGAGCTAACTGTAACTGCAGTTCCTGGTGAGCTGGACATGCTGACCTCTCAACCCGCTTCTCTTAAGTCTGATGAGTTGATGCCATAAGTTACAGACTGATACCCTACAGAGCCTCTCGCCTACCGCTTGCTTCTAGTCGTTCTGTTCCACGCTGAGAGTTTTGCTGCTTGTGGCTAAGAACTTCTCTCTCAAGCCTGCAGAATGCTTTGGATGGCATCTGCTTCCTGTGAGAACCTGCGAATATCCTTGCTACCTACCGCGTTAGTAACAAGGGATTGTCTTTGTCCTGTAGACAATACTATGGCTTCATTTTGCAACTACACAGTGTCATTGCTTTGCCCCTAAATTGGGAATTTGAAGATTAAACACGGCAGACATATCCAGGTTACTGGCTTATTTTTGGAAGAAAAATTAAGGTGTCTGTTCTGAGCTTGGAGAGTGGTTAAAGGATCACTTGCATGTTTTGACAAGCAGTGTCAAAGTCGAGAAAACAATTCTAGGCATTGCTGCTTAGTTCCTAAATACATCACCATGCCTGTACAGTACAAGGTGATATTCTAACAGCTCGGCTGCATGGTGTAATCCCTGCTAATCCCCTGTGAAAATGATTAATCCAGATTAGTGCATATTTTCCACTGTTAAGACTGACTTATATGCACTCTCTTTAAGCAAGCATTGCCTGATGCTGTCCTGTTACATCACTGTATAACCTTTGATAAACAAAAGCATAGTTTGTGCTCTTGGTAAGGAAGATTGTCGTCTCTATTGGTGTTTTAAGTAAGTAGCATTATTGCTTTTTTTTGTTTTTGAAGTATTATAGGCATTAATCATACTCGGAATATCTAAAGTACGTTCTTGGGGCTTGTCTAGTGAGAGCACATGCAAGGTAGTGTTGTATGGATCCAATTATTTAAGCACTAAAACTGGGTAACTGTTGTGATACGTTCCTTGCTAATTCCAGGATTACGGAAAAATTCCAGCAGTTGCTAGTTGTCAATAGCGTACTGGCGCGTGGGCATCCACCTACCTTAGCTATCCATGTGTCTGCATGACGGAGAAGAGGTTGTTTGCCCCTCAAAGTGAGGGCTGCGCTCAGCTGGCACTTGGATCTTCATAGTTTGGGAATCAACAGACCACCTAGCATTTCGCTCAAGTCCTTTGACTTATCTCCTGTTGAACTTCTGCTTGAAGCTCTGCTGAAGTTCTGTATCGCTTCCCTTAGGGAATGGTGAAGGTTTAGAATGTTGAGGCTTGGGTTTTGCATTCATTTGTTTATTTTTCTTGGAGGAATAAAGCAGGGTCATAAGCAAGATAGCATGCAGTACTACGCTACAGAAAGCAATAGGATACTGAGTCTGGCTTTCCCTTCTTTCAAGTTGCAGCTCCTTTCTCGGAAATTAGCTCTGGCATCTCAACAGTAGCTGCAAACAAGCAGGAAAACAGGTGAAGTGAAGGTGGCTTTCTAGTCATCAGTGGAGTAATTAGTGAAAAGAGCAGTTAAACAGGAGTGACGGGAAGCTGCTGATGTACTCTAATGGAGGTGAGCAGGAACTCCTTTCTTGTTCTCTACCTCCTCACTGTAGTTATGTCAGCTTCGAGTCTTACTAGTCTGAGCAGGAAGACATGAACAGTCTTTTAGGAACAACTGCTCTTTGTAAGAGGCTCTAACAGAAGCCTCCCAGCCCAAAGATGGTGCAACAGACATAAGGGCCTCTAGAAATCTTCCCCTCCTTTTTTAAAGATTACATGAAAGAGCATTTGTCAGTGATCTTTGTAAAATGGGATCTACAAAGACCTCTGCAACCAGCAGAAGCTGTCATGTTACAGGCTGCGATGCACAAATACGTAGGAAAGCTTCGCAGTGAAACCTAGTAGGCAGTGAGACGTCCAGGGCTACATCTGCAGGAGAACTGCTGACCAGTAGCAGGTTTTAAGGGAAGTATGTCACAACTGTTCATCAAACAGAAGAATAAAGCGGTAGTAACTGGGAAGTAGATAATGTGATGGAAAATAGATTGGCATGGTTTTGACCTTCTTCATGGGAACTGAAAGCAGGACTTCCCGTGGCTATTCCAGCGCTCATTACAAGAACAACAATCACTGAAGCTGCTTAAAAGCTTTAAACAACAGTGCTAGCTTTCTGCAATATGATCAGAGTACAAGAACAAGTACTTAACACTGCTTAATCAGCGAAAAACAGGTATTATTCTGAGGAGAGGACAGATGAAATATTTTTTGTACAAAGTAAGCAACGTGTTCACAAGTACTTCCTTGACTTTTGAAGCCTTAAATTCACAGGCCTTGATCCTCATGGGGGACTTTACCACCCTGGTGTTGACTGGAAGGGCAGTACTGCAGCGCTCAAGCATGAGATTTCAAATCTAGGAGACTACTGAAGTGCGTGGATGGCAGCTTCTGGGCACGGGTGACTGAGAAGCCAACAAAAAAATGTGCTCTCTTGGACCTGATACTTATAAGCAGGGAAGAACTGGTCGGGGAGGTGATGCTTGTAAGCAGCCTTGGGTGCAGTGACCATGAGATTGTGAAGCTCAGGATTCTAAGAGGTGGGAGCAGGGCAAAAAAAAGTAGGGCCACAATCCTGGATTTCAGGTGAACGGATTTCAACCTCTTTGAAGATCCTCCTGGAAGAATCCCTTGGGATACAGTCCTAGAGGGATGAGTAGTCCAGGAGAGCTGGCTATATTCAAGGATCACTTCCTCCAAGTTCAGTAAAGGTCTGTCCTAACAAACAAGAAATCAAGGCAGCAGAAAGCCTTTGAATGAGAAAGAACCTCTTCACTGGGCTCAGACCTTTAATAAAATTAAAAAAAAAAAAAAAGGGCATGAGAGGTGGTAGCAGTGGCAGGTGGCTTGGCTTTCCTAATCTCTCAGTTATTCTGATTAATAAGTGGAATTGATTGTAGCAAGGGATGTGAAGGGCAACTGGAAAAGCTTCTCCAAGTACATAATAAAAAGATGAGGGAAAATGTGGGCCAGCTGCTGAGTGGCAGACCTGGTGAGAAAGGACATAAAAGAGGCTGAGGTTCTGAGTGCCTGCCTTGCCTCAGTCTTTACCAGTAAGACTGGTTTTCGGGAATCTCATGCCCCTGAAACCTGAGGGAAAGCCGCTCCTCCTAGGACTTGTGCTCCAGGCCCTTCACCAGCTTCGTAGCCCTTCTCTGGACACGCTCCAGGGCCTCGATGTCCTTCTGGTAGTGAAGGGCCCAGAGCTGAACCCAGCACTCGAGGTGCGGCCTCACCAGAGCCGAGCACAGGGGGACGATCACCTCCCTGCCCCTGCTGGCTGCACTATTCCTGATACAAGCCAGGATGCCGTTGGCCTTCTCGGCCACCTGGGCACACCGCCGGCTCATGTTCAGGTGAGTGTCCACCAACACCCCCAGCTCCTTCTCCTCTGCACAGCTTCCCAGCCACTCTGCCCCAAGCCTGTAGCACTGCATGGGGTTGTTGTGGCCAAAGTGCAGGACCCAACACTTAGCCGTGTTGAACCTCATCTCATTGGCCTCTGCCCATCGACCCATCATGTCCAGGTCCCTCTGCGGGGCCTTCCTACCCTCCTGCAGATCAACACTTCCCCCCAACTTGGTGTCATCTGCAAACTTACTGAGGGTGCACTCAATTCCCTCATCCAAATCATCAATAATATACATAAATACCTGCCAGGAGGCAGTGAAGAAGGAGGGGCCAGAGTCTTCTCAGGCCAAGAGGCAGTGTGAAAAAAAGAAACAACAACGTGAAATTCCATCTGAACACAAGCAACCTTTTATTTAAAAAAAAAAAAAAAAAAAAAAAAAAAGCTGTGAGGGTGCTCAAACGTGGGAACAGGTTGCCCAGCAGAAGTAGAGTCTCCATCTGCGGGAATACTCAGTTTAAGAACACTTTGCTTTCATGTGTGGGTTTGTCTTGTGACCACCACTTAAGACCAGACCTTGTCAGTGGCTAAATTACCTTCAGTCTACCAGTGTTTACATTAAATGCAACTTAGAGAACTTTTTTTAAGAATTTATAATTTATTTAAGGCATTCATTTCAGCATTTCTTATATTTGGCTATGTTAAAGTTTACTTCATTCTTGAAGCATCCTTTGTGCTTCTGTAAACACTTTGTGAGTATTTGAGTTTTGCATGGTGAAAAGGGTAATTGGCTGAGTAAAACAGCCCTCAGCATTCGTAAGAGCACCCTGGTTTAAAGGACAGAATTCTGGATCAAAACCTACGCTTCTGTGGGCAAATGAAGAGGCGCTGCTTGTGGAAGCGTTGCTGTAAGGTAAAATGCAATTAAGCTATGCTTGTATACAAAACCTAATCCCTTTAATTTACCTGGTCTTCTACCTCCTGCCTAAAGAACGATGGTGTTACTTTGGATATCTAATTTGGAAATGATGCATGCTAATGCAGAGCGGTAAGTAAAACAGGCCTTTCAAGGTACCTGGTTCAGCAGGTTCTGACTTACAGAACCCCACGGCTCACGATCAAGCTGCAGCGATGTGACTTACTGCAGTGTGGTTCGTAGGGTGCCCAGCGGAGGTCTCTGCACTGGCTGCGTATCAGTGCCTGGGAACCACGCGGCAGCCACGTTCCGTTTGTGTGCCACATGTGAGAAAGTGGAAATGTTCTGTTTCTGTAGGTAGTTTCCTCCATGATTCCCTTTAAAGATAGGCAGACTAAAAGTCTGCTTTAAAACGGAAGCGATCAGTGATGGCAGCTGTTACTGTTCTCAGACTGCTCAGGTTTGGGTGACAGAGCCTTTGTCTCTCATCATGAAGGAGCGGTGTGGTATCTGCAGGGTCTCTGTTGTCCTGCTCTGCAGGTGCTCCCCTTCTTGTTCTGTTCAGTGTCCCACCCTAGAAATTCAGCGAAGGAATTAGTGATGACAAGTATATTGTTCTTCCTGTACCTGTCTTGTGATTTCCCCTGGCAGGCAGCATACAGCTGTTTGCTTCACACACACCCAGTTACCCCCACTGCAGTGGGGTGGGGGAGAGAGCTGGGGGGATGGGGTGTAAAATCTCACGGGTTGAGATAAAGGCAGTTTAACAGGACAGAAATGGAAGGGGAATAATAATAGTAATTATAATAATAACAGAATTGTACAAAACAAGTGATGCACAATGCAATTGCTCACCACCTGCTGAGCGATGCCCTATCCCTGAGCAGCCGCTCCCCCTACCCCGGCCAGCCCCCCCACATTCACTGTTCAGCATGACGCCAGACGGTAGGAATACCCCAAGGACCCCCCTGGCCACTTGGGGTCCGCTGTCCTGGCTCTGTCCCCTCCCAGCTCCTGCTGCACCCCCAGCCTGCCCGCTGGCAGGACGGAGCGAGGAGCTGAACAGTCCTTGGCTTGGTGTACGCACTGCTCTGCGACATCTACATCAGTGCTATCAGCATGCTGCTCATCCTGAATCCCAAACCCAGCACCATACCAGCTACCAGGAGGAAAATTTACTCTGTCCTAGCTGAAACCAGGCCAACATCTATCACAGCTAGGGTGAGGCCCCTTACCCTCACCTTTCAAGGAATCACAGCCAAAAATAGCTTGATACTAGGTCAGACCAATATGCGCTGCAACAGTATTTTAATAGATAATCCTTTTTATGTAGTCCCATTTTTGTGTAGGGGGAATTACTTATACACACACGTAAGAGCTATGGCACCAATAAAAGCAAGCTGGTGATGTAAAGCTCTTTGCCTTTTATCACACTTAGCTGTTTCTTGTCCACAACATTGAGGCTAACAGAAACAATTACACATGCAATAGTGTTTGCCAACATAAAGATCATCATATGTTGCCAGCGCCGCAGGGTGATCATTAATTCACTAGAAAAGGCCCAAACAAACGGAACAACTAGTCAGTTGAAGCCATTAAGGGACCTCTATATTTTCTTGCAACATCAGGTTGCAAAGACGCTGATTTACATTTGTAGTATTCCACTAACACACTGTTGATGCCCTCTCTTGCGGGGAGGGGGAGCATTATCACCTGGGCTTTGTTCCTAGAATGTGTCCAACAATAAGATTTGAAAGACCAATTCCAATCATCTGAAGAGAAGTTGCAAGCCACATAGCTGTCCCTAAGGTTGCTTGAGGGACCACAAGAGGTATGGATGGCCACACACTAGCCTGGTAGGAATAATGAAATGAAGGATTAACTAAGAGTTATTGAAAGGTGTTAAATGGTCATCAGTTTTAAGAGGGCTTATTCCTACTAAACAAACACCTACACTTTATCTTCAAAAAAAATCTGGTATATATGGCAGGTTCTAGACTGTTATCCATCCTTTTCAAGCAGAGCCGAAGACAGCATGGACAATGCATGCAGTTTGAAACCGGAATAACGTGACTGGATTTCTGAAGGGGAGTTAGACCTGATGACTTCGCTCATAGGACTCTGAAAAGATTCAGGTGGTACATTCAGTTGAAAAACTACTAGGAAAAGTAAAAATAGTTTAATGCTTCATGCTTCATCAAATGGTCCTTTCCTGTTGTGGTTTAACCTGGCTGGCAGCTACTACGAGGAAAATTAACCCTGTCCTAACTGAAACCAGGACACCTGTGCTTTGAGTTTTGTTCCACATTGATTCATTGCTGGGCGTTTGTTACTAACCAACTAACCAAGGTCTATTGGTCTTGGGAGCCAACGACTTCAAACCGTAGCTGTTAAACCTGCTCCTCAGCACACAAACGCCGTGGTATATGCCATCGGGGATGTGGAAGGATCACAGCACAAAACACTCAACTAAAGCAGTGGGGTTGTGAACTTACAGCAGCAAAGGAGTGAGTTATCCCCAACCAGGTGGTACGTACCAGTGGAGGAGGAGATGTAAATTCCAGGAGAGCGAAGACTGGCAGGGTCAGTGCCGCACAGCTAACAGGAGATGCCTCTCAGTCCAGCATAGTCCTGGTAAAGGAAACAAAGAGAAAACCTCTTACAAGGGATCCTTCCCACAGATCCCAGTGCTCTCTTGGAAATGAGCAGCTGAGCAAAGCGGGCTGGCGTGAGTGGCAGTAGTGTAATTTTCTAGCTATTGAAAATAGCTCTGGCTATTTCCTAGCTCATGAGTTGGGACAAACCCTTACCAGAGAATCAGTGTTAAGCATTCATGTGAAACGTTTGGTTTTAATAAAGGGGGGAAGAAAAATACACCATTCTACAGTTAGAGAAATAAGGAAGGGTTTGACAAAATGTGGGCTGACTCTGTGCAGGTTGTCGTTCCCCATTTAATTGCGAATCTTATCACAATCCTTGCTTTTCCAGTCTCAAACTTCTCAAAACATGCAGCCATTTCCCAGCGTTTGGTGATACCCCAGCAGAATTAAGGATCAGAGGGTTATATATACACAGGTTAACATTGTTTCTCACAATTTAATTCAGACTGAAGCACACCTTGCAGGCTGCAAGGAATTAAAGGACTGCTTGTCCAGCAACAACAGGCTAAATTCTGGCTGGGGAGGGTTATAATAGACATTTGAAAAAATTAGGAAAAAGTACTTCTGTTTCTGGGTATTCACAATTAATGTGCCAGCTGCTGCAGAGAGAACAAGGGAGCTGCTGTACACTGCCCCAGCAACACAAGCAGCATCCTGCTGAGTGTAACCAGAATATTTATCTTGGATAAACTTGCTAAAAAAAAATAAAATGAATGGAAGAAAAAAGTTAAATAACTAGGATTCTTGATCTGGTTATTTTGATGGAAAGTAAGTCTGAACACAAATATATGGACAGAAAGGGTTTGAATTAGAGGACTTGTAAGCAACTTTGATACAATCTGGATAGTAGTTCCAAGCATTGGTTAATTTGTTTCTATTGCCTTTTTAATTGGTGCACAGCGCAGGGAAGCTGGTAGCTTAAAGCACTACTTTCAAGACTTTTCTGCAAGCACAGAGTAAAACTGCAGGTGAAGGTTTTGCTTATGTCCAGTTATGTCAGCACAGCTCACAGGAAAAATTTTGCAGTCACCTGTCCAAAACATGGCTTTATTTATTTATTTATTTATTTATTTATAGCATTTCTCTTTGAAGAGACAGTAACCACTCTCAATCCACGAGTGAAAATGCTGCGGGGCAGGAAAATATTTTAAAATAATCTGTCAGCAAAGATCAGCATTTAAGTTGAACGTCTGTGTTTTAGAAGTACCAAGATTTCCGCATAGCCTCTTAGCATCTTTAAGAAGATCTCAAGCTAAAGCAGAAATTATATAAAACAGGTTCTGTTTCATTTTTAGGAAGTCAGCCTTTCACCTTCTCTAGGGACACATTAAAATGGCACAAAATCTTACTCAAATTCTTTACAGAATTTACAGTCACAACAGCTTTGAGAGACTAGTTTATTTAGAGATCCTGTACCTCCTTAAACCTGGTTTGGCTTTGCGTTGTTACTTACTATTAGTAATAATTAGCTTGATAGCTTGTGCTGTCATCAAAGTCTGAAACAACACCGTCCCCTGAAGTTTTACTGCAACAGAATTCACCGAGAAGGAGTGGCCTTGAAACCATTATTTATAAACCAACAGGGAAGCAGCAGGGCATATTTTGCCAAAAGAGATGCTTGAAACACGACTTAGTGCCTTGACCTTTGCTGCACAACGGGATGCAAGGAGACATGCAAAGATGAGGATTCTGTTTTCAGATGGAACTGTTTTTGGTAAAAATGAGAAGGCAACTCACAGAAAGTCCATCTCATCAAGGCCTTGATTATTCTTGCCCTCTTGAATTTCTTTGTTTTACTATTAAGAGCTCAATTGTACATTTGTTACAACAGCTGATAACATTTCTTCATTCCCCACCCATTCAGGGTGGCTTACTAATGAAATACTACCAAAATAATGTTCATGGTTTTTACTGCAGGCCTTTGCTAGTATAAAAGTTCACAATTATTACATGATAGAAGCCGCATCATCCACATTTAACAAATAGGAATAAAGTTGCAAAATGACAGCCTGAAGCAGAACCACAGGGGAGAAACCAGAGTCCTCATTTAGTTGAACAGGTTGCTTGTTTGTCTGAAGCAACTGAAGGTATAAAAAAGGAAGTCTGCAAGACTTGCATTCGGATGCAAAGGTTTCCTCACTTCCAGAACCAGGCTGCTGAAAACTTCGCTTTGTTCCAAGCACTGCAGACAACGTGCTGGACAGAACTGCCTGAGGCCTGTGAAGCCAAAGCCTCACCCAGCTCTAAATGCAGTTTGCTGGACTAGCACAAAGGTGAGATGTCTCTGAACTGTTTTTTAATTAAAGTGTTTCTTCTCCTTCTCCCAAATCCTTCTGTTCCTCCTCTAGCAGTGTTCCAAGCTTTATATGTTGAATGAATCATTTCCCTTTAAGTTATTTTTCCATTACCTCAGAAGCCTCCCTCATCTCAGATTGTCTTTGAAGGGGAAAAAAGGTCAAAGAACGCTCATACTCTTTAACTAAATGTTAAAAATATGTTTCTCTGCATTTCATGAGTGGAAGGAAAAAACATATTATCCCTGTATTTCCCAGTCAACTGAAAATCAAGGGTCTGCAAGGCTCAGGTAGGCTTGTGTCAGTCGGTGGGAATAGAACAATACCTGGCACCTGCCACAAAGGGGAAGATCCCATTGTAGAAGAACATGATGGCGAGAAGCAGGAGCCAGGAGTGAACGGGAAGTTGCCTGATGTCCTGAATCCTCTGCGAAGAAAAGATGTGCCCTCACTCAACAGGAAACAGCCTTCTACTTCACGCTAATGTCACTTTCTGTAAGGCACCAAAGGCATTCTGCTGCTCATAACATCATCTCTCTTTGGAAGGAGAACCTGAAGACATGCTAGGCAAGAGAAAAAAATACCCAAATGCAGAGAGTCGATGGGTATGTCTTCCTACCAAGTTGCTCACTAATGACTTCTGCATTGGTAGAGTCCCTCCCTTCCCAGGAAAGATGATTGAATTTCACCTACATGCAAATCATTGGGCAGGGGAGCCTGGCAATGCTTTAGTTGAAGAAAAGGAAGAATGACCGTAAGAAGGTAAGTCTGCTAGAGGCCAGCTCATGCCATCTCTCACTATTTACCACATAAAGAGGTAAGTGATACCTGTTTGGTAGGGTTTGGGTACACCTTCCAGGAGTATAAAATGGGAGGTGGTTACAACCCAGGGCCAACTTACTTGAAAGCTGACTTACTCCTTGTCCACGGTACAGTGTCCCAGGTATGGCTGTGAGGTTTGGGACTCATCTCTCATCATGCTATTAAAAATGCTCTGGATACAATAACTAAATAGGGGGCTAAATCCTCCGCATGAGGGAAAGGTGGAAAGATGTTTGGCTAAGTTCTTGTTGAGAAGGTTACGTTAGTGCTATTCTTGCTATGCTGTGTTATGGATGATCAAACAACAATTTGGGCCTTTGTTTTCATCATTTCAAATATGTAAAGCATTTGCAAGTTTATTTTTATCTGTAATTAGCATTACCTGAATTCTAAATCCTAACCATGGAAGGAGATTTATGTATTTTTAAGAACATTTTGTTTCTCTGATTCTGCTGCTATGATTTATCTGAGAATAAGAAAGATGTCCTCAATTCCTACGCGTTGCAAACTGAATAGAAGCAATCTAAAGCATGATTCAAAGTTACAGATGATTAAGATAGTGAGAGCATATAATAACTTGTCAGATCCTGGCTATGAAAAAAATGGATCTTATAAAATAGAATGACTCCATCCAGTTGTAGAGTAAACAGCTTTAAATGAAAGGTGGACTGCATACTTTGAGCTTGGCACGTTGCTGTTGTGTTGCTCAATTTCCAGTTGGCATTGTGACTGGACATGAGACCACAAAGTGCAACAGAGCACTCTGAACACATCTGAACACTCATATCTTAAAGGAGTTAAGGGTATTTCTCCTTCTGTTATTCTCTGCTACAGTCTAATCTAATCACTGAAAGCCTGCTTCTTATTTCCAGGCAGAATTCATTCATGTCCAGCCTACACCATTTGTGCTTGTGCCAACCATATCTTGTAGATGAAGTAGTGCCAAAAATTACTCCAGAAGCAGGAACTGGGAATCAGGATTGCCTTTGTGGTGTGTGAGCTGTTCCCGACTAACTTATGCTTTTCTAACAGTGGTGGACAGCATTTACCTTATGCTGAGCACCAGCACCCACCTAGTCATTGAAGACCCGTTCAAGCCACCTCATCCTTGCCGCTGTGCATGGACGTATTTCACCCACCGTTACTAATGAATCACGTTAGCTGATACATTTCCCCCCTACACACTCATTTCCTTGTCTCAAATTGTGTAAGTAATTGCATTAAATGAATGAAAAGTGGTATAATGATGCCATGCTATCAAGAAATCCTTCTGTTTTTTTCCCTGTCAGGCTTGCTGAGGGGAGTGCTCAGTCCCTGCAAGAGCCCAGAGCCATCTCAGTAAGCAGGAGACCAGGTAGCAGGAAAGGAGAGATGCAGGAGAGCCCTGTGGCTCTGGACCACCACCAGTCCTCCTTCCAGCTGTGAGCTGTGCCTTGCTGGGCCACGCTGACAGCGGTGGCCTTGGGCAGGGCTCCCGGTCCTGCCCGTGTCCTGGGGAAGGAGCCAACGCTGCCCTGCTGCCCACCTCACGCCAGCAACGGAGAGAGCAAGGTAGGCACGTGTGCTGAAGATGATTAACTGGTCATGATTTAATTGTTCTGGGGGAAAGGAAAAGGGGAGGGAAGCAGCTCAGAGTTCAGGGCGACGCTGGAACCTCTCTGTTTCCAGCAGCTGGTGGAAAAAACATCAGGCAAAACCATATTTCCTAACTGTGACGCATGTACACACATGCACGTGGAGTCCCCCAAACCCAGAATCCAATATTAAAAACCAGCCTCATGACTGTGGGCATACATTGTTGCATTATCTCCCACATGTTGTGCACGTATGTTTGGGATGAGTAAAGAGAGAGGGGAAAGGAAGAGGGACAACTCAGAACTTTTGAGGAAAGCATGGGTTTCATCTCGGCCCATGTGCCTGGAGGAATTGCTCTGAACAGTGCTCACTTACATAGTGCTTTCCCTTCAACCTCCTCCACCTATAAAAATATCAGTCTGGCCACATAAAACAAAACAGAAAAGATTTACAGGAAAACAATTTATATTTTAAGCAAGAGAAGTCATCAGTCCCATCACTGTTTGTCTTCCAAACGGGTAAGAACACAGAGAGGTAAGATACTTTGAAAGAAGACCTTGTGGTTGACCTAGAATGCTGATTACTTGATGTTGTGCATTTTCCCCTAGACCCCTAAGATAAAGCACCGGCTACTCTGTTAGGGGACTTTTGCTTATTAAAAAAAAAAAAAAAAAAAAAAAAAAAAAAAGCCCTGTCACTATTTGTTTATGGCAGTTTGCCACAAGTTGCACATTGCTGTTTCTCATTTGATTATGGTTGGCTAAAAGACTGTGTACTTCTGCCTTCCGTAAATCTTACCTTTGTAATGATACAAGTACATGCTCTGTCTGGTATCTATAAATGGAAAACAACAATTCAGTGCCTAAGCAATCTTCTTGAAACCATGCTCTAAAGTATTGTGGCTTATTATCAGCTAGGAAAATTGTGTGCAAATAGAAGCACGGCTAAAACTTGTTCCAGGATTCTATCCCTTAGGTCAGCCAGCCAAGAAAACAGATTGGATGGTGCTTTTGGCTCGGTTAAGATGGCAAGGTGACTGGTGAGAAATCGTGTATAATAGCTCTGCATAATTTGCAGGTTCCACAAGAATCGATGTCAATTTGGGGCATAAGTGGAAGCACCTTGTTTCGTTTGAAATGGTCATTTGAGGGTCATGAGTAGTTCCTGTAGCCCAGCTTCTTGCACTCTGAAACTGGTACTGGTCTCTGGTGACGACACGGGATGAAGACAGCCGCTTCTCTGCTGTAGCATCATTCAGTCATTCTTGTATTCCTAGGAAAGTCTGCGATGATTAACTGAGAATCTGTCCTCGTAGCTATCCTGTGTTGTCTCGTCGGTTGTCTTGCTGCACCTTCTACTTCAGGCCCTGCTGTGACAGGTTACACAGCTCTGGTTCATGTAGACGTCAAATGCGTCCCAGTGATTGTACTACACTGCACATGCAGGTGCTTTCTCACCAGCTGGCACCACAGCTAAGTTCCTCATCCTCCTTACTGCAAAATCGAGGAAGATTTACCAGGGTTATTCTTCTGGAAAGCCATCAGCTTTTACCAACCTCTCTGACCATATCAGCCTTTGTTTAGCACAGTTTTCATAACGTCATGGCATGGTTTGGGTTGGAAGCGGGCCTTAAAGACTCCCAATTTCCAGCCCCTGCCATGGGCAAGGACACCTCCCACCAGATGAGGGTGCCCAAACCCCATCCAGCGCGGGGACGGGGCACCCACAGCTCCTCGGGGAGCCCGGGCCAGGGCCTCGCCGCCCTCGTGGCGAAGCATTTCTTCCTCCAGGCCCTGGTAACAAGTCTCCCTCCAACTTCCTCACAAGCCCCCTTTACGCAATGAAGGGCTACAATGAGGTTTCCCTGAGCAGCTTTTCTTCCTTCACTTCACTACACTTTTCATTCTTTTCACAAACGCTCAATGCCAGGCGTGCTACTCCCGGGGTCACCGGCCGAAAACCCCATCGGTGCGGTGCGCTCCCTCCGGGCGACCAAAACACGGTCCGAAAAGCCACGAAGCCGGTCCGGGGGAGGCCGCCCCGGAGCTCCCCGTGAGGAGCGGGGCGGAGCGGGGCTGCGGGCCGGGGCGGAGCGGGGCACGGGCCCTGCCCACCCGCCTCATAGCGCGGGGCCCGCCGCGGCCGCCCCAGCGCCGCCCGCCCGCCGCGGCCGTGCCCAGCCCGTCGTGCCCGAGGTGAGGGGCGGCGGGGAGGGAGGGAAGGAGGGAGAGGGGCCGGGGGCTCGGCGCCCCCCTGCTGCCCCACGGGCAGGGCGAAGCGGAGAGGTGGTGCCCGAGGGGGGCGGATGGCGCGGGTTTGGCTCGAGGTGCGAGGGCTGCGTGGGGAGAGGCTGGCCGGGTGTGTGCTGAGGAGCCGGGGTGTTCAGCTCCGTGTCTTATAGATCGCCGGAGGGGCGAACCGTGCTGGATTAGAGTGTTCTGCCTCTGGGAAGAAAGCCCAGCAGCACTGGTTGCTGAGGGGACCCTGCAGGACTTCGCCCGGAGTGGGGTGCGCTGTGCTGGCCGCCCGCTGCCGCGAACCCCGGGGAGCGAAGCCTCGCTTCGGGTCCCGCCTGGGTGTCGCTGCTTGCTCCCGAGGAGAAGCCTCTGAGCTTCGTTTTTGGATCCGTGCCTCCGAGTTTGGCTGGTAGGGAGGGGATTTGAAGTTCTTTCGGACGCTGTTTTTGCTGGAACTGCGGAGCTCCTTCTGAGAAATGTTTGCAAAACCTTCAGCGGTGCCAGCTTTGATTTCCTTGAGAGCCTGAGAAAATTCTAAAGCTGCTTTGACGTGATGATACGTGATGACGTGATGATTATTTTTCGAGAGGTTGAAAGGTTGCTTTTTTTTTTTTCTCTTTTTTTTTTTTTTTTTAAGCCTCACCTTCTGTTTTGTGCTGCATGACAAACGTACCTTGTTCCCTTTGACCAGGCGCTCTGGGGATGGCCAGTCCGGTGTCCCAGCTGGCTGTAGCCGCAGAGGACTTGTGCTTCCACTAACACGGCTTAGCGCCGTGCTAACTCTAAAGGCGCTGCGCTAACATGTGGCAAGGATAGCTCTCAGACAGACAAAACCCAGCTATTCATATCCGAGGACCTGGTGTATTTTCACATGCTGCGTGAGGGAGCAAAAGGAGACAAAATGCGGCTCTTGCAGGAGCAGCACCGGGGCTGGAGCTGGTCCTGCTGCCCCATGTGTGACACCAGCAACCTGTGACACCAGCAACCACGCTGCTGTGTCACCTCTGTCCCTGCACGTCCTGCACACCTGCTTCTGGCCACAGCCACCCCCTCACCACCCCGGGTGTCACTCCCTGTAGCTTGCCCACGGGTGTATTTATTTCCAGCAGCAACATCCTCTCCTTTACTTGCATGCACGTACGCACAGAAATATGTGCATGCAAATAATTAGAAAGCAGCCTGATAAAGCGAGGTGATGCTGACTTCTGTCTCCTCTTATGGCTGCTCGTCTCCGTGCTCAGCACGGTCCCCAGACACACATCGCTGGTGGGTGAGTGCTGAGAGGTGAGGGGAACCTGGAGGGCAGAGGTGCGTGGTGTTGGAAGAACCGGTGGATGTAATTTCTGAGAGGGAATTAGAAGGGTGAAAGCACAGCGGTCAAGTTACCACTACAGTGTGATAACGCGTGTGTGAAAGTGGGGGTACGGCAGTATTCTTGTTCAGGAATGTAAGCGAGAAAGGAGAAACCGGCCAGCAGGCACGCTGGTCATGGCTGGCATGGCTTCAGGGGCAAAGTTGTTGCTGATTGCACTTTTCAGCTGTATTTGACCTATATTTCTGCCAGGAACCATCTTTGGATTACTGCCCGCGGGATAGACTCGGCAGGGAGTGATGGTAACTGCTTGAAGGTTGAAGTTGAACCAGTTCAAATCTACATGGACAGATCCTCTGGGTACTGGTGGCAAGAGTTGATGACAAGTCTGCCCCTCATCTGGGAGGTTTCTGAGGGAGTCTGAGGACAGGTATTCAGTGGGGAAAAGTGCAACATCTGTCACCTTCTTCCTGATGTAAGCAGGTCCTGTGCGTGGTGGTCATGGCCCTGCCCTGGGGCCAGGAGCTGCCTGCACCTGGGGCTGCCGGCCAGTGGGGCTGGGAGCAGGGCTGGCAGTCTCTGGTGAGGAGAAAAGCGATGAAATATTCTGAAATATTTTGCCCTTTTGTGTGTTTTTTTTTCTCTCCTCCCTGCGCAATTTAAAAAAACAAACAGAAAACAAAAACTGCAAAGAAACAAATCTTGCTTCTAGCAACAGGTTGTAGTGGAGAACCGAAACAAAATGGATCAGCTTGAAACACTGGAGAGAGATAAGAGATACAGTACGGGTTTGCATGGTGTGTTGCTCCACAGCATAGCTCAGATAAAACGGAAAATAGGAAGCATTCATTTGACTGCTTTCTCTTTTCTCTCGGAGCAGGGTAGGCACAGTTGTTTAGCTTCCGTCTGTCTCAGTCTAGTATCGTCTTTCCATTATGTCCAAGGCAGCCCCCTCGACAGATCAGTAATCTTAATTTCCTCTGCCTCCTGACCAGCTTGTTTCCGTTCTTGCTGTTTGGCCGGGCTGTCTCCGGGGGCTGCAGGGGGGAATTGGGAGCAGAGTGAAGCAGCTACGCCTTGCGCTGCTTTCTGCTCTTTCAGTTGTGTAATTTTGTCCCTCTGAGCCGCCCTCTGCTAGCGAGGAGGTGGCTTCGGGATTCTTCCCTTCTCATCGTTCCCAAGAGACAGACACCTTGCGTCAGATAGCCCAGGTTAGGAGGAAGAGCGCTGAAGGAGGCGATGAGCGGTGCCTGTGCAGCTAACAAAGACGGTGCTGTGCACGGCGGCGTTCAACGCTCCCTGCCGCAGCGTGGCTTCCTGCACAGCCTCCCCTTCCTGAGAACAAACAGCTGCCTCCGAGGTGGAGCAGGGTTTTCTGTAAACAAACCTTAGCGAGATCAGTTGGAGGAAGACTTTGCTTTTTCCCCGCTCAGCTGGTTACTAAGAAAAAAAAATGCTAAGGGCCAGGAGCTGCAGAGCTGGAAGCGCTCCGTCACGTGGCGGCATCTCGGAGCAGCGGCGCAGCTTTGGAGTCAGCTGCGAGGTGCAGCTGGGAGAGGAACTGAACCGAAGCGTTCCCTCTCTCTGCGTGGCGCAGAGAGGCACTTACTTGGCTTTCATTTCTGTTATTTGTAGGCCATGTGGAATACATTAAAATGATGCTTCTGTTTGCTCTGCCCCAGGGAAGCTGTGAAACACCATGCGAGTCAAGTCGCGTCTTCTCTGGCTTGGCCGTGGGGCTTACGGGTAAATGGGGAGCCTGCACGGGGAGCCTGACCTCACGCTAATGGACAGGGCTTAAACAGCCTGAAAAACCCCACCCCACTTCTGCTTTTATTTCGGTGGTTCTCCCGATGCTCTAATCCTGCTGTCTGATTTCAGAGGTTTGCTCGTTCTTTATTTGCACTGGCCTGAGGCTGTTGTGCTGTTGCTTTTCTCATTGGGTCAGTTTAAGGTACAGATAAATAATAAAGTAACCTAATACATTAACAAATGATTGAGTTTCTGGGGAGTGATGACACTGGTGTTAAGAGGTGGCTGCATTAGGAATGCAGTTTGGAAACTGAGCAGTAGCCTCGGTAGGGAAATGGCCATAAAATTTGGGACCCATTATCCGCAGCGTCAGGCTCCTTTGACAGGCTCCTTAGTCTCATCTAACGCTCGCCGTGAATTCTGCCTTTCTCCAGGGAGGAGCTGGAGGTAGGGTGAAGGTCTCAAACGCTGTTTAAATACCAGGGTGTTTCAAGGACAGTAAATGCGAGCGGCCTTTGGGTTCCTGAGGGGCGGTTACGGTGATAATTGTGCCTGGTGCCCCGTGGGCAGGCATTTCACCTAGCAGCTGGGTCTGGGGAGGTAAACTTGGGACTGAGCTGCAGCCTGCCTTTAAAAGGTGATCAGATATTGGAGGCGAAGAGGCACTGAGGAAACAAAATAACCTGCAGTACCCCCCTGGGTGGCTTTCCGCGGTGCAGAAGGGCTCCGTTACAGCGTTCTGGAAAAAGCACGCAGGGCTGTGTGCGCCGCGTTGCGTGCCCGTGTTCCTTCCCGCGATGGCTCTGTGCCCGGTCTGATGGCAGAACGCTCCGTGCAAGACGGAGGAAAGCAGAGAACCTTGACCCAGCGCTTTCCCTTGAATATTAAACCGCGCCGATCCTTTGCCATGCCCCGTGGGCAGCAGCCGGCTGGAGGCGGCCGGGCATTAAGCGCTAGGGCTGATCCCAAGAAAAAAAGCCAAGTCCTTAGGGTGGGACCTCGTGGGCTGCCCACCCCGTTGGCTGCTGGGGTAAGGGGCAGGTAGGCTGCAGCAGCCCCCGGGCCCCGATGCCTTCCTTGCCTTCCTGCTGCTCGGCGGGCCGGGTGGGCTGCCTGCGTGCTGCCCTGGGGGGCTGCCAGCATCGCTTTCCCCAGGCTTTCAAATTCTTTGCCACGTGTGGTTTTAAAGGCTGTCCGGACATAGCAGTCTGTCCGGGAAATAGTCATTAAATCTTGCCTGTCTAGCTGGGGGGAGGAGTTTTGTTGTGATGTTAGCGCACGTTTAACGTCTGCTTTGCATTGCACAGCCAGTCAAGTTGACCAAGGCACTCTAACAGTAGGGACTAGATTGTTTTATGAGCTCCTGCCCTCTTGGTGATTGTTTGGTGGCTTTCTCTGCGTGATGGCAGTTTGAGAAAGCTGGTCAAGGGCATCTGCTTTTTTTCAGCTCCGTCAGCCACTCGATTAGAATAAACCGCAGCCATGATTGCAACTTCTTGACAATTACTTGAAAGAGGAAATGTAACTGCTTAAAAAAAGCCACAAGGCAAGAGAATGTCCTGTTTACAGAACTCATACCTGTTGCTGGGGAGTAAACAAATGATTTGGGCTTTTTGCAGCCAGCCCACAAGGCAGGGCCATGCCCAGCCTGCCAGCTTTCTGCGGGTGGCAGACGGGAGAGGCAAACTGTTGGGCTTTGTAGAGCGTGGCTTTGTTTCCTTCAGTGTTTGGAGGAAATCTAACAACCAGGATTGTGAAATGTGGCGATTGCCTTTTCAAAGAGCCTCTTCCTGATGGAGACTGGTAGGAGTAGTTCTTAAAGTTTTTCATGTGTTGGGCTTTTCTTTTTACCAGTAGAGGAAGGAGTGAAGAGAGCGAATATTTGTATTTGCTTTCTGCTCTGCGGTGTTATGGAAAGTATGTCTGAAAAGTGATCTTATGTCTGAAAAGTTTCTAATACATGTGGATGTTTTTTCCATGCACAGGGGCTGCCTTTGCAAGGTCCTTCCCTATTCCAAGGACTTTGGCAGGGTGCTAAAAGTTACTCACCCGGACATTTAGAACAGAGGTACCAGATGATAAATATTAACTTCTTGTATATCCATGCAACTCCGTTGTCTTCTGCTTATTTTTTTCTCCCCTTCATTTTTTTCCCAGTGCAAAATTTCGGCCAGGAAGGTCCCTCCCGGGGACATGAGCTATGATGCAGTGTCTTTTACCCACAGCAGGGGCTTCGGGAGAAGAAGCTTGCTGCTGGAGCCACCCGGGGCTGCATCTGGCAGAGCTGCTGCACAGCCGTTGCCGGCAGCATCCCAGCGTCACGGTGTTGTCACACTGCTGCCTGCCTTTTCACACACTGACCTCTCCCACCCTTCCGTCCCTTTGTCTTTTCTGCAGCCAAACTCATCCTGGAAATCCTCCCAGAGGGGTGAAATATCAAAGGTAGTACAGGGCTGTAGTACAGAGCTGTCTTGGTATTTACCACAGCCCCGTTGGGAGAGAAGTTTTTTGCCAAACACTCGTGAGCCTGATCTAACAGGGGTCTGGGATCTAGTTAGATTTGTTCTTTAACTTCTGGTGTTGCGGGGCTGCTGTGCTGCTCCCTTCACTGGCGCAGATCCTGAGGATCAACTTTGTCCCTGCTGACGCGGACCTGTGCAGCCCAGGATCCCTTGGCCACCAAGACCAGGGTGAAAGCACCAGACATTCGTGCTCATGGTTTCCCAGTGTCATGATGTGGCTTGTTCTGGACCTGTGGCTTGCTCTCAAGGCAGGCAGCTGTGCGAGCTGACCTGAGGTTTCCTATATTTGTAACATCAGGTTTCATGCAAACGTTGGTCTAGGCAAAATGACGCACTGTTATGCGTTTCCCTGCCTTTGTTTTTCTCAAACATCTCCTGGATGTTGCTGGGTTCCAGGTGTGCTACAGTCCTTCACGCACGGTGTTAAACGCTCGTGGGCAGGAGTTGCTGCACCCAGCACTGTGTGCACGGGGCTGCTGTAGAAAAGAGCACCCCAGCAGCCCTTTTCTGCTGGCTGCAAGTGTGACTCCTGTCTGCTTTCCAAAGGAAAGGCAGTGGCTCCCTGCCCTTAGGACAGGGTGTGCTGGGCTGCAGGTCATGGACACGCTAAAAGATTTTCCCCGGGAGCCCTGTTGGCATGTCCTGTGCTGTGTGTGCTGTAGGTTGCTTACTGCTGGGCTTTTCGCCCTGCACTCTGGGTGTACACGGAAGGCAGGAGCAAGGCTTGCTTTGGGGTTCAGCTGTCCCTGTGTGGGCAGCCAGCCATCTGTCTGAGCCCCCTGCTTGCCTGCACCCTGCCTGCGCTACCGAAGGGGACAAGGATGGGAGATCTGTGATCTTCCCATTGCCACCTGTTCTCAAGTGACCCCAAAGCAGGGAGTCGATTCTCCTGCGGTAATCTGTGGGCTGTTGCCAACCTGCTCAGTGCATGTGTGTTTTTTTTTTTTAGGTTTGGCTGGTTTATTGGCTTCTCCAACCCGCTCTGGTGCAGCCACCCTGGCACCAAGTTAGTAGATCTGCTTACTCCGCTGTCACTGGCGTGTGCGGCTGCACGCGTGGGGGAGATTGCTATCTGCTCCCAGTGAGCAAATTGGGAAAAACTGGCGTCTTAAGGGCATGTAACCACTGGCACGTGGCCGAACAGGTGAGCTGAATCAAAAGAGTTTCATAAAGGCACTCCCAGCAATTGTCCTGTGCAGTGTTCACTCTGCTTGTCCACCCGTTCCCTCTGTGCTTGCCTTGAAGTACACACAGCTCTTTGGGATAAAAACTGCTTCAATACAGGGGCTAGCATGGTTTTCTATTAAATTTGTTCTTTTGTACGGATTTTTATCTTCATACCTGAAGGACATACATGTCAGGATTTGTCTGCTTTTTTTCTGACTGTATTTTTAATCTTCTTTATTTTTTTACCTTCCCTGAAAAGCGTGTGCTGCCTGTTCCCTTGCTTTGTCTCGTTAGCTTTTGAGCATTAGCTCAGTAGGCATAAACAACACTTCCAACATCTGTGATTCTGGACAGCCCTGTCCTGTTCCGTACATTTCCAGCACATCACTGGAGCTGTGGCTCTCAAAATCAGAGCGCGGTAAATAGTTTTGTTGATGCGTAAGTAGCCATGAAATCCACACGCCTGTGCTGGCTCTGCGATTTCGCAGGCTGTAGAACACAATACCCTTCCCTTTGTCATTTAACTGGCTCTGAATGCGGAGAGTGGATGTGCTGAGCGAGAAAAACTAGTTTTTGCACGCATGGTAATCAGAGAGAAAGCAATGAAACTTGTGTAGGTCCATTTTCTCGTTAGTCAGATAACAACGATGCATTACCTACAGGAGACCTACTGGCCTGCGGACTAGTAGCATTACAAGGCGTTTTTGAGACGGAAGAGGTTTCTTTTTCTTTCTTCTCCCCCCTAGAAATCTAAAGGGTGTTATCAGTTGTGTTTCCCAAACTGTTGGCCAAAGGGAAGTGGCAGAGGATTTGCCTAGGTCCTGAAGTGTTCGAGGTGGTTATTGAAGTGGCTGCTGTTCCCGAAGCAGTTCGGGAGGTTGTGAGCAGTGGGTGTGCGCTGTGGCTGTGTGACTACTAATGCAGTCACAGATGTGATTACACCACGTAGGCACTACCTGCTTGTCAGCGCTGTGGACCACAAAGATCTATCGAAAGCAGCAGCTCGCTGTGAGGCTGGTTGTGCTGCCCGGAGCTGAGAAGAGGTCTAACTAGACATGAGGTGAAATGAAAATGGTTTCTATTTTACAAGTGATTTGTTACGTATTTTTAAAGAAAAATAAGATTTGCGGAGCGTGTACATCTCTGTAGTGCTTGTCTTGTAGATTTTAATTAAATGAGCGGAGACAATTTCAGCCTGAGAGTCAAGTGCTTCATCAGTGTTATAAAGTTACCTCCTGGTGGAGCGTGAGTAGGCCTCGTGCTTGTGAGCGGTATTCCCTGATCCAGAGCATGAAGATCCATGGCCTTGGTCCACTTCTCTGCAGATAGAGTGGGACTCCTGGCAGGGAGCTTGGTGGTCTTGCAGCAGGCACCTGGGCAGCGGGCGTGCTGCACCTCGCTGCTGCTGCCCGGAGAGACGGCGGCCTGGGGAAGGGCTCAGCAGCAGCAAAGCCTTGCTGCGGTCCAGAAGCAGGCTGGGGAGGCACAGCACGGCTGTGCTCTGGCAGGAGACAGCAAGGGAGCGTTACTTCCCTGCCTGGTAGGCTGGTTTGCAAGAAGTCTGTTTTCTCATTCCTCTCCAGCGGTGTGATCCAGCCTGGAGTGAGACCAGCTCCGGGCTTGAGCCAGGTGCCGCAGCTGGGTGTCATAGCTGGATGGACCTCTTGGGCTCGTGCAGGTTTTTGTGTCCAGATCTGTTGGGATGTGGCTAGTCCTAGTGCTGCTGCTACAAAGTGCTGTTACAGGAGCTGAGGCAGCGAGGACACCGAGGTGTGCCTCAGGGTCACACAAAGCACTCTTGGATGTGGGGGAGGTTCACACCGGCCGTTCCCCACTCCTGCTCCGAGCTGGATGCACCAGGTCATCCCTTGCTCTTGCACATTGCACTTTGTAAGTCTTTGCTGGTGTTTTCTGACTTTCTACTTTTCTTTTTACTTGTGCTCTGATTGTTCCATGTTTGCAAAACTGTTAGTTGAGTGGGAACAAGCTACCATGAAGCGTGTTTTGGAGGGGAGCAGGATTCCTGTTCTGTTACCAGCCCGCTCCTTTAACCTGCAGAGTTGGCAAAGAAGCGTGGGGTTGTGAGGCGGTGAGACTGGAGAATGGTAACAGAAAATAGAGACAGGCCTGGCAAAAAGGAGTCTGGGGTCTGTGGGTGCCTTGAGGTGTTAGTGAGGACTGAGTCCTTTGTGAGTGGTTTCTCACTCTGTGCCCTACAACTTGCTTCTTGCTGTAATGCTGGCAGATGAACTATCCTCAGAGGAGTATTTTTTCCTTTGGCAATACTTGAATGCCTCATAAACTTCCATGGTTATAGACCTCTCTAATGTGATCTGTTTTTTTTCCTGTTGAAAATGTTGATTAGGGAGAAAACAGTGAACTAATTGTTCTGAGTAACACTTGAGCCACATAAATATTTCAGGGGATTTCAGTAGCCTTAAAAGGCTCAGAGTTGCACATGAACAAACTTACCCATAATCGTGGTTGAAGTTTTGTGATGTGAGAGAAGGCTGAGAAAGGAGAACTTCTGAGAAGTACCGAAGGATTTCCATATGTATAACCATTCTTTACGGTCCTTGCGTAAGGCCGTTTGCCTTGCAGATGAGTGCTAAGTTGCTCAGACACTTTAAGAGAGATTACTCATGTTTTGGTATAAATATTTTCTGTCAAAATGAAATAAATCTCGGAATAAACTCGCATGGGACCTGCTGGGGGGAAGTAATGGCAGGAACAAAGCTTCAGACTTGCAGAAGCACTGCAGGAAGAGCTGAGCTGCAGAGCTCAAGAGCAAGCGCTGGAAGGGGCGGCTTGTTCCTTGTTCAGCCATGTATTGTACTTCATCTGGGAAGTGCATCAGCTCAGTGTGTTTGATGCCTATTTAGCAAGAACAGGATGAGATCTATTAAATGTTGCCCCTGCTATCCAATAACAAAGTTCTCAGCCTTGGTTAATTGAGGTGTGATGGAGGGGGCAAGAGTCTAGAGTGCGAGCAGCAGGATGGTACTTTGCTGGAGACCCTGAAACATTGAATAGATAATATCTGCTTTTGGTCCACACAAAACCAGCTAAATCATTGAAGAGTGGCTTCCTTAGAAATATTGAATACTAGTAGGGTTTATTGTCTAAGGAAAAATAATGGCAACCCTTCCAGTGTCAAATCGAGGGGTGATTTAGAAATCTGAGATGTTTTAAAAAGACATAAGGTTTTTCTTTGGTAGTTGGAGGTTTAAAAGTGGGGGAAAAGAACAGAAAGAAGCTTGTAGCCCCTTTTTCTGTCTGTCCCATTTTTGACGCTTCTGGTTGAAAATTGAAGGCTTGATTTATGAATAAGCCTGCCCCCTTCCCTGTGTGCTCCTCTGAGCTAATTAATGCCTCTCTTGTCTGTTGTGTATTATGCCTTTCCCTTCCATTTCCTTTTCTTACCTTATTTGCTAATCTGTCTTCCTGAGCTCTGTTCTTTCTTAACATCTTTGTAAGAGGAGCTACCCTTCACTGTCCACTACATGGAGATGTTTATTTCATGTGATAGTTGAGCTGTGGGGCTCCTTGCCACAGGATACTGTGGGTGCTAAAAGACTGTGAGCTCAGGAGGGGTCTAAAAAAATGATAGGATGTTATTAAATACCCCTGTGTCACCTTCAGTTTAGCATTTGTTTAAGCTGTATGCCATGGGATGCTGGAAACATGTTGAGGGTAGGTACCCTGTGTGCTCACCTTGTGCTTTGACCTAGGCAGCCACAAGTGTCAGACTGAAAATCTTCTTGATGTTCCCTCACGTGGCTGCAGTCCCTTTGTGATCTCTCTTCATGTTTGCCTTCCCTTTATTACAGCCTGCGTGAGACACCCGAAGACTAACTTCTGCCTGGATAAACCAGCTCATACTGTTGGTATACTCGTGTCATGTACTTGGCTCCAGGAGAAGAGTGGCTGGAGCAGAGCTTTGGGTGTTGATGCGTGTGCTTCTCCTCTTGGTCTGGCAGCGATTTAGCAAGTATCTGGGCAGTGCTGTGGCATGGCATCAGCTCAGTGCTGCAAAAAACATTGGGTTTGTAGGCTGGCGGTTCACACAAAACAGTTGGCAGGCTGAAAGTGAGGCAAGATGCTGGATGTCACACCCTGGGCTTGTGCTGGCTCAGCGTCAGGGTTTGGTAGCCCAGGAATGGTGATTTATGACCTGCCAGCAGTTGTGCCTCGGACTGGCTGAGTTCTGCCCCTTTGGCTTCCCCAGCAGCATGCAGGTGGGCATGACACCTTGTCCCCACCCTGGTGGCTCCCACCTGGTGCTACCGTGTTTGGCTGGTGAGAGGCTGTGACGTCCTTCCCAGGTGCAGGCAGCCTGCAGGCAATGCAGGGGCAGGTGCACACGTCTGCCCCCCAGATGTATTTCAGGCACAGTGCTCGGTAACCTGGGGATTTGCATGAGCGGATTTGCATGAGCAAGGGAGTGAAGCTGCATGTACAACCTTCGGACTTACCGTGGGTTTGGATGCCACTTCAGAAAAGGTTGCATCGCCACTGCGTGATGAGCAATGGAGGGGCCTGTGCTCACCCACGGGAGTAGCTTTCTGTGTGCAGGACAGCATGCACCAATTAGCATGAATAGTAACAGCCAGAAGGGAGTTTGAGCAGATTCCAACAAGAAGTGCGTGTTACTGGGGGAAAAGCATGGCATTAAATGTCATCTTTGTCTTGGTCCTTGCTATCAGCTGCGCTGGGGAGAGCTCCCAGAGTGGGATGCTCATCCAGGACCTGTCGTTGCTCTTCCAAGCTGGCCATGAGCCAGGGAAAGTTTTCCATCCCCCCACTTCAGTATCTTGTTAATTTGTGCGCTCTCCCTTCAAGCAAATCTTAGTGAGTGCTGTCACACTCCGGCTGGGTACAGCTTCCTGCATGTGCTGGCAGGTGAAGGACCCCGCCTGGCTGTGTGCTGGGCAGTCGGGAGCAAGAAGTTTAAGCAGTATCAGTCACACAAGTACTGGCTTTCCAGCAAGAGAGGATCTTGATTCCCCAGTATGTTTGATAGAATGACACAAAGGGTATCACTATATAGCCGCCTTTGTAACCATAAACCGGTTGAAACGTGTACTTAATCCAACTATCCACTCTGTTCCTTAACGAAAATGCATTTTTTAAAAAGTATATCTGGCTGCTTACATGAACAGTGGAAAATCGGTGACTTGTAACAAGTCCTCCTCTGTACTTCATGGGCTGCTGATGACGTGGTTCCCCTGCCACCCCTTTCTGTGGTCTGGGCTGTGTGGGGCTGCTTTGTGCTGCCCCACCAGCGCTGCTCCAGAGCTCAGCGAGTCCTGAGGAGCACGAGGGCAGCCACGGCATTTGGGGAAAAGGTGCCAGCTGTTGGGACTGACTGTGAATAGCTTTTGCTGCTTAAACTCAACCCTGTTCTAATCCAAACTAATCTGCATGCATAGATGAGCACTAGGAATTTTCCTTGTTGTATTTTGGTTACCTCATAATTAGGATTTTATTGGATGTGGGGACAGTTGGGTAATGTCCGGGCTTCTCTTAACTGCCAGATCATCGCAGTGGACGCTCTCCTGCAGCCTGCTGAAACCATAATGTTTATACCATACTCCTCTGTGTTGACACGTCACACATGTGTTGCAACTGCTCTGAGTTTGTGTCGATTGAAATGCCAGTATTAATTGTGGAAAGTTGGTCATATGCGAACGAAGCTGGAAAGGGAAGCTTTCTGAACCAGCTGTTTCATAATTGTGTGTTTTGTAAGTGCTGAATTCTGTGACGCAGGAGGATCGTGGTGATGCTCTGCGGCGGGGAAATCCTCCAGGGCTCTGGAGTCTGAGTTTGCCAGGAGCTGCTTTGGCAAGAAGCTGCAGGTGGAAGCAGCACGGTGGTCTGGTGCTGCGGGGGGGTCGGGGTCAGGTGCCTGGGAGAGGTGCCAGGGTGCCGGGTACTGTTTTAGAAGAACTGGGGGTACCACTGGAAGCTCAGCACCCTCAGTCCCTCGCATTCATCAGCGCAAGGTAAAGGGAGGAGTGGTGTCCGTGTGCCTCTGCTCTTTCAGTGGATGAAGGCAAGGGATGCGCCGCTTGGGAAGCATGCTCTGGAGCAGAATCGGTCTCCGAAGTATTGCTTGTGTTGCGATGCCTGTTGTGTGAAAAGGAAACTGTTCATAGACAGGTTGCCTGGAGTCTGTCACCCTGTCCTATCCATTCTGGCTTTTTCTGAGGCGTTTCCTTTGTTCGAAAATCAGACTAGATTTCCTTGTTGGTGTTGTGGTGCTGTTCAGAATGGTTAACTTCCCCCATACAGCTATATTTGGGGCATTTTTAGTGGTACGGGGTAGATTTAAAGCAGAATAGAAGAGCAATGTATAGATAAATAGAGAAATGACAGTGGCACTTATGTGGCACCCACCTTATTATTTTCATATTATTTTCATAGAAGCATTTTCTATTTTCATGTAAAATGTTCATATTATTTTCCAGTATGTGCTGCAACTTGTTCTTTGTAGGTCACCAGTTACAGATGATATTTTGAGTTCTCTGTATAAACATTGACCACTTTTTCGGAAAAAAAGTATGGTTTAAAAAAAAAAAAGCTTTGAAATATTAAATTAGTCTGTTGCTTCCATTATGCTTCCAGGGTGTATTTAATTTATATTTTAGTGTGGTGCATTCGTACAGCTTTTAAATAACAACAACAGCAACAAATCTGTGTTGCTCAAAGTACCACATGTTGAAATACGGGGAGATGTAAGGCTGGTGCGTGGTTGGAGCTTCCTGAAGTAGAAGACCTGAAAATATCACCACCTTGCGTCACGTTGCTTTCATTCTGTAAATACTGGAAGGTAAATATTTTGCTGGCTTGAGGAGAAGACGGATGCTGTCTTGAGTGTCCCTCATCTCTGCTGTAGCTGCAGTCTTGCTGAGCTGGGGTCTGGGCAGCTACAAGGTGCTGCTGTAGAGCACCGGCCGCCCCCTGAGGCACAGTGATGCCGGGTGCTCGGGGGAGGCTAGGTGGGGTGCTCTGTTGGCTCTGCATGGGGTTCATGCCATGTCCTCGTCCCAACAGTGAAGTGGAGGGTCGTGGCTGGACTGGAGGGATGGAGGAAAGCCAAATGGGGTGGGAGATGGTGAGCAATGTGTGGAAAATAGGTGTGCTCATCTAGTCACGAAGAGGGGAAGCTGTGCTGCTGAGGCAGGGCTTGTAGCGAGTTGTCTGAGGGCGGTTCTTGCATTGCAAGGCACAGAGCCTAGGACAACATCAGAAAATCCTCTGTAAAAACTATTGGTAGCTGCATTTGGAAGGTGAGGCTTGCACGAGAGGGGAAGGCTGGGCAGACTGGGGATGCGGGTTTTGGTTTTGGCATTTGCTGGTGGCTTCCTGTGTCAACACAGCCCAGCCCCGGCATCTCCTCAGCGGCACGCAGAGCGGGGCTGGCACTTTGGCTCCTTCAGGAATGCCGTCAAGTGAATCTGTGCACATACAACGTCATGATAAGAAATAAGCTAAAATAGGAGACCTTCTTGGTGAAGCCACAGGCTTCCTACAGCCGCTTGCCAGCACCTGTCCTGTTCCTGAGCTGTGCCCCTCGCTGCGGTGGACAGGCGGCCTGCAGCTGCGGCCTCCACGCATCCGCCCCCACAGGGCTCCGGTCATGGTCTGGGGCTCGTGTGGCAGAAGTTACGAGGCTGTTCATCTGCTGTGGCTGTAGGCAGACAACAAAAGGCTATTTGTACAGCGAAACGGCACTTCGTGTTCCACACCACGTTTTAGTTTGTGTCTACGGAGCAGAGGACACAAAAACTAACATAAATGGGAACAATAGCCTAAGTTAGCGCTCTTCTAAATCCATTTAGCCTGCTTTGTTTGTAAATATCTGTGGCTCATCTGTGTTGTAAAGAAGGGAGGGAAAATTCTGCCTCTCTGCTCTTATTTTAGGATGGGGACCGACAGTACTTTGTGGTTGGCTTGGCTACCCTGCTGCAGATGGGTGAAGAGATCTGCACTTTGCTCATCACCTGACGAGCTGCTTTATATTTAGATGAGAGAAAGCGTGTGGTTCCGTGAAAGCTGCGTTTTCACTCATGCGAAAGCTCAGATCAGGTGCTGAGTTGTCAGAATGCGGTTTTAATTGTTCATTTTTTTTTTCCTGCAACCTATTAGAGTTATAGTCCTGCAAATTCATAGCATGCTTTCCTTGACAGCAAGATGCCCAAAGGAGAGGTCTTTAAAACTCTGAGACTTCCACATACCAGCCAGTGCAGCAAGCCTTTTTCAAGGAGGTTTGGAAAATCCCATCCCCTTGGTGTTAGCCTCTTGGTCTCAGCTGAATGTTGGCCATGATGCTGGGCAGGGCATTATCTAGTGGATTGCAAATGCCATCCATATTTAAACAATTTAAAGCCATGCTTTTGTTTCCAGCTGAGCTGTTGCGCTTGAGAGCAGGGTGGAAAGCTCAAGCTGGTACACGGGGGAACGTGACTATCCACTTCTACCTTCTCAGCACCCTGAACAATTAAACATAAAAGCCTTTGTTCCCTGGTGACTTCATTCTTAAGAGGCCTTTTTAATTTTAGTTATTAGTTTCGGGAAGAACTAATGGGAATTTGTCATTGACAAGAAGGCTTCATGTCAAATGTTGTGTGCGGGATCCACTCCATAATTCATGGGCTGGGGAGTGTGGGTGTGGAAAGGAGGGTGCAAAATGGTGATGAGAGATGGCAGTTCAACGAGACTATTGGTCCTAAAGACAGCTTTTCATGCCTTCATGATATTTTCTTGACCCAGATCACTACATGTTTTGCTGACTCATACAGTTATTTTTAGATTTTCTTAACCAATAACCCACCGCGTTCTTATTTATTTTTGAATTGCTTATTCCCCTTCCACACTGGAAGGGGACTTGCACAGTAATAGCAGAGAAATGCTGATTTATTTCTCTTCTATCTGTCCCTGCTTACACCTGTAATTGTATGCAGAAGTGCTGCTGTTTCTCATGGATTCTCAGAGTTTTGGTTGCTGTGTGATGAGCCACATGTCGGTGTGCTGAGAAAGGGACCTTCCTCCGCTGCCGTAGGACGTGAACAAGAAGAAATCTGGCTTGAGCACTGGGGAGTCTAAATGCACACACAGTAGTTGTAGGAAGAACATAGCAGACTTAGACCTACAAAAGCACCCTGTGGTGTCTGCCAGGTCTGCAGGCTGGAGTGTTCACCTCCGTGCAGTCAGCCACTGCCTTCCAGCTCTGCTGGCTTCACACGTTCCCCATCCTTGGCAGAGTAAACTAACTGTCTGACCCCACTTGAAGTGAATTACAGAGCATTTGTGTCATTTTCATCTTCTGGTTGAACTGAAGGTGTTACAAGCTCTGCCAGAGGTGCACTAATAGCTGGGCAGCAGCCACAGCGAATGAAGTTAGCGTTGGTGATTGCACAGTGAAGATAACCTCCAGCAGTGGAGATGTAGCCTGTATTCCTGCATTTCTTCTTGTGGTGTTTCTTTCTTGTAGCACCTCTTTGTGTGCAGTTACAGGAGGCTTTGCAGTGCTGACAAACCTGGCCTGCCCGGGGCACGCTGATGCCTGATGTTGGGGCTGAGCTCTGCTTTGGGAGCCATGGCCTGCAAGGGAGGCAGGAGTAAACAAAACACAATACCTCGTGTTAGTTGCGAAGTGATCTGTTTTCAGTGGAGCTGCCTTCTACAGTTTACAAAAGCTGTGAACTCTTTAAAAAAAAAAAAAAAAAAAAAAAAAAAACACTGACACAGAGCAGATTTTGCTGCAACTATGTCCACATGTACGTCTGCAGGAAATGAGTCATTCTTACAAAATCATAAGCTGAAGAATTTGTGACTTTATATGAAAAATTCCATCTTGGGCTAAGTCAGATCTCTTCCTCTCTCTAGGTTTTTCTCAGGCATCAGGAATGTCTTCTGACCATACTTCACCCACCCTGGAGCAGTCCTCCTCCTCTGTGCATTCACCCAGTTCTCTTCATTTGCCTGAAAATCGCAGGACAAGAGATCGCTCCCCGTCTCCCATGAGAGGGTACCTCATTCCTAGTCCGCTGCCCACCCGGAGGACCAGGACGTTTTCAGCGTGAGTATTGGGGAAATTGCATTTAGTAGGCACAGCCAAATGTTTGCTTTTGGGCAGATTGCTTTCACCAAGGTGAAGGGAGGTGAAGTTCGTTGTGTCTGGAAGATGCTTTGGCATTTTACTGCTATTTTCTTCCTACTCAATATTCTAATCCTGCTAGATTTTAGTCTACATTGCCTGTAGTTTTTCTATGCTCTGTTTGGGTAAAGAATATTTAAAGTATTTTCCCCTCTTTAAGACTAGAGATTTAGAGGGTGAGGAAAATATACTGAGACTCTTCAAAACAGATTCCTCTTGTCTGAAGTTTTGCTCCACTTTGCGCATTGAGTTGAGGCTCTTGGTGGACCATTTCATGTCATTCATCAGTGTTTCTTTATCAGCTCAACCTCCTCCTTTGACCTAATCTCTTCACCACCCCTGAAGGATTGGTTCTTTCACTCCTGGCACCTGTGCCATCAGTCAGGTCACATGTTAGGGCTGGTTCATGACCATGGCACTTTTCAGAGGGCTCGTTTCTTTTTAATTCAGCTTCAATATCTGTATCGTAAGATTTCTAGGGGTTTGTTCAAATAGACATGTAAAAGAATGCATTGGTTTTCAAGATATGAAAGCTGATGTTTTTGATTCTGTAAAATTACTTAGTTTCTCGTAAAACGAGGTGTGTTGCTATTTCTAGTTCTTAGAGATGGTGATCCTACAGCAGAGGTAAGCTTTCCCCAAGCTTTCCTGTGGCGCAGTGCAGACTCTGAGAGACCACACCATATGGGGGTTCCTGCACAGCACAGCAGCACAGGATCGTGTTGCATTGTTTGGCTGTTGTAAAAAATGTATAGTGCCTGCAATGGACTTCCTGGTGAGGTGCTGACCTGCTGAAGGCAACAAGGGCGTCTTTATTAATCACGGTGGCCTTTGAATCAGGGTCTGCAGGTACAGCGTGAAGCTTTGGTCAGTCCTTTGTGTCTTTGGCACAGTCCTACAGTTACCTCTGTGTAAGGGTGGTCTGGCAGTGCCGAGTGAAACAGCAGAAATAAGAACTCAACCCAGCAACTAGCCTGTTCTGTGCCACATAATTTAGTTGGCACGGTTGTTTGTTTTTCCCTCTTTTTTTTTTTTCTCCTTGCAGTTTTACCCAGCTTTTTTCATCAGAAGCGATATTTTAAAATGTGTGGATAAATCTCAATGATGCTTTCTATTATCAACGATGCTTTGTATCAGTTCTCTATTCAAAATGAGGTGAAAACACAGCAGCAGAAGAGAATTTTACTTTGTTCTGAAAGGCTTCAGATGCCGTAAACTTTGTAATAAAAGTATGTTGCTGAAAAGAACATAATGGACTTGATAATTGGGATTGACCTTAAAAACCAGTTCCAGACTAGCTTGCCTCAGCTCTGTGTTAATAATGAACTCTTTGTAATTCTTCTGAGCTGTTAATCTTAGTCTGGTTCCTACAAAATTAAAGAATTTGGTTATTTTGCTCCCATAGTTCTTTAATTGTTAATTAGTGTAGGAATCTTGCTGTATTTGCTAGCCCTAAAAATCAAAACGCTAATTTTTTTTTTTTTAGTCCAGTCTTTAAACAAGAAGCTTAAGTGAGCCCTAGCCTCACAGTTGTATGGAAAAGACAAATGCGCCAGGCAGTGGTTTATTATTCAGTGGGATTATTTAATTTTGGTTCATTGGCATATGGGGGGCCTTATCCTTCACAGTGCTTCGTCTCCTTGAAAGATGCAATTGAACTTTAATGGCTTCTTTAGGGCAGTGAGTGCTTTTCTGTGTAATGAGCACTTGGGGGGGTCAGGGGTGTTGACAGCTTTACAGAACTGGAAATGAAATGATTTAATGGAAATGTAACCCTTTCAACTCTAATTTCTTGAATGTTAATATAACTTCTGGAGCAGAGATTTTTTTTTCTGTTTGTTTTTTAATTATTTATTAAGACTTCAGGAAACTGGAAACATTATGAAAGTAATCTCAAAACTGTCTCGATGCATATAACCAAATAGCACCACAGTCACTGAGGGTTTGGTTCAAAGAGTCCCACAGAAATCATCTTCTAACACGGACGTAACTTACTGGATAATCATGTCGCGAGAAGGTCCTGATTAAGTAACTTCTCCATGTAAACTCTAAGACGTCTAAGACAGTTGGCGTTGTTAATTATTGAATTTGGAACTCTGAAGATTCAGTATATTTAATAGGGAAGAAAAGGGATTTAATCACACAGTCGTCAGGATGGGTTCATGTGAGTTGTTTTTCTCGATGGTGGTACGTCATCCGAAGGGTTTGTCTAAAATCAGTGTCGTTTTAAATACAAGCCTCATGACGGCGGATTAAGAGATCAGTCTCGAGTATGGGTGTTCATACCAGTTGTCCTGCTGGAGTCATCAGGAGGGGAAATACTGACTTCACTGGATCCTAGTTTGGCAGGATAGCAGTAGACATTGCCTGCAGAAGGGTGTGCGTGTATTTATGTACGTACACATGGACATTTATGTGTGCCTTATGCACTGCATTCTCTCAATAGTACACACGCACACGCTTATTTGTAAGCTTCTGGAAGTGCACACGGCACAGGGTGATACAGCAGATGGATCCAAGATGGCAACTGATGCATTATAATGCTAGCCAACATGTTCATCGCTTTTATCCCACTTTCAGAAGGCTACAGGCAGAACGTGTGCAGCGTGACACTAGTAAACAGTTGCTGCAGCGGAATATACTCACTGGGGAGCAAGTGGGTACCTGGATAACTGTGCCGACTTGTTTGACATGCTGCAGCTGAAGCTGTCACATCCCCGCTCAGCAACGAACCGCTCTGTCTGCTGTATTTTTGCAGAACTGTGAGAGCATCGGAGGGTCCCATCTACAAAGGTGTCTGCAAATGCTTCTGTCGCTCCAAAGGCCATGGCTTCATTTCCCCCGCAGATGGAGGACCCGACATCTTCGTACACATTTCTGAGTAAGTTGTCTGGGTCGCTGAGGAAGCTGGAGCTCCAGTTTGCTTTGATTATGGAACGCTCGTGACACATCACGTGCCAAGAATGGTTTGTAACCTGTCACCCTTATCTTAGCACAGAGCAGTTCTGCGGATGTTACAGAAAAAGAACAGCATAATCTCTGACTGCCAGTATTGTTATAAATCTGTTCAGTTGGAAACTTGTAGATGATCCTGCTAGATCTCTTAGAATAAGCTGTGTGATTTCACCCAAACAAAGAAACTTGCATTTATGTGAAGCAAATCATCTAGGCAGTACCCAGCTTTAATTTAAAGTTTTCTGACACTGAAAATTCACTTTTTACTTTGCACCGCTTGTATCGTTATTAAAGTAAAGGTTAATTACCTTCACTGTTACGAAAAATAATTTGCCTAGCTTCAGTCTCAAGCAGCTTATGGCTGAACTTTCTCTGTTAACAGGCTCATTACTACCCCCGCTTCTTTTCCTTGAACACCGAGATTTATCACCTCTGCATACACCTTCTGATAAATCAAACAAATCGAACTTTTCAAGCTTCTCATTTTTTTTTCTTCAGTCTAAAACAGTCTTTCCACATTCTTTTCTAACTGTGCTGCAGAATTCAAATATCACTTAATGAATACAGATGTATGGATAGTTTCAGTATACAGAGATAAAAATCTCTTCCACGCTCCTGCTCTGTTTCTCTTTCTAGATGTCCCATAATAGCATTAGTCCTTCTAATCCCTAGTCTTCTGCTGAGTTGCTTATCTGCTCTGACCTCTGCATCCTCTGCAGTGAGACACTTTGGTGCAGTCCCAGGTGCAGTCTGTCATCCCCTGGCAGCAGGGTCTGCATTCCTGGCTCCCAGATACATGACTTCATATTTGGTTGCGCTGCAGCACATCTGACAGGAATAGGCCCTGCTTGCCAAGGCATCCGGATTGCTCTGTGACTGCACTGTCTTTATTTGTTTGGCTCATCTGCAACATTTAGCAGACAATTTTATATTTGTTTCCAGATTGAGCTGTTGACCAGCACGGGGGCTGAAAGTGTTTTCTGTGGGCCTGTGTTAAGTTCACTGAACATTTATTTTCCAATAACCTCTTTTAGATCTGTCACCACGTTTAATCTACCTATTGCTTACAATGTTGAAGCTGTATAATCCTCATTTTTTGTTTGGAGTGGTTATCTGGTGGTAAGTCAATAAAAGCCCTACCAAATTATTCAGGTGGCCCCAGTTATCTTTCCTGTTCATGTGGTTAGCACGTGTCCTTTGAGCACACTGACCTTCTTCCAATTTTTCTGAAATGTTTACTGCATGATGGGCCATTCTGGGTACACGTGCTGCTCCTGCTCCCAATCCCACTCCAATCAGCTGTAACTCCAGCGATGTTTTCCTGTTTCTGTTTAAGACTCCAGTATGTCTGCTATGCTGAGGACCCCAATTACTTTTATAGAGGTAATTTTTTGACTGCAGTGATTTCGGTGGTCTGTGTGAGAGGCCCCCATCTCACAGGTGTCCCCTCTTGTGGGCGCTGCTACTTGCCACATCAATCCTGGATGCTTTCAAAACGCTTTGACTCTGAGCCATCTCTATACTATATTTAAAATAATATGGCCTGGATGTGGCATGCCATCGTTCCCCTTTCTTCCACCCAATTGATCTATCCTAAAAACAGTATCGAACAAATCATTGTGGTTGTGAAAGTTCATGAGCAATCACGCTTCTTGATGTATTTTCAGCATGTTTATTTTGCTGACGTGTGTCACGTTCTCTGTTTACCCTCACTCAGCCATACCCTCAGCCTGCCCCTGCAGCGAAAAGCTGAGCAGATAAAGGATGAGAGGGGGAGAGCTGTTTCATGGGCAGGGCATGGCAAGCTTCAGCCTAAGCTCTCGCTTCCCAGGTCTCAGTTTGGTGTCCTGGCCCTCAGGCCATGCTGCTTCTCTTCAGTTTTAATTGCTTCATTTCAGTTTAATTCTTGTATTGTTGGAGAACAGCCTGTCTCTGTGTCACGCTGTACAGAGTAGGGCATGCCGCAGTTTTTCTGTAGTGCAGCAGATCTCTTAAAACAGAGCAGGTGTCTTCTGTTTACCATAGATGAGAAGATTGCAGGGAACCTCCTCTGCCCTGTCTGCTGCTGGAGGGTGTGTGCGCCATTCTGGCAGATGCATTTCCCAACCTACTCTTAACAATTCCAGTGACAGAGATCCATTGCCTCCCTGGCTGATCTCTTGCTATAATGAACAGACCTGGTTCTTAATTGTTTCTGATGTTCAACCTACCTCTCCCTTGCTTTATGACCCTTCGTTCCTCCTTCCATCTCCATAGCAGGTGAATGATGTCTTTCTGTTTTCAAAGAGCATTTTCCTTGTTCTTTCAGAGATGTTTTAGCAAGGTTAGTTCATATGAATTTTGTGAGACTGAAGGATGCACATCATGCACGTCTTCTAGGCTAAATTCTGCTCCTTTGAAGTCAACAGGATTTTTTTTTACCTTGAACCAGGACTGTGCCATAATTTTTAGTGTTTTCTATACAGGAATAATCTCAGAGCTTAGATTCAAACATAGCTGATGTTTCTGCTTGAACATGTCATTACAAAGCGCTAGTATCAAAGTACTGAAGTTTTCAGCACGTTATTATGCTTTAATTACTCTGAGTGTGTCTGAATTAGTTGGAAACAGCTTTTAGTGCTAGAGGGTGATGGTTATCTCTATCTTAATTCTGGTGCAAGGTAGCACTGGAAAGATGAATTAATAATCTCTTTCATTTCAGTTGATTTCACTGTGAGTTAGAAACGTTGCTCTTTACTAATAAGAGTTGCTTTTTACAGCAGCGTGCTGTAACCATCACCGTGGCTCTGGAAGACTCCAATGACTCTGGTGTGCATAGTGTGGGTTTTGAGATACTGCTTAGGTGTATCATGCAGCACTTTTCTAGGTGTTTTCCTCAGTTAAACCTGGATATGGGATAGACATCAACCTGTTCACTGTCTTAGTGCATTGTAGACATCTACTTGTGAAATGAAGGAGGGTTGTTTCTGCTGAATCAGTTCTTCCTGAAGGCTGGGATTTCAGGAACGTGATTAAAGCGGTCTGCCAGTTTAGATTCAGTACGATTGTGAAGAACACAGCAGAGCAGTCTACGTTGTGATGATCAGTGAACGCTCTGAGCATCAGGAGCAGCTGCCAGTCTTGCAGATTAATAAGATTTTAAGCATAAAAATCTAATTTGAAAGAATAATTTTTTTCCCCCTAAGCTTTGGGAAGCAGGGTAACACTTCAATGAAAATGCCTTCTGTGAAGTGGAATCTCTCGTTCCCATATCTTACAAAAAAAAAAAAAAAGGGAAAGCTAATTACACTTACCATGGTGTTTCCATTTCCATAAATGAATGAGTGTTAGTCTAAAAATAAGTTCGAGCATGTGTGGCATTCAAACTCTCGCTCCTTCATTCGGCATTGCAAAATTTTCAGTTTCAGTATCTGCTGGAGTTTAAGGTGAATACTGTTCTTTTGTCATGCAGACGTGGTTTATTAATGGAGTTTGCAGCAAAGCTGTGTTACTGAGGAGTTGGATTTATCGGGTATGGGGAAATACAGTCTAAAAAAGTCAGTTTGAAAAGCAGCTGTTAAAGGGGTTTTGTCAGTGTGGCTTTGTCTGCTCTAACAGATGGCTCTGAGGAGTGGAGAGAAGAATTGGTTTGGGTTGGGTTTAAATAACACTTGTGTTGGGCTGGCTCCTCTTTGAACGGAGGAGGTGCCATCCACAAAACTGCACAGGGAGCCAGTGCTGAGAACTGTATCGTCCTCAACACCTCACCTCCTCTGCTGCTGGTTCACAGCTGGAGTAACTCAGCTCTCACAAATACTTCATGTTTTGACCATTACTGGAATGTAGCCGCCCCTGTGGCTTCAGTTTCACTCTTCGTACCCTTCCAGCAGAGGTGATGTGTTTCTGGAGAGCAGGTTGGGGAACCCCTTGGGTGATGGCTCTCGAGGTTCCCTGCACCTTGTGCACCTGCCGAAGGGGAGCCCCGCGGGCAGGGCTGCGGGGTGGACGGAGGCGAGTTGGAGCTGCCTGTCGTACTAGGTCAGATGATGTGCTTTTGGGCAACACACAGGAATCCCACGCACCTGCTTTCCCAGTGTATTTGGGGGTGAGCACACGCAGGAGTCCTGTTCACCCTCGGGGCCTTTGCATTAGGCTGGGATTTGGCCTCGGGCCTGTGTACCTGCAAAGGCAAGGCAAGGAGACCTCACCAGAGAGCAGCGATGAATTAATGACCACGCTTTTTTAAAAAGGAGTTTCAATTGAAGAAGTGGCTGACTTCTTGGAACAGGAGAAAAAAAAACACGTGCGGAGCTTGTGGGTTTTCTGCAGTTTGCTGGAGCTTGGCTCTGAAGGGGAAAATGCTGCATTGCAGAGAGGCCTTCAGGGCGTCCTTCAGGCTGCTTTCCTCACCCCGTGTTTAATGATGGCTTTGTAGTTTTGGTGCTGTACCTCCCCCAGGGCTTTGCTGCACAGCACCTTTGGGTCCCTGGAGAGAGGCAGAGTTTGCTGTGCTTTGCTCACACGTTGTGTTGTGACCTCAGGAGAATACGCTTCTAGGGCCCGTGACTCGGGAGTACTGGGGGAAAAAAAAGTGGGCTCCCAGTGGGATCCCAGGTGGAGATACGGTCCTGTTCTGCTGCATTTGGTTTCTGGCTGTGCTGGAGACATGCTATCAGCAGCGTCTTCCTGCAGGGAGGATCCCAGCTGCGTCCTGGCCACTGTCCCACTGCATCGCAGAGCCTGACTTTCGGAGCTGTCCACCCCCACGGAGGCGTCTTATCACACTGCTTGCTTTCCTCTGACTTTCCGCCAGATCGCTGTGTTTAATGCACAGCATTAATGCTGACATCTTCTGTGCTGCTGCTCTCCTAGTGGGGTGTAACAATAAGGATTGGAAATTAGGCGGTAATTAGAAACAAACAGAGCTGAACGTGAGCTGAGGGAACGGAACCGTCCAGCCCCCGTACCTTTCCTGGGAGCTAGCAGCGGCTTCTGCTGGCTGCAGGCAGCTGTTCTGGCGCTGCTGGGAAGCCACACCTGAGCTTTCAGCTTTCCTTCCAAGTACTCGAGGCACTCGAAGACTTGCCTGCTTTGGGCTGCACACTTCCTTCCTGATGCGCTCCCCTCCTGGTGCCTTGCTGCAACTGCTGAAGTGTCTGAAATAAGTAAATTGTGGGCAGAGGAGAGGCTGCAGAACTGCAGCTCTTGCTTGGGAGGGGTTTGGATGTTAAAACACGGATGGCCTTTTCCTTAGGGTTCCCGTCCACCCCCAGGTTAGCTCAGGAAACCTGCATGCTGCAAGGAATGCCAGCTTGGTGTGGCCACGATTGTAGCACAGCCTTTCCAGAATCTCCACCTGAGTGATGAAAGCCATGGCAGGTGAGAGTTGAGACGCGGCCTGCAAGCTGGGCATTGGCGGGGCAGGAGGCTGTAGGTGCCCGAGGATGGAGACTCTCTCTTCAGTGAGCACAGAAGACCAGGCTTTGGTTTCTGGATGCAGACGGGAGGTATTGCTGTGACAGGATCCAAGCTGGATTCTTGTAGGAACAGGCATTTTCTGTACGTGTAACTGAGTCCTGGGAGGCCTCTTTGGAAAGCTCTGCCTCTTGAGATCACCACTTTCTTCTTGGTGCACAGGGGGCTGCTTGGTGTTGAACCAAGGTATGGAGATGTAACTCCCCCACATATGGATTCAAAAACTGACCAGAGATCTCAGCGGGGAGGTGTGGCAGCACCAGGGAAGATCTGTGCAATGGGCCAGATTCCCCAGAGACCGGAGCAATCCTATAAGTGAGACCTTCGTTACTTACAGCTGGGATTCCTCAGCGCTTGGACCTCTTTCACACTTGTCTGTCCCAGTTACGAGTGTGACTGGTGGGTGAGAGGCAGCTGATCTTCTGGTTTGCCTGCCTGCTGCCTCTGTAAAGTCACTGCTGGCATCATCTGCCGAGACTGCATGGGAGGGCATTCAGGATTAGTAACTCAGGATGGTTCGCTTCTGTTTGGGTCTGCTGTTTGGTAAAAACACAAGTGTTCTGGGAGGCATGCCATGGAGTGAGACGAGCTTTGAGAAGCCCCTGAGATAACGCAGCCCGTCGGTCCGTGGGAGCTGGCGGCGTGGTGTGAGCAGTGGCGGCCTTGTCGACCAACACGGCTCTGAATTCACTGAAAACTTGTGTTCGAAAATGTTTCCATTTGACTTCGTTTTTGTCCCAGAGGGTTTAACTAGTGCCTTGGAATATGAATAACAGCTGTGAGGAGGAAGAGCTGGAACATTTCTTATTTAGGTAATTTCCTAATAACCTCCCAGCTCCCTAAAAATAGTGCAAGATAAAAATGCTCTGCCGCACCAGACTGGCACTGAGCTGGGAAGTGGGAGTTGTTGGATAATCTAAAGCTTACTTTATTGTGTTTCTCTCTGACATGAACATCAGGAAAACATTTCACATTTTTAGCTTAACTTATCAAAGTGTCTTAAAATTCCTGGATACATAAATAGGCATTAGTTCGAACAGGAATATGCGTACAAGTCTCTTAATGCATTTGTTTTTAGATCAACATTCAATAGAGTAAAAGTAATTACATAGATGTAAAATATGTATTTGTAGAAAAGATATAAAATATTTCATCAATCTGTAACATCAAGAAGTCCATGTTTAATTTCTTCTAACTTATCTGGGTAACTTAGATTGTGTACAGAGCAGCTGCTGCAGGCAGAATCTGTTCCAAGATCTGTTTACGTTCTCCAGTCTCCTCCAGTTCATTTACCTCCCGGCACTTACGGCAATTGCTTCCTGATGGAGGATCTTCCTGCAGCTCTGCCATCCAGTGTGGGGCTCTGCCATCTCATCAGCTTTCAAGTGCCATTACGGTGTTCTTTCTTGACACCACCAGAAGTACTGCGTGATCTGGATGCTGTTTGTTCCTGCTCCTAAGCATCACTTAGCGATACTGCTGCGGGAGCGAGTCTGCACGCACCCAGTGCCCCTGTTCCAGAAGCAGCATTTGGCGGGCACTGTGCTGTTACGCTGTTCACCAACAGGTGTAATCAGGCTGCAAACGGAGACCTTTGTCCTTTCGCTTTTCATGTGCGCTGGGGACAATGAGTCAATCGTGTATTTGGTAGGCACCAAGAGCAGCGAGTAGTCAGAAGGCTGCAGGGAAGAAAAGAATATCTGATCTGTGGGGGACAGGCTTAAAGGCTGAAAACAGAGTATGAAATTCAAGCTGCTTGTGTGGCCACAGCCTTCTCACATAGCTGTGCAAAGGACAGTCCTGGTCTTGATCAGGTCAAGCAAAAAAAAAAAAAGAGACAAACTAGGGGATGAGAAAAAGGAGTGTTGGGATAGAATGAGGGTCTTATCACAAGCTTCGGTCTCTTGTAGTGTCAGTTTGAATAAGGTAAGAAACCAAGAAAAGATCTGATGCTGTCAGAATAATGCTCGATCCTGTAAGAAGTGCTTTCTAGTGGAGAGAAGTGTATTTTTCAGGGTAATCCTTAGGGCTATGCATTTTTCAGGGCTAACGTGACCTCACTGGTAAAAGGAACAGGAGTAATTAACCTCATGATTCAAGCTTAAGAAACTTGGGTCAAAAAATTGCCCTTTTTTTAATAAGTTAATGCACTTTTTACGTTCTGTGCAGACGAGGGACTGGAGATGATACTCCAACCAGTGGTCTAACAGCTGCCGAGGGATGCGGTGGCTCTCAGTGACAGCGGAGAGCAGTCCTCTAGTCTGGCTTGTTCCCGTTGCTTCTCCTCTCCCTGACTGCAGCCTGTTGTACGTTAGGCATACCACTTGTGTGTGCACCAATTTGCTTGTTCTTATTTTCATGGAAAGAACAGCACCGCTTTGGTTACCAGTGCACCTGCAACCCCTTTCTTACCAGAGCTCATCCTGGTATATATTCATATTTCAATTTTAAGCCAAACATATCCCAACAAAAGCCACATCATTTTTAGCTCTTGCGCTGTACTCCTTCCTCACTTGAATATTCAAGTGATATCTAATTGCTTTTTGTTTTTTCAGGAGCTTAAAACACTGTCCTTGTGTGCGGGTATGTCTCTGGTGCTTCAAGAGACAGCGTGGCTCCACTTCCCTTCTCGCTTAACCCCACCTACTAATACCTTCTGCAGTTTTCAAATGTTTATATTGCTAACTGCATCTCATCCTGTTTTACAGGAGCTTTTAGAGAACATGTAAGGTTCCTGTTTGTGAAAAAGACTTTTCAGCCAAACTTAAGATCTTTTCCTGGGCAGGGCATCCGTTCTGTTTGGTTCCTGCAAAGCAGTGACTTCCGAGCTCGCTTCTTGCTCTGCGTGTTCATCCTCTGTGCGGGAATCAAAGGCGATGCTTGGGGTTGTTCAGCGGGCAGCCGTAACGTCAAGAGGAGACGCTGCTTTAGTTCCAGCTTCAAGTAACAGCTCTGCCTCTGCTCCCTGAAATCCTGTCTGCAGATGGTCCCGCTGCTCGAGGCCAGATGAAGAAACACGTTTCATTACAATTTGTTCCAGTGGCTCAGCTGCACTTGAGTCAATGTAGGCTTTCTGCATCGGCTCGTATTGTCTACACTCATTACGTCTGAGCTGGGAAATGTTTCTGTTCACTGGGTTTTGCTAGTCCAGTGTTTTTTTTTTTTTTGTGTAGATAATGCGTTAGTGTGGTAGCGTCTTCCACCAAAAAATGTTACCTTGCTCAGGTGGGACTGCAGCCCTACATGGGGTTGTGTTGTGTGTTACTGCTTGTGGCAATGCGTTTTTAGCTCAAGGAACAACAGTCCTTTGGTTTGGGACTGAGGGCTCGTTCATCTGTATGCATGAGCACTGCAGCAGCATGATGCAGTCAGAGCTGATGCTCATGAGTTACCGCACTCAGCTGAACAACCAAGAGATATTGTCATTTTTCTACATGGAATTCCTGTTTTAGTCAGGGCTCGACCCTCTCCTGCATCTCTTCTTGAGGTTTCACGTCCACTTCTCAGACTGTTAGACAGTACAAGTAACCTCTTCTCATCCTTGCGTGAAATCCTTTCATTCAAAGTCAGGGCTAAGCTGCAGAGCGTGGTGGCAAAATCCTTTGGCAGTAAGAAAGGTTAATGAATCTCTGCTCCTAAAAGGATAGTAAGTACTGGGTGTGCGAATCCTTCACAGCTAAAAGAAATATCAGACCTGTTAGAAATGGGGGGTGAGGGCTATAGATAAAGGCAATAACGGAAGGAGACGGACATAGAAAGAATGTAGAGGTGGGAGCTCGACCATGGTGTGTGCAGTGTGACCCAGGGCTGGGCTGACAGGCTGGCCAGGGGACTTTGGAAGTAAATAAAAGTCAGTCAGATCAGCTTGTGTGGTAAGGAAGGGGCTGTCGGGACTGATGAAGGAGGATTTATCTTGACTTTTCTGTAAATATTTTTTCTGCCTGCCATTTTCCCAGGCACCCCTCTGAAGAGTTCAGCTTAGGACATGCCCTCCTGGGTCTGATTCCTGCTATCTGGAGGTTAGGCCAGGGAGATAGGAGCTGAAGAACATGTTTCAAAGCGCAGGTCTTGGGAATGCCTTTAACTTCTGTCCCTGCAGTGACAGAAGCGTTTGCAGGGTTAAACTCCTGGGTGGTGTGAATACGCCCTCAGTGAAGGCAAAGAACCACCACAACTGCCCAGTCCTGATCTGGAAGACTTTTCTTCTTCTCCCTCTCTCTGGACTACCCCCCACCCCTCTCAAAAAAGTACACAAGCAAGTCATGTGCACCAGGCATCCAGATTTTATATTTAGCATGCTATCTGTTCACCTGGCCTGTTCTAGCTACAAATGGGATGTGGTGCTGCTGTGAGATGCTCAAAAGCCCCTAAACAAAAAGAAATTAAGAGCCTGCGTTGTCAGAGAAGGGGATCCTGAGCACAGGCTTGTGTAGGTATATTTAAGGAAGGGTGAGGTAGCATCCTGTCAAAGAACTGTGAAAATGTGGTTTTGGAAGGCATCTCTGCATGTTTTCAGTGGCACATGCTGGGGTTTTTATTAAAAAGTTCGGATCTCGAACAGGGAGGTGAGGAATGCCGTTACCCTTCGCAGCCGTCTCCTCAGTACATGACTCTGGGTGGAAGGTGCCAGCCTTTCTGTCGCTTCCCACTGTTTCCAGATAAGACTCAAACACAGTGAAAAAGGCAGAGTGTGAGTCCTCCAGTATCCCACCTCGTGCAGTATCCCACCCCCTCACACCGGGAGAGGGTTGGTAGAAATGGGCGACTGGATGCTGGAGGAGAGCTTTTTTGGTGAAAAACATCACAGCCACAGAACTCATTTAATTATTCATTTATTTCCCAGCGAGTAATTTTAAAGCATGTGACACTGTTGTACTTGGGCTTGCTTTATTTTTTTTAAATGCCCCAGGCAAACTGCATGTTATGGGGCAGTAACCTCAAGATAAAATCAGTGACTACAATTGAACAATCTTTCTTTAAAAAGGAGGAGGGGGGGAAAAAACAAAACAAAACTTCATAACCTTAAGAAAGGGTGGGGGACCAACTTCCTATAGCTAAACAAAAAAAAACAAAAACAGAACAAAAAAAACACACACAACAAAACACAGATCCCAAAACAAAGCACCGAACAGTGTCAGCCCTGCCCCCTGGTGCTGCCAATGAGTAAGGTTATAGGAATGTGTCAAGGTGTGAGTGAGTTTCATAATGGTATTGTCCAAAGTTGGGTTCAGTTGATTATTTTTTTAAAGTCATATTAGAGGTTGTAGGTAAAGTTGTTTATTATTTTCTAATCTGGTGATGTTTGCAGAAATTTTGTAGGATTTTGCTGTGAGACAACCAAAATCAACCTCAGCTTTGATGACTGACGGGTTCTATTAAAACAAACAGAAAAACTGAAGTATCTTCAGCACGTACAGCATTTGTGATGATAAAACTTCAGGGTAAGCGTGTGAGTTATGATTAACTGAAACTTTCTTTCCACAGCATCGAAGGCGAGTACGTTCCCGTGGCCGGCGACGAGGTCACCTACAAGGTGTGCACCATTCCTCCGAAGAACGAGAAGCTGCAGGCCGTGGAGGTGGTGATTACCCACCTAGCCCCAGGAACCAAGCACGAGACCTGGTCGGGGCATGTCATCAGCTCCTGAAGGCGTCCCAGAGGCAGCGCCGCTGCTGCGGACACTGCCTGCGTGGGTCACTGCTCGACAACTGGCTGCAGGGAACCTGACCTAAGAATAGTCTAGGTACTGTGCGGGAGGAAATACTGCATTGTCAACAGCAGCAGAAGTAGGCCAAAATTACCATATTTACAGCAGGCCTGATTTTAAACAGGAAAAAAAAAAAAAGGCAATCCAGATGCTAATGAAATGAAAAATATATATATTAACGTGTTCACAAAAATGTGTTTTAAAGAGATTTAGTTTGTGCTTTGAGGGGGGTGGATTTATTTTTTCCTTTATCCTGTGAACCAATTCTAGTGAATCCCCAGGGGAGTCAGGGAGAGGTTTGAAGGTGAGCTCTTGCAGCACACAGCCGCAGCAGAGGTGCAGGTCCAAGGCCCCATGGGTGCGTGAGCATCGTGATCCCTTGAGCTGCTCTTCTGCAAGTGTTTGTTAGAGCATGCGTACTGCTGCAGCAGAGCTTGAATGCCTTGGCTTTAGAGTGAGCAAGCTGTTTCTTGCTGTGAGTTGTTTTCCTCCTGGAGGGAAGCTCACAGACAGAGCAGCTGCTACATGGTGGAGAATCTCCACCTGGTGGTTATGTGCTGTTGGCCATGGCTGGGTGCCCTTCAGGTGCAGTGTTTGCAAGTGACCTGTCTTTTATAGGTGTGGAATTTTGTGTTGTTTCTTTTTTTAAAAAGCCTGGATTGTTTGTGAATTTACTTTGGTGCCTTGATGGTTGATTAACAACAGATTTTATAGGCCAGTATTAAAAAATAAAATAAAATTAAAAATTAAAAAAATGCTTTAAGGTAAGTGGTAGAAAGCTGTAGCGTAGCTTTGTAGCCTCTGGGTGTATCTGACTTTATACAAATCTGAAGATTACCTTCTTGATTGCATATAGATGATGAATGTCTGCTATGGTATTTCACGCGACAGACAAAATAACTGTACTTCTGAAAAGCAAGTTATATGACTCTATGATACGCTGTCTAGCTCAGTGTATACTGTGCAAGTTACTTAATAAGCTCAGCTGCCTGGGCAAAGGAGATTCTGCAGCTGTATTTCCTTGGAAGACTTGCTTGGTGGGATGGGGTATGGTCACCCTTGCCCTGACGCTTTTCTCTGCCTGCAAGATTTCCTGTAGTTGATGTAGTGCAACTATACTGCTCCCATTTGCCCTCCGTACCTTTTTTTCAAATGAAGCATCTTTCCCTTTTGTTTCCTACCAGTGGATTTCTATTGACTTTGCAAATAATAAAAAAAAGAGAATAAAAATAGAAAAAGATGGCATGCTGCTCTTCTGTCAGTTACATGACAGTGTAACTTCAGTTACCTGTTTGCAGTTTGAACAATGGGCAGTTGCTGTCATGAAATGTCTCAAGACTTTCACAGCAGATGAGCTGTTCCGAGGGCTGATCTGCGGAGAGCTCAGCTGCACGAAGGTTGGGAGCTGCTGCAATGGCTTGTTTTACTTTAAGCTGTGCCTATATTACACTATAGTGTATAATAAGGATGAGCCTGCGGTGGTGGCTTTTTTGTTTTGTTTTCTGACAATATGACTAAGTAATGGTGGGTTTAACACTAACTTGTGGAATATCACATGTTGCTTTCTTTACAATAAATGCGACCATTATAATGCTTTAATGTATGTCTTCAGTCTGCTCTCTGCGTCATCTGTATTGAAGATGATTAGCATTAAAGACAGAGACTGCAGGTGCCAGCATATGCAGACTGGGTTGATCAGGTGCATTACCACAAGTGTTAGGGAGGAAGTTAGCAAGTTTTCTGGCCGTGTAATCTATTATCCTACAATATATACTACTATTTCTGCAAATACATCTTTACATAGTATTTAATATTAGCTATTATTTGTATTAGCATACCTTGGAGGGAACACAGAGGATAGCCTGGCTGCATTGCCTGAACCCTGGGGGATCAAGGCCAGAACACTGCAGAAGGCGCTCCCAAACCAAAGCAGTTAGCAGCCAAAAATGCTGCAGCAAAGCTTTAGCCAGGCTTCAGGGGCTGGGACCCAAGGAGCTGCTGCCAAAGGTGGGAGGGATTGTTCCTGTCCTAGCTCTATAAACTCACACTAGCGAAAGCAGGCTAGAAGCAAGGGACTATGGATGTTTGTGTTTTGTTTTGTTTTCTCCTGAGTGATAGGTTGCTTCTCAGCTGGCAGTGCACGAGGCTGATGGTAACCTTACCTATTGGCTGCACAGGACTAGCAAGGAAACTTCTATGATTTGGATATATGCAGACGTGCACGCAGAGGATCATAACTGAGGTAGAAAACAAATATGGTTTTGGTCCTGCACAGTGTTTTGCACAGGTTTTCACTGATATAAGGAACAGCTGTGAAGTAACTCAATAATTAGCTGCATCACATTTGTGTACATATAAAGCAGCAGCTAAGAGCCTGTGGTCCTCTTTAAAGTCTCTTCTTGCACTACAAATAGGTCTGGTCCAGCATCTGCTTCCATTAAAATGGTTGAGGCTGAATTACCCTGGAGAAGCATGCATGTGAAAAGTGTTAGAAGGCTGGATGGATGTTTTCTGATGAGGGCATCAGAGCACCCCCTTCCTCATCCCTGTGGGAATTTTATTTTGTACACATTTTTTTTTTAACTGTTTAGTATCGTGCAAACCTGAAATGCGAAGGATTCGATTCAGTCATTTACTTGTACAGACAGGCAGCATACAACAGATCTGCTTAAAATATTTTATTTGCCAAAATGACAAATTGTTAACTTTTTTCCACGATAAAAAGATTTTTATTGTCCTTTTCTAAATCAAACCGTTCACACAAGAGGTTACTTTCCTAATTCCAGGTGAGAACAGCAGTATTAGCAGTTACACTGATTGTCATACTTCAATTTGAATTTTAACTGAAACACATCTCACGTCATTTATTGTAGCACAAAAAATCTCATCTACTCATAAAGTCTCCCAGGAAAATCAGAAGTGTAATTAGTGAGAAAACTGTTTTTTTCTACTGTGCTCAAGTTGCTTTAGTGATAATTGTTTGTTGTTTTTTTTTTTCCACTGTAGAGTTAAAAACATCTGCAAAAAGTATAGGTACCGTTAACTGTGCTGTGCCTTGGTACAGCAAGCTGTCCTGAGGAGGTAACTAGGCTGGTCCAGCCCTTCCAGTGGGAGTAGACTCAGCACGGCCTCTGACCATGCACCGGAATATGTATGAGGTCAGGGACTTCTGGCTCAGTTCTGCCTTTCCAACCCCAGAAAAAAAAACCCAAACCTATCTTTTAGTCACCTTCCAGTTTTAAAAAAGAAAATCCTAAGTGTCTTATAATTCATGTTTTCATAGCACAAGGAAATATTTTAAAATAAATCAAAATGTTTATTTTTTTAAATAGCAGCTTCAAAGACAAAACTAGGTGTAATGCCTTGTGGGCCAAGTTTAAGGCTATAAATCAACAGCAGGCAGATTACTGTAGGAGATGGGACGGAGTAAAAATGTAATTAATTAGCTAAGGATTTTTTTTCCCTTTTGGTCTTTTTAAATTAAAGTGATGAAAAATAGAAAGCCACAGTTCTTCTTTTTTCCCTGCACAGATTTATAAAGCATTTTATACTGTCAAGAGTATCTCAGACAATGCCTTAACATTAAGGTTTATCACTTTTTCACGTCTTAGACTCCTGTAACATTAAGCACAAAAGAAGCAAAGAATCAATTTATGCTATTCCTAAGCATAGTGTCCTTGCTTTCAGTCCAGCCTAGTAGTCAGTCTATGCCTGTGGCGATTGTGCTGATGCTGGAGTAGGTGCAGGTTAATCTGACCAGAAATACCTAGTTTTTTAAGTGAAATTAGTTACTGTTCCCAAAGTAACACTTCTCAGGAAAACACATGAGACACAATAAACCCTTCTGGCCTAACTGAAACAAAACCAAACAAAAAGAATAAAATCACAACTAACCAAAAAGTATTTTTGCCAATGGAAACCACGAAAGGATGGTCCTAAATGAGCTGTACTGTACTCTCACTGGTTGGAAAGGTTCTCAGTTAAAACACTTCCCTTTGGACCTGCAAAGCACTTATTATTTATGACCAGTTGTGAAAAATATAATATAAAATGAGGATGTTTTGAGTTATTGAGCTGTTTTAACCGTTTTGTAAGTATGAAGCCTAAAAGAAAGTCTTTTACTTAAAAAATAGCTCTTCACAGATTCTTCTTGTATCCTGGGGGGATGTGACACTGTGGCCTTGTGTTCTGGAGTCTGTGAAAATTTCATAGTCGTTCCCTCCCTGAAAAGAGAGAAGGAAAAAAGCAGAAGGGTTTTTAACATTATTTAGCTTAACATATAGGCACAGGTGGAAAAGGAGCACACAAAGAAAATGCTGAAAAGACTCTCAATCACACGCCGACTTAAAAGCCTGCTAATGCATGACAATGAGGACTCTTCTAGAATAGCTTCCTTAATCAAACTGAAATGTTAATCAAACTGAAATGTCGGTCTATTTAACTAGTGCCTGGTACTAAAGCTGTTAGGTTACTGCTGCAGTACTATGATCCTGCTAGCTCTGCCATAGCTGGCCAGGGGGCCATTACATTTGGAATTGGTTACGGGGGAGAGGATCCCGATGAAAGAAGTAGTCTTTCCTAACTCAGCAAATACTCAGCAGTAGCCTGATTTCTTTTTGGAAACATAAGAGCAAGTAGCATAACCAAACAGAAATTGCAGGCAAGTTTTGCTTGAGGTTTCAAGCAACAACAAAAAAGTTCCCTTCAGGTTAATTTCCAAAAGAGATGGCCATTCTTGTAAACTGAGGGACGGAAGTCTTGCCCGAGATATCACCTTCCAGAAAGCTTTAAAAGCAAACTGCAAAGCAGCATTTTGTGATTTTTGTTTTGCATAACATGTTTGTACCATTCCTGTGCTGAAACTTCTGCAGAACATCACAAACACCTGCATGAGAACTTCCTTACCCGCACATGAGAGTTGGCAATGAAAGAGTAGAACTCGCAGTCTAAGTTTAGCCCTGGTTTTAGTTCTGTATAGCAAACCAGTATCGACTTTTTAAAATTGTTTGTTAATATCCAGCTGTTCCAGAACAGATATTTATAACTTACTTGCATTATCCTCTTCCTTCCAGCTTGGTTTCCTTCCTTTTTAGCTACACAACCGTTAACATTGTTGATCCTTTGCTACTGCAGCATGTTGGCCTTGCTAGCTACTGGTCTGTTGTGGCATTTGTAACTGGCTTCTAGTCACAGGAGAGCGATGAAAGGCTCTTTCACAGCTGGCTGAGGTGCTGCTAAAGGTGCTACCACCTGCGTGAGCAGAGATCCCTGAGAGCAGCAGCTTCATACGCTACCAGAAGCGGTATGTAATTTTTGTACATTGCTTGCCACACTGCTGTCTAGTGAGAAAACAGCAACTCCTGCTACTTCACAACTGAAAGCGCTGCACTAGCAATTACAGAGTTTAGGGGCAGCTGATTTTAAACCCTACACCAGAGGGAAAGCTGATTACTTTTGCAGCTGGTGTCAAGTGGGGCGGGATGACTCTTAATACAAAACCTGTATTTTTCTGTATTTTTTTAGATGTAGAGCTTAGGGATATGGTTTAGTGGGGACTGTTAGTGTTAGGTCAGAGGTTGGACTCGATGATCTTGAGGTCTCTTCCAACCTAGAAATTCTGTGATTCTGTGATTCTTATAAAAACTTGGCTTTTCTAACTTTATAAAACTACGACATTCTTTCTAACTTAGACAATTTTAAGCTCATATAGGACTAAGCCTTTTCTTATGCAGCTGAGCCTGACACCATCCCTTGGCCATGTGCAGGCAGCCTGAATTTCATCCAAGTCCTTGTGCTTGCTACTACCCTTTGCTAGATCTAGTCAGGTCTCTGCCCAGTATTTTCAAAAGCCTGTAAAACAGCCTATTGTGTAGCTCCTTCAGGGATGAGCTATAATTTCAGTTTCTTAACAGGGAGAGTGATAAAGTGGTTAGCAAATATACCATATGAAACAAATGGAAAATAAATGTTTAGTAATCACCAGCCAAGAAAAAAACATCTATCTACAACAATCAAATAGGATTATCAGTTTTCGATGGCCAAGTCATCTATGTTTTCTAATGTAATTACAGAAGTACAATTTAAAAAGATATTCCAGTGCTAACTCGGTTAAGTACACTCTGCTCACTTCAGAAAACAGGAAAAATCTGCGCTCATAGCTATCTCCCAGCATTATGCTGACCGGTATTGCACAGCCAGGTAAGCACAGGCCCCCGTTCACATGTATATTCTGAATTCAGTTCTTGTCAGGCGCAAGGCAATCGATTAGAACCTACAGTCCTTGCAGTTTAAAATAGCATCTCCGAAATGCATATATGAAACAATATACTCACTGGCATAGTCTTATCTCCGAAGAAATAAATTGTCTCGTATCCGTCTTTGGCGATGATTCCTAAGCAGTACCTCTTATCCCAGCCATCTGGGAACACATCGAAGCTTATCTGGCCTCCTAGGATAGATGTGAACCAAGCAATCTTTATTATAAGAACACGGTCGTTAGGAGACAGTGAGGAAGAACAAAACTGAACAAAATTTTTAGTAGAAGAAACTTTACAGACATGCTACCGGACCCTGGAGCTGTCTTAAAAGTATAGGAGGCATTTTATAGGGTACCAGTTATTACAGTTGTGACTTACTGATTATTATTTACCTATTAAACAGCTCTGAAATTCTTGGCAACTTCCCAAACACCACCGAGTTCTCTAGAACAAACTGATTTCTTTTCTTTTAAAGTTACATTTAATCTTTTGACTTTTGGAAGTAACCGACATGACTAAATACAGCCCTTGCTGTACCGGTCTGTGGCTTCAGCTTGTAAATACTGAGACATAAATGTGCATGGTGTCTGAATCAGAGGAGACCTGCTTTACTGCTGTAATGCCTTTTATTGTGGATGAGATTGCTTCATACTGATACTTTTCTGTCTTTATGCAAAAGCTTTTTAAGGCTTTCAAAATAAGAAAAGGAGGAACTCAACCTAACAGGACCCTGACTAACAGGACATTTTTTACTTTACTATTACCAATACTGCACTGAGATTAGATCTTAGATTTTCTTTTTGCAATATCAAGGACTAGGATGAAATGTCCCAGTTCCAAAAATCTGTGGACTTTATCAATATATAACCGTATTTCCCAGTTGAAGTGAGTGTCAAAAAGGTATTTACAGCATGCTTTAGGAGAGCAGTTCACTTCTGCCTTAGTGTTTTAACACTATACCAATAATGTCACCCATCTGTCTTTTATTAATTTGAAAAAAGTGCAAGGCAAGAATATTTGTAATATAGTAGGGGGAAAAGGGAAGAAAGAAGAAATATATGGAAAATTAAGTCCCCCTTATTATCACTTTTTTTTTTTTTTTGTTTGCACTTGCTTTTGGATTTTTTTCCTCTCCTTCATCCCACACAATGCAGCTATAGAACTGAAGAACCATGGACTACTGCAACGGTACTGATGTGTTTCTGATCAAAATTGAGGAGCAGAATATTTAAAAATGAGCAGAATCTGTCACACAACTAACAGTGAAAGATAACAAATTGATGACAAGCAATGACGTTCTCCGTTGGTTGATTTCGCTTAAAATGCACCAAATGAAAACCTAAAAGTAAAGAAGGCTGTACTGCATGCGGTGAGGGGATGTGATTTGTTTTAAATGAAATGGTTTTCAATGAAATTATTTCAAATGTGATACCTATAGAAAATGTGAGGCCTTTTCCTGCAAATTCTCTTCGTAAATCAGCTACAAATTTCTCTCTTATATGTTCCTTCTGTTTAAAAAAACAAAGGGGAGGGGAAAAAAACCATCAGCTATGTGCCGCGTTAACTCAGGAATAAAAAGACAATCAAAAAAAAAACCAAACCCACCCTCAAAATACCCAAAGCTCTGAGTATCAGGACTAGTGCGACAGAGCCATATTACTGAATTACTGAAAGCATGCTGAGAGTATTTCCACGTTAATCTGTTACCGGCTTGTACAAAATAAGAGCAAAACTTGACATACGTGCTGTGGTATTTGCATTTCTATCTGAAAACCTTAGGGTGCTAAGGAGGTATGCCTCATGTCCCAGCAGAGTTCCGTTTTACAGAAGGGGCGACTGAGGCACAGGAACAGTGGTGCTAATCTTCTGACACCGTGTATTTCAAAAAGGGTGATTTCAGAATGCCTCGGGCTCCGCTAACCCAGTCACAGGCAATCACTGCTTTTAAGGAGTTAGATTTCAGTTTTTGTGTCACATCAGAAGCAGTTGTTGCGGTGTAGCAGGGAGCAGAACTCTGATACCACGGCTCAGATTCATTCCAACCTCCCACGTTTAGCTGTGTACAAAGGAAAATAAGTGAGATCAAATAGTTTGATCTCGATTTTTAAGTTCTGCTTAGAAGGCTTGGAGAGTTGAGAAGAAAAGGAATAGTTTTATTGACTTGAATGGACATAGGCTGGATATAGTAAAGAGCGCTGCAGCTAAGTACGGTTTTGTCTATGGCAGGGTTTTTCAGGAACACGTATGTGGAGGTGCTCTGGACCTAGGGTTAAAAGCCCACCTCTTCTACAAGTCATCTCAGTTAACTATTGCAACAAAAAACTATCTATCTATTTTCTGAAGTCTGAAAAAAGAAATCAGTTAAAAACACACAGAAAGGATTAAAATGAAATACTGGACAAAGTGTAGAAGGCTTTTTGTTTGTTTGTTTGTTTTAATCATAACCTGGCTATAACTGCCTCTTCCAGAAGAGCTGGATATTTTTGAAGAGCTGTAACTCACCTTATCAAGTTCATAGAACTCAATTCGTTCTTCCTGGCTGCAGCTTCTTCCGATGGGGGACACGTTCAACATCCCGTTACGGAATTCAATAAAAGTGCCCCTGGAAAAAGAAGTGATTAACAAGACAGAAAGTAGATGAAAAATTGTTCAAAATACTGAGTATCAAGATGAGGTTTCATTTAATTCTAGGAACAGTGGGAACCAGATGTTGCCTTCAGGCCCTCAGTGTATGCATAAAACAAATACAGGAACCAGCATTAGTGACGTGAGCGAATCTTTTGGACATTTATTTGAATCTAGCAACCTCAGCGTCATCGCTACTGACTTTTAAAGGTATGATTTGTTTTAAAAATGTGACTGGAGCATCCTGTCAACCAGACGCTCAGCCACTAGCACGCCAGCCTGTCATCTTTTAGGTGAAACAGCAAAAAAGAATCTTGGCAGAGTTTCTAGCCAGCCTCACATGTGGTAGATATTACTGACTCGAGCAGCTGCACCCTCACAAACACACAGAATTGATCTTAATTCATACTTCTCATCTCTGGAAAGCGTTATGCTGCTGAATTCCAGACTTATCAAGGAATACTCCTACTCAAAAATTGAACTTTCTTCCCTCTCAAATGAGCGATCAGTTGGTATTTCAAGTTCTGTAGAATGTTTTCAGCATTTTCAATCATTTTCAGCTGCTCCACTTGGGAGCCTGTCACTGTATGCATGGATAGATCTCTGTTTCATGTCTACAGTGTTCTTAAAACACAAATTATTCATTTTTTTTAAGAAGTCTGCTTTACATCCCGATGCTCAACACTGTAACATGGAGAATGTGGCAATCCAGAGATGCGTGTCTGCACGTACCTTTTCTTTGGCAGTTTAATCTTTGCAATATAACTCAGGCAGTAGTTGATTAGATCTTGAAGTATGTCCTCACCCAGGTGACCCTGAATGTTCTAACAAAATAAATGCCATTTAACCGAGGGTCCAGAATATGAGATTCCAAAAATACGTCACACAGAAAACACAGGTATTAGAACATCAGATATGGATAATACCACAAAGAAATATTCCTTCAATAAGGAAGTCTCAAGTGATGCACTCATGGTACTAACTTAAGGATCCCGTTTTTGTTTTTGCTTACTTTGTTTTGCTGTGTTTTTTAACCATAGAAACAAATACTCATTTAATATGCTCCCTACTAGTACCTGCTTTACAAGGAAACATTGCCAAAGAGAGCAAACCTAGAAAGACAACTGCAGTTAATGTCTGCTGTAGCCACGCATGAAGAATTGAGATTGTGACTGCAATGAACTGGAAACCACCACTCAAAGTCAGCGATTTCAGCCAGGATCTCTTAAATTTTTCATCACTATTACTTATGTTGAAATAATGTATGTGACTAAAGTACCTAGAATCAGTTGTTTACTCATTTAAAATACCTTTAGCATATATAGAGTATCAGAATGTACACTCTGAATACTTAGAAGTATCCACATTAGAGTTAAAAGAAACTTCTAAACCCTAAGGCCTAACAGACATTAGCTAGGAAGTGCCAGCTTCCATAGGAACTCCAGGAGCAGAGGCCTGGCCGCGTGTCCTGTGGTTGAGCCGAGGGAAATGCTGTTCCAGGATTTTCACTGTTCTTATCTGATCGGATGTTCCAGACTCCAGGCGTGCTTTTGAGAATATCAGAGAGTGAAAAGATCTGCTACAGAAGTAACATACTGAAATCAAAGAAATTTTGGCCTTAATGAGGGTGATTATAGAAGACTGCACTGTAGCAAGAAAGCAAAATCTTGTTTAGAAAATTTCACCTTACTGGAAATTTTGCACGTACCTGCTTGCTGAAGAATTTCCCATCTTTGTATGCTACAAGACCATTTTCTGGAAACACGTAGTCAAATTTTTCAACCACTACAACCAAACAAAAACTTAGTAACTTATAATTTCCCCTATATTCTTAACGTAGAATTGCCTTACATATTATGTAGGTTAAAATACAGCAAACATTAGATCATAAAGTGTGAAAGACTCAGCAGCATAACATCAAGCGCAAGATTAAAACCACTGATTTCTCTCCAAGATTAGCACACACCTCAAATCACATTTAAGTCTTTCAGTCAAGTTATTTCTATTTTCGCTTAAAATCTCTTCTTCTCCCGCAAATATGTTCATTTGCAATAAATGTAAGGGACTGAATATGTCAAATACTGCAAAAACTGCTAAGCAGCCGGGACAGACAACAAATAAAATACTACTGTTTTAGGTCTCTTTTCTCAGTGGTACCTACAGGAGATGGCAGAGTTGTGAGTATCCCGCTGCAATGCAAAAAGAGATGGCGTACCGGAGACACTCCTACGCCAAACAAATTCTGACTTAGGCAGGCATTACAGGCTATCAGTGGCATCAGTTCAGTAAAGACCATTCGGGAGTCTCTCTAAAGCCTAATGCGAGCATTCACCTCTGCACAGTAACCCCACTGCTAACGACATCAGGTCCTTCAGGGACAAGCTAGGACGGAGGAGCCTGCACACATGTATGCAGTATGTAATTACACGTTAAGGCCCAGCGAGGTGGATGCCTTCCCTGGTACTGTCACAGGGTCGGGATTTCACTGTTCGTAGCGATCCCTTAAGAACACAGGGAAGTGCCTGCAGAACAGGGACACTGCTTGCAGGTTGCACATGCCTGTCAACAGCTGCTCATCACTTGTGTGCAACGTGTGAGAAGGGAAAGGTTTACAGCAAGGAAGGCGGAAGATGAGCAGGGTTAACATTTAACCTTCAGGACTTCCTTCCGAGCAACCCCGGGCACCAGATTGCATCAGCCTCCATCCTTACCGTCATCGCCGAGCTGCTCCTTGATCTTCTCGAAATCCGAGCCTCCGACAACCCCAACTTTCACCTTCTGACGCAGCTTCTGCAGGAACTCGGCCATCTCAGCCGTGATTTTCTAGATGCCCAAACAAAGCAGTTCGGTCTGTCAGCGCAGTGCCCGTTAAACCCCAGCAGAACCGCGCAGAGGGCGGCCCCCCCAGCCCGCCCTGCTGCCCGCCGTGCCCCGGGGGCTCTCCGCCGGTACCGGGCGCGGCCCCGTCAGCCCAGCCCGCCCCGGGCACTCGCCTGCCGCGGCGCCGTGAGGGTGCCGTCCACGTCGAAGAGGCAGAGCGCGGGGAGCTGCGACGGCGCCATAGCGGCACGGGCGGGACTGGGAGGGACGAGAGAAACCGGAGCCGCGAGGAGGCCGCCGGGAAGCGCCTTGCCCGCCTCCCCTCCGCCCCTTCCCTTCTCCTCCGGGCCTTCCTCTCCCGGCAGGCGGCGCGGGGCGGCGGCGCCATGGCGCTGGTGAGCGGGGAGGGGGCTGCGGTCGCCTCGGGGCGGGGGGAGCGGGGCGGCGGGGCTGGGCCGAGGGTCCCCCGGTGCCCGCCGGGGCCGGCAGCCGTCACCTCTCCTCCCGTTCCCGCCCGTGTAACGGTGGTGCTCGTGTTCCTCTCCCCTCTGTGGGGCAGTGTCCGCTTTTCGCTGTTTTTTTTTCAGAAATTTCTGTTTAATCGGTGCCTTAGCACTTCGCTGGCCCTGGGTTCTCCTCGCTTTGCTCTGGCAGCGTCTCGTAGCCGCGGGCTTTGCTTTTGGATGCTCCTAAAAATGCCGGCCCCCGGCGAGGCAGGGGGTGCCCGCGGCCCCAGCCGTGATACAGAAGCGTTTCGGGAGGTGCGGGTGCCAGCACCTCTCCTGCCGGCCCCTGGGAGGATTCGTGTGGTGACCTGCGGAAATGTTTCCTTACAGGTTAGGCTCTGCCGAGTTAGGACCAGCGTCCGTGCAGCGCCGTCCCTGGGGAGATGCCTACAGAAAGAGCTCCGGGCGAGGACGCGGGATGAAGCAGCTGCTCGCCCTCCCTGTTTCTTTGGTACCTGGGTGTGTTTGCAGCCACAGAAGTGGCAAATCAACGGTGTTCGTGCTCAGCTGGAGACACAGCGAGTGCCACCTGTGTGTCTGTGCACTTCGGCTCCTGCTGCTGTGGTCCAACAAGCGGCCGTAGCTGAGGAAGCAGAAGAGTTCAAAGTGGTCTACAGGTTTCCGGGGATCAAGTACTGCAGAGTGCTGTCGAGGCTGAAGCTGCTGCAGACTGGGACAACCCTGGCTGTGCTGCCTCCCGTCTGCTACCTCTATCTGCAAGGCCAGGTTTCTCAGACTGTCCTCCTGTACACAACTGGCGTTGCTTTCTTTGCTGGTGTGATGTTGTATGGTATGAGCTATTTTTTCAGACGAATTATTGGATTGATCTACCTAAGTGAAACCGGCAGAACTGTCAAAGTGGCCCACTTGACATTTTGGGGAAAACGGAATGACATTTACTGTCCCATAGAGACAGTGATGACTTCAGATGACGCTGGAGATGTCAAAGGGGAGCTACTTCTCCAGTTCAAACGATATAACAGTAAAGATACTTTGTATTTTACAACTAAATATGGCCAAGTTGTAGACAGACAGAAGTTTAGGCAAATATTTGGAGAACTTCAGTGATACAATAACAAATTTCCAATAATTCTGCTTGTTGCATTGTTCCTTGTGCTTATTCTTCTATGAAGTCTTTGATAAACTGATACACTTATGTCATTTTCCTGTGTGACGTCTCCTGGCTAGTGTGCTCCACATGGAGAGTAGAAATGGTAGTGTAGTGGGTTTACATGGCAAGGTTTTGGTAGCAGGGGGGCCATAGGGGTGGCTCCTGTGAGAAGGATCTAGAAGCTGCCCCATGTTTGGTAAGGGCCCCACTGCTGACCAGAGCTGAGCCAATAAGCGATGTTGTTTTGCGCCTCTGTGAGAGCGTATTTAAGACAGGGAAAAAACGCTGCGCCACTCAGCAGCTGGGAGGGTGAGAGGAGTGAGGAACAGCCTTGCAGGCGCCAAGGTCAGTGAAGAAGGAGGGGGAGAGGTGCTCCAGGTGCCGGAGCAGAAGTCCCCTGCGGCCTGTGGTGAGGACCATGGTGAAGCAGGATGTCCCCCTGCAGCCCATGGAGTACCACGGTGGAGCAGGGTTCCACGCTGCAGCCCGTGGAGGAGACCACGGTGGAGCAGGTGGACCTGCCCCGACGGAGACTGCGGCCTGTGGAAGACCCCTGCCGTAGCAGATTCCGGGCTGGACCTGTAGGCCGTGGAGAGGAGACCACGCAGGAGCAGGTGACCCGGCAGGAGCTGCTGCCCGTGGGGGACCCAGGTTGGAGCAGTTTGCTCCCAAGGGATGGACCCCGTGGTACGGACCCATATCTGGAGCAGTTCTTGAAGAGCTGCTGCCTGTGGACAGTCCACGCTGGTTGTGGTAGAACTCGGCTGCCCACCCGAGTGAACCATTGGATTAAATGTCTTTGTAGCTAGTTTATGGTGTGAGCAAGTTCACTTCTGTTTCACAGTAAGTGTGCACGGTATTGCTGTCACATGGCTGTTCTAAGAGTTACAAGCTCATGCGTTAACAAGCTGTAAATAATATATATAATACTGCAACAGTTCTGTCAGATTTTGAAGTCATTGTTAAAGAAATGATACCTTGGCCAGCTCTTAGGAGTGACTACACAGGGACGATGGCTGTGAGTCCATCTTTGGGGATGTGAATAAAACTTGGCAGCACAGCGGTTTGTTGTGCTAGACAAGCTGATGGTTCAATCCTAATGTCAAATTAAAGACTGGGACAGCACTTCAGAAGCCTCTAACACAAATTTATTTCCCACTGAAATACAGGAATAACATCCCTAAGCTATGGTGCTATGAATTACAGGGACTGTGTATGATCAGTCCCTTATTTTTTTCAGTTTATATCCTAATAATTGCAGTTTTTATCATCTGGAAATCTAGAGCTACTTGTCCTTCTTTGCATGTATTCATGTTTATGCTTGTTTTAGCCTGTATGTATGTATGACATTTAACGGTTACAACCGCTGCTGTCACCACTGCTGCTTGTGGTGAATGGAGTTAAACCCAGTTGTAGGGAAGGCCGGTCACTGGTGGAGTCCCCCAGGACTCAGTACTGGGGCCAGTTCTCTTTAATATCTTCATCGATGCTCTGGATGAGGGGATTGAGTACACCCTCAGTAAGTTTGCAGACGACATCAAGTTAGGTGCGTGTGTCGACCTGCTCGAGGGTAGGAAGGCTCTGCAGGAAGATCTGGATAGGCTGGACCGATGGGCCGAGGCCAATGGTATGAAGTTCAACAAGGCCAAGTGCCGAGTCCTGCACCTGGGGCATCCCATCTGGTGCCAGCAGGCCTGGTGTCATGTAGACCTTCCTGTGATCGAAGAACCCAAAGTTCTGCTGGTTACACCACCAGTCCCAAAGCCATGTGTTAATGTGATGAGCCCGCTTGTCAGCTTTGAGCCCCCCTATCGGAAGGACAGAGGCAAACACAACCTGTGCCCCTGATCCTTTAAGTAGTTGCACCAAAGCCAGCCCTAAGCGATCCCTTTTGATTGCTCTCGGACTTCTCGTTGTTACCTCATCATTACCAGTCTGAAAGACCAGTAGCAGGTGGAAGTCAGTGGGCCGTAGCAGGCGCTTGACTTTCTTAGCAAAGTCTCTCACCTGAGCCCCAGGGAGCCAACAGACTTCCCTGGGGGTTGGGTCCGGTCAGCATATCGGGCCCTCTGTCCCATTCAGAAGAGAGTCCCCCATGACAATAACCCTTCTTCCCTTCTTTCAGGTGGGCAGCCGAGTTCCACCACAGCCGCTCAGGAAATATGACACAAAGAGCTCAAGGTTTGAGATCAGGATGATTGAATTAAAGGGAAAACGGAGAGGGGAAAAAAAAAAAAATAAGCAAAGGCTGCTTGGAAGCACAGAAGGGAGTAAAAAAGGGGGCAGTTACTCTCTACTTCCCATCAATGAGTGATGTTCGGCCATGTCCTGGGAAGCAGGGCCTCAGTACGCGTAACGGCTGTTTGGGGGGACAGACGCTTCCACCACGAGAGCCGCCCCCTTTAGGTCAGAGGTTGGCCTCCCTCTGACCCCAAGGTGATTTTGGAGATCTCTTCCAACCGAGATGAGTCTGTGATTTTTAAGTTCCAAAAACTGCAGTAAATGTTGCCAAAAATTATCTTAGACTACATGAATTCAACAACCTTCTGTTTACCACACCGTAGATAACAGTGTAGCCTGGGAACCCAGTCCTCTAGCGTACCATGTGATTTGTTTGCTCACTTGGGCATACTTTAACATGGACAGTGCCCTTGCCAAATTCCCTTCTACTTGCTGGATTTGTATACCTCCTTGCCACCCCCATGCTGATTTTACCTGAAATGAAAACAGGAAAGACCAAGCTGTATTGAATTAAAGCTGAAGATGAAACATGTAGTTTGTGTTCTCTGTAACTTACAGCGTTGATCGCCTCACCACATATGTCCTGAAGGATGCTGGTTTCATTCCGTGGTGTTAGTAGGATTCCTTCTTTGCCAAAACCTCCACAGAAACGAAGCAGCAGGATTTAAACCTCAGAGAGATTCAAATCCGATCACTTTTAACAGGTAAGATTTTTTTTTTGGATTGCCACAAGCAAGGTAACTCCTTACACCGCTCTTCTGGCTATTACTTCATTTGGAATTATGTCAAATAAGCTAAACTTCACCAAGAGCGAAGTCTGGAGAATGCTTTTCACTGATTCTTCCTCAGGCCTATTGAAACTTCCGTCTCTTGGTGGAGCAGCAGATGCAGGTAATTAAAATTGCCAACATAACGTCCAGGCTAATCATGATTTAGTATTTACCCAGGTTAAACTTCTTAATTGGGGCCCTTATTATTTTAAATTTTGGCTAATACCGAATGGTGCAGCAATATCAGGAGGAAAATATTTTTTCCTTGGCTTAAACACTATGGCAGCAAAGCATGGGTTGACTGAAGTGGATTGCATGCAGACAGCAACTTTTCTGGAGGTTTGTCTATCTTTGTGAGAGTGTATTTAATAAGCACTAGTGATTCAGTTTAGGCATATGCTAGATTTAAAACAGAGAGTCTTGGAGAACTTCAATTATAAATATTTTATTTAAGAATATTGATTACACATGAGATGTCTTTTTTTTTATGAATCTGTGTGCAGTTACTAGTTACACCATGAAGTGTAGTTAAGTATTTGTTTAAACATTTATTTGGCACTGTCCACAGTATGCTGTAAACAATATTAACTTTATATGCTTCAGCTGCAGTGCTTTCTATGTATTCTCTAACATGATTTCATCAATATCTTGTACACAATTATACAGTTACTGAGTGTCAGTAAAAATTATAAAAACACCTAGAGTATTCATAATAAAAGTGAAGATGTGGTAAGACTTCAAATTACTGGACCTTTGCTTCTGTAGAAGTACAAGACTTGCTAGAGACACTAAAACTACTGCACTGATATGTTGAACGAACTAATTCCCAGCATGTGGTCAAACACAGTTCTTGTTTTGACTTTCCTCTTGATGATAATACTCTTATGAGGACAGTGATGACAGTGAGGTTTTGTAGAACACCAATCCACCAGTCCTTTCTCCAGATTTCAACAACCTCTGTTCAAAAACCTGCCTGGGTTCTGACCAGCTGGTACCAGAATTCTGGGTTCTGCAGAGAGGTTTATAGAAATCCCATTATTTCTAAGCTAGCAGAAGTCAGCTTTCTTGAGATGTCCAATACCAGTACTCAAAAATAGGAAAATGGGAAAACCATGATTAAAACTTACCAAAGCAGGTAAGAAACCTTTCACAGTTTGGCAGCTTTAATAAACATATATAAATCCTTTAACTGCTCTCTTATGTACTTAAAAATTGCTGCTAGGGCAACTGTAAAGTCTAAAAGTGGTCCCTCTTTTTTGGTGCATAAATACAAAAGTTAAACTTGCTAAGGAAAAGTCAGATGCCTGCTAGCCAAAGAAAGAGAAGGGGGGAAAATAAAAAGCACCAGAACTAGTTCAAGTCAGCCTTAAGCAAATAGTAAAGAGATGTCCAGAAGAATTTTCTGATGAGGATAAAAGTAACAAAGTGTTGCAGCTTTGTCATCTTGGGGCTTTCTAGAAGACCTCTGAAGCATCAATAACTTAAGAGTAACCTATTAGAACAACACAACTACTTTGCATTATAACCTGCAGTTAGGACTAGGCCTTCACTGCAGTGGCTCTGATGTCAGGTAATGGCTAAGATCAAGCAATTCTGCTGTAGTTCTACAACATCCTTATTCATGTAGAACTTGTAATAGCTAAATTAACGGCTATTATGGCATATTATGGGCAAATGGTAAAATAAGCCCAAATTGAGATTGCTGACAGAGATGGAAATAATGTGCTTCACACAATTTTTTAAGCTTTGTCAAATTACATACATCTCAGTATAGCTTTCTCATCTCTAATTGTAAGAGAAGGCAAGAGTTTTAAAATCCAGGACAAGAAAAGAAGTACTTCACTTCCACTCATGGCACTGCACGTGGCTGCGTACATCAGTGCCTCTGAAGCACTACGTATAGGCTAAAGGCTAGGTAGAGCAGTGTCATGATCCAGGTGGTATGGCAGACTTCAGTTTTCAGGGGAGTAAAGCTTGAAATTATGCTGTAAAATACTGTACTTGGCAGTGGTGGGAAGCAAAGCTTTCCCTGAAACACCTCTTTTGTTCCATCTGCCATTAGAGAATGGCACTTTCTGCGTGGCAGGCATGTGGCTTTTAATACTTGTCGCTGCTTCTGGACACAAGTAAAGCTACTGGGGTTATCTGTGAACACAGACTGTACCAGGTCATATTTAGACAACTTAGGGCCACAGATGCATGGAGGACTCTGCAATTAATAGGACCCAAGGATGGAGGGCCACAGCTTCTGTGCACAGTGTAGGACAGCTGCGGGTACCTGCTGGTGACCAGTACCAATACTCTGCCTGGGTCGAGTTTGCATGGAGCAGCTTGCCTTGGGCAGCATTACAGACAGAACACAACCCTTAGTTTATGACTTTACACTTATCTTGTAAGTGGAGAAGACATGAATTAATGCAAACTAATCTCATAATCAGTTAGTTGTTCAGTGTAAGAGAACGGCTTTTTACTTGAAGTTTGCTAAGATGTCACTGAAAATGTTCAGAAAGAGGTGCGCGTGATGATCCTTGAAGATCAGCGTTGGACGAAAACGAATTGATCTGTCACCACAGCCTCCCAGTACAACACCTAAGACAAGAAGAGTTTCTTTAGTCATTTCCACCATTGTGAGAACTGCATTTTCTGAATATTTGGCAATGTTCATATCACTGAGGAGGGGTAACAGAAGCTTCCCAAATCACTGCTAACCATACAATCACACAGAGTATCATCAGCTGATGGTGTACCATTGAAGCAAATGGCTCTACCTTGTCTCTCTGCTGGCTTAGTTTTCAAAAACAAAACATTACTGATGTCTTTTATACTCTAAAATTTCATTTCACAGTAATTAGATGCATCACACCTGCTTCTTTCAAGTAACAAAAACCTGACAGCTGCAAACCCAGGACCATTAAATTCAAAGAGGATATTAGGCTTCAGATCATGAGGTTCCCCTCCTGAAACAAGGGCTTGTCTAAAGCCCATGTAGTAAAAAGGGGCAGGCAGTTGTAGACACCCATTTTAGGGGACTCTATATATTTTGTTACTAGGTATTACATAAAATTACATAAAATTCCATGTCCTTCCTGTGTGACAGTTAACTTCAATTTTCCTAATCTGTTTCTAGAAGTAAGCCATGCCTAGGTTCACTGCAGAGGAATATTAAAGTGACATCAGAAATCCATGCCGTGCATAGGCCTCTTTAGTAACATCAGACCCAAAGAGAAAGATAAAGGTGCATGTACATGCAACTGACTGGTTTGAATGTTTATGAAAATACATCTGTTTGCAGAAAAGCCTAAATACAGCTTGTTTATAATTCACTTTTGTCCTTGGATAGTGTAGTACACACACCATCCAAAAAAAGACAATTTAAAGCACCACATATCCTGTTTGTCCTCTGAAGCTAAACTACACACAAATTGCCTTACCTTTGTTTCTGGCTATTGTAATTAACTTGTTTCTAGTTGCATCATTTGGAGTGTCAAATGAACAGAACGTTCCTCTTCCTCTAACTCTGCTGATAAGATGGGGGTAACGAGCCTGCAAAGAGAGGTGAGGATGCATGCATGGCAGCTGCTGCAACAGAGGGCACCAGGTGGCAAGCTCTGCCCGCCATTCTGCCACATCTCCTCCGTTTTTGGGGGAGTGGAGCTATTACACACCGTCTGGACATCTGACACAACCTTGTGTCCTGTTTGCCCCTTTCTGACAACAGTCTGAGTAGCCACAGACCTCAAGTGTTTAAAACTGCATGAGGTCAGATCCTAACTGATCAGCAAATTTCCCCTTATCTACAATAAGCTTTCCAAATGTTTACCTGTAAATCCAGCAGCCCGGTCAGTAGTGCTTTCCCTGCATGGGCTGCATTGTTTAGGAGGTCTTCTCTTTTAATAACCTTAATGACTTCAGCAAGCATAAGGTTCTTGGATGGATCTCCAAGCCAGGTGTTAAAAATCCGATAGGGCTTGGAAAAGGATGGAAAAAGAATTGTGGAACATGTTAACAGGAAAATCACTATAATAAAGAAAAGCAAGCCATCAAACTGGTCTTGCAGCATCTGGTACAGCAAAAAGCATGCACTAATCTCATCAAGTCCCCTTGTTTGTTGTAAGAGCAAAATGCAGCTGCCCTGCTCAGCAGGAACAGAGGGCAACAAACCGCTTTATGCTATGAATTTAGTGCTCTCTGTTTTGCTAATCTGACATCTCATTGAAACATGGCTGTAGATGATGTTGAAACCAGCATCGTCTACACTGGTTTTGTCTCAAGCTTTATCTTCTCCCATTTAGTTGCTTCATGTATTACATATAAAATGACATTAGATTAAGTCTTGATAACAGAATTGAAAATGCTTACATACAAGCTCTGAAGATACCAAGTTATCTTACGGAAAAGTTAAGGTGTTATTCAAATTGTGGCTGGTTTCCTGTTGAGGATTACTTCAGCAGGCTAAACCCAGCTCTCCACTCTCTCCCACCAGCTTTATGATCTTTGTGACTGAGAGCAATCAGAATAAACATGAGGAAGTAAAGATGACTCTCATGTAAGCACAAAGCAAGTATCTAAGAAATAGCAGCTCCATCTAGCTGAACCTGCATTACTGAAGGAGAGCTTGCCTCTTCCATGGACGTTACAGCACAATGAAGGGGGCACCAACTAGCAGAAAGTTCCATTTTTCATTGAAAACTCTTACAGCATTTGGCCTGAACTCTTCTTTGTGGAAAAATCCTCCTGTCATCATCTTCTTACTAAATGTCACCACATCAGCTGGATCATCCAGGCCCCAGTGCTCATGGGCCCAGAATTTTCCGGTGCAGCCACCTCCCGTCTGCACCTCATCCACCAGGAACGCACAGCCGTGCTGTGGAGACAGATGGAAAAAGCAGTAGACATGAGTGTACACTTCCAAAACAAAAATACCTCCCCTAGTGAAATGATAAGTACAAGTCAATTACATGTAACTTCCCTCCTTCCTCTGCCTCCACTGCTCCAACTCTCCCCTCCTCAACCACGGACCAATGCTGCCATATTTCCTAAACAGTCTTGAAACTCATTGTGAGTTAGATTTCACAATTAGGAACTCAGATGCTTTTTTCAGAAGGGCAACAGAAACATATTTTCTACCTAAGCTCAAAAGCAAAATACATGTTTTTTGTGTGTGTGTCTATTTTCTTTTAACACAGAGATTACCTAAAAACAACTGGGAGGAGTCTAGGTGGCAGTCAAAGCCTCTGAGGGAAACAGAACCTCATTTCTAGGAGTTTTGTTTGTTTTAGATGAGAAGTCTGAGCTTCCAATCTAAGTCAGACATTTGTGGCACAAAAGCACTACCAGCAGAATGATCTGTTCATTCTAGGGACCTAAAATGATACTGAAAGAACAGCCTTTTCAAATGAATCTGCTGGAAGAGCTACTCATTTTAACTGGCAAAAAAACTTTTTTTTTTTATGTGAAGGACAATTTTGTTGAAGCTGCAGGACAGGAAGATCAAACTACATCATGATACTGTCATTAAAAACAGTTGCTAAGTACTTTTGGCAGATTCACATTTTAGATAAGACAAACCTTTTCACGTCACCTTATTTACGATATCACCCTTGTATGAGCAGCTGTTAACAATGGGAAAAGTTGCTTTTTTCTAAAGAGAGTATTCCAAATATTACTTGTTCTCTGTAAACACACATACAAGCTTCTGATACAGGTGTTTGAGGGGAAAAAAGCAAAAAGTAGGTCTTACTGAGGGCCACTGCTTCTAAATAGGTAACTTCACATTCTGAGTATCAAGGCATCTGCCCTTTTCATTGTTTTATTGAAACATTGAAACTTATGGACAGACTCAATTTGTCTATAACTGCAAGGACCTGAAAAACAAGTATGTCAAACTAAAATTACCCTTACCCAAACCTGCTTCTTCTAAAATTGTTTTAACCCACCTCTACAAATTGGTGTGACCATTTAAAGAACACTACTATGAAATCCAGTGTAAATGAGTCATTACAGAGCAATTTCTTTGTCATTTAGACAGTAGAAGAAAATTTAGTGGCCTGAGGAAACCACTAACTGCACCAAATGTAAGAGAAACTACTGTGCTGACTATAGGAGTAGCTAGTATCTCAGTACATGCATGTAACTATCCCAACTGCTAGTGAGAAGGCTTGTGAAACTCCAGAGTGGTGGGAGAGGAAGGTATCTGGAGACAGGAACAAATAATTTCATGTGTAGTTACCAGTGAGTGAACAATGACATACTTGATTACCTTTCTGGCAATATCTCGTAGCTTTCTGAAGAAGTCATCTGAGGCATGATTGTCCCCACCTTCGGACTGTATTGGTTCTATAATGATTCCAGCCACAATCTTCTTCTTTTTCCTGTACTTTACAATCAGATCTTCCACCTGTAAATCAAACATTTATGCTACATTCTCTTTTCAGGACATTCTGACATTTCTTTCCCAGAAAGATTAAAGCTCAGCACCAGCACGTCAACTCTTCAAAGCTACTTCTGGTTATAAAGGTGTCAGGAACCACGAGGAATCCACAAACACTTCATCCAGGATTTAACACTACCCTCTTGTTCCTAAACAATGAAGCTTAAACCATATCCTGAACCATATTGTAACTAACTGCATAGTTGTCTACGATGGTGTGAAAGGTCCTTCAAACTTCAGCTGGAGATACCATTGAAACCACTGTAGTTTGCTGTGCCACTACTGTCATTCTCTTATATTAAAAATGAAAAGTAGATTTTGTGTCAAAACAACTCATCTAATGTATTAATGAATGCAATCTGGGAAATTTGCCTTTTCTAATCACTCACTTAAGATACTTCAAAATTAATCAGATGAAGAGGTGAAGAAACCCTGTTGCTGATAAGGGGCTTTCAGAGAAGTTCTAATTAACCTTGTAGTGCCAGTTGCTGTGATTAGTAGTGTCATTTGTATTTGAAATACCACTTAACAGCTTTCAAGGCCCACAGCCTGTGTAGGCTGTGTAAAGTAACGATTTCCAAAGGGAGCCAGGAAGCAAATTTACAGACTTTCAAGAGACTGTTCAGCTTTTTTTTTTTTTTTTTTTTTTTAAAGAATGGCTTCAGGTCTGTGGATTGATTTTTCACATCCCACTTTCCTTCCAGCCCAATAAGCTATTGTGGTGAGAATGTAGGCAAGCGATTTGCTATGCTTTCAGTTTTCCCTGAAGTTATGATGCAGGTTTGAATGAGAAGTCTCTCCAATCCAGCTATGCGCAGCCATCCACGCAGCGCTGCTGAGCTCCATTCAGCACATCACAGCCCACTCCTTGCTAGTCAGAATGTTCTAGATAGCGCACTGTTTCTGTTCCAGCCACAGGGCACATCATGCCTTGCTCCCCAAAGCATTCTCTCACGAACGAGCCCTTGCAAATGACAGATCCTGGATCCCTGGAAGCCCAATAGGGAATCCCATGGTTCTGGTACTTGTGGAGTTTGCCTCCCTTGGACTCGGTTCTGCCCACCTTTCCCTTCTCCTGTGCTAGGAAAGGCACTGAATCTCTGCCCACTCACTCCCTGCAGCTGTAGGCAGGATCAGAGCTCTACACCAGAAAGCTAACACAGAAAACCTGAAAAAAATGAAATATTGGTACAGGTTCTCTTTGCAGAGTATTATACACACTGAGCTCTTAGTCCATGTCCCCCTGCAAAATCTGGCAGGCTACTTCACTGTGATATAATAAGCAAGAGAAATTTCACTTTAGTATAATTCATGTAGACCTTAATTCACAGTAAACTGGCTGTTCTTCTGAAAAGCAAGGACAAACTTCTATCTGTAAACAACAGTGAATGCTATTTTAATCACGTGGTGTTCCAATCCCTGAAAACATTCTTTTAGTGAAAAGCAAGTAATCCTACTAACACTATTCATCATTTCAAAACAAAATAACAGAAAGCTGCCAGTGAATTTTTACCTCCTCTAAACAACGGGCTTCTTCCTGTTGATTCTCTTTCACAAAGTCTTCCAGAGGATACTTTAGTCTTGGAAATGGAGCAATAGGCCAGTCCAGAGATGGAATGTCCAGTTTGTGAATTGCTTTAGAGTGAGTTGTAGCTAAGCAACCTAAACCCAGAAACACAAGAATTAGAAAAACACCTGACTAGGAACAATACAGGAAAAAAGCTACCAAGAGGTGAAAAATTGCCTGACACCAGGACTTTCTTAACTGCTTTTCTTTTTCTTTTTCTTTCTTTTTTTTTTTTTTTTTAAAAAAGTCTTCCTTAATTGCTCCAGGTTTTTCTTTTCTTTTCTGAAATACTGACTAATAGGATTTAGTCAAACTTTAGTGGAGTGCTCTAACTTTTAAGCGTCACTTTCCATATGTACTATTCCACAAGGACAGGAGAACCTCTATCCATCTGAAAGCAGTGCTCAGTCTAGATGGTTTCACCTGTTTAAAGAAAACCAGTTTCAAAGCTCTCAATTACAGACATGCTGGGTAACACGTTTGTAACGGGGACTGATCCAATATAACATGGTAACAACAGGTGACATCACATTTGTATATTGTGGTAATTTTACCCCAGGAGGCAGGAGGGAAGGTGCTTGACTTACCCATGGTCCTGCCGTGGAAGCCGCCCATGAAGGATAGCATAGCGTAGTCAGGGCAGCCAGGGGGCTGAAAGCAAAGCACAGTGGTCAGCACGTGGGGCCGCAGGAGCGCGGCAGGGCCGCTGCTGTACGCAGCCCCCGCAGACACCCTGCCCTGATAGGGCCATGGCCCTGAGCGGGACATGGGGTCGGAGCCAAGCTGCTGCCCCTCGCAGCCTGCCCACAGGTTTCCTCTTCAACATCACCATCAAAAACTGCTGTACTGACACATTTAAACAACGTGTTGATCATCCCTTAAGATCTTCCTGACCTCATAAAGTATATCATTGGTATTAAAGAATATTTGGCAATTTATACTGCTTCGTAGCTTTATTTTGCACATGAACTGACACGTCAGCAGAACATTGAGTACAACGCACTTTTTGTACAAACTATGAGCACACATGTACTGCGTGCCCAGGGCGCGGTGCTGGCGGTGGCGTCTGTGTGAGGAGTGGCCGGGGCTGCCTGGTGCCCGACACAGCCGGGCCCAGCCGGCTCCAGGCTCTGCCGAAGGGCACAGCGGAGCCTCTCAGTGCTGCCACGGGACACAGGTTTCAGCCTGAGCAGAGCTCTCCTGGTAGGGAGAGGAAAAAAGTGACCCACACTGCAGCCTGCAGAGGACCCCAGCCAGCTACAGGCTCAAGGCTCAAGGGTCCAAAATTTGCAATTGGATTCTGAGGAATCGCCCCAAGAAAGGGGGATGAGTTGCCCTCTGAAAATTGCTCTTCCCCCTGCAACTATAAAGAAAACTCGGAGAATTAACTCAAGTGGGAAACCTAATGTTTAGATAAACTTGGACAAAAAGTGATCATCAGTGTCACAAATCTTTAGTCATCTCACAGAACTCCTACTCCTTCAGGTCAAGATATGCCATCCTCTTTTCTGTACTGGCACAGCCACCTGTCTGACATGGCTGAGTAACATCAGAGAACTTTAAAAAGAAATTCTCAAGACAAGTAAAACCAAACTCTCTTCCTCCACATTTTTAAAGCCAAATGAGTTCCCTAACTCCATGCAAATGAATTGAATACGTTTCCCTAGAAATGTGCAAGAGTCAAACTAAGATGAGCAGATTATTCATTTCTAAGATATGTATCTCAAAAAGAAATTAAATTCACCATTTTCTGCTATTGCTGCATGTAAGACTTGTGACTGGCAGGAGCAAGACCACCTCAGTTGAAAGTTCATAGGATTTCAGGTTTCTCAGCTGCATCTTAATTTCCTCATCCCACCCGTTGTTAACAGTTAGTCAAATTTTAACTGTCCCCCTGATAAATTTTAAGCCATAAAATTACAGCTTCTGGAAAAATAAAAAGGACTGTTAATATTTGTAAAAAAAAATTGCATGTATTAATGATCTCCATGGACCCACCCACCACTTTGTTCCCTTTCTAGTAAGTGGTATTTCATGAAATAAGGGAGATCTTCCCAAAATTCACAATTGGGAAGGATGCAGAAGAATACTAGCAGCTGGTCTTGAATATTTTGGAAACAGTCTGTCTTTCACCATTTTCTAAATTTACAAACCTTCAGGATAGGAAAGCCAATTTAACCCCAATATTCTTTTATAAAACCACAACAATGTTACATGTGTAGGTGTGGTAAAAAAAGCAATGTTACCTGGTTAATCATGCAAGATTCCAGTTCCTCTTTTGTGACATTATTATGGCCCCTCTCCTTGTTCTGCAAAAAAGCAAACCAAACAAAAACAGTTCTCCTTCAGTTGTAACCAATGAATTTTTAGCTGAGTCACAAATTAATAATTCCAGTATTTCAATCTAGAGCCAATGAAGACATTGAGTGTGGTTCCTATGACTGCAATATGCATTTAATAAAACAAACTATTTTAGATAAATGACAATTTAAGATGTCGGCTCAACTATAGGAGAAAGAAGACCATTTCAGGCAGGTAAGTCCTAAGGAATACATGAGAATTTATTTTAGTTTTTAAGTTAAACCATTGCTGGAAGAAGAGGAAACAGATCACACTACATAGGTAATCACATGGTTAACCAAAGAAAGAATAAGCAGTAATGCTACATACATTTTCTTCATTTTGTTTATTTTTTCATTTCTAAAGTTGTGTCAATAAGAATTGAAAGCTTAGATGAAAACTTTTAAATAGATTCTATACTATATTGAATAAAAATCACATCACAACCTGGAGAGCCTCCAAGCCTTACTACTCTGTTTTATAATAGCAGTCATGATGACAAATAAATTCTGATTTCTACATCCAAACCTCCCCCCCAAAACAAAAACAAAACACTTTTAATATTTTACTCACTCTGTACCACATAAATATTGCTTTAAATGCATTTTCATTTGAGCAGGATCCACAAGACATGGTAATCACCTGTGGCAGACCCTTAGGAGCCACCTGTCAATGAAGAGAGCAAATTACTCCAAAATATTAAGCACAGGTATAGCGTAAATTAAACATAACATCATCAGTTTCAATATGATGGGAGAGCAGTCATGCCTGGGATGAGGAAAACAGATTCTAACTACACCTGAGAACGCTCATCTCAGTTTCAGTCCCCAAAGATCTTCCAATTTAGAACAGGAAAAACACACTCAACATGTTCTGCTATCTCTTATGAAAGCACAGTGAATGGAAGTTAGTGAAAATGCAGTTTGTTATCAGTTCTTGAATCCACACTGAAAGAGGCAGGATCTGTACAAAGCAGACACATCACCCTCTCTCATCTGTCAAGTCAGAGAAAAAAGGTTCGATTTCATCGCTTGCTGGTTCTAGTCTCTTGGAAGAGGGAAGGCAGGTGGGAAAATAGATAATCTATAATGTTCCTTGTTAAAATCCATAACATCCTTTGATATACCTGTGTCCCTATACACAAAATGTGGCACCTCATCACTGCTATCCCAGACTTACTGATAACAAAGATTCCTTCAGTCTTTCTGCAAAGTTCTCTGGAGGTAAAATCCCTAGAGCAGGTCTGTTGATAAAAGTGCTCTACAAAGACAAATGAAGAGAAGTTGTTATTTTCCAGCATTACATGAAAAATACTATGTTGATATCAAGGCAGTTACATTGAATTCTAATTACAAATACCGACCAGAAATTTGTAGACATGGCACAAAGGGTTTTAAAACCAGATGATAATATAATGTCTTAAATTAAGTTTTTCCATCTAATCCTTAATATTTTATTCTTACAGGGTACCTTAGAAAAGGTGTATACTAACTGGTAATTACATTTCCTCTTCTATATTGCCATTTTAGTCACCCAATTTCAATTTTCCTTATACACAGGAAATATGCCTTAAAATCTTAATTAATTGCCTTCAGTTGGAGTAGCTAAATCTAAATTCAATTAAGGTAACAGCACTTTCTTCCTTTTTGGGTTTCTAGTAAGACCATTTCCTAACACTGTGGTTATAAACATCCTTCAGATACTATTACAACGGTATTTGAGGGAACAAGACCAACATAGACTTAAAAGATAGGTACTACATCTGAGAGGTAACACACATGCAACGATCAGCAATGCCAACAGTAAAAGAAAATAGATTCCTGACAAAAAAACTTGTATACAGCCACGCTGTCTCCCTTCTGGACTCCTCTGTCATGCGCAGTAGTGGGCAGGGTAGCAAGATTGGCAAGAAGCTACCTTGCCTGCTATTCTGTCACTAATCAGTGATGGGCGTTTAATCAAACTCAAAAACATTGACCATGATATATCCAGACAAGTCGGTGAAGATTCTTTTCAACCATGTACTGTTTTTGTGAAGCTTACTGATATGTACTGGATTTTTTTCCAGTTAAATATTTTCTGTTCTAGTGCCTTCAGTTTGCACGGTCACCCTTCTTAGTGCCTCAGCCTGAATTTTAAGTACATTCATTATTATGGTGCATTATAATAAAAGATTGCCAGCCTGTCAGTTTAATAGTATTCATAAAATCACAGAGGTTGCTAAACACCTCTAAGATCATGAAGTCCAACCATTAACCTAGCACTGCCAAGTCTACCTCTAAAGCATGTCCCTAAGCACCACATCTACATGTCTTTTGAATACCTCCAGGGATGGTGACTCAACCACTTCCCTGGGCAGCCCATTCCAAGGCTCCACAACCCTTTCAGTGAATAATTTTTTCCTAATAACCAACCTAAGCCTCCCCTGGTGCAACATGAGGCCATTTCCTCTCGTCCTATTGCTTGTTGCTTGGGAGAGGAGACTGATCCCCACCCCGCTACAACTTCCTTTGAGGTAGCTGTAGAGAGCGATAAGGTCTCCCCTGAGCCTCCTTTTCTCCAGATTGAATAACCCCAGTTCCCTTGGCCACTCCCCATAAGACTTGATCTCCAGACCCTTCACCAGCTTCACTGCCCTTCACACACTCCAGCACCTCCACATCGTTATTGTAGTGAGGCGCCCAAAACTGAACGCAGTACTTGAGGTGCAGCCTCACAGAGGGTCAATCACTTCCCTAGTCCTACTGGCCACACTATTTCTGATATAAGCCAGGATCTCGTTGGCCTTCTCAGCCACTTGAGCACACTGCTGGCTCATATTCAGTGGCTTATATGCTCACCTCTTCTTTTTTCCTTTCCATTTCCTGATTGAGGCCTGCCCTAGTTCAGGTGCCACCACTGCTGAAACAGTCTCCACGGCTGCAATGTGACTCCTCCTAAAAGTGCATTCCCACAGCCTACCTGGCTGAACTCATGCCTGCTTCCCGGAATTTCTTTTCTCCAAACTAATCAGTCAGCAAAACTGAATCTTTGCCACTGCGAGGGCCTTGGTAATCACAGAAGCGACTATAGGAATGCAGACTTCCAGTACCTATTTGAAGGTTACAGAGAAGATGAAGCCCAGCTAGAAGCTATTCACTGGGAAGATGAGAGGCAATGGGCTTAAGTCAAACCATGAGAGGTACTGATTGAGTGTAATGAAAAGCTTTTTCAGGAAGAGGACAGTGCAGGTTGCCCAAAGAGACTGCACTGTCTCCCTTGGAAGTTTTCAGGTCCCTGGATAAAGCCCTGAGCAACCCAGTCCCATCTCCCAGTTGACCCTCTCTGAGTAGGAGGTTGGGCCAGAGACCTTCTAAGTCCCTTCCGACTTGAACTGTCCCACCGATCATATGAACCGGTCACGGCAGGATTCACACCTTGGAGAAAGATAATTTTGGTGTTAGTGAACAGCAGCTGGTGGAAGGCTGAGCCTGCTGCCCACAAAAGTGATTTTCAAGAAGCTCTGGAAAAGTCCCTCTTGGTCTCTCCTCGGTCCACTAACGGAGATGAATTTGTTGTACATAAGCATTTAATTTAAATGAGGTGTCATGGATTAAAATTACCTACAAAGCAATGATAAAGCAATCTTATTTGCTTCACAATGTGCTACTTTTTATTTGAAATTACATTTGCTCACAAAAGGTCAAGCTCAATAAGTTTGCCTACTGGAAAGCATTATTTGCCCTCTATTTTTTATTTTTTTTAGCAAGTCAACATTGAAATTACAGGGTGAGTTTTGATGACTTAAGTCTTTATGGGTCTCCAGAGGGGACAGACTTCAACCCAAACTTTTACATATTTCATCATCCTTCCATCTTTTTCCTTACTAGAGGTACTCACTTATTCAGAGCACAGTAAGATGTGTGAGAGGTCATACTGTATATGTAAGAACACATCATAACTCTTAGGCATATCCAAAAATCACACAAGCTACAATAAAGAGTGAGCTAGGATGTAGTAACTCATGCAAGAGTGTTAGTTCCAAAACAGTATTTGTTTCAACAGACTCAAGCTTAAAAAAAAACATAATGATGTTACTGGCAGATAACCACTAAGTTTTTAACACATATGAGAATTCTTACTTGACTTTTTACCTCAGTTTAGAAGGAAATTTTCATATAAAGTTAGAGATATGAGAACATAAATCTGTCATGAATTTGATTAAGGGTTGTCACAGTCAATTGACAACATTTGCCATTAAGCAGAAGAGCGTATTTGTCTTTTGTTGTTTATGAGATGCTCAGTACTGAGAAAAATAGAACATTGACATCACGCTGCTACGGTCTCAAATGAATAGATAAATATTCTGTTCTTTATAGCTGGCTATAAAGAGGGTACATGAAGCATTACAAATAAACACCCCCCTCCCCAATCTCTTCAAGAAAACACCAATCCCATTGCTAACAATAAACAAGAGCCCTACATCAGCGTGTATTACTAAGAAAAAAAAAAAAGAAGAAGAAAAAAAAGTATTTTCACAGCAAAGCTGGTACTTTATCTGGACTAAAGGCTGATGAAATCATAAGCGTGCCATCAGGCACAGACAAACAGTTTTAGTGCCACCTTTTCTTCTGAATTAATGCAGGATTCAGAAATTGGAACAGGGGGTACCAATGTTTTTGATGCTTTTATGCAGGCGAGATAGGTTTTGGTTGCACCGCATTTGGACTTTGGAGGCAGCTGATTTAATGCCGGCTTCTAGCTGGCAGCCTATTAATTTCCATTTTCCAGCTGACAAATTAGCAACTGTTTTTTTTTTTTTAATTGTGTTTTAAATCTGACTTTGCCTACTGTTGCATTATAATGAAGGCACTGTTATCTCCTCAGAAATCATTTTTATGAGTTACTATTAAGTATTTAGAAATATTAGTGCTTCCATGATATCCAGATCTGCCTTTGATAACTCTGGGATTTCCTGCCTCATTGGTGGATTTTTTTTATCTTTTTTTTTTTAAAAGAAGTATTTTGGTTCTGGGAAAGGCAGAGTTTTTTCTCATCCTAAAGATCTGAGAACTCTCTGTTAAGCAAATCAGCTCAGGGAACTCAAGCGTCTGCACTTCTGTCACGTGTTGGCTCAAGCTTTGCACCCTTCTGGGGTGAGCCAGCAGGCTCTTTAGGAAGGGAAATGAGAGGCAAGTGACTGAAGAACAACGTGACGTGAGCAATGCCTTGCCGGTAGCACGGACAGCCATTCCTGGTTTGCAGAACCCGTGGCTAACTCACTGAAAGACAGCACAACCACCAAGCATGTATTGAAGTGTAGCCAAAAGCCAGTGCAGCTCAGTTTTGCATGGCTACATTCCAGGTTTTCAGTTAAATCTCATCTCTGTGCACCAATATCTATGTACCTTACACATAAGCTATTGTGTAAAAAACAGTTACAATTAAAAAAAAAAAAAAAAAAAAGGCACAAGGTGACTGTGGAACTTCAATCCAAGAAGTGAAAAACTAATGCCTGAATTAGAACATAACTTTATTTCAACTATTTCCGTAAGTCGATCTAGATTATTTCCAAACATTGTCAGTATAGTGTTCGTGAAATATGAAGATATTTTTTTTTAGAAGCACTTCTTCAGTTCTGAAATCATCCTGTTGCCGTAGTCCAACTATTTTAACTTTTCAAGGACATGTCAGTGGTTTAGTCAATTTAGTACTTCAGAGACGTGAACCAGCCACTAACTCCCCTGCTCCTCCCCAAATGAAAACAAACCAATACCAGAAGAAAACAGCAACAAAAATAAATGGAGCATTCCAGATTTAAAGTGCCATTTTCATATTCAAAATACTGTATTCTCTCTCAAGGACTTGTGCTTGCTTTCAGCATCTAAAACCTTCAGTCGAGCATTGTTAAAATAATTAATTGGAAGCACTACGCTTGAAGTATGACTTAAAACTGTCTGCAAATGTATCAAGTGCTTCCATCACTCAAATGTTTACTTCTTACAAATCTTCACATAATTTTGGACATCTTAAACACTACCAAGCTGTTTTCATCTAGTGAGAAATAACAAAAACAGTTCCTACCATTCTTTAAATGGAGTTACTAAGTGTTGATTATCAGCCTAAGAAAAATTGAAGACTGCCACCAGGAGGGAGGGGACGCCTTCAGGTACTTAATGTCTTAATTCACTTACCAAGTTCTGTGGCTGCTGTAGAAGCTTTATCAGAGAGGGATGGCTGTAACCTAATTAAAAAGAAAAAAGAAAGAAAACATTTGTATCTGGTTTATATAAACTAATGTAGAGAGTAACCTAGAGAATAACCTCATTCAGTTCTTAACTCAATTTGTTTGACTTGTGTGTGTTTTAGCTATCAATAATACTTCTTCTTCTGAAGTAGGACAAACCTCGTATTTATCAAAATGTATTATCTAGAACTTCAGAAAAAAAAATGATGCACAAAAATAGCACAATGTAATTTAGTATTTACATTTAAAAACTGAACACAAAAAAAAGAAATTAACATGATGTAGATTGTTGGACAACTGAAACATCAGTTTCCACCAAATATTGCAGGTCCGACGTTACTAAGTTTGCTTGCTCTTATTGCTAGGTCTCCTGTGTACATTTGGTTTCTCTACAGTACAATACCAAACCTCTCCTCTTCCTCAGCTGAGAGCAGAAGCCACTTTTGGCCAGTACAGCCTCTACAAGCCGTAGTTTTTGCTGGCTGTGGTACAGAGCCGTGCCTGTCCTCCCGCCTGAAGCAGGCTACTCACCATGCCTGCCCACATCACCCTGATTTCCTTCACTGAGCTCTGCCCACCCTGCACACGTTTCAAAAACAGCTTCTCACAGTCGCCACTAGAGGAGAGCTCCCTAAGCAGGTGTGTCCGTTTACAGTAGCCAGTACTAACTACACTTCGTCTCATACCACTTTTTACCTTTCTTGAATATCTGACAAATCAACCCTAGCACAGCAGCAGCTTTTTTCCCTTCCTCTCCACTGTGTTTTGTTTTTTGTTTTTTGTTTTTGTTTTTTACCAACTGGATTTTTCTTCATTGTAAAACTTTTTTTCCCTCTTTTAAATATTAACTGATTTCCCAAAGAAAGCTCATTAAACAATTCTAATTTCAATGCATTATAACGTACCCAGATGCAAAGTACCAAAATATCCGCCAGGGCTCTTTGTCCCTCGGCAGAGCTGTGTGGACGCGCAGCGGTGCTGTGCTCAGAGATGGATTTCATTGCCGATGCGTGCAGTGAGCACATGTCAGGCAGACCCAGCAGGGACAAGCACCGGACTCGAGCAGAATTTTGCCTATGGCCTGACAGCACTCCGGGACATCTGTGGCAATAGGATGGCATTCATCGCTGCCATCCTCTTAATCCTTCTGAATGGCCCCTCTATGCAAGATGCTGTCAGACCTGTTCTGAGACTTGCCGTACTGGCTTTTATGTTATCTGGGCTTTCACTTACATACACATATGTATATGCACTCACACCCACTTGCACCCATGAAGATGCGTACTCCTCTCCTGCACACTGCAGATGTTTATGCACGACCATGAACTATCTCACCACCAGCAGAGGTATGTGGACAGCCACACACAGGCAACTCAGAAACTCATATTTTAGTACCAGCTTTCATTACAGTTTATGTTGGAGTATTTTTTTCAGCTGTAAACGCCTAAAGCTCTACATCACTTCCCCCAATGCGTGTTCCTCATGAGAATGTATTAAAACGTTAGGATCCAACTCTTATGACCACAGTGTGAATGAATTTAGGGTGCTCGTGCAGGCTCTGTCTGTCACCGGATGCCGAGCTGAGTGCAGCCCAGGCCAGGTGGCAAGCAGTGCTAACGCTGCCGTTTGGACCGTGGTAACTGTCCCAGCCGATAGAGAAAATGTCTGCATTTTCCTTCCAGAGGAAATAAAGGACCCTCCATTTAATAGCACTTGTCTTCTCCATACAAAGTCTTTAGTTTTCAGCACATCAAGACCTTGGAGAGATCAATTCTCATCTCTCAGCTACTGCCAGTGGCCAGGTGAGACACTGAGTTCAAAACTGCTGCAACTTTAGAGCTTAGGGATACGGTTTAGGGGATGATTTGTTAGTGTTAGGTCAGAGGTTGGACTCGGTGATCTTGTATGTCTCTTCCAACCTAGACTTTCTGTGATTCTGTGAACTTCCTAACTGCATCTCTGCGAATGCGAAAACCCCTTGAACTGTCATTTGATACTTCCTTGGTGCCCTTTTCCTTTGGCTTTTTTTTTTTTTTTAATCTTTCTCCCTTTCTTATGTGACACTTACATTCGCTAATTCCTAATACATGAGTACCTCACCCTCAGCAGTCAATACTTGCTCTATTTTCTTCAGCATGTGGCCAAATGTAAAGCAACTACCCTGAAGGGATGGATTGCAGCAGACTGAGACCAGTGTAAGTGAGGATCAGACCCTTTGTGGTGCTTGCAATTTTGAAATAACAAACATCAACCATCAACATACTTTTTTTTTAAGTTCTGTTTACTTTCACTCATTTGCCTTCATTCATCCTGCACTGGCCATTGTCAGTACTTATTTCCAAAGAAAATATATCTGTCAATGTATTTACATGGAGGAAGAAACTAAAATCCACAGCTTTTACTAATCCACAGCTTTCTACTAATCTTTTTTATATTTGCAGTACTTCACCCTGCATTTCAAAATGTTGAAATCATTACCATGTATTTTGAAAAAAAAAAAAAAAAAAAAAAAAAGAAAATTAGCAACAGTAAAAGAGCATAAATGAATGAAAACCACCTACCGTACCTAGGTAGAAGCAGCAGCTTTTTTAATTGATTGAAAATAAAAACAAGCTGCTTTTTATTGTAGCAGTTAGAGCTGTCTTCTAAAACACCAAGTGAGCTATTAAATGAAAAATCTTAAACACGATGCGAGGAGTTGTTTCATCTGTTAGCACTTCAGATTTAACAAGACAAAGGTGCTTAATTTATGCTCTATAGGAAAACTTGCTTACTTGAAGGTAAACAACGTATCTGATGCAAAACCAACCAACCAAACAAAAAAGCAATGGAGCCCAGAAAAAAAATATTATAGGCCTGATTTTTAATTTCTGAATGCCAAAGCCACTGACTAGCACCATCTTTTACATTCCCTTGTAGAAACAGTTTGAAACCTCATCTTCCCTACCGCTCAAGAAGTCAGCTCTAATTTTATTACAAAAACATATCACGTCCTTGAATTCCTCACTCTAGTTGAATGACAATAGCCCTTATTATCCTGTCTGAGCAGTGGAGTATTTGGCTACTATGTTAACAAATAAATTTTAAATTCCCTTTGAATGTTTTAGTTCAAAACAAAGCAATATCCAGTTTTACACCTCATACTGAAAAAAAAAACACAACAAACCACAACAAAAAACAACCGTTAAAATTAGTAGGAAGATAATAGAAGTGGTTATTTGGACACAGACAACTAAATCCACATTGCACCTGCTGTCACGGGAAGAATTTTGCTTAAGCTTGAGCTTGAGGGAGTGACTCGGCTAAGAGCTGTGTCATTGAGCGCTGTCGCTGTGCGTACAGCTGAGAGCACCTTTGAGAGTGTGTATTAACGTTTCAGAAATCTCCAAATTAAACTTTACTTAAGTTTGTTGTAAATAACTACCATTGCCTAGAAAACTTAACCATTAATTCTAAAACTGCATGTAAAAATGTGAGATTCTGCTGCTGGTGGTAAGTTTGAATGAAGAATGGGAGAGTTTGAAGGAGATACCTTGGTATTTCCTCTTATGTAACACAAATTCGAGGCTGCTGCTACTACCCATAACCAGTTTGTTTCCATCCACACAAGATGCTTTTGCTTCCTTTCTCTTATCTCATGCCAAGTGGCTCAGTCTTCCTCCTCCTAACATTCCCTGTTCCACTGGTGCATCCTTGTATAGGCCCTGGTTAAATAAGAGGGAATCCTTGAACCCTGACTATCTAAAAGAGTAGGTCAGTGTGTAGGAGGATGCTGAACCGCTATGTGGGTTTATATTCATAAAACTAACACCAGAACTAATTGGTTAAGTAACTATTCTGTAACTATTGCACACAAAGTCAAAAAGCTCTTAGGCTAAGACAGCAGTGGTTTGTAGCTTTTTGACTCCACTCCTAACTACTTTCCTATAAGAAGTGACAGAGCTGGCTCTGAGAGAAGGGCACCCACTTCATCAGTGTTGCTGATCAATGTGGCAGGAAAGAACATATCCTCAGGCTCATGAGTGTCCCTGTCTGCAACAGGAAAAAAACATGCAGCCTGCTAAATTAATGAGATGGAGGAAGTCCTAAGAATCCATTTGACCTGAACACCAGGCTGCTGCCAGCAATACCAAACCACAGCTCTCTGAATCTCCCCGAAAAACAACAGACCTTGCCAACAATAAAAAGACAGATGATTATTTCATTTGCTCTTCCAGGCAGTTTGCTAGTTAACATGTCTTGCATTTGGCTCCATGGGGTTTCTAACTATTATGCAGATTAGATACAGGTTTAAAGAAATACATTGTGTTATGATTTCCCAAAAAAAAAACAAGTGGTAGAAAAAATAAACAACTTTTAATTTTTGTTTGCTTTTTCAGCATGAAACAGTCCAAAACACCTTTGCCTAGAGTTTTTTTTTATATATATATTTCTTATCTCTCTGCGCAGTCATGAATTACCTCTCACCCTCTACTGATAAGTATATTCTAGTGTAGCAAATCATTATTAAATCTTGTGGAGTTCTGACAGATTCATAAAAGATTTTATTTGATTTACTTGTAGAGATAAGCACATGCAACGAGCAAGCACCTTGATCTGAGAACATCAACTCACACAGAATTCCCAACACGATTTTCTTTTGGTGTCCTTGTTCTGGTTCTACCCTTGTCCTGGTTCTTTTAGAACCTCTGTCACCAAGAGGGACATTATTAGTGGCCTTTGCAGCTTCACATAGTCTGTCTTGTCGTTTCATTCAACTTAAAAAAAAATAATTCTGTGTGTTCGATCAGATTTAGGTCAGCCTGTAAGTATTATGTTTCCATTTACTCGTTGCTGCACATCACAGAACCCCTACATGGGAAGCCATATAAAGCACTTTACTATAGCTCTTAGGTGACTGAGGAACGTGTCATCTAAAAAAAAAAACAAAACAAAAACAAAAACAAAAACTCGTCCTCAAGAAGGAGGAACTAGATGGCTTTGCTGAAGACCAGCTATATGTACTGGAGTCTGTCATGTCCATGTCATCAAATTTCAACCAACCAGAGAAAACTGCAGAAGCCTCAGCTATCACACCACAGGACGAGCAGACCTATCTCAAGATAGTTAATAGATCTCCGTTCTGTTCTGGTCACAGATGATCTTAAGAGCACATCTAATAATGCTACAGACGTTAAAAATAATTTATTTAAATATAATCTTAATCAAATCAGGCATTATTGCAGATTATTAATATCACATATTACAATTATGGCTCTGGCCATAAAACAGACCCTATTAACAGACAATTGTTGCTAGCTATAGTTTAGACAAGAAGAGAAAAAATAAAAAATAAAATAAAGAAACAAAAAAAAGCGCTAGCCATCAGCTGCTTTAACTTACCATCATGCTAAAAATGTCAGAAAAGGCTACATGGCATTTAGGATGCTTAAACACTGAGCTGTTCAGCTATTAAGAAATAGCTGAACATATTTTTAACAAGTTTTACCCATTAGGAAAGTATTTCTTTCCTCTTGTGGATGCAACAACATGAACACCACTGACCCAATTTCTGACTTCTTAAGAAGATCTTTGTCCATGTGAAAGGACAACAGATCCCAACTATTATAAAAGTAACGAGACTGAGAGCTTTTATGTGTACCCAGCACTTTTTTTTTTTCTTTTTTTAATTTGTCTTCTCTCTTAGCTAATGCCAGTGCTCCCAATACTCTGTGAGTTTTACTGAAATAAGTAGAAATTGGACAACTGAAAGACCTGGGCTGGATGGAGAAAGGGGTTCTCACTAAAGCTATTGGCTCTAGACACTGCTTATCACAAGTCAGCTCCTTTAGAGGAACTGCCCACTGGACACCCTGATACTTGCAAGCCATTAAACAGATACCTTTACATATTAGTAATAAAGTTCACTTAAGATAATACTAGTGCTTAAATATTTTATACACAAAAATTGTATTACAAGAGGTATGCTTGTACCATCATGAAAGAAAACATCAGAAAATCTCAGTGCACTGTCTACACAACCTTCATTTCATTCTTTTGGTGTACGCACTGATTAGCTGATTAGAGATGAGTTTTTCCAAAACAGCTTTTCTTGTTTGAAGAATGGGAGGTCTTCAAAACTGAACACACTTCCTTTCCTAGATCCCTAAAATCCAATGCCATTTAGATGAGGACTAGCATACAAGCATCATGCTTCTTTGTCTCATTCCTGTTTCTACAGTAGTGCTGACAAAATTTTCTCAGTGTATTCTCTAAAGGGGAAAAATATCTAGAAAATGTGTTGATGAAAATTAGCTACAAACATTAAAGAGTTCTGAAATTATTGCACATTTCTTAGGGTGCTACATGACAGCAAAACTGTCTGCAAAGAAGATTGGGATAGTTGAAAACCTATTGCAATCTCAAGGTCCTAGATACCAAAAATGACCTGAACATCACTAAATTCTCTTTCCCAAAAGGGAGGCCCACAGGGATGCTTTTGAGTCATCGTTGTTTCTATACATAGCATAACATCTACTTTTTAAACTACAACAGTTCTGCTCTTTTTGTTTCTGCAGAAATATATTGTTAAGCAACTGAGAGGAAACATGGAACTGCAGCGAACAAACGAAATGCCTACCAACGCCTGTCTTCCTTGCAGTTGGGGCCTATGTCTCTGCCCATGTTTTTTTATTCTTGAAATGCTCCACAAAAATCAAGCAACTTTCCCAAGTACTTGACAAGTCTCTTGTTTGGTCCCTGAGCCCAATTATAGCCTGCCACCCCATTTCTGCTTGAACTCAGCACCACAGGTTCAGTGTTCGGCCTTGTTTCGCCTTACTGGATTCCATATAGCCAGCTTCTTTTTTCAGTTCTTTTGAGCCAAGTATGTTAACTAAAGTGCAAAACATGTTTTCATGTTAAAATCATTAAGTTATGTTTGTTATATTAATGTTTAAAAAAAGTAACAAACTATTACACAATCACAAGGTATACCAATCCAAGCACAGACAGCCTGAACTGTGGAATTGCATATACAAATTAAAATTAGTATTAGAGCTTCTTCCAGATACCACTCTGTGCTCCAAGTGAGCAATAAGCACTGAATTTTTAACCCCACTTCCCCAGCTACTAAAAAGCTCCACTGCATAATACACAGCAGCGTTGTACCCTGATTGCAACAAGACATAAATTACATCAGCTTTGTGTTTTGTTGCTGTTAATCAACCAAGTTCTTTGGTAGTGGCTGACAGAAGAAAACAATAGCTTGAGGACAAGGCAAAATGTTGGTATAGCTGTTTCTTACCTATCGGGATGGATGAAATCTGAGAGTAGAGATCCAGCATGCGATTGCCATCTACGTCTACTAGGTAGTTCCCTCGGCTCTCTTCATAATTGCAAAAAAAGTGTACAGCTTCTGCATTCTTAAAGAGAAAAAACAAACAATGAAAGCTTTAAGTAGCAGCAGTGTGGAGGAAGCAACAGTAAAATCTGATAAAAATATCTAGTGGTAAAATATAAAGACACATTATATCCGTTCCATGGGAATTAACTGTAGAGCTATTTTTATAGAGACTGTTAAGAATTATCTGTTCTAATGAAAAAACGAGGCAGAAAAATGCACATTTCTAACATCTATCAGCTAAATAATATGCAATGACTGAACAACTCTGAGCGAACAAAATAATTCTGCCAATCCTCAGTAACTAGGTAGTTTCAGATCTGAGAATATAACTCAGTCTTCTTTATCCAGTGAACCCCCACATGATGCTTGCAGTTATATAAAAATACAGGCTGACAGCCTTTTTTTTGTTATGAAATCTTATTTTCAGTAGTTTGTGAAGGAAGTTAAGGGCAAGCATGCACTTTGAGGAACTGCTTGTCTTGGGAAGGCAATATGCACTTAGGTTGGCATACTTTTAAGACCAAATATACGTGTGTTCTCACTGGCCACTTCATAACAACTCAAAAAGCACATAACTGTTTAAGTAATTACAGAGAAATCACTGATTCTAGCAAAACAATTCTGCTGTATATAAAATAGACTAGATTTTATTCAAATGCACACATATACCATGTCCACCATATACCATGTCTTAGCATTCAAACCCAAATTCAGTCTTCCACCTTATTTTTTGAATGGAATTAAACATACAAAACAGGATTTTAAATCAAGTTCTGAGATCACCGGATTGGTACCTGCCCCAACTCAGAAAATTTGACAAATTACCTGAATTCCATTCAGCTGTTTCATTAATTCCTGCAGATAAAAAATAAAAATAAAAAATCAGCCCCAGGTATGTAATTACCAAACACCAAAGAAAAATGTTTATTTTATACGACCACATAAATTGTGTGCAAAACTTGCAGTCTTAGATGCTTCCCAGGCAACCGCACTTGCCACATGACCTTTCATAGTGTATCTTGCACATATGGCAGTTAAATTGCTACTGTAGCAATGGGCTGCACGCACTGTTTAATTGTAAATCTTCAGAAAGGAAAAGCTGCCTTTCTTACTCTCATCAACCAGACTGAGAAGATAAGTGACAAATGACATATGTACAAAACATATGCAGACGCAATGCTGGCGCACTGGTTCTAGAAATACAGCTGAAAAAAAAAATAAAAAAATCAGTTTCTTAACATCAAGATTAGCTATGCCAGTTGTATTTGTGTTCCATCCAAATTCCTGTGTTTTGCAGAGAGCTTGCGAAGGAGGCAATGTGGAAATTATTGAAGAACAATTATTTTGACACTGAAAGCATTTTAAGTGCTTTAGCTCTAAAGCTTGCTAGCTTTCCTGTGCTAACTGAACAGCTTCCATATAAATACTGACTCTGTCAGAGGAAAACTGTCCAAACTGAAACTTTGATTCATTTCAAAACCAAAGCATTATTTTACATCATAAAGTCAACTATGTTGCTCTGTTTGAGCAAGAGGACAAGTAGCCATGTCTCTACACCAGGCAGATGAGAAGTTTGAGCAAATTGATGCTCTTTTGCTCTCAGTAACTTCAAATAGGAAGTTGACAGTTGAAATTCAGGAGAAATTCAGATGTCTCTCTGAGAGGGACAAGACAAGCGTCCCCCCTTCCGAGCTTTTCACTCTCAGCATCTTGATAAAAGTGGGCATAGTCTGTTGTAAAATAATATTTATTCACATTGGATTTAAAGATTGGAATTAAATTTGTTCTCTAGTAAGTTAAACACAGCTAAAGAAAAAACATACAAGCCATTATACTTTGAGAACATACTCTAGATCGTGGTCCAGGAACTTCTGTCTTCATTAGAGGTCCATCATAATCAAAATCCACATCAATTTTAGCTGCAGCTTGACTGATATATCTGTGTCCTGTAGGAAATAATGAAAACCTGAGTACAGACCATATTTTTTGTGTTCTCCTTCAAAATAAATATCCATACCTTATCTGACTGAGAACACTTGATGGATGAGACCAATTACATTGTGCTGTCTGAAGTGAACCAAATATCTCATCTTTGACAAGTGCGAAATAAAACTAATACCAGTAAGGTAGCTTAAAAAAAAAAAAAAAAAAAGAAACGACAACGCAAGCCTAGAGAAACAGAGGTAAATCCTACTGTAAAGGACACGAGAACTATGAGCACATCAGTTTCCATCTCCACTGGTTAAGTCTGCCAATACACCTTGGACAAGCCTTTGCTGTGAATGCCCCATTCCTGCGTAGTGAAGGCTCACCACCAGTAATAACCAAAAAGCTTCATGGAGTCCACTGGTAAACAGTATTGCAATGTTCTGCAATAGCTCAAAGAACACTGCTTGGAAAATATTAGTGCCTCAGAAAGGAAAATAGATATGCTTAAAATAAATTGAAAATCTCACGTGAATCCGGCATCTCGCACTGCAGCTCTGAAACCCGGGTCAAAAATAGCAACACAACTTTCACTCTGTCCTATGCCCGGGTTGCTGTTCTTTATCCAGGTATGTAACGGGGATATCACAATAAACTTTATATCTGTAACAAAGCTAAAAGGCAAAAACTTCCTGAACTGGGGTGTGTGAGAAGGCCAGAAAGGAGCACTTTACATCGATTAGAAACAGATAGGGCACACATAGCCTTTTAGCTCAGAGGAGTGCTGGATGTACAAAATAAAGAGACAGGCCTATATCCCAGTACAGGGTTAGCTGTGCTAGCAGTCCTCACAGACCAGCACCAGCCAGGTGATGAAGGCCAAAGTGACAGTGAGACACTGCCGAGGACGTCTGCTCCCTCCCAGCCCTAGTCTCCCTACACACCTGAGCGGCAGAAAGAAGGAAAGTGAAGGATGTGCTTTGGACAAGAGGAACAGAACAGAACGTGCTTTAGCTTGCTGCCATGCAAAAGGGAAGCTGGGGACATGGCCTACCCACAACACCAGGCAGATGTGATCAGGAAGTGTCAGTAAGCACTGTTTTGGTAATGGTAAGCATCCATTCAGAATATGTCTATGTTCCATTAAGGGGATCAGGGGATAATTGCACATTTGCAACAGAGGAAGTAGAGACTTGATGGCTTTACTGAGGTGCCCAGCAAGAGACTATGAGCTAGCTCTGTACACTGTGACAGCCCTGTGACTTTTACCATCAAGCACCTGCAAGCCTTCACACAGCACAGTTATCAACGACAAATTAGCCTTAATAAGCTCAACTTAGGGGCATCACTCTTGCAGCAGATCAACACCCTAAATAGAAGCGCATAACTTGTTTTAGGCTGTGACGGGCATTTTAAGATGGGGCAATTTGCAAAACCCCACATGAAGATCCTCAGCTCCTCTTTCTCTCAGAGGAAGGCCAAGTTGCAGGTCAGAGTGGTGGCGGATGGCTGAAGTAAGGTGACAGAAGCACCTCTGGTAGCACAGTGCTGCCAAATGCTACAGCGATCACACCCCATGTCACCATCGCCCCTGAAAGGGAGGCACCTGGGGAGGCAGGCCGCATCCACGGGGCAGTGGGACACCCGCAACCGGCCCTCACAGCTGCCATTTCATTTCAGAAAATCACTAGAAGTGTTCTTGTTTTCAAACTACAGCTGTCAAATAAGTATTTATCAAGGAGAGAGAGGCTATACTCTGAGAGTGCTCAGCAGTGCTTTGAACATAGCCGTTTGGCCAAGGTTTGTAACTATGATTAGAGACGTCTTCTTTGGATTTGGTAAACCCAAGCTGAGATGGGCACAAAAGGCAGTGGGCACAGACTGGAGCACAGGAGGCTCCCTCTGAGCACCAGGAGGCACTTCTGTGCTGTGCAGGTGCCACAGCCCTGGCCCAGGTTGCCCACAGAGGCTGTGGAGTCTCCTCCTTGGAGGTCTCCCAGAGCCACCTGGACACGGGCCTGGGCCCGCTGCTCGGGGTGGTCCTGCTGGGGCAGGGGGTGCAGATGGGCCCAGAGGGCTGCGAGTCTGAGAGATGTGTCAAGCAAAGCTGATTTTGAGCATGTTTATCTACAAAATCACAGCCCGTTGAATGTATCTCTAGCTGAGCACTTAAACTCACTGCTCATTTTGGGAAAACTTGGTCTGCAAAGAGAAATCTTCTCCTCAGCTTTAATTCCGAGTGTTGTATCTGAGATGCATCACTGCCTCTCCGCGAAGCTATTAATAGGTTTTGTTACAGCAACACCACTTCATTTTTGTGTCATTCTGTTTAGCATTCATGTAAATTGCAGACTGCATGGCAACTGTTCCACCAGAAAAAAAAAGCTACTGCAGATAAAAGATCAGCAGAAGCTACATAATACACAGCCAATAAAGCTGCAGATTCAGTAGGCAGCTTACAAAGTCTACAAGGGGAAAAAGAGATCCAACCAACCCCTCCGTGCCCCCCGCTCCTTTCCCAATGGGAGATCACAGCAAGCCAGAAGGAACATTTCTATTTCTCCTGCGTCACCCAAGCCCCCGTGCTCTTCACCTCCATCCCTCCCCTCAACCAGCCCTGCTCTCTCTCTCCTGTGGAGGAATTTACTGTCCCCCTGCATGTCACAGGGCACTGCAATATCCCTCTCCTTTCCTTTTAACCTTCTTTTCTGCAGAGCTGGGCTGGGCCCACTGGCACCCTGTGCAGCTTTTGGGTCCCAGCAGAGGTAGGCAGCACTATTCCGGGCATCCCTGTACCATGCCCCACCGTACGGTGCAGACAGAGGGCAGGAGATTCACTTCCCTGCCCTCTGTCCTCTCCTCTCCCTTACCAGGCTCCGTGTGCTGCTGTGTGATACAGGGGAGAACATCAAGAGAGGCACAGAATACCCAGGACATTTTGGAAGTCAGCAGTAGCATAAACAATATGAAAAATAAAGGAGATCCAACACATTTAGAACTATAAGCATGACAAAAAAAATTGGACTATTTCAGGTCTTTAAGCCACTATGAATTAATTAAATTTAATCTGCTTCAATAAATAAGATATAACAGAAAAACAGCATTTATTTTATAAACCTGATAAAGTGATAAATAAATAAAAATCTAGTGAGCTTTCAAGAAGTAACACCAACAACCCTTCTGTTGGTGTTCTGCGCAGGTATTTTCTGCTCCACGTACTCTGAAATACCTGCACAACAAAGATTTACTAAGGTTTATAACGGTGCCCAGGAACATACCAAATAGTACAGGGGTGAGAGGGAAATAGCTTTACAGAAAAACACAATTGTTTTATTGTACTCTGGTATTACTTTGCTGGCATTTTTTGTTAAAGGTGTGGAAGCACGTTCACTTACCTCACACTTGATGGTTTTGAACTATGGCTGCAGGGTGTGTACAAAACAAAAGGAACACAGGCCTGGAACCCTCTTTCTAACCAGTCATGGCCCAAGCTTCCATTTCCCACAATGGATGCAGTGAACTTCATTTTAGCTTTTATATTTTGTCAGGTTTAAAGCTCTACCACTATTTTTGAAAGCTTGACTTAAACATACTTGTAAAGCGAGTTTTCCTCCAAATGTAAAGGAAAAAGTGATTTATTTTTTTTTTTAGTTGTTTTAATAAGCCAAAGTCTTTATTGTTATTTCATTATTACTAATTCTGGGGCCACAAAACTGTTTTCTGATGGGTCATTTAAAAGACATGCTTATATTATAGTCATGCTCCACGGCAGCGTAGTTCATTCCTCTGCTGAAAAGGAGCTAATAGAAACATGTAATTCAGGGTGCTTCTGTTGGAAGAGCTCTAGACCCTGCTCTCTGCAGTGTGACAGCCTCAGCAGGGAGTTTTTAAAAGCCAAAACACGCAGCATGGATGAGCCTTACTGGGAGGAAACTTTTTGACTTGTTCTTCAAACAGCAAATGTTGCCTTCTCCTCCAGAACTTTCTCCAACAAGTGAAATGGTTTCCTCTCTCCTGAAAACATACTGCAAGCATACTTGCAATAGTTTGACAAAGCTGCACATTCAAGACAGGTGAACTGTGACCCATATGCACTTTCCTCCTCTTCTTCCATCCATTGCCAACGTTCCTCCCATGTGGAGCAGCAGCTGCCCACCTCTGGAAATGAGGCCACATTCCCTAGGTGCTAACACCTATCTCAGTGTAACAAAGCAAATGTGTTAGGAAACCCTTCCAAAGCTCACACCCTGTAAACAAGTCTATCAGTAACGTGCATGTGCAATCTTCCTTTTAGGGGAAACATTTAGCATGCTGTATTTCCGTGATTTTTAAAGAAAGACTACTCTGGGGTGGGGAAGCCGACCTCCCAGAAACGCTCAGTGGAGCGGCGAAGACCACAGAAGCTAGCAGCATCATCTTCTTGCTGCTATTTATGCAACAGCCTCTTCTGCACTGATATTTGAATGAGACATGTGCTAAGGGCACACATGAGCGATTAAAAATGAGCAGAGCTTTGCTGTGTGGTGCTGCATCAACTCACACTGGCACAGCTTGTACCTGTCAGCAGACAGGTTTCTGTACACAGCAAAGGTTGCTCAAGTGAAACTAAAGCCTGCCAGTCTTCCCCAAAGAAGAGTTGTTTTAAAGATCATTTTTATTATATGAGTGATGTTGGTCAATTTATGAGACAGATTACTTTGTTTTAAACAGCTTTCAGGAGCAGCTTAGCCAAACCTCAGTTACTTTCAGGATGTCAGTGAACTAAAGGCACCTAAAAAAGGAGCAACACAAGTGACAGGTTTCCCTTCTTTTGCTTGTTAGCTCCTAAAGCATGCCACATGTCATCATGCTCCATGAGCAAGTGATCTCTCGGCTGATTCTCTGATACAAATTTGATTTTATACACTTGCTTTTAAGAGCCCACAGAGCGTCTCATTTTATGAACACCAGCATAAGGACAGCTTTACTGGTCCTTATGCTTGCCAAAGAGTCATTCCACCTCCTAGCTCAGGCAAATGCGATGGTTTGAATCTGAAGGAACAGCCTGCCATAATGGAAATGAAAAAGGCTTGTGTTATCTCATCCTGCCAACCCACTGGGAAGGAAGGGATTGCTATGAACAGGCTCTCTAGGCCTACCTGCACCCAGAAGTACTGCTCTGACAGCACTGTTAAGCAGGTTAACTGCTGGGCCTGGGCCCAATGCTACACCTGAAATAGGATTTTTCATTTGAAGGAAAAAAAAAAAAAGTTATGACCACACGTATGGCAGATGGCCCAATCTGTCACGATAAGCAGCAGCTGTGTGCACACAGCCAGCACACAGGCATGCTTCATGCGCACAGAGGGACACATCATAGCTGAGTGCACAACGACCGTCGCCACGATGCACAAGCGCATCTATCGTTCCTAACAAAAGCAGAACTAGGAAGGTAGCGTTACTGGGAAGACTGAAGTGTGGAAGTAATTGCAGAATAGACTCCAAAAACTGCACAACTCCGTAATGCCCTGTCCAACAAATGGAGCCCAAGAGCTCTGCGAGCCTTGCAAGTCGGTCAGTAAATCAAGTAAATCAGACCACTCACTGCAGTGCTTCATCCCTAGTTAACTGTAGCCTGGTGCTCAGCTGGAATTTCTCTCTCTCGAACGCACTGAATGTTTATTACAGCTTAGGTTGAATTACTCCTGTTTTGACTTCTTAATATCAAGTTATGCTGCAACAGAAACTGCAAATGAAGCTACTCCATTTTGATACTGATGAATTCAGGTCTTGGTTTTGAATGCTCCACTTTGCATCTCCAGAATATGTAAGTGATAGATTCTTGCCACGTCCATGCATTTTCTTCCCCCTAGATGTCTCAATATTTATGCTCTTGAGCCAATGGGCCAGCTCAACCTACTGACTTTCTGTTGAGGTCTGTGATCAAGCTGCAAAGGAAAAAGGGTTTCTCATGGTATATTAACTTAGCCTAAGAACAGGATCAAATACTATGACCTCAGCTCTCTTCCTAAAAAAGCATTACGAAAGCTTTTAAATTACAGGTAGCTAATAAGACTGTGAACAGCGAACAGAGTATCTCTTGACATCAAATCAAAAGTCAGAAAACAAATGATGCATGATTAATGAACCTGGTTATGAGACCACATCAGCTAAATGACTTGCGGAGAACTTTTGACCCCTCTCATTTGAAGATGGTGGGTACAATAAATTAAATTCTACTTTTCTTGCTTCTGGCAGACTCTTCAAAGCTCTACACAACATACAGCATCCTTCTAAACACCGGAGTGTTTAACATCAGCAAATCATCATTCTTCCTTTTCATGTAACAGGATGTCATCGTTTGCCAGCAGACAGAAAAGCTCGGATTTCAACTCCTGTTTTCTAAGCTATCCTCATCACTCTCCAGGTCCCACTCAGCAATTTTTAATAAAGAACTACATTGCTATAGCAACATAATTAATATAATTACACCCTTCTAACATTTGGTGATGTTAGCAGTCACAAAGAGCGCTACTGTTAGCAGGTCTCTGGGGTAAGTAGTGATCTCTGCTAATGAGAGGTAGGTTCATCAGAGGCCTAGAAAATACTTAGACCTCTGATACATTTGACCAAAGCCACTCTCAATAAATACAGTTCCTGAATGTACAACAACTGGATATTACCTGAGAGAAACTCCAGAGGAGGCACTAAAATTATATCAGCGTAATTAAAGAGGATGAAGGCAAAAAAAGAAAAGATAGAAAAAATAAATGCTGACACATTTCTCAAATGCAAATGTTTTGCTGTGAAAGAGTGTAGAGTGCCTCCAGTCCCAAAGGAGGCACGTCACACGTGCCATACCACTGCTGCCCTGCACAAGTGCAGAAAGGCAATTTCCCGTGCGTGTCTGTAACTTCTACTCCATGGTGTCTCCCAAACCTCCTTCCAGATAGAATTTCTGGAGCATGGAGGCCCTGACAGCCTACTGTAGGAGGACTGTGATTTCCCCCAAATACTATTTTAGGTGTTGCAAGCATAATCTGTTACTAACAGCTCTTGAAATGCAATGGCAAAAGCCCAGGCTAGCTAGAGGTGTTTGGAAAGCGAACATCGCTGTTGCATAACATTGTGAAAACTGAGATTGCTATTTGCAGAGTGCTTATGCTGTAAGATCCGAAGCTGCTCCACATGAGACTGACTGTTTCAGGACTCCCACATACACACTGGAGATTTTATGGGAAAGGGATTCTCCAAAGACCAAGACGAAACCTGAAACCAAACAGGCTGTACAGAAGTGTAAGCTCCCAAAAGAAAGAGCAAGAACAGCTCCCGCCCCCCAAACACACCACAATCCCAAATCCACTCTTCAGCACTGATGGGAGCATCGAGCTGCTAGCTTTCCTGCAGAACTTGTGATGTGAATCAGTCATAACATTCTGCCTCGTTTGCAGCCCGACAGACCACAGCAGGTGAAAGTTCATCAGGACCCCTCTAGAGATTAACGGCCACAAGGGAAAACAGCCAGCATTGCCACGGCTGCCCTTTGTGGGACAGAAGGAATAGGAAATTAGATGGGAATGTCACAGACCTTGTCCTCCTTCGCCTTAAGGAGCTGAGAACTGTTGCCCAAACTTGGCCTTGCAGCAGAGCCTCCTGGCCAGTACTTGTCCAGGCAGCATTTTTTATCTGGGCATTGCCAGGTATCTCAGCTTTTGGCAGAACGTCTGATCAGGCTGGGAAGGAAAGGTTTCTCAGGCTAGCAGGAGAGGTTGCACTCCAGGTCATCAGCGGCTGGTTCTCAGGGCAGCAGCTTGAGGTGACCTCAAGTTCGTGCTCTCTACAACCCAGAGAAGGGATATGATCCTTTCTTCTCTCATACATCCCTGAAACATATCCAGTTTATTCTCTCTACTGAAAGAAATAATATCTGGACAGTAACAAGGTTTGCGTTAGGGAGAGCAAGTCCTCAGACCACCTTGCTTCTTGTCCTGATTTTCTAGGGAAACTTCTAATGTATAAACAGAATAAAAACATAAGAAGTCATAGCAAGGATTAATACTGGAGACAAAAGAAGGATTAGAGTAAATGGTTCTCATGGCTTTGCAACCTCTTCCAGGTAACTGTGATGGGGACACGTCAAGAATGAATATGAACGTCTCTCAGTCTTCACTGCATGCCGGTGAGACAAAGTGGTATTATTCCCTGAAGAGAGAGAGGAAACAGGCTGAGATGTGTGAGGTATGGCCTCAACCAGAGTTAGTTCACCTGGGGCACTGCAATAAAAGTGCTGAGAAATGAGGAGAACAACTGGGCCTATGAAGAAAGACTGAAATATTATTTAAATCATTTGAGACAGAAGCACAAGGTCTTGGGAGAGGTAATAGATTTCAAATACGTAAAAAAAAAAAAATAATAATAAACATTCCAGTTTCCAGGTCCACTGAAGATAGGACAAATAGTAAGGATTTGATTTTTCCTGTTTTGAAACTTAGGTTAAACATTAGAAAAAAGCTCCAAAGATAAGGGCAATTCAGCAACAGAGCAGATTGCCTGGGGAGGCTGCAGAAGCCGCACCGCTGGGGGCTTCTACGAGCAGGTCAGCATCCTGGAGGAGCATGTGCAAGCACTAATGGGAACTGATGCCTCCTTAAGGCAGAAGACTGGCCTTTTGGCATGCTTTCCAGTTCAAGAATCAAAGACGAATTCAACCCCTTAGGGTAATCAGTAGGAAACTGAACCGAGATCTCAAGAGTCCTCATAACCGCGCTGTTGCCCCACCAGCTAACAACAGACGGTGATTTGGTCCGCCTCTGAAGCACAGGAATGGAATGGCTTCCCCACCGCAGCGACACAGCCGCTAACAGCAGAGGTGGCACAAAGCGGGGTACGTGCGTGATTCCGACTGCCGGCCGCGACTAACCTGCAGCACGGTGACTGCTGAGAGCAACGCTGCTGTGACTGCAGAGCTCAGCTCGGGGTGAGAAACGCCATTATTGCTCCAGCATCAGCTGCCTCTCCTTGTCTGGATGTTGCTGTACTGAGAGCACTATGCAGGAGTCTTTGTTAAAAATATATATATATATTATGCTAGCTACTCAGTCTACCAATGTTCTTCTGCCACCTCTCAAATTCTATTAAACTGGATCTTTGATGGCAAACTATCAAGTACAAGAAATAAATAAAGACAACAAAACGACACCTGATTGCAGCTTATTATTATTATTCAGGAAAGCATAAGGACTCCAAATTATTACAGGCTTTACATTTATGGGGAAGATTTAACTTGCATTTTACATCGATACATTTCACTTAGCTTTTGCATTTTAATCAGCTTAAACAATTTTCAGTTTTCGTTTTGTAGTTATCTGGCCATGGACCAGAAAAAGTTCCTAGAAACATTTTGATTAATATCAAGTTTAGTTTCCTTTGTTCCCACGTGTTTTTCAGCAGCGAATGTGGGTATAATTCTCTGCCGCAGTGAATGCAAACTTGCCAACATCCTTCCTTTTCACATGCCCCTTTTTTGTCAGAAACCAGCGTAGTTCATGCTCAGGGCCAGCACAACGCTACCTCCCACGTTTGCTTTAGAAATCAGAAATAATCAAGGAAGAAGATTCTCTTTCTGTAACTAAATTTATAATAGATTCAAGCAGCACAAATTATTGCACTTAACGCAGGCACACAACTGAAACATCATAGCCCACAGACATAGAGACTTCTACCAAGAGGCAAGCTATTCTCCTCTCCCCCTCCCCTTTGCAAAACCTGTCATTTTACTGTCTCACTGAAAAAAACAGCAAACCAAATGGCACTGCAGGAATTTTGTGGGAGTAACGTATGAGGAGTCTCCTTCTCAGTCTGTACAGCTCGGAGTTTGCACGCTCAAAAACACGTCGGAGGAGAGCACCCTGAGGCAGAAATTGGACATCCCCCTCAGCATCTCCCTGAAAACAAGCAGAGACCAGCAGTGTGACCAGCAGTGCTGCAGCCTTGGCTGGGACTCAGCAGAAAAATGACCCGAAGCTCAAGTTTTTTCTACAGCTGTCAGCCTCCTGCCTATTGTGTCAGCCAGGAACGTAGCAGGCTAAAAAACTACCAGGAGACAGTTCCGTCTGCTGGGGACTTCTGCTCTTGCTCCATGTTTTCTTATCTCTGGAGACATGCACGCAAAGCAGCATGCCTGCTGTACAACCTGCCAACAAGGCCCTCCATCCTTGGCTTTTAGCAGCCTTTCCACTTACAAATTTCCGAAAAGGATGGACTGATGGGGCCCAGAGTTGCATTTCTTTTGTATTGCAGCCCCTCATTGCAATGGTGAGAACAGAAGAGCTAGCCCATCTGCACTTCAAGGACCTCAGGTGCACTGCACAGCTGTAGTGATTTGTCTTCCTGGGCAGGGAGCATTGTGGAAGTATGCAAGATGCTGTGAGAGACAGGAAGTGTTAAGTGATACCCAGACCACAGATAAGCTCAAAGGACTGGCAGCTGCTGAGGGCCTGCTTGCTGCAAGCACTTTTCCATTGGCCACTATCGACCAAACGATCACTGCTCTTGCACAGCTCGGGTAATCAGTGCGTCTCTCCCTCAAATAAAAGGGCATCCAGTCCTGAAACACTGACCTAATACTTTTCCAATAGTTACAAGACCAAACTTCCTGTTCTTTAGCCAAAGGTCAGTTGCTCTCCAAAGTTTATTGTTTAAAAGGATTTTTTTTTTTCTTTTTTACATTTACAAGCAAATGGAGGGGTTCTGTGTTTGCATGGCAGTGGCACAAGGAGCACATTGGCTCAGGAGGAGGGCTAGAAGAAAAGAAACATTAATATTTATTTGGTCACAGAAAAAGCCATTCAGCCGTACTGTATTCGGTGTAACAGCACATGAAGTGGATGCTAGATCTTAAGTTCGACACCTTGTCCAAAAAGACCAGCAGAAATTTGCACTTAAAGCATGAGACTGAAGTTTACGCATGTATTTCATGAGACTGCAGGCCCAATGTACACGTACTAACCTAGGAGCGGGGGTCTAGCAAGAACTTGTCATCATACACTTAGGAGAAAACAGCCTGAAGCTGTGGGTTAGGCCTTTATTTCACATTAGAGCTAAGTGCAGGCAGAAAAATACCACCAGCAAAGGCCACCTCTTTGTGTCAGCCACACAAAACCTCCCCACAAAGACAGACAGGCAGGCATGCTATGATGTGCAAACTGGAAAAAGGGAATTTTGATGGATGACCTTTTCACCTCTGCATCAGAAAGTAGCCCTGTTAGAGCAAAGTTCCAAGGGCTGATGAGCTTTGTTTCATTTAATAATTTGCACTGTAAACATGCTGAGTCCTTCAATTTGCTGAATTAAAAAAACAACCGAACGAACAAAAAAAATCACAAAAACACAGCATCCCTGTGTGCCACTTCTGTACTACAACTGCATCATTACCTGAGATGCAGAACATGGTAATCTTCAAGTTTTGAAAGATTAACACCACATAAACCCCAGCAACTTTCAAACTGGAATTTTCTTCACTAGCATAACATGAATGCTACCAAATACAAACCAAATAATGCAAAAGCCACTTACCAAATACAAGCAGCCTGGAGTTCTGCTGCAGACAACAGCTCAGCTGTCGACTAAGCAACATTGACGCCATTTTGTTTTCTTTACTCAAAAAGACTCAATCTTGAGGCTGATGTTCTGGAAAAGGAAAAAAAACAAAACAAAACAAAACACATTTATTCATGTCCCTGTGGATGTAGCTACTGTGCCATTCATTTCCATTTTTCCTTTCAGTATCAGGACTGAGACCTGAGTCCGACACTAGGTCCTGTAAAGGCAAATGACTACCAGAGTAAATTTGTAACTCCCAACTTCAGTGGGGCCAAGAGATAAAAGACCATCATTTAGCTTCCCTTCTTCCCTTGCTCATCTGCTTTCTGTATGCGTGTTAGACTAGGTTAATCATTTTTTAAAATTTTTCTTGTCAGTCTCTCAAGATAATGTGTTACTTAGACTGAACCTATGTTCATGAGAAAAACTTCATCAAAGCCAAAAAGACAGCAGGAAAAACATTAGAAAATAAAACGATCATCTGAAAACACAGTTTCTACCAAGTAATCTCATCTCTCCGAAGATGGTCTGTGACAGCTGGGGTTGTTCAGCCTGGCGAAGGCAAGGCACGTACCCGACAGAGGGAGCGAAGTGAGTCAGGCTCCTCTCAGTGCTGTCCAGTGAGAGGACAAGGCAATGGGTGAAAAATGAAATACAGTAAGCTAAATCGAAACCACAGAAGGGGTTGTGGAGTCTCCCTGCTTGGTAGTATTCTAAACCCAACTGGACACTGCCTTAAGCCATCTACTCTTGGCGGCCCTGCTTGAGCAGGCCTTGGAGGAACAGGCCTCCAGACCTCCCTTCCAGCCTCAGCCAGCTGAATCGAAATGACTTTGTCAAGTCAAGTAGCATGAATGCTAACACGACTCCTTTTTCACTCTGGATTACCTGCACAGAAAGCCTGTCTGGAAGGCACAAATAGATTGAAGAGGTTATTAAATTACTATCTACGATACAGATTAAACTCAAACCTTACACTTAAAATTCTGGTGTGTTCTAACTAGGACTTCATAGGCCCTGCTTGTCTGTGCAGAGACCGTGCTGACATTTCCCCCCCCCCGCACTGGGTGCCCCCAGTAGGGGCAGGCCATCTACTGGCAACGGATCCAGGCTTGTGGTCCAAAGGGAACGGCAGCTATCACCCATACACCTCCCGGGAAAGGCTCCACGGAAAGGCACTGCTCCTCCTGCCGAATGAGACCACAGCTCCCTGCTGGCATCCTTCCTGTGCCTCCGGTAAGGCGTACAAACACAATGGGGACTGGATGTGGGGAACACACTGAGCTCCTGCTGCCATGGTAGGAAGCTAGCAAGCATCTCTTATCCAACAGTAATATATCAGAAGTTTTATTTCTGTGTTATCTTTAGTCAACACACCGTTTGCTTTCCTTCACACTTCAGATTTTTCAGAATTAGCAAAATAAAACAAACAAAAAAAAGGCATCCTCACCTGCAGAGATCTATTAATTCACAGATACATTAATACTCTGGTACAAAGAAAATTCCCTGTGCCTTCCCAGACAACTGACGCAGCACTTGGTTTCTTGCGGTTCGCTCTGAGTTCAATTTAAAATCTGATGTATTTTGAAATCTGCCAAGGTGAGCAAACACTTGCACAACATTTGTGCGCAGTCTACAAAAAGCTTGCTCAGCTTTGTAAGGTTTGAAATGGAGAAGGAATTAGACTTACGAAAATCCCGGTATCATGCATTTCTTATCTCACAATCATTCTTCAGCAAAAAACAAAGGTGAGTCTGAGTCAGTGAAATCACCACAGTGGAAAAAAAGCTGCTAAAGGGCCAATCAGCCCAGCACCTCTCACAATGATTAACTACCTTGAAGTCCTCTGCTCAGAGCTACTTACCTCCTCTGTACTCCTGCAACCTTCAATTTCCTCCTTAACTTCGCTCTGCAAGATTTAGAAGTCTCTAGGAGCCTGTTAAAAGCTAACTTGAGCAGAGTTTTGCAGGAGCCAACAACTGGAGCAGTGCAAACGTACCTATGACAGAAAGCTAAAACGTAACCCACCGTGACTCACTTTGGTGTTCCACTTCCCTTTAGAGTCATCTCCTGTGGGTGTTTTGCTACAAATTGACTAGTCTACCTCGTCCTTAATGAGATGTCTCTTCACATCCAAATCAAACATACCTTCCCGTCACACCACACCATCCTATCCGTCAGCGTCCAGGTCCCCTTCAGCAGCACCCACTTTTTCTCTCCTAGGCGAGTCATCTCCTACGTGTTTGCTCCCAGAACGCTATTTTACCTTTCACTTCTATTTACTGTTTATCTAAAGTCCCTTAGCGTTTGAAATACAATATTCATAAAAGGCTCAAAATTACATTTTGAAAAGGTACTGGCTTTCTGAAGTCATAGAAAATATTATTGCAAGAGGTTTAAAAATAAAGCAGCTTACCCCTAATTTTCCTTGGCAGCGGTTATATAAAAAGTTTTACCATTTTCCAGTTCAGAGTCAGAATAAATCACGTAGTATCACATTTGAGCATAACTAAATTCAACTTATTTTCCATCTCCATTAAGCACACAAATTCTTACAGTAGATTAGCTGATATGACTGGGACGTCTGTCTAAGCACAGGTCATTTGGTTGCCACAATAATCAATTGAATTTTGCCTTTGTAATCCATCTCTTGATCAATTCCCACTGGCCTCGCTTGTTCTAGCGCTGCAAGCAGCAGTGGCAGAATTTGGAAGCCAGCAGAAATCAGTGCTTGTGCACATGTCAAAGCTGCAGCAAAGCAATGCTCCATCAGCACTGCTGCTCCGCAGCAGCTGCTTACAGCTTCAGATGCTTTAAAATCCAGGCAAAATACGCCTGCCAATTTCAGATATCAGATTGTAAATGGGATGTAACGAACAATTTTTTTTTTTATTATTATTACAATTAAATGCTAGCTACCTTAGATTTCAAAGTGAGACTTTTCCAGAAAAAAAGATTCACAATAGTCATCTTTAAATATTTTTCCTCTAATGGCAACTGACTGAGCTGGAGAAGGTTAGAGCTCACTATAAACAGCAGCTATTCTGAAGTGAATGGTAAATATATCAATTTTGCAGATATTCTGGGTGTTACGTATACATATGCATTGGCAAAGACAGTTTAAGTCACAAAGTCTCATTCTTTTAGTAAGAAAAAATATTTTCAAAGAAGCAGCTCCATTAAGTCTACAGAGCACGTGAAACAGGGATACATGGATTTTTTATGCATACAATGTAAAATTGGATGTATTGTTTTTAAAACAGCATCTGCTAAAATTATGTACTAAGCGATTATTTCTGACAGGCAAAATTAGTTACCAGGAACGACGTAGCTTATTACAAGCATATAAAAGACAAATTGTTTCTGTGAACTCACAAGACGTGGGGAGAACCCCTGGAAAAAAAACAGAACAAGTTAGGGAGGGACCCCAACGTTTAACGCTTTTTACAAGAGCCAAAAACCACAAACAAGGACTTTGTATGACCCGTTCTCTCTTGCTAGCTGAGAAGCTAATGCAGCATGACATCTGTGTTTCAGACTGCAGCTTGCAAAACCTGCCCCAAAAGCATCCTCGGGATAGATTCAAAGGTAAGAGGGGAAACAGAAACATTATAAGACGTGTATTAGAAGTCAGCACGGCAGATTTTTATCTCCTTCTTCCAGTTCATGTCAAAGACATGGAAACCTGTTTTAAATTCATGGGAGCATCCATCTCTCAGCTGTTCCAAACCCATTTACCAGGAACAATTAGGTGCTTTAGAAACAGCAGCACAAGCTGCACACTGCAATTACTCCACAAAGTCTTCCCAATATGTATTTGGCGGAGGTAAAGGCAAATTAATTGCATCTTTGCTGTTTTCCTTCACTTGGCTTTTCTAAAAGTTTGATGTGAAAACCAAGCAAAGCTTGCTTTCTTTTGAATTAAAAGTGTATTTTCTTGGCTTTGCAGGACAGCAAGTCCAACTGATGATACAAAAGACCCACCACATGCTAAACCATCAATGGCCCAGTCTTTTGTAGTGTTTATCTCCTGTGAGCTCTTATTTCTCCTTTTCTAACCTCCACAATGTTTCCACAACTGCACATGGGGGCTCTTCAGACTGCTTTTTTGGAAGAGAATCAGACTTGAATGATTAGAAGCAAGCTGGAAAGTTTAGATAATGGGGCCAGGACAAGGGGGCTACTAAGGAGGCGTCACAAACCCCATCACACAAGCAGGGACTGTTGTATGGTCAGAGATGTGATAAGCGGTTTGAAACAAAAGGAGGAAGGTTGGAAGACCAAGAAAGAGCTGGATGAGATTGCAGCTTTTGAGATGAACAGCTGAAAAAAAAATCCAAGGCCATTTGTTAAACAGTGACAATTCTCCAGGCATTTGGTGCTCATGAGCAAGCATCTTTCATGACTTCAGTGATGCTGCTCAAGAATTTTGCTCATATAAACAGCTCAAGGACATCCCAGAGTCTGGAATATCCTTGAAATTTCATGAAGATTTAAGTATGGGCGAGGTGGAAGAGAAGTGAATTTGCCTTCCTTTAAATATTATCGAGTCCTTCCTTAGCCTGCATTTGAGGAAGAATGGGCCAACTTAATTGCATCATTATATCCACATAAAAAGAATAATCAACATATACAGCATTTGCTGTTTGAAAACTGCACCGCAGTAGTTACGTCCCACCCCACACTCCTTTGGGGAGAACAGGAACGTCTCCTTCCCATAGATTACAGCAGGAAAAAGCTGATGGACTTCTTAACCACTTATCAGTGTTCCTGACAGAATGTTGGGTGATGTTAGAATTCCTGACTGAACTGCTTTAGCCACTTAAATGGAATAACCAACAAAGTAATAAATAAATAAATAAAATAAAAAGCCTGCCAGCATGTCGATGGCATCGAACTGCAGTTCACTTGGTCCCAGAAGCAGAGTTAAGAGTTCAATAAAGCCTATGTAGTTAGGAAAGCCTGACTGCACACAGTGAAATACAACAGGTCCTTTTACTTCAACAGGTGTTTTTTCAGGACATTTAATTGAAAAAAAAAAATAGCTTACAACAGCATTTGCAAGAAAAGTTTGTTAGAGTATCACCAAGAATTTCTGATGATAGCTAGAACTAAGGCTATCTGAAATCTTCATGGGAACAGGAAAGTCTTGTTAAGAGGTACTTTCATGAAAATACACGTTTAGTTTCACACAAGGCCAGCACTGAATTTTCTATCCATTGCTTATATAAGAAGCCAAACACAGAAATGGGCTGAAACCCTCAGCCTCAGGGACAGCTCGCCCCGCTGGCTCCTCACCCACTGTGCTCAGCCGGGGGCCACAAACCCGGGGTGGTCACAAGCCCCCAGGCCCCAAAGGCCTCATGCTCCGCAGCAGAGGCCTGCGGGACTGCCCCACCTCACAGCAGAGCCCCCCAGCTGCTCAGGAGCTCATCTCTGGAGTTTCACAGACAGCAGTCCATAAAGTCAGCACTTGTACTGGCAAGTTTGTCCCTGGGGGCACGGCTCACCAAGGTGGGTACCACTGAGCAGCACTGACACCAAAACAAGCGGCGGGTGTCTGCAAGGGGAAGCATGCGTCTGCCACCAAGCTGGATTTTGGCAGACAACGGTTCACGAGCTGACAGTTGCTTTTGACGTTTTTTCCTCTAATAACCTTAGTGGCTTTGTGTAGAACAGGATGTAATTGGAAACTCCATGATTGTACTTAAGTCACCAAGGACACAGTTGTCATAGTTACAAGTAAAGCTCAAGTGTCTGTTATTCATGGTTGCTTATTTATTTATTGACACCCACAGGATCAAACGCTCCCACCACTGTTCAGAAGAACAGAAATGGGGAGCCTGGTTTTGACTTTCACGTCTTGACAAAACAGTAAATATTGCACACGGCAGCATAAGCCTTCCCTAATAAACTGGCTTTTTGCACAGCTACCTTCTCTCCCTCTACATTCAGCTGGCATTTCAGTCAGGCTGTTTTGAAAACAGCAGAGAAAGCACGAAGATGCAACACACAAGACAAAACCTCGTGCCTATAGCTTGAAAGTACCATGCACGATCCATCGTGACACAGCCATACCGACCTGCCGAATCAGACCAACAATCAGGTCACAGCTGAAGCAGCAAAGAAGCTAGGACAGGAACCTTCAGATCTTCCCTCACACTCACCCACAGGCAAAATTGTCGTTATTCTGTCACTATTCCCATGTGCCCAGGTTCTCCTCTACAGATGTCTTCTAAGCACACTTGGTGGTTGGATACAGATATGCCTTATTTATTTATTTGTTTAATCTTTCTGCCCTTGTCTCTCCTTGTTTTCCCTCTCTCCCACAAATATTGGCCTGACAAATGATCCCTGGTCCAAAATCCAGTGAGCAAAACTAGGTGGAAATGTTGCAATTATGACACACTAGAATTCAAGCGACCCACCAAACCTTTCAGCAGCTCATCTTTGATTCAAGAACTATTGGAGCAGCTAAGCTACGATGAGATGTGCCCACACCTTTCCTGTGAAAGAAATGCATTATCTCAGGAAAGGAAAAATGGGGGGCCTAGAAAGCATCTGGTAAAAAAAATCTGAAAAGCATCATTAGGCAAATTCTAGCGCCACAGCTAAAAATACCTATAAAACTGGCATAGGTTGTATAGTAGAAGTTTGTATATAAATAAATGTTGTTAAAAGTAAGCATGACAATTAATATTAGCTGAAATGTTACTTCTAGTTTTAGTTTTTCATTCTTTAATAGCTCCCACAGCAAAAACTGCCCTTGGATATTTCACTGTACCATCTTTACTAGTGAGCTACCTATCAGAACCTTTCTTCTAGCTCACATATTTTGAATGCATTATTTTAAATGAAGATAGCAAGAAGATATCTGAACCTGCATGTTAATTTCCTGACATTTCCTCACCAAAACAGACCGTCCAGTTCTCAAAGGGTTACACAGCTGAAATTATGACACAGCTATGCTTTTCAGATCAGTTGCTCCACAAACACTTTGCAGTTGTGAAAAATTATAGTATTCCAAAATAACCTCACGTGAAGCTTCCTTCTAAGATTTTATTCTTCAGCATCCCATCACAGCCTCCTCAAGGTCACAAAAACAGCATCCAGTAAACCGTACTTTCAAAGCACTATTTATTTCCTGAGGTCATAAAATCGCTCGCTTGGAGACAGCCTGCACCAAAGCAAGGGAAACATCTTAAATGGGAGCAAGTCGGGCTTCTCAAGGTGACCCCTGCTTCAGCCAAAGACACAGAAAAGCAGATGCACGCGGGGGATTTCTTTCACAAGGGGTCCAGCAAGCCAAATGCATAACAGCTAAGCATGCATATTCATGGGGGCACATTTTCACATCACACATGCCTGCTTACAGAGACAAACCCTCCCCTAGGGAACCAGGGCCCCTGCGTGTGGTGGTACCAAAGCCCAAACGCGGGCTCGGCACAGCCTGTGTTGAGCCCTACCGCGCGGCACACACCAAAGGCACTTACATGGCTTGGACGAATATGTGCAGCAGCCAGCTTGCCGGCTTCAAAACCTGCTCTTCCCTTCACTTTAAAGCGGGCCGCATCCAGGAGCAGTCCAGGAGCAGCGCTGCTGCTGTCGCTCACTTCAGCACCCGCTTGCGACTGCTGGCAGCGGGAACAGGCATCAGTCACCCGGAGGAACCCCCAGCCCGAGCTGAGCTGAGCCAGGGGGACGCCGCTAGTTAACAAAACCGAACCCAGATCATCTGACTGCCAGCCACCACTCCACTGCCTCTGACGTGTAGGTGTAGCCCATCAGCTCCTACCGGCCGAGTTCATCTGAATGCCTTCTCCGTGGGTTTCTGAAAACAGATAACTGAGACGTGGGGCCAGACTATTGCAGCACAAAATGCCCCCTTAGTTTTCAAGGCCTGTGGAAACTGAAGAACAGGTTTTGTCTTTAAAACCCCTCATTTGACTCCAGTTTGCAAATATCCCCAGGGTAACACCCAGGCAGTACCACAAAACAACCTCGGCTTGTTTCCTTCGGGTCCTGCGCAGACGCAGGGAGCATAAGAGGCAGCGGGTACCGTAACGCCACCTCCCGCGGAGCGCTGCTCGGGCAGAAAACAAAAGCCCCGCTGCTGCTCACAGGGGCTGAAAGCAGCCCTGGTGCCGCAGCACCCTGCAGGCTGGGGGCCCAACGGGTTGCCATGACACTGGGGGGGCACAAGGAAAGATGCGGGGCCTGCTGGGCTGGCACAGCACTGGGGGGGCACAAGGGAAGACGTGGGGCCTGCTGGGTTGCCATGGCGCCAGGGGGGCACTGGGAAGATGTGCCCGAGCCGACTGAGTTTTAAATCCACATGACAGCGTTTCGGCTGAGCTGCTGCACCGTTGCCATGGTGACCGATGGGTGAAAACCATGGCGGAAATCTGTAATTATTACAAGCGAGGCGCTGACTTACCCGCTCCGGCACTCAGGGCATCGGAACGACTCAAGGAGCGCCCCCAGCCCAGTTCTGAGCCGCAGCATCCATGCCACGCTGTGTGCCCTGCGGGTGCAGACGGGTGACACCACGTCTCTGCGCGGTGCCTTCTGAAGCAGAAGCCCAGGACAGAGGCCCAGGCCTGCGGGCTGTGCCCGCCGAGGGAGCGGCCTGGTGCCGGGAAGGGGCTGAGGCACAGAGGGAGATACCAGCAGCAAGCCGCAGAGGATGCGATGTGTATGGGAAGCAGCTGAGATCCCTGGTGATTTACAGACCCTACGACCCACACTAGTTCATGCTGCAGTTACAGCAACACGCCTTGTTCTGTCACCTCTCAGCAGCATAGCAGCAGCAGTGCTTACTTGGTTGGGAGGGATGCTGTGGCAATTAGCGTGTTCAAACAGAAGTACAGCAAGGGACGAAGTCATTCAGGCAGACCAGACACACCGTGCAGTCTCCCTCCATTGAAATATCGTCTGGACACAGACAATTTACACACTGACAGACGTGATGCCGGCATCCACACGCCTGATTTGCACCCACTGCAGGAGAATGTGGCTTGAAGTCCCCACGTGGCTCTCTGGAGCTCTGCTGCGCTGAGCAGACCACCGGCCACCATGCCAGCACCAGCACACCGCTAACGAAGCCACTGAGAGACTAACGATGCTGTGCTATTCCTCAGTAACAGGCTGGGGATTCAGAACTTGAAATCTGGTATCGTTCACTCACCTAAGCAGACTGTTTTTTCAAACCTATTGGTTATCCCACGCTCCATAACCATGCCTCAGAACAGCCCCCTGAAACTGGCCTGCACTGGCTGCCAGGCAGTAACACAAACCAGCTTTGAAGCCAACTTGCCAACGCTCACCTGCTACAGAAAGTGCAGCAACCCCATGCAGGCAGGGACACATCGCAAAGCGCAGGGGGAAGGACTGAGAAAGCTTTTAGGTGTTTAGTCACACATACAGAAAGTTGGATGTGAAGGAAATGCAGCACATCAGCAATTTCTTACTACCTCTAAGGTGAATAATCAGGATCACAGCTCCCAAGGGTGCACTCTGGAGAGACAAGGAAATTTCTGTGCCTCTGCTAGGGGCTACCCTGCAGGGTGAGGCTAAATGCATTAAACGAAGCTGTCCTGGATGAAACCCACTCCTTATGGTGAAGTACTACAGTGGTGCTAATGATTTGTGTGACAACACGACTTAGGGCCTCCAGCCCGCGCAGTGCCCCGTCAGGCTAAGACACGACATGTCCAATTGCTTGGAAACCCACCAGAGAAAGCATTATTCAGCAGTGGGCTTTTATTTCTAGTGGCTTTTTACGTTTTAATCCTTGCGTTAAATTCTGTTACAGGTGGCTGCTTTCAGCCCCTTCGTTACCCACAACTACCCCTGAAAGGCTGTGGGCAGGAGGGGATGACAATGACTTGTGCCAGCTGGTTGCAGGGTGAAGAGCCCTGAGTCCCACTCACTGCTAGATGAGTGATTTGAAGTGACTGGAACTGCTACACAGCAAGGTGTCTAAAGTGTGCAGTTCATTAATTTGTGGTTTGCAACAAGAAAGCCACACACCTCCATTTGGTTTAATCAAGATCTTGTACCATTGGTTCCAAGATCTATTCAAATAGTTTGTCATTGGAAGGGACATTGCTGACAGCCCACAATAACTCTACAATCTGCATTGATATGCACTTTTCCAAGGACAACACATTATACAGCCCTCTATTGTTAGAAAATAATCTCCTGCTTAAGCGGAATTCTTGCTCAAAACCATGTATTTCCACTCTGATACATATTTTCATGCCTCAGTGCTACGCACATCCTGCTGAAATGCATTACAGTGATGCAAAGCAAAATGGGGATCGGATTCTGGCCAGACTGGTCCACAAGACAAAGTAAAAGCACAAGGTTAGCATAAAAGATGTTTGGATTTTATTCAAAGTATCAGAAGGTTTAACTACGTTATCAACTGCTGACTTTCACTGCAAATGATGGGAAATTCCCCCAGAGGCAACTGCACAACCTTCCTTAATCACTGCCTCGCACTCTAGAAAGCTACCGTGTTCTAGGAAGAACAAAGCTTTTCAGCTAACACAGAGCTTGAGAAAAAATCTGTACCCAGAAACAACAGCCCAAGGGTAGCAATGGTGTCAAACTCCTAAATGTCACGTATGCCTGCATGAAACAGGAACCAAGCACACCAGCCTCACAATGCAGAGGGCAAGGCAAGTCAGAAGAGACAGCACCAGGTCCTAGTCCTCCTGCAGAAGCCGAGGTCATCACAAGGTCTGAGATCCTCGAACTTGCATGGGGAAGAAAAGCAACAGCCATCTCAAGGGCCTGGTGCTCTCGGAGAAGGACAACAGCGTCTGCTGCAGCGGGAGGTACGAGTGGCAGCCTGGCTTCAGCGAAACAAAGACACGCCAAACCCAGAGGTCTTGTAGGAAGAGGCACCCTAACACAAAGCAGCAGGTGAACACGTCCATCAGCACGGCTGTCATAAATTACTTTAGAAAAGCCAATTGGGTTAGCATTGGAAGAACAAAATTCTGCTTTTCTAAAGTATTTGTGACTTGGTCACCTTCATGTTAGTCACCTACGGTAACTACAACTGATGTAGCTTCCATTTCAAATATACTTTAAAATCTTTCAATGCATTTGGAAGAAAACCCACGTTGAGACTACAGAAACGTCAACCACAAGTTAGTTACAAAAATCTGAGCAGGTGATTTACAGAGACAAGAATAAAAACCTTTTTGGACGAAGGGGGTGACCACGAAAGGCATAACTGCTAATAAAGGGAAGGCCCAGGATGGCTCAGTTTGGTGGGAAACCCAACACCCTGGAACTTTTCCAGCCTGCGGCTGGTCCCAGGACTGCTTCCTACCCCAGCACATTCAATAAAATCCCACTAAGCTCATGGAGGCAGGTTTTCCCCTTTAAAAGAAACACAACCCAGCAGCGAACAGCGTGGAATTTGCCACATCCAATACCACTGAACGCCAGGCGCTTCTTTTGGTGGGCCCATCCTAAAAATGAAATCACCTGAGGTGAAATGTGTGCGAGGACACAGCTGAGCTGCAGCACCCGCACTACTGACACGTCACTCACAGGTATAACTCCCACGGACACGGCGAGGGGATCCAGCCTCTCTTCAGACGCCATCTACTTTAACTCGCATTGAACAGAAGAACTCCACAGTCGGGAGGAGAGGAAAGAAAAGGGAAACAAACAAGAATTAAGCACAATTCTGATGAATTTCTGCTATTGAAAAGTCCTGTCATTGCCTGATGCTCGGGATTCAGTTAAACAACATCACTTGGGCAGTTTCCAAAGCAGTTAAGGGAAGAGAAAGACACACGCAGCGTCAGTTTCAATAGACTACATGGCTCAGTTCCCCAGTATATTTTGACAATTATTTCTGGGCTCCAGATGGAAAAAAAAAAGGAGTGCCAACCTGATTCAGCAAGATACGTACTTCTCAAGTGAAGTCCCTTGGTTTCACTGGGCCCATTCACAAACCTGAAGCTGTGAATGAGCCAAAGGGCCTTGTTGAACTGAAAATACGGTAGGAAAATCATTAATGAAGTCCCATTTGATGTTGACTGAAATCTGAAAATCACCCACTAGAGAAAAAACACAGGGCTACTGCTTTAACCGCGCTTGCTTAATCCTTATATACTGCCAAAATAGTGGTCGCTTGCTTAATCCTTATATGTTTGACCAAAATAATAAAGCTGCTGCACTACAACACGTGACCCAAGTAGCAAATGCCTGGACACAAATTTGAGGAGGGAAATTAAGCTGCACCGAGTCTGCTGCCGTGTGTGGCCAAACGCGGTGGTTAAGTCCCATGGAGGCACAGCTGTGCTGCAGCCTCTCCTCCGGTGGCAGCACTGACACCCATGTAAGAGACCAACTTGGCTAAGTATTTGGGAAGGAAACCTTTCTGGAATATCTACTTGCTGCAAGGAAATATTCCGCTAATGTAGGCTGCAACTATGAATACCAAGCAACAAATAAATCAGCTGGCAACACCGCTAAGTTTGGGTGATGGGACAGGTAGGAGACAGAGCTTTCTGTCAAACAAACACAAAAATGCTGTGACAAGGACTGAGAAAGACATGGCAAAGGAGAACTTCCAGCGGCACGAGGCAGCAGCTACCCTTCCCTCCTGCCTGTCAGCTAAGCCTGCCTCTGTGACTACAGCGCTGCCAGAGGCACTAACGAACACCGGGAAGGACGGGCCTACCAAAACGACATCAAGGTGAGTCCGCTGCCCGTGTAATTCTAAGCAGCTCCCCCAGGTTACAACAGGATTAGTTAGGTTAAACAGCTTATTTAACAAAAAAGGGAGCTGTTTACCTTTGTGAGGCCCCACACAACGTGAGCACAGCACGTGGGAGCGCTGCCCCCCCACCCGCACCTGTACCCAACCTCGCCCGCACGGCCACCCCAACACAGCCCTGTCAGAGCAGCTCCAAAATGAAAGAAAAAAGGCAAAAATTATCTTCTGCACAAAATCAGGGCTTCTCCAAACGGATGCAAGCACAGGATTTATCGGTAATCAGACAGGTCTTTGTAGAAGTTACCAAATGACGTGCTTTGTTAGCCTTCGGAAGCACTGTCCCTTCTCTTTGCTGTTAACCAGCGACAGTAGCCAAGAGATAACCAGAGGCTGAAGTTTCGCAACAGACGAAGAATGCAGCTGCGAGCCTCCAAAGCTTGCTTACCAGCCAGAACAGGGACATCAGTTATGCAAGGCTGCGCATGGATTTTGACCAGGTGTAACGAACAGTTCACTTTTTTTTTGTCCAGAAAAATAAAATCGGACCTGTGAGCCGTTCTCATCATTTATCAGATCATTCTGGAACACAATTTCCCCTGCATATTTTCTGCATGTTACTTTGTGCTGCAAGATCTCAAGTAAAAGTTAGGGGTGAAAGCTCGATTACTGCAGTGCAAATACACTCCATGTAAGTGCTGCCTGTGGAACTCACGTGCGGTGTCACCCAACCAACCTTGGGTTTGCTTAAAAAAAATCTCTTCCTTTTAACGTGAGCTGGATTAATTTCTCAGCATACAGCAGGGACAAGTGTTAAGAACAGAAATCTAAAAAGGAAACCTCTCGGGACCTCTAAGCTAACAGAAGTTCATTGGGTTGTTACACGTTTTACAGAATTAGCCCAGGAATTTCAGAAATACAGGACCATCCAAATGGAAGAAGAACAGTTAAAGACAGGCCTTTTTTCGATGACTTAAAGCATACAGGACCTGGAAGGTATTCATTTTCCTGTCTTCCCTCCTGCCTTGTTATTTGTTTTTCAGCCTTCTGTTTCCAGTTCTTTTCCTAGTAGGGTTTTCCTTTCTTCTACTCTCCTCTGCCTCCACAGGATCCACCCTGGCTTCCAAGGACTTAGAGAGTTGCACAGGCGATTATTTCTTTTTCTTTTGGTCTATCTGACTGCGGGACGCCACTGCAGTGAAAAGGTAATTAAGGCAGCATTCAGGATTTTTTTTTCTTTCCCCCCCCCTCCCCTCTTTCTTCACCATTGCTCTGCTGTTCTGGTGACGACATGCCTCCCTGGTACAGGGTCAGTCGCTCTGCAGCTGCTCTGTGTGTGTCAGGAAACCTGCCCTACCCCATGCTTTGCAAGGGTAGCTGCGTCTTCTTAGCCCCTGTTCTAAGGAGAGCCCCACTTTCACCTCGCTCTTCTGTCACCTGCACGGTTGCAGTCTCCCATCCCCACCAAAGAACTTCCCAGTTTGGAGAGGAGACACCACCGAACCCTCAACAGCATCCAGCTGTCCATCCCAGGTCCAGCTCGGAGACCAGGAGGCACCCCAGAGACAGGGAACAGCCGAGCAGTGCGGGCAACACGATGTCCGACCAGGCGGGCCACCACCCTGCCCTCCGTGTTGAAATACCACCTAGCCATGAAGCCACGTTCGTATTATTTTGCACAGTGACACTATGCCAAAGTCTACAGAAAAGCAAAGAACAAACTCTAAACTCATCCATAAGCACGTAACAGGTCACGTCAGCAGGAGCATCTTCCAACCACATCCTTGGCCAAGTGAAAACAAACCTTACCAGGGAGAATTCAAGCAAGCGGTCACTGCTCTTGCTAAAAGGCTCTTCTAAAAGACCTGGCATTTTAAACTCTATAACTGGAAAAAAGAAGCACATCAATCACAGAATTTTCTAGGTTGGAAGAGACCTACAAGATCACCGAGTCCAACCTCTGACCTAACGCTAACAAATCTTCCACTAAACCACATCCCTAAGCTCTACATCTAAACGTCCTTTAAAGACCTCCAGGGATGGTGACTCCACCACTTCCCTGGGCAGCCTATTCCAGTGCCTAACAACCCTTTCGGTAAAGAAGTTCTTCCTAATATCCGACCTAAAACTCCCCTGGCGCAACTTTAGCCCATTCCCCCTCGTCCTGTCACCAGGCCCGTGGGAGAACAGACCAACCCCACCTCGCTACAGCCTCCTTTCAGGTACCTGTAGAGAGCGATAAGGTCGCCCCTGAGCCTCCTCTTCTCCAGGCTGAACAGTCCCAGCTCCCTCAGCCGCTCCTTGTAATCAAGATTCATCAGCTATAGCTCCTGCAACACCCAGAAGGCTGCCGGGACCGTGACAGTTCTTCCCAGCTGCAGGTCCTACGGCATCGCGATCCAAGCCCCTAGCACTGCTCGTCGTTGTCTCCATGTGCCACCACTCCCGCCCCCAGCAGCACAAGCTGGCCCTTCTCAGGGTTTTCTTCAGCTGCTGAGGTACAAGCACCACGTTACAGCAGCTACGCCAGCCCCTTTTTAACATCCATTTGACAACCATTTTTAACATCACATTTATACAGTGAGACGGTCTAAATGCTTCAGTACAAACTTACTTCCTCCATGATTATTATTTTTAAGTGCACATCACAAGTGTGCATCAGCCAAGCACCTGGCCAAAAAAAACGTGTCATCCATGCAAGAGGCAGAAAGAGAGATGAGGACGGTTGGGCGTTGAGCATCCAACATGAGGAAAGCCGGACAGACGGATACGGAGGAAACACAATACAAACACAAAGATATCGCTGTTAATAAACTACACCTAACTTAAGATATTTAACTTCGGTTATTTGCACTCACATTTCTGCTAATTCTGAATTTGGATTTCAGTTGTGTTTGCCGTCAAGAGATGCTGCCAAGAATCTCCACACACTCTACCCTTTGCTAAAAGAGGAATCCAAACCTGGCGTGCTGCTGTGATGTTCTAAGTCATTAATCAAGACTGAGCTCGATGACATACAAATACAAACGAGCGATATTATTCTTTCCTTTCCCCACAAACGACTATTTTTTCCTGCTCTCTCCAGGGCTTCTGCAAGCCTCTGTGACTGCATTATTTCATTTACAAAGCAAAGAACTCGAAGGGCAAAAGGTGACAGCCTTTGCAGAAACATCTGCAGGGCTGTTCATCTGCTGGGTAGGGAAGAGGAAGAGGAAGGGACGATTTAATACGAGGATTACAGGCAAAAATGTTAGCATGGAAGCCTCTAGCACCAGGGCACAGACTTTCTCAAAGAGTTTGCTGCCGCTGTGCTTTGCCTGTTAAGAGGCTTGCAGGCGAAAGCTGGATACTTGAAAGCCAAGCATCAAACCCAGATGCTGAAAACATCATCACTAATTTATGTCTTCCTCCAACGCCCACTGCTTTGTTCTGTGGGAAACCAGAGATGGAACCAAGGTTACGAGGGGAGGAAAAGAATAGAAACCCTGAAAAAAAAGAAAAAAAAAGAAAAAAGAAAGATGACAACCAGAAAGAAAACCTTGTGGTAGAAATCCGTACCCTGTTAACCCTCTTCCATACCTGTGAACACAGCCACTGGACAGTGCCTCTCCTCGCTGCTTCTTCACGGCCACCCTTCCAGCCCCCCTCCCACAGGAGCAGCTCTGCCTCCTGCAGTGCTCTCCTCGTCAAACGCGTCTCGTTACAGAACTGACAGGTAGGACTAAGAGTCCTTAAAACAGATCTACGACACAGAAAATGAAAAAACAGCGACTGCTCCTTTATCGTTGACGCTAGTGCAGCTCAGTACTCCTGAACCAGTTGCTGTTAAGACAAGAAGGCACTGAGAAGACTGCAGAGACAGGAGGCGGCTTCAGCAGGAGGCATTCGAGGGCTGGAAAGCTCTGCGGAAGGACCAGGAGACGCACAGTACAGCAGGAACACAGACGTGCTGACACTGCGGCCATCCAGAAGGCTTCAGGGAACAGGCTGGTGCTAGCCCCAGGCAGCCACGGAAGAGAACTGCGAGAAAGATGCTGATGGGGACACCAGCAGCCACAGGCCCACACAGCTACAAAACCTGCACTGGCAGCGTAGAAGGGAGAGCAGGTCTGAACCCAGGAACCGAATCCAAACCTCTCAGGTGACTCCGAGAAGCAGCTCACGAAGCAGGCAGCACAAACCAGGGATGCTCTGTAGGCCAGAGGAAGCCCGTGCGGGTTTTTCCTGCAACAGGAGGCTGGGGAACCACCACGTCCCAGCGATGCTCGGCCACGGCTTGGGTGGCTCTGCCAGCATCCCTCAGCAGGTGCCAGACAAGAATTGCGTAAAGAACGATCACTCAGCCTCCTCGCTATCCTGGCCAGTCTCCTGCCCCAGCTCTACTTCGGGATGTGTTCCAAACAAAGGGTACTCGAAACGTGCCGGGTTTCAAAGTGGAGGCATTTTGAGGACATTCTTAAGCAATGCCAACGTAAAATAAAACGACACACAGCCACAGCAGTGCAAGGCAACAGATTTTCACTTGGAAAAATTGAACTGAATTTTGCTTGGGTCTGATGAGGAATGCTCCATCAGAAGGGAGGATTATTTTAAGCCTTCATGATAAAGGAAACTGGAGACAGGCTTAGAAGTTTGTTTTGCTCTCAGAATTCCAGCTGGACAGCCAGGACAGTTTGGCACTTCATCCTGCCACCCAAGGAGTACTTGAGACAGGCTGACTTCTTACAAGAAATCTCTAGCAGGCTGCATTACCCTAACCCACCCCGAGAACCAACGGAAGAATTAGAATTTAATTTTTACACGGCAACGCTTCACGAGAGTCCTAAGATGAACACATCCTAAAGAGCTCTGCTCCCCGCCAATGCTGAACGACGTTTCAGGGCTATCACAACATCTGGATGAGGAACCCAGCAAGCTGAAGCTTTCTGGTCTGCGAAGCGCCTCGTGCCTTGCCACGCTGCCCGTTAGCCGGAGACTCAAACGAAACATTGAGGAAGTACAACAGAAGCAGTCAGCTACACAAACGCTTTCTCTTGCACTGAAACCCAGAGCGCGTCTCAAGGAACCGCACGAGGCAACATAAAGCAGAATCACCTGAGTCTGGGTAAGGGAGTTCACGTTCCTGGCCCTTTTCTGGAGGCTGGCAGCATCTGCTCGCTGTACTTCAGCTGAGTGATTTTAGTGCTTTCTCACCTTCACTAGCACAGTGCAGCTCTATCGTTTTCTTTTACAAGCAAGTTCATCACTAGGGCAGGACTGTGTCCCTAACTCCACAGGTGTGAAGCTTTCAGTAGCAACTCCACCATGCCCTCCCAAGGCACCTAAGTGAGACCAGCTGTAAAATAAGGAAATGACCGCTCAGCCTGAGCTAGAACATGTATTCTTCTCCTCAGCAGGGCTTACAACTGAGAAGCTGCCAAGCGCAAAACAGAAAAATACTCCAAATCCACAAACTAAGACAGAAGAACATAAACCCCGTGCTGCAAGAGGGGTGACTTCTTCAGCCGAGGTATGAAAGGATGACGACGACAACCCAGGTTCCTCCCTCGTTCTTCTACTGAATTTCTAGCATCTGGCTCCCTAAGAGACAGGGAAGGAACAGTAAAATGTTTGCAAAAGGAAAGACAAGCAAAGTTAATTTGAGGACACAGCACCGAGCTCCCACCGATCAGACAGGAGTCTGAAAGCCACGGAAAGCGCTCAGGACAGTGTTCCCCATTTTGCACGCTTTGCATGCTCTGGAAAACCCCCAGAATGCTGTTATTTTTGCGCAAACACCATCTGGCTAAGAAAACATCACTTTCCCTGTTTCCCTGGCCCACAGCTGTCATTGCAGCAAACAGGCCTGTGATTTGACAAAACAGATCAAAATACAGAAACAAAGGGGACGGAGACTTAACGTACGGCTGTCAGGCCACGCAGCAGCTGCTGGCAGAATTATCTGTTTGAAGCTGGGTGCAGCTCCAGCCTAAGGCAACGTCTTCTTCATTGATAAAAGGACCTCAAAAGGAGGTCAGCTGGGAACAAGAACCGGGTGTTTTCAGCCTCTTGAAAGATAAATCCACTGCATCAGCTTTAAAGCACACTCATCCTTCCATAGGTGGTGCCACTGGTGGTCACTCTTTGTGCCTCGTGCTAGCGGTCTTTAAGCTGCCGTGCTCCTGATGTGGCATTTTGGCCCTGCTTACCAGTAGCTTCACACCTTCCTGCAGGCCACTGCCAGCTGCCCTGCTTCTGATGGAACACATAATCCAGCTCTTTTCTATTATTTACTCTTTCCAAGGGGATGAGGTTCTTCGGTTCTGGATTCTGACTTAGCATTGCACCTGAAAAACTCCTCAGCACTTGCAGAGAGCTTTAAGGAAGAGCAGGCACTACTGCAAGGCTTGCTCGACCAAAAATGGCGCACCCGCTGGAAATCTGCAGCATACACGAACAAACCAAACGGAATTTGAAAACAATAAAGAGCAGAAATGTCTTACAGGAAATCTGAGAATTAGGGCAGAATTACCCATCGAGACGTACTCCTTTCTTCCCCATGCCCCCCCTTGCGTACAAAGGCGAAGACAAGGACAAAGGAGATTTGTTCAAGTTCAAAGAACCGTCACTTCCAAAACAAATTCTGGTATACAGCCAGGACAGTAAGACTTCAAGATACAACAGGGTTTTGTTGTTGTTGTTGTTGTAAATAAACAACGAATGCCGAACTGTCCGTGCAGTACAGACATAATCATTATTAAACGGCACTTTTGTTCCTGAGATTGCCACCAGCTGGTACCATTTCGTTAAGAAAGGAAGGGAATCTTAGTTTGTACTTGAAAACAGCTACTAATTTTTTCAGTGTTGCTGAAGTAGACCGTCAGTCCTAGAAGACACAGAGCAGAGTTGAGAAGCCAAGAATCAACCCAATTTATCTTAGGCCAGCTGCGAGCTCCTCCTAACCCTGTAAACCCTCACGCTACAACCCAAGGCACAGGGTGAAGGCCGCAGAGCTGTGCCATGATGCGACCTGAGCTGCTTTCATCCCGGCCCAAGCAGTTGGAGCACAAACCAGGAGCTGCTGGAGCACTGCACAAAGTCAGCAGGAGTCGGGCCCACCAGCACTGCCGTGGGCACAGCTGCTGCCTTCGTGCACGGGTCACTACTGCTGGAACGCTGACACGTAGCTGCGGGGCAGCCCTGCGTGCCAACTGCTCTGACACTTCGTTGTCAAGCACTGCGCCAACCACGGGGCCATCAGGTCCAGCAAGAGTCAGTTTGGATGCAGGAACACACGGCCTCTGAGCATCTCAATTCCCCTCTGCTTCTGAAACAACCCGCATCTGGACACCTCCCTCCTCTGATGGCAGCACAGCCGCCAGCAGGGCACCCCCGCGTTTGCTGTGCAAGCTTTCCTCCTGTGCTCCCATCTCCAGTTCCACCCACTTGTCCAGTTCGCTCTCTCCGAGTGCACAGAGCGCCCTGCTGTACGGCACGTCCCTGAACCAGTACTGCCCATGAACCTGAAGGGCCGGGCCCTGCAGGAAGCAGTTCTGTTCTGCTTCTTCTCCACAAACTTTGCAAGCGGTCAGCTCGCACATTAACACGGCGCAGTTCCAGGTTAGGGTTTCTTTTACCAGGGGCGTCTCCAGCACCGTCTTCTGCACTCTGCGTTTTCCGGGTGCAACACAGGCAACCACCACACCGCACCCAAGGCGTCACAGGGCCAGCTACAGCCTTCCTCCTGCGCACCCACCTCAGCTCCCCGCCTGCACTGCCGGGTCTCTGATGTTCATCATCGCGAAGGGCTTTGAGTGGTACGGGTGAGGAACGCCACACGAGGACGTGACACTTCACCTGTGCTTTCACGCCGTGAGGTCCCATCCTGCGGCCGAGCCAGAGCTCGGAGCCTGCGAGCATCTCCCAGCCGGCACAGACACAGCGACCTCAGCACCCGCGCTACTCAGATGCAGAAAGGCCGACTGCAGGAAGACGCCCTCCATACAACTCACAACACCCGTTTTTAGTGGGGTTCCAGAGGTGGCTCCCTCCGTGTGGAGCTCCTGGCTGGGAACCCTTCCGGAACCTTCCCCCGCACCGCCGGGCTTCGTCGGGGCTCCCGAGCACGCTGCCAGCGGCCGCCCCGGGCCGTGCCCTGCGGCCCCGCCTTTGGACCCGGGACACAGTCCGCTTCCTGGCAGCCTCGCTGCCGGCCACGGGAGCGCTCGGAAACCTCCCCTCACGTTCGCGTTCTCCGCGTGCCGTTCCCGTGCCGTACTCCGCGCACAGACCGCGGGGACCCTCAGCCCTCGCCCCCCGCCCGGCCGCCGAGCAGGGGGCGCCCCGCTCCCCTCCCCCCCCCCTCCCCCCAGGTCTCACCGCACCCGCGGGGCTCCGCAGCTGCCGCCCGCGCCGGGCCCCGCGCTCGCT
>CM021778.1:13436169-13466735 GCA_011076525.1 Nettapus auritus
GCCTCCTCAGTCCCCGCGCCCCCCCGGCGGCCGGGGAAGGGAGGCAGCCACCCGGCAGGTGCCGGCCCCTTCCCCGCAAGCAGTGCAGGCGGCCGCAGGAGCTGCCCGTCCCTGCAGGCAGAGCTCTCGCCTCTCTCATGGTCCAGAAACCCCCAACAGCCCAAAGCTGCAAGGAAGCGGCAGCTTGGCTCTTAACCACCACACCAACAGCTCCTGGCAGCCCACCGCAGGATCTGAGCTGGGCCGCTACAGCGCAGCGAACACCTCCCCTCACAGCACCTTCTGTCCAGCTCGCTGCTCGTTTTCTTGCCAACCTCACGTTATTTTCCTCAGCTTTCAGGCAGGAGTTAATGTCACTAATTTTAAGCTACCACCTCATCAGTCCCTATCTGATCCTCTACAATCCCCCCCCAATCGAACGGCATTTCTTGAGGAACGCAGGAGAGACGATCCGCTTGAACTAGAGCTCCCAAGGGACTGCAGGGCACAGGCTCTTGTGCTAGCAACAAACTGCATTTAAAAGCCTGGAAAGACATTTTTGGGTCATACGTTCCTGTGCTAAATTGCCTTCCTCCTTTTCCAAAGAACACATCTTCTTTATTCCTGTTATTATTTGCACTGCCTGACCAGCTCAAGTCCTTGGAACAAAAACATAAAACAAGACTCACGATCTTTCAGAATTACTATTAGTAATAAGAAACCAGTGGAAAAGACCATCCATCGAACCCAGGTAATTTTTACACAGTACCATTTACTGTCATTACCTGTAGTACAGAAATCCCCTCCTACAAAGGCAGCAGGAGCTGACAGAGCACTCTCACCTTGCTGAAGGACCCAGGGATGTTCCTTCACATCTCCTCCTCCAGACACTTCTCAGACTGGCCTAGGCAAGCAATCTGTAATCACACATACACGTAGGTATTGTGACTTACTTGGGTGATGGTATTGTTAGAGGGAACTCCATGTGCCATCTGCTGGAAGAAGCCATCTCTGAGGCAACATGCTGTACCGACACACCCGATTGATCTCTGTCGGCAACGCAACAGAGATTTGGTCCTCTCTTGGCAGGACCTTTCAGGATGAACCTTCACCCTGCTAGCGCACCAGCTTTCAGTATGGTATAACGTAGGGACTTTTTTCTTCTTCCATTTTCTTTTAGCTATGCACATCTCAGCGTGCTCACATGGTCAGTCTTTAGGTAACAGCACATTCACCAACAAATTATACTTTGTCCTGTGAAAACCACTGCATAATCTTCTCTCTAGAGGGTAAGAGAAAGTGAGGAAGGAACAGGACTTTAACTAGACGCAGAAGCAGCAGTAAAGAAGCAGCTTCTTTGCAGCAGCTTTCACAAATCCCATTCAAGACTTTTTTTGTTTTTACTAAACAATAATTAGCTTCTCACTGACTGTGTCATCAAATGAACGAAATCAAGTTTCAAAATGCAGGGAGAAACGGACAGGTATTACTTACTTCCTACCTTCATTCCTTCCCAATTTTCTGTGTCACATCACATGGGTCTTAAGACATTTTCAGTCCCTTCCCTTTGGGATTAATATAGAGATAAGCTCCTTTTTTTTTTTTTTTTTTTTTTTTTACCAGCTGTGTTTTTCCAGGTTACCAACACCATCACCACACTCACATGCTGAACTGCATCTTAAAGACATCTTATAAGCACAAGGAGAATAATTCTCAATTTACTTTTATATTTAAAAAAATCACAGTTTATGACAGGCAACTATTCTTGACATTTCACAACAAGCAGATACACAGGAATTTAATATAAACTTTTCAGAAACAATCTTTAATTTTCTAAAGCACCAAAAACCGCCTCTAAAATCAACAGCAGCACCTGGCATCAGCACTTCTGGCAATCTGACTACAAGTAATACAGCTCCTAAAATGCCATGTACTGGTGCCTTCATCCACACCTGTTAGGAGCATGGTTTTGTGGAACTCCAAAGCCAAGCCAGCGATTCACTGTCTTCAGAACAGGTGGTCTGCTTGCTCGTTGCAACCTTACCAACAAAACTCTGCTGATGACCTTGTACAGGAGCACAGGAGTCAGCTGGATTAGTTGAGCTAATAGAGAAATACACTTGCAATGAGATGTCCTTGCATTCGAAAACTGACTCAGATTGCAAAACTGCTGTAACCAAAATTATGGAAGTGGAAAATATACAATAATAATAATACAAAAAAAGCACAAGGGGGCTGAAAGCAGGACTGCTTCTACTGCAGCTGCCTATTCTTATATGATAAGAAAGCATGATTTAAGACTAGACCCATGACCTGTAGCTAACAGAGCAAAACATGATACACACTACAGCGATCACAGTTCAGGCAGACACCGGCTGCGTGGGGCTCACCTACAGCCCAGGAGCCCATCAACTGAACTGGGCTCTTCAAAGGCAGGCAAGCCAAAACTCAGCACATGTAGAAACCGGCTTCCAAAAGTGCCTTGCTCACTGCAATAACTGAATAAAACCGAGGACTTGCTTCCTCACTTTGTCCCCAGCAACCTACCCTCTTTTTTCTCCACAAACATGTTTACTTGCATCTTCATCTTTTAGCAGGCCTCTACCTCTACATAAAAGGACATTAAAGAAAAAAAACAAAGGATCATACATTGCTTACTTGTATGCATAATCTAGAAATTCGGACTCCCGAATTTCCCCTGTTTTTCAGGGGTTCCCCATCCCGTTCCTTTCTAGGAGTTTCCTGTGCTGCTTCCTGACAAACCCCACACACCCCACTTTGCAGTGTAGGACTGCACCCCCCACCCTGATCCCACCAACTCCTGGCTTTCCAAGGAAAGCCCAACGCTACTTTCTAAGATTTCCCTCAGTTCTGTAGGATTGCTCCTACCCCTCCACGTCCCACTGACTTTCCAAGAATTAATTCCCTGTGCTGGTTTCTAGGAGTTTCTTTGATTTGTTCCGTGAATTTCCTCCTCACAGGTTTCAGGGAATCTCATTTTCTCACCAGGACTCCTCTCATTTCTATTTGTATAATTAACATGATTTATTTGTAAAGCACCAGGAGAAGTGCAATAATCCACTTTGCTATTTCCCCCCTCTTTATTCTATTTAAGATCTCTAGCAAGAGGGAGGTAGGTTCAGAAACAGCAAGATGAATGTTTATAAAATCATTTAATACTGCAAGGTTGCTGCTAATGTACACTTGTGAGAAACAAAGTTGTGGTTTTGCAGTAGAGAATTCTTTTTCTTTATTCCAAGGTAGCTGTGTAGTCATAATGAGGAGGAATGCTGAGTAGGTAAGTGGACAGCAGAAGGCCTCGCTGTTCCAAAATAAGGGAGAAGCTTGAGAAAAAGAGGATGAGCGGTGCGAGAACAGTAAAACAAAGACCACAAGTTCTCAAAACATAAGAAAGGAGAAATTAAAGGGTTGAAAAAAAGAAAAATTGTGCATATATGGTATAGAGGAGTGTGGAGTAGCTTGTGAACCTGTAGTACTCAGCCAGTGAGGCAACAGGGGAGGTGATGAGGCATCAGGTAATAGGGAATAAAAGGTTATGGTTTGTTCACTAAAATGCGCTCCTGATTGACAGGACGCCGCCACTGCAATAGCAAATAAAACAAGCTTCACAGAAGATCCTGTCTGAATAAAATTATTTGAGATTTTTATCACACACCTAAGGTTTCCCGGAATCAACTCCCGTCATTGTTATTGCTGTGAAATAATCGATTTTGCAATTTACTCTGAGCACATTGTGCTACCCCACTGGAGGCAGTCCAGCGTTACACTGGCTCTCCAAGGAAAGATGCTGGAGCCCATCGGCGTATTGATCTCGACATGAAACGGAGCAGAAATCTCAAGCTGACAAATTTTTCTTCGATTTCCATGAAGATGTCCACCAGGATGGAAAAAAAAACAACGCAAAACAGAAACGCAACCATAAGAATGGAGGAAAAAAAAGAAAAATAACAGAAATGCAGCCATGAGGGACAGACCCCTCAGGTCTCTGGGGAAAACGAAACACAAGTGGAACTAGTGGTGTATGTGAACGTTCACTGAACAGTCAAGTTAAAACAATGAAGAGCTGATCTCATGACATTTATCTGCTATAACTTGGGGCTCCACTTTAAGCTCTGGGTTTCTAACGAACGAGGAGTTCCTAGCACAGACAAGAAGTTATGTCCGCTACTTCCTAAAACGTTTCCTAAGAATCCCAAACTGCTGGAGGCAGCATCCTAAAAGTACCACTAAAAAGTTACTGAACACACACTGCCTTTCTTGCCGTTATTTCCACAGTTCATCCCTAACACACACATCTGCACGTCAGCAGAAGTGCCGAACTGCGTATTCAACCCGAACTGTTCCACAAACCCCAACATTGTTAGAAAAGAACAGAGTGTTTAACAACACGGGTGTTTAACAAGCTGCAAAATGTTTTGACTGGAAGTGTTGCACAGCAGATGGAGCTGCAAGTATGATGTATGAATAGCCACCTACACGTGAGAACGGAGTTAATAAACATCTATAATGCCTCTAATAAAGCGATTATCTCATGTTTCTTTCTAATACAAAACGACACACTGAAGTTCACTTTTGCACACAGAAGTTCACAAAGAGCTGCTGAGTTTCACATCAACAAAGAATGAAAAGAAAGAAACGTTACCGACTCGCAGGGCTCATTCAAACATCACATCAAGGTTCTTCTTTTGACCAGTATCTAGAATCGTCATCTGTGTTCTTAAGAGAGAGGGACAGGGATGCTAGGCATCTTCATCTGAAGCATGGGGACCAAGGACAGGGGTATTATTTCAAAAAAGACGAGGGCCAGAAGAAAAATCCGTTTGTTTCAAACCCAAATCCTACCAGGTGGTCACATCTACTACTGCTCTGCTTCCCAACAAGACCAAGACGCTCCGCTCCTTCACCAGAAGTCCTGGAGGCTGCGCTCCACCCTCACCTCGTGTCTGTCCCCAGGACACCCCCCGGCTGAGCAGCCAGAGCTGGAGGCGTCCCCAGGACCTTTACTTAGCTGAGGAGAAAGGCATTTTCTGCGTGAAACCTTTCCAAACTTAACTCTGCAGACGAGTAGAACATTTGATGCTGCAATGGGCGATACGGACTAGGAATATTTACTGGTTTGCAAATAAAGAAGAAGCCTTTTTGTTTCCCTACTCACTATAAGGTGATCGAAAAGAAATACGAATAAGCCAGCAGAGCTCTTAAATGTTTGACAACAAAATGTGCAAACTCTTTCCTTGTAGCTCACAAGTCCACGAAAATCCAAACTGATGTTGGATTGACTTTTCTGCAGGACCCGAAAGCCACATGCAATTTATACCGGAGTGCTGTCCACACACCAGTGCCCCCCCAGCATATTTTCTCTTTCATGATTTTAGAATCATGGCAAACTGCATCTAACGCAGCACAAAATCGCTTCTAAGACAGGACTGGCAAAAATCTAAGAACATTACCTGTTGGAACTTTTCAAAATTCAGATGCACCACCCCACAAGCGTACCATTTTTTAAAATCATGCTTTATTAGGAGAAAAAAAAACAACAAAAACAACCACCTTCTTGATCATATACATACAGGTAACGTGCTAGAAGTTTCATAATTTTAGGCACTAACCTGATTTCCAGTCATGATCTGCATGCTTAACACTAGGCAATTTTCCACTGTTAATCATCCTAACAAACACGGTGTAAATGTATGTGATGAGTTCTAAAAAATACTACCATGCCTGACCTATTTAAAGCGCGATTAAGAACAAAACTGAAAAGGTCCTTACTAAGAAACCTTAAGGAGCAGCAGCCAGTTCTCTGGCAGGTCAGTCTATACTTCTCTCCCATTTACATTGCAAAGCCAAGGCATTCTAAGACTGTTTCCAGTTCTTGTGTTCTCAGGATTATTGCCTGTTTTTGACTATTCCTTATCACCAGTGATAACTGTCATATCCAAATCTGCAAGCTGACCAGGAGACCTCAGTCGCTGAACCCCCAAAGAAGTTGTTTCCCTTCAACAGCAAGATTAGCTTTATGTCTTTAGGAGGAAATTCTATTTCAGCTTGCTTCCCAAGCAGCAGTGATGTTCATATTTACTCAAACAAGGACACGGGTGTGTATATATATATATATAATTTTCAGATGCTAATTTAAGCCAGTTGTGGTAAAATGACTGAATTCTGTTGAACAGATTTACGGTACCCCCCTACCTGGATGAGTTTCTGTTGATAATTCCAAAGGCGTTCAGAATTCCCGTGCAAGTACAGCTCTTCTTTAACTACACACACTATTTCACATCAGTTCACATTCATCTCTTGCTATAATCTTCAGAAAATCACTCGTTAAATGAGCAGCTACATTCAAAACCAGTTTTCTTCAGTTAATTTGTCACAGTTAATAACACTGCAAAACAAACTTGGGTTTAAGCCCAGTGGGCAGCTCAGCACCACACAGCTGCTCCGTCACTCCCCCAGGTGGATGGGGGACAGAAGTGGAAACGTTAACATGAAAAATCCATGGTTTGACATAAATACAATTTAGTAGGTAAAGCAAAAGCTGCGTGCAAAGCAAAGCAAAGCAAGGAATCATTCACTGCTTTCCACTGGTGTTGAGCCATTTCCAGGACAGCTGGGATTCACCATGTGTAACGGCAACTTGGGAAGACAAACACTAACTCCAAATGTCCCTCCCACCTCCTTCTTCCCCTAGCTTTTATTACTGAGCACAACACCACACGGTACGGAGCATGGCTTTGGTTCGCTGTGGTCGGCAGTCCTGGCTGCATCCCCTTCCCTTCCTACTCACCAGAAGGGCAGCATGAGAAACAGAGACGACCCTGATGGTGTGTAACCGCTGCACAGCAACACCTAAAACATCAGTGTGTCATCAGTAACATTCTCATCACAAATCCAAAACATAGCACAAGCTACTATGAAGAAAATTACCTCTATCCCAGACAAAACCAGTACAAGATCCACCCCCTATTCCACAGCATTTACATTATGATCAGGTCCCACCTTACCCAGTCCATGCTCACTGATCACTATCCTTCAACTCATACCCAGGTATCATTCCCTGAGCCTATGAACCACCCCTGTGAATGTCCGTAAAATGCCCCCAGAGTTCATGTAGCCTTGGGTTCTGTTGAGGTGGTCATTCAGGACAGCAGAGGTGGCATGTTGCCAAAACCACTGCACACCAAAACCAAGAGCTCCGGTTTTGGAATCGTTGGATTAAAATATAGGGTTTTGTTTGTTTGTTTTACCATTCAGCTTTAAATGAGGGTTCTGAGTCCTCTACGATAATCTAGGCAGGTGCATGCCAGCACAACACATTTTTTACTTTGACTGGCTATACTCAAAGGAAAAGGGCATCTTCATCTGATGACCTTTCACCTCGTTAAGCAACATGAAAAACAGAAAAAATGTCTTCATGTAAATGAGCATTAAGGTTATGAAATAATTGACCTAAAACAACCAAACTAAACCAAATGTAGGACAGGCATCCAAGAAGACAACCAGATGCTTCTAACGTAACGTATGCACACTCCCACGAGTCGCAGGCTGGGACAGCTTTATCCTAACGTTCTCGCAATGCTGAAGAATCCAGTAGGCACAAGAATTTAAGTGACAGCGTACATATGGCAAGTGATATAAACATGATAGCACACGTAACATTTACTGTAAGTACAAATACTCTGAACTTTGGTTTCATTAATAACACAGGAGCGATCTGATAAGTCTGTTGTACTTTAATCCAAAAGCTAAGGCACTGAAAGCCCCTCATGGGCAAGACATTGTGGGTCACCTCCTTTTCCCCTGCCTCACATGTATACATTCAGAATTCTGGCTTTTAAAGAGAGGGACATCACGTCACATGGCACCTTCCCATCCTCAACCTGGAGAGCACAGAATAGCTTAAAATGCCAGCAGGACAATATGGCTCCGAGACCTGTGTGGAGCATTTTTACAGGCTCGGACTAAATGCATCTTGTCTCCTTTCAGTTGAGACAGTTGCCCTAAGCTAGAATGATTTATACAAACCAAAACCAAAGTTTCATGAACAGCCTGTTTAAAGAAAAGTTTGTGACAGAAGACTGTTCCACAAGTGTCCATAAATACACATAATGTGGGACTCAGGACAAGACTGAGAACAGTTTCCAAGTTCAGAAAACCCAAAGGGAATATGCACGACATCTGCAAATCAGCCACACAGAAAGAGGTTAAATACCTCCTTGTCAGAACCTAAAACCTAAGCCATCAGTCCTGGAGAGCATACAGTAGTGTGTCACAGCCAGCTTCTCATCCAGCACGTACTCAGAAGATCAACGTTAACCAGCTTCATACCAGAAGCAAAGAAACCACGTCCTAAGTGCCAAAACAAAAACTTATTGAGGTAAGGCAAATCTGCGTGGAATTACTTTCTGAGAACTCAGTTCCACCAGGATTTTTTTAATAAACATCCAAAAAAAAGTCCTCATCCTTAGATAAATATCTTCTATTTTCTCAGGTCCCTGTTAGCTGATCAGCAATAATCTTCCACAATTCCTATAGGAGGGGAAAAAAAGTTTATAGTTATTTTTTCAGACCAGCAGACTGATATTTGATAATGTGAAACATGCACACTTCAACACACACTGTGTTAACACAACTTTTAAGGCACGCTGTGTAGTTTATAGTCAACCCAACTCCCTAGTCTCTTAGAATGACCACCGAATTGCCCTTGAGACAGAGCAACTGAACTGAGTTCTTAATTCCCGCAGCATGGATTTAATTTTTTTTTTTTTTTACAATAAGTAGTTTCTTAAAATTATTTCATTGGTCTACATAATTTTCTGCAGCATTTTGACTGAGAATCTTGCTCTTTTTCTTAGCCTGTGTTGACAAATGCTTCCAATAACGCCAATAAAGATACAACTGAAAAAATACTTGATTTACCGAGGAATCAAGGTCCCACAAATGCATGTTTTATACACACACACACACACTTCTCCATCTATTGTACCACAAAGATGAAAAACAGACCACTTTATTTTTGTAGAACAAACCAGTATAAGCTTTGCCTGTCATATAAAGATGAGTTATCAAACTATCATATACTCATCACCATGACATCTTGAATTGTGGCAGTGTACTTCACAATAAAAAAACACTTGTGTGTTTTAAAAATTGCATCTATTTCAAAGACCAGTAGCAACCTTCCACAAAAAGCATGCAGGGAACGAGTTTACACATTTAGATATAACCCATGTTATATTTTTACACTTGTAAAAGTTGTTATAAATCATACGTGCAGAACTTGGTACCTGACGGTATCAGCACTAACAAGAAAAATAAATCAATCTCACTAAACAACTGTGGTCCCCAGAATCTTACTATGCACACATACTGTAGTACACAAAGCAATAGCACGTTGACTACATGGTAACAGATTTGCAATCCACTACAAGGCTTGTGAGTTCTTCCAAAAGGTCAGGTAATTTGTATCACTACAGAAGCTAGCAAGCTACTAGCTAGACTGCACAATATTCGTAACAGAAGGGGAAAAAAAATAGAGAGAGGACCATGAATGCGTGGAACGTAATTAGAAAACCAGAAATAATGTATCTGAAACATTTCTGAATACCAGAGGTTTACTACTAATCGACTTCTTCATAGGTATTAGAATATTATTACCTTAACCCTGAGCTGAGAAAGGAATTATGAAAACTATAAAATGAAAGCTCTTTAACAAGCAAATAAACGAAGAGAGATACTGGTCCATTTTCTAGTCAATCGCAACACCTGTATTTTACACAGTAATGGAAATTGCACTCATTTCCTCCGAGGTTCAGAAACAATCTAAGCCATTGTATTGCTCCGTAACACAAAAGGGCACGGTATGGCAATTTAGTATAGATTATGCAAGCACGGACAAGAATTATTTTAAAATAATAAACAGCTAAACAGAAAGAAGAAGGTAATATTTATTCTCCTGTTCTTACTTCATATTAAGTAAACAGCTAAAAGCTAATTTGAGATTATTAGCTCACCACATTACATTTATTTTAATGAATGCCACTTACCAACTGCTCGATCCGTTCATAACTGAGAAACTGGCGGAAATCAGGCTTAATGGGCTCCACGTTATATTTCATTTTTCCATCCTGGAGATTCTCCAGATCATTTAGAGTATTTCTAAAGTGGCTGTAGGCTTCGCATGTAATATCCATATGTCTTAAAGTGAAGTTCAGTCTGGCAACAAAATATTTAATTTAAAACCTTTTTCTTATACTGGTGTCTTCAAGAGCTATGTGACTTTCCTCAGCTAATGGCAAATGCGGGTCTTCTCAGTGCAATTAACTCTCACAGTCAAAGAAGTAACCCCTGCTGCCCCCGACAAGCTGGTGAGACGTGCTGTCAATAAGCCAGGAAGTCTTGGGTGAACCTCTCCATTGATTTTAGCGCATTTTGCCTCAACAAAATCACTAGCTTAGCTTCTGGGAGAAACGCTTTGCAACAAATCATATGAACAGCTACTGCTTACACATCTTTGCACGTGGACTATTTATACATTACTTTGTGAATGGACTACAACGAGTACTCAAAACCAGATTCCTTCAAGGAAAACACAAGAGAAATTGTTATGGAGGGATGCAGGCTGGGAGATTATGTCCTCATTTTAAGCTCCTCCACTCTACTCGACACTTTATTTTGTGACCTCCTAAATACACAGCACACTTTGTGAGGTATTGCAGATCAGACTAGCCAACTATTTATCTTTATTTGCACAGAGGTTCTCTATCTTGTGCCAGACAAAAGTAAGATCACAAAAGCCAAACTCTTCTGGAATTCTGAAATGATAAAATTTAAGTAAGTATAAAGCCAAATGCATTACTGGGCATATACTGCAGCCTTTGATCAACCAGTTCAATGATAATCATAAAACAACCTTCAGGTAAATCAGGTGTTTCTTCCAAATAAAGGTAAGCATGTAAAATTATAGTGCTTCTTGGTAATACTCGCCTCTTCTCTATTGCTAGGAAAACTGTGCAAGAATTTTTCAAGTTGTGTGTGATTCTGTACAGCGTTCTGAACAAGGCATCTGTCAGGTCATCATCATAGAACACTACAGGAAAAAGAGCACAGAGTATGTATGTTTAAGAGTCGTACTTACTTAAATCTCAGGCATGAAACAACAACAAACCTTGATTAGATTATTCTAATCAAAAAAGTCATTATGTTAGCTTTTTATAACTCATTATTTTAGCTAAATCCCAAAGTATTACATTTTAATGCAACAACTGACCCTGTATCAATATCCACTGCTTCTCTTCATGTCAGACTTTCTTTAAGATTTCTCTTGTGTCTGTGGGGATCCCTTCTGACAGGCAACTTACAAAACTTTTACAAAATCTCCCTCATCCTGGAAATATCTTACTGCAAAGCTAAAAAAAAAAAGCATGATATCACAATGTATAGGACCTCCTTTATTTAATAATAAGAATAAAAAGGCAGTAAATAATACCAGTATGAGTGCATCTCTTTGGAAAGCAGTTTTCCAATATCTTTCAGTATCATAACTAAAGATAATCCTCCTTTACTTAAATATTAAAATAAGTTTTTCTATACAGATAAGCTAGCTTTTCTATTTTTTTCCATTAAGCAAGAATGGAAAATAAGTGAAAAATGTCCGGAGGGACGCACTCTAAGGGTAAGTGCAATGCTTGAGACTTTTTTTTACCACATTACAGAACACATGATTTTGGCCATCAATCTTTATTTGCATAGAGGTTATCTGACACAAGACAAAGGTAGGACAACACTTAACTCTTTTTGTCTGAAAGTCAATTTCATCACTTATGTGTGATTATGTTCTCTGAATAATTTATTTAGTTACAAAAAATTACCACATAAAATGAAATAATAGGTTAGTGGATGTTTTCAGCGTTACTTTTCCTATTGTTAATTCAGATGGTAAATACAATTGTTTTTTAAAGAATGAAGACACGAACACATGGCAGAGGTTTGACAAATTAGGTAGGGATCTGATCTGTTAGATTTCAAAAGCAAAATAGGTTATGTTATTTTTTTTATGTTATTTACTCATAATCAAGTGTTTGATGTAAAAAGCTTACTGTTTGTATTTTCATACCATCAGCTGCCATTATCACAGTGCAGTGGTCATGCAAATCAGCAATCTCTTCTTCAGACCAGCTAAAAAGAGCTTCAGGATCTGTAACAACAAAGATGGTTTTGGTGTACAGGGCTAACTGGCTCAAGAGTTTGATAGACTTAAAAGCAAACAAACAAACATTCTAACTCCTCTGCTCATCTGCTACTCAGTAAGCACAGCATCCCACTGCAGGGAAATCACAGCCTCCCTCTGTTTGTTCCCTGAAGTTCCCTGCAGTCCTTTGCTTTCTGTGCCACTTGTCCGGTCCTCTCAGGATTGACTGGCACGAGTAAGTTTTCCTTGACATAAGAATTTACAACCAATTACTACCCTGTAGGAAGATCACAGAATTAACTAGAAGACAAATGCATTTTCGTGCCAAATTTGATTAAGATTCCTACCTAGTTGTGCTTTCTAAAATTTACATGTTCTCTCTGATGGTCTAAAAATCACACAGCCTTTTCAACTGGCAGTATTAAAAGTTACCATTTCATGAAAATTTCTAAGGTCCTGGAGAGGCTTTTGAAACTGTAAAGGGTGATTTTACTTCCTTAAATAGTTGTTCTATTTTTCGGATCATTACATCGAACTACTACAGTTAAGTGGTACCAAAAGCTAAAAAGCAAAGCAGGATTCCTACACCCAAGTGCTTCAATTTTGTGTTGACCTTAGATGTCTTTTACAAAAGGTCAGTATTTGTAACTACTAGGAAGCTTTAATGATCTGCTCCACTACTCTTCATTGCACTTTAAAAATTACTCACGTTAGCTGCCTTTTATTTTACTAAAAGTAGCAAACCATATTCCCTTTCCAAATATGTAAAATAAAACACATTCATCACCACATTTGGAAAAAAGATTTACCACCTTCAAGAGATCACCGGTCCTCTCCCCCACCTTTCATTGTTTTCTATGCAAGCCATCGTAAGTAACGCGATACCATCACATCCAAATCTGGATTACACAAATCCATGTCATTGTACTTTGATTTTGCCATCACCACAAAATGACACACTGTATTTGCACTTCTGAATTTTGATCTCACTAAGCAAAGGACAATGACTATTCATCTATCCTCAGCCTATCAGGAATCCTTTTCTAACTCATCCACATGGCAACGACACCCCCAAACACAAGAGGGAACTTTCAGCTATTTTACCAGAGGCCACGGGTGCTGGAAGACTGGCTGACTACATAAACAACGGAGTGAACTTTTCTTGATGGATTTGAGAGGAAAAAAAATCATCATAAAGGACCCGTTACAACCACCTACCAGTGCAGAATTCATCTTTCAGCCAGTCAAGTTCCTTTACTTTAATTTCTCCTCCTGCGTGTGAAGAAAGACCGCAAAAGTCACAAACGGCCTTTCAGCCAGTGCTGCAGCAAGTGATAAAGATGTATTACGAGGACACATGAAACAAGTAAGGTTGAACATCAAAGCATTTACTTTACAAAACCAGTTACCCCTGACAAAAGGAACATAAGATGAACTTAAGGATCAGAAACACCCCACTTTCTCTTTTACATGTCTCAGCTGCAAAATACTTCTCAGAGTTCCATCTCCGTCATTTACACCCTGTTTACGTGACCCTTGACACCCAGACATCTGTGATCCTCCACGTACCTCAGTGAAACTAACACAAGGACTGGAACCACAGCTGGTCTTAGCTGCTAACCAAAGAAAGATCAGGCACTTTGCTCTTTTCCAAAGGAAGCTGTCCCATTATGGACCACGTATAGATTTCTTCCATCTTTCTAAATGAGTGATTTTTAACCAAGACAAAAGTCTAATTTTACTTGTAAACACGTGACCTTGCCAATGGCTTAAGTTCTTTAATCCCAAAGGAATTCACAGATAGGTAATCGTACAAGTATTGACTGCACAGCACTTACCTCCTGGCTCCATCAAATGCTTGTTTAACGCAACATTTTTTTCACACATGGCCAGAAGATCATCACCAACATCTGGAAAAAAGCAATGACAATATTCCAAATAAGATTCTCTTACATGTGCTGTGTGTGCCCCTGACCTCTCAGACTAACTCTCCAAATTTCTGTCATGATGAGATTATGGAAAATTCAGAGCAACTCTCTCCCCTGATGACTGCTTCCCTAGCATCCTTCTCGCTTGTGTCTTTCCGTACTAAGCTCTGAGTCATCCCTGAATAACAACGTTAGGTCGCTGTACTTTAATCCAGGCAAACTATCCTGAACTCACAGCAATATATTGTTTTTTAAAACTTGTGCACCTAGAAATATTACTGCTTTTTCATCCTGTTGAGAAAGTTATTGCTAATTGTCAATAAACACAATTTTATACACATTGATAACAAATTATTAATTAAATAAAAAGAATAGATGAGGATGAAAATCCCAGGATGAAAATACTGCTTTGTGGAGCTTCATGAAAATATTTCATTAAAAGCAAGCGCCTTACCTGTGCAATAAACTCTGTTGGCAACTGTTCCCATGATAATGCTTGTAATTCCAGTGCCACCTCCAAGCTCCAGTACTGTGCAACACCTGAACATGTCCCGTTTAAACAGAACGTAGTCAGCAAGAAGAAAAGCCGCACGCCAGACCTTCAGATAAGAGATGCAGTTACACTGGGCACCTTCTGAAGCACAATCCATGAACAGCAAGATAATACAAGGTACAATACCTACTTGCTTTCCAACATCTTCTAAGGGGGTTGCCATAGTATGCTCTGGGAAAATGGAGGAGGAGCAGAAATAATTGTTGTAAAACAGTGTTCAAATCAAGCTCCAGAGTAAGCAGCAAACTTGAAAAGTCAGTTCATGCTTCCCTTTCAAATCTAGAACTAAACACTAGAACTAAACATTACATTTTACATAGTAGTGCTAGGGAATACTGAGGACCCCACTCTAATCAAGTTGAACCATTCCCCCATGGTATACTACTGCCCAAGTCACTTCTGGAGAAAAGCAGTTTGTTTTAAAAATACTTACAGTATCACAGCATTACGTTTGGCTTACCATCTCCTTTCACTTAACTACTTTTGTTTAATTTATAGGAAAGAGCTATTTTTCTCTTGTTTTACCCAAACACTTATCCCATTTCTCCTTGAACATAAGCTTACTATTTACCTATTTTAACAACATCAGAGCAAGCGCATTCTTGTTCTTCGTCTTCAAAAGCATCTTCTTTCCCTTTCATTAGAATTACAGGATATACCCTATCCCTCAAAAGATCCTCTGCCTCTAAATCAGAAGTGCTTCGAGGTCTTCTGACCACTTCTAAGTCTCCATCGTCGTCCAGCAGAGCTTCTAGTCCTTCAGTATTCGATTCCCTTTCGTTTTTTAGATTATTTCTGTCCTTGTCACACAGTTCATCTCCGCTGCTGTACTGGTGTTCTCTTCCAGCTGTAGCTTCTCTTCCAGATTTCTCAGAAGCCCAATCATCTGTGTTCCAAAGGAGTTTGAAATACGACAGGAATACTGCGAGAACATGGGGCAGGAGGGGGAAGAATTTAAAGATTAGCACTAGGTAAGAACAGAATCTATAGGCCAATTTCCATATGCATGACATTTTGACATGAATTTCACACATAAAAATATAGAAGATTGTAAATCATACAGGTATACTGAAATATAGTTTTATTTGCTAGGAAGAAATATTTCAGCTACTAAGTTCTGTCACAATAGGAATAAATGAAGCACTTCCACAGTCTACTGTTTGACTCAATATCTACTCAGTCAAGTTCACGTTTTCACCTGATCTAATAACACCTCTTTTAGCAACTGGGAAAAGGAATGGTTTCTTACATCCTTCAAAAGAACTTCTGCTGAGACAAGCTTAAACCAAGCTCAAAGAAGAATTAATATCATAAATCACAGTTTGTATCCTTATGTTGATTTAATTCCTGTTTTAAAAGAAACTAACATGTTCTAGTAAAAAGTAAACAGAATTTCTTTTACTAGTTAAAAGTCTTTTGGGATTCATGTAACTTTCTACCTTGAAATCAGCTTTAAACAGAATGAGACAGCACAAATAGGCAATCTGTCTCGTATCAGCTTAGGCTGGACATACTGACATGCTAACACTGTTTTTTTTTTAAGTAAGAACATGACCAGTGAAAAAGTTCAATACCAGCAGGATTCTAATAATTTCTTACAAGTGTGTTTATCCTCACTAAAGGGAAACCAATTGTCACTACTGCTTTCAACAGCTCCGCAGTGTAGGATATTCTACTGTCACATTTGTTAAGTTAAAGCTGTCACGCTACAATCCAGTTCTGATCTGGAAAATTCCTTTATTTCAGAGTACCTAGCGCTGACTCTCATTTTGTTGTGTTGAAAGGATCTTCACATCAAGAAGAATCACAGCAAATGAATGCTAAGCATTGTGACAACACATCACAGCATTAATTACCTGATTTTGACCTAATCAAGGTCATAATTAGTTTCTACTTCATTGTAAAGCCTTTTGACCCTCTTTTCTCTTGTACTTTTTTGTTTTACATTAGCATGCACTAGAATAACTGCACGTTTCTTTATTTTTAAAGTCACAACTAGGTTTGAAAAAACAATTGACACTTCTGTCACAGCAGGAGAGATACTTTTCTGAGAACATTTTACTAACAGCTTCAAAGTAATTTTCCCTGACAACCTCACAGAAGCCCGAAAACTGTCAGAGGCATTCATTTGTCAGTTCATTTCCATTAAGGCCTGGGCTCTTCAAATTATACGAGCCATTACTAATGTAAGTCCATTGCTATACTGAGCTTTGTCATTGCTTTTTTTTTTTTTTTTAAACAAACAAACAAACAAAAGAAAACAAAACTGTTAGGTTCCTCTGGGATAGATGGTAAATCATCACTTAAAGATTTTATAGAAATCATGAATAATTATCTTTTTATTTTAAGTGATAATATTTAAAACCCATGGGTTCTTGGCTTTAGTCCACATGCAAGAAACATCCTAACTTTTTAACATGATTCCCAAGGTGCTGTCTCGATATTACAGGTAAATAAAATTAAGCCTGCATGAAGATTAATGTGGTTACTTCTTCTCAGAAAGTAACTTGAGTTTTTTTTTTAAGATGGGTTGTCTCCAAATTCCACATTAATAGTTTTAATTTATGTATTTAATTTCACAAGGACAATCTAGTCAGCCTTCCTCCTAAAGACTGAGCAGGAAGCTATTCTGCTTCTAACCAGAGCAAAATATGTAATGATTACTATCAACCATTCAAAGGAGGATTCAGCCATTACAAAGATATTTAAATATACTTAAAATACAGTTCCATCAGTCTAAATACACATTACCTGGTTGTCCAACTGCATTCAACCGTATCATGAGATGTCTTTTGTTTGGACAGTGTATGTGAACATCAGAAAGCACAGTGTCACTTTTGAACGTGAGGTTATCCATCTCTTTCTCTGTCACATCTCCCATGATACACTGATGAGAGGAACATTTACAGTAACCATACGGTTTCCTGTGAAGTGCTGTCACAAAGAGGCCCAATACTTCTCTGTCGGTGGGCGTCAGGCAGCAGCTCTGCTCAGCATGACAACCTCACGATGTAGGTGCTGACAAGAACTCACGCAAGCTGCATGCAAGCTCCCCCGTGCTCCAATAAGACACCAAGTTGTGCATCAGGATATTCAACCTAAAACCAAACACAGACAGCTTTTAGTTATATAATGTTGCTCCAGAAGTGTTTTAGAAGATAAAATACAGTTACACTGGACTATAAAGTTGCAATGCTTCAATGCTCCCTTTTGCAAAGCTCCACTGTACCAACTATCACCAGCAGCTTGCTGGCAGATACCACACACTTTAGGTAGAAGAGTTGCTAATTAGCTAGCATTAAAAACTAACAACCCCCCTGAAAAAGCAAATGTTATTGTGAATGTGCTGTTTGACTAAGCCAAGTCTTCACAGAAATGACTTGAGTGCATAACTTGGCAATCAGGTAAGGTATCCTGCCTGTCATCTCTGGTGCTCTTTACTTTCCCCCAGAAAATAACCGAAGCCATGCTGGTTCCCTCACCCCCACAGCCCTGCTGGAGCACGGCGGGGTGGGTCAGGGTTCCCCCCGCGCACAGAAGCCGCGAGGCGGTTATTTCCCCACACGCCCCCATCCGGGCGTTTTGCGGGGGGCTCGCGAAGCACTGCCGAACCGTAGACGTGAACACGACACCACGTCTTCAACCCAGAGCGGCAGGCTCGGCCCTCGCACACAACCCCCGGCCGCCAACCCTGCGGGCTCCCGGCGGGCACAGCCCCCCCCCCGCAGCGCCCCGCAGCCCCCGCTACCTCCCGCGGCTCCGGGCCCGCCGCCATGGCGGAGCCGCCGGCCCCTTCCGGCGCGCAGCTGACGCGGGCCCCGAGGCCGCCGCGGCTCTGAGGAAACGCCGGGGCCGTTCGTGCCCGCTCCTAGGACCGGCCCGGCCCTCACAGCAAACGGCGAGGTGGCTTCCCGCTGCGGGCTGCGCTGGGATGTAGGCGTTGGCAGAGGTTCTTTAATTACCCAGCGCTAAGCCCGGGGGGAAGTCTGGCAAGCTGGCAGAAGGAGATGCCAGCAGCTAAGTTTTGTCAGTCCGTAAAACATCTACAGCACTTAGGCAGAATTGAACCCACGCTCCCCACTGCCATTAGTTACTTCGTTCAGAGCTACCCTGCCTCACTTCATACTGAGTTCCATGCAAAACTTCAAAAAACGCCACCAACAAAACTGAAGAGGCAAGCGGGGAGAGCTTGTCGTTGCCAGAGAATGTCAGAACCGCTGCTGCCGCAGTGGGGTTAGATGGAGCAATGTGTGCACACATTGGATATGCACACATGGGATAGGGAGCCTTGCTTAACCCCACAGTTTTCACCAGGTGTAATAAGCCAGGTAAAATAAACAAGCCCGAGTTAGGTGTTGAGCAGGAACACTACGCCAGAGTGCTTTGGGAAACTCGTAACAGAGATGTAAGCAAGTTGCAGCGTTAGGCACCAGCTGACGAGCAGCTTCTGTTACCTGCATCTCGGTCTCAGTGCCCGGGGCAGGCACAGCGTGGCCCAGGGCAGGCTGCTCTCACCTGGCACCACAGTGCCCGGCCCGGCTGCCTGGAGGCCTCGGGCAGCCTGTGGGCACCACGTGCTGTGGTGGCCGGGCTGACCGCAGCTCTGGTTCCCGGTCTCTGTGCAGCATCAGGCATAGATATGCTCTAACTCCTATCTGGATTCTAGCTCAGTTCCTCTTCAAGCGCTATTCAAGTTGTTCCTGTCTTAACAGCTGGAGGACCTGGCTCAAAAGCAGGCATTTACATATTAACTACCTGCTATGTGATACTGTATGTATACCTACTATATGTGATACTATGATAGAGTTGCTACACACGATCCTTGTATTTTTCTTGAGTGGATGCTTGTAGAGAAGAAAGATTTAAAAAAATTAATGCTCTTTAAAAAAAAAAAGAAATGTAATGCAAAGTCTGTATTTTTAGACATCTTTCTGTTTCTTGTTATTTGCATCTATTTATAAAGGCTAAAAATTATTAAGAGAGTGTAGTAATCTTTCCCTGTATTTACGGTCTAAGTGGTAATGAAATGGGAAACATAGCGAGCCATTCATCTCTCTCCTTGGAGTGTCTGTGGGTGAATATCTGACAAAATGCCTTGGAGATTTGCTTTCCTCCTGTGAAAGAGCAGAATAATATTTGCTTCCTGTGGTGATACTCTGCCAGTTAAGTTATTACTGCAGTCTCTCTCTGCTGGCATATTCTCCACTGCTATAAAGCACCAACAACATGCAGACAAAGCAGATATTTTTCACAAAATCTTACCAGTTTGTACTAAGAGATACTTTACTGGTGTGCAGACTAAGTTTGTATTACTGGAGCAGTTAAAAAGTTAGGCTATTCACTCCACTACACAGGTGTTTTAAACACAAGGGCATGTTTTATGACAAATGGAGTGATCATCATTTATTTTCTAAAAAATGCAATTACCTTGTTTCACATAGATAATATCATTAGGCAAAGCAGGAATACCTCAGGGCTGCAGAAGGTCTTAAAGGAGCCAGTGTGGTTGCAGGCACTACAATGCAGTTCATAGCTAGTTGACAATCTCGCTGTGGAGATGCAGTTTCTGGACTACACACAAGAGGGCTTTAGCAACAAGGCAGTCAGTCCATGGATGAGCTGCAGAGATACACTTAAGAGGAAAGCTTCAGACCAAGCTCAGAAGGGATGGCCCAAAGCAGAAGGCAGATGGGTTCAGCACTCATCCTCCCTCTCCACATCAGTGCAAAGGTTATGAGGACATGCCTAGAAGTGAGATTTTGGCTGTGTGCACTTCTGGAAGCAAAGCAGACGTGTAGTAATAGCTTAGCTTAGTGACCTCCACAACTCCTTGAAGTTGGTAAATGTATTTAGTTTATAAAAACTTACCTTTTCTGAGAGGTGTGGCCAGTCTGGGATGGCCACATCTGGTGACAGAAAAATTAAAGTCATGTTACTTCTTACATTTTCCCAGCTCTTGCTCGTAATTTCTACTCCCATCAGGACAGCTACAGTTGCTGAATTCACTACAGTCATCACTCAGAATGGCCCAAACCAAAATGACCTCATCTGCATCCTCTCAAAACTTCTGGCTCACTTCCTCACACTTCCTCCCAGTGTTGTACTTTGTCCCTGACCAAGCTACCCCTGCCAGAAGCAAAATGAAAACTAGCTGCTTTTAATTTTAGTTGCCATCCTCTGTTGTTAGTCATGAACTGCTGGTGTGGAACAGCAGCATGAGTGACAATGAAACGCTGGTGAAGACGGTGCATGAAGCTCACAGGCCAAAGATGCACTGTCCCTTTCATAGGGATTATACTTGTTTTTCCTGTATCTTAAAATAAAAAACCTTCTCTCTTTAGTAAAATTGTTTGCATCTTCCCTCACCATTTTCATGGCAGTATCTAACAAGGAATCTCTTTGATTTTCAGTTGCTACAAGGCACATGAATTTGATTCTAGCTTCATTATTTGATCCTTGTAGGCAAGGATCCTCATGTTCAGTACAGCTTACAGCCTTGCTAATGTAGCTCTACTTGGTTTCTAACAGAGTTACACATATCAAAAGCTCTATTTTTCCATTGCAAGTCTTGGAGATGTTTATTGCTACTTCTGCCCACAACGCATATTGTGATTAGAAGAGCACCGGGAATTGCAATTGCCGTAAGAATTTCACTCTTAAAATTCAAGCTGCCAAATTGGTTTGTTTTACAGTCATGAGGATCTCAAGAACCTGAACTGTATTTCAAATCCCTGAGATCTACTTTTTTTTGTAAAAGACTAAGATGCACTTCAATTTTATGTCTTCCTCGCAGCCACATGAATGAGGAGTTTGCTTACAGAAGGCAACCCCAAAGCATCCCATTTTTGCCCAATCCTTTCATGGCCCAACGGATGCTGAGAGGATGTCCTTGCAGGATGCCTTCTGAAACACCAGCACGGCTGCATGAGGTTCAGAGAAGAGGAAAACTAGAGACAGCCCTGAAAAATATGCATCACGGGACAAATCTAATTCCTTAGCAATGTGTAAGAGAACAGAGCTGATTATAAGACAGGAATAACCAGACAAATTAATACCACACCAGATATATCTATCTGATCTTCTGCTGTTCAGTGGTTTATCCCTGATAGCTGATATCTTTCCAGTACTTACTGTACTGTCTCTTTGCCTGTCTTCTTTTCTTTCATTACATGCTAGCCAGAAACACATTCAGTGCTTTCATTAGGTCAGTAAAAACAAAAAATAAAACCAAAACCAAACTGAAGGCTGTCAGGAAGAAGAAACACATCGGCTCCTATCCTTTCAATCCTACTATACCAGTGCTGTTGAAAGCAGATACGTGGAACTGGTTTTCACTGCTTGTTTACATCAAACACAACCAACTTAAATGTGCACCATACAATGCACAGCAAAGAGAGGATAAATTATTCAGCATGTAAGAGCTATACACAAAAAAAGCACTCAGAAAGTAGCTGTATCTTATCTGTGCCTAAGCTTTTACTAGATCCCTAGCAAATATCTGCTTAAACAAACATGGCTTGAAAAATCATCAGTCTAGTGAAAAAGGAAAGAGAAAAGAATTTACAAGTACAAAGAAATAATAGTGTGACGCTCATCACGTGTGTGATCTTTACTGTCTCTGCCTTCTACCCACTCTGCATCCAACTGAGATGCAAACCTCCCCTGACCGAAGCCTTAGTGTTTGGTTTCCATGATCTTGTATGTATTAATCAATTTAATTCAGATGGTTCCAGGCCTAGCCCCGAAGCACGTAATGCTACGTGTCACAGCACACACCACCTGCTCTCTGCCTGTCCCATTGTTCCTGCTGCAGTGCAGCCAAGACTCTCAGTTTAGGCTATGTGATTTTTTTCATCATAAGATAACGTCACCTTGATACCCAAGTTTTTCATTCTACCAGATTTACCAATTCTGAGCCTTCTCTTTCTTTATGAACATTTCATGTCCATCCCTCTCTAGCAGCTGTCAGCTCATCTGTTTGAACTAATAGTATAAACCAGTGCAAAGGAACATTTCATTTGAAATAAAAATTACAGTGCAAATGAGTGGAAAATGCATTTGTATTTTTTACTGGGGAAGCTGAAGGAACGACAAAGCCAAAGGAATAAATAAACGAAGCTGTCCATAAACTTAACAATATGCCTATGATAAAGCACTTGCACAAAACAAAACTGTGCCAACACCAAAAATAAAATCAGAACAAAGAAGAATCAAATTAATTCAATCTAGTTCGGCCTGATGTGAAGCTCAAGGACAACTATGAACCTGCTAATGGCCTGTCTAATGGACTTGATTCTAAGCCTAAAGACATCATAAAAGGAAACAGAGGCATTTATGCTTTCAGAAAAAAAAAAAAAAAGTCATCTTCCATCTGCTTTTTCAACTTAAGTTAATCATGCATAAAAATATTTAAAAACAAATTCAACTGAACCACATCAATTTACACAGCAAAACAGTACTTCTTCATTAGAAACGTAAAAGCAAGATTCTTACTTTGATATTCCTGGTTGAAAAGATTCCTGAAATGTCATCACACAGAAAGGAAGGACTTTGCTGGCACGCCTGTCAGCTGAAGAATAGCTGAAGTGACACACTGTCATTTTGCAGTACTGCGACTACGGCTGGTAGAAAAGCCTGCAATGGGAGGAATAATAGAAAATTCTAAATTCTGCAGATTCAGGGAAAGTGAAACTTCAGCTACTATAATGTTTGCGAACACTTTGTTGTTATGGAGCTGAAGGAGAGCCAGCAGATAGAGAAGTGATCCTGCCCCGCTACTCAGTGTTGGTGAGGCTGCACCTGGAGCGCTGCATCCAGTGCTGGGACCCCGGTGTGAGAGACCTGGACGCACTGGACAGAGACCAGTGAAAGGCCACAAAGATGACGGAGGGACGGGAACCTCTGTGAGGAGAGGCTGATGGAGCTGGGCCTGCTCGGCCTGGAGAAGAGGAGGCTCAGGGGGATCTCTCGCAAGGTGCACAGAAGACGGAGCCAGGCTCTGCTCAGCGGTGCCCAGGGCTGGGCTCAGAGGCAGTGGGCACAAACCGGAGCACAGGAGGCTCCCTCTGAGCACTGGCAACACTTCTACACTAGGCAGGTGATACAGTCCTGGCACAGGTTGCCCACAGAGGTTGCAGTCTCCCCATGATTCTTCATGATTTGCTCCATTTTTTAGAACCTTGGTAAGTGTTTAGAGACCAAAGTCAAGCCACAAGTCGGGGTGCTGAAACTCTTTAAAGCTCCTTCTTTACCTACTTCTCCAGCAGTCAAAACTCCTGTTCGGGACAGATGGGCTCTTCCTGTTTAGCCTGCAGTACCTTTGTGTTGTGCCCTCTGTTTCCCAGTCTTCCTGAACTTACTTGTCCACATCAGACCTGTCCCTGTTCAGTGTTTCAGGTTATCAGCATCTGTTGTACCAGCTTCTATACGCTTAAAAGCTACACAACTTCTTCTGCTTCACATGCTATATAAATCCTTAACTAAGTAACACAAACTTCCTTTTTTGCTTTGTGTTTCCTATAATCTTCAGCAGATCAAATTGTGCTTCTCAGGGTTTTATGCAGTGCTCTGTGTGCAGGCGCATCAGCTCAACCCAGTGCTCCATAAATTCATCTCCAGAGCACACAACTTGCAAGAGAAGAGAACCGAGGAAGGCTGTTGTTTTTTATTATCAATACTCGTATCTTTTTTGTCTGGCATCTTTCACGTGTAACTGAGTGATCTGAGGCTCAAGACTACATTTTTTTTTAAGTTTAAATACAATATCTAAGCTGGGACGCACCATGGGGAAACAGTGCCATTAACTCTGGGGATTGAAATGTGGGTGAGCTGGAGGCCTTACTACAAACTGAGAAGTGACACAATAAGCACAGCATTGAGGTTTGGGTCATTTGCAGTGCTGGAGATCAAAAACCAAACAAGAAAATGTTGGGAAATCTTATATTCAGTACAACAACAAGGAGATCATTTTCAGGTATCATTAGGTAGGATTAGAAGTAGAGTGCCTAAACCAGGAGCTTTTCTTTCACACTTGAGCTAACAGAGCGCAATAGATTAACTGTCCTGCGTGCTTACAGTTACCAGCTGTCTATTCAAAGAAAGGCTAGATAAAACAGGTATTTTTTTGGCTTTAAGGACTTTAAAAAAGATGAGATGTGACTAAGCTCTTTATTGAGTGTTTTGTACTTCCTGAAAACAGAAAAGTATTTGGAAAATATTAACTACGAAGCTTATCTAAACCCGCCTCTTGAGATTCTTTAGTTCAGTCTTTTTCATGGCATCACCAAGCATAAAAATGAATAACCAAAGCCTTCCCACGTTCCATATCCTCACACAGTGAAAACAGGAAGGCTTGAGACTCACGTTCACCCCAGTCCAAAGGAGGATGCCTAAGCATGACGTGACTAAATTCAGAAGCACACAGGTTTTTTCTTTGGGAAACCACTGTGATGTAAACTAACATGGCAAAATGACAAAGGAGGTTTTGAGCTGAATTCTGAGGCAGCACTTGATCAGTGACTGCAGAAGGCCAATAGTAGTACTTTTTGTTGTTAGTGGGGCTCCAGTAAGATGGTTTGGTATATCTGTGTAATAATTTCAGTTCCTGTCAGTATGATACTGTATTTTGCCTAAAGATTAGTATTTTTCAATAGAACTGTAACTTCTCTTTGTGGTGTGACCTTGAATAGAGGATCAAAGGGGCTATAACTCTAGCAGACACATACAAGACAAATTCTAGTTTGATAGGTATTTCAGTTGACAATTTTCACAAAGCATTCTCAAGAGCTCCTATACATTTTGCTGGCACTTGCTGGTAGTTACAAGGCTCACAGAAGACCCTCCTGTAGTGGGGTCTATTTCTAATGGCACAAGCAGCTCCTGCATGAAGCATTTCACTTTACAGCATGTTTCGTCTCTGTATGTGGTTAAGCATTAGAGCCTTGATTTTATGAAGAAAAACACATACCTTGATTTATGCCATTCAAAATTACTGCTTTTAATACTCTGCAAACAGTCATCTCCTTTTCTGTATCAGAAAGCCAGATAATTGTTTTTCTCCATTCTCCACAGCATGTTCTAGCAGTCTTTATCTAAAAGCAGAAACGTGACTAAAACAAGCCTTTCAAGGTATCCTCAGTAACACACTTCTTGGATGACCTAGCAGACCGCTTGTCTTACGGCATTGTGCAAATAAAAGCACATATCCTGCAAGGATCAAAGTGCTGCTCCCTGCAGTGGGAGTCCTTGAACAGCATAACTTGATTTCTACCTTTACACTTTACAGTGTACTTCCAACAAATAATGCCGTAGTCGCTCTTCTGGAAGACTTTAGTCTCAGGTTTAGATCATGCAACTACAATTGATGTACACACATTTGAAATTATAGGCCCTTTTTGGAATGTTTTATTGACCCAGGGCCTGTGGGATACCTGAATCAGTTACTAGAAAGATGATGTTCCCTCCCCATGCAAAAAAAACCAAAAACAAAACCAAACAAACAAACAAACAAAAGTTTAGAAACCTTTATTCTTGCTTGGTATTCTTGCTTTATTCTTTAGAAACCTATATTCTTGCTTGGTAAGAGATCACTGCAGAGATACAATTACTTGTCTCTGCACAGACAGAAGATTCTTCCCTGGCAAACAGTAAGCAAAACGATAGGTGCTGCTACAGAATTTTTTGTTGCTGCAATTTTCAGAATAAAATTTATAAATCTGTTGCAGGTGAGATCACGGAATACAACCTGTGCAGCACTACAGTATTCAAGCAGATGAGGATGCCACGGTCAGCTGGCTCCGAATGAGTTACCTGTCCTTCCTACTGTAACCTCAACAACTAGTTCCTCATCAGAACAATTTGCAGCAAGACTTGAAAAAGAAAAAATTGGTTGCAATAATCTGTGCTGGGTACTTCAGCCATGTCCCTCATATAATTACCCTTTTAATTGAATACCATGTATCTACACTATGGGTTTCTTTAGCAGACCAGGTAATAATGAGTAGGAGTGAGGATGTTGCGATGTATGGCCTGTATTCTCTTGTCAAAGACATAATTGTGACCGGCCAGCCCTCCTTTAAATTCACTGCAGGCTGAGGCTGTTCAAAAAATGAATGTGTACAACTGCATGAAAAGATTAAATCAGGGTAAACCTCAGATCAATCAGACGAAAGCTTGTAATTTCAAAGGAAACTAACTCTAAAAATTGTAATACCATACATTGCCTTTTAGCTTTTCTCTTTTTAATCACAGAGGAAGTAATTGTGTAACCTTTTAATAGCTTAAAAGAAGAATAAATTTTAGAATCCAATTAGCTTTACTGGAATGCTGAATAATAAACTCTTCTATTAAATTCCACAGCCAAGAAAAAAAGACAGCAGACAAAATAGGACATTTCCTGGTGATGGCAGCAGTTACAAAGGCAACCCAACCATGAGAAAATAGTGACTTAAAACAGCTGCTGAGCACTGACAGGAGAAATGTCTGCCAGGCTGGGAACCAGGCCTAGGAACTCAGCCTTCGGCTTGGGAGGTGGGCCTGGGGAGCTGGGACATCCTGAGAACTGGAGACATCCTGCAGATACCATCGGTAAGGGCAAAGATCTGTTAGTCATCAGAAGCGGTGGTGTGCTACACTCTCTCATGTCTCAGTGAAATAAAAAGGGCCTGATTTTCACCCAAAGTGGAGCCTGTCCTTTGCTCTCTCCGAGGAACTACCTACCTGAAAGGAGGCTGTAGCGAGGTGGGGTTGTTCTGTTCTCCCATGTGCCTGGTGACAGGACGAGGGGGAATGGGCTAAAGTTGCGCCAGGGGAGGTTTAGGTTGGATCTTAGGAAGAACTTCTTTACCGAAAGGGTTGTTAGACATTGGAACGGGCTGCCCAGGGAAGTGGTGGAGTCACCATCCCTGGAGGTCTTTAAAAGACGTTTAGATGTAGAGCTTAGGGATATGGTTTGGTGGGGACTGTTAGTGTTAGGTCAGAGGTTGGACTCGATGATCTTGAGGTCTCTTCCAACCTAGAAATTATGTGATTCTGTGATTCTGTGAACTGACCACGCTGCACATCCTCTACTACCCCAGACAGTCCGAAGCTTTGCTGAACATCAGAGGGCTGACTCCCCTCTCTCAGACTGACTCCCAACTCTTTGATGCTCTACGCAATGTGGCATGGTTCAGCTTCAAAGTGAGACTGTGAACGCTACTTTGGTCCCATTTCTGGGCCCACTTCTGGGGGTGGTCGGTCTCCTCTGAGACTGTTTTTTAAATCAGACCCTTTGAGGTCAGTATGACCTTGCCCCCGCTTCTGGGGTCAGTCTGCTGCATTTGGTTCTGGTGAATATGTAGATACATGTACGCATACACGTAAGTAGCCTGTCATAAGTACAGTATGGAGAAGCATAACCTACTGCAAGTGTAGTCTTCATAACTATAACCCATCTCAAGCATATTCGCTGCTACAGTATTGGTAAGTTCGTAATCTATAAGTCTGTTCACTGCCATAGTATTATTGATGTTTGTTGAACCTCTAATATCAATCCAGATTTGCTGCTATACATTACTGGTTTTTACAACCTCTGATTGCCTTTCTGCTCCCTCTAATGTGAACCCGCAGCTGTGATCTCCGTATACCCGCAGTCCAGGGAACCCTGTGGCTCATTACTCTGGGGCAAAGATTCAGAATGATGCTGGATGAGTTGTTAACACTCATTTTGGTGGAATTACTTAGATTCATTGGTGCACGTTTATGGCGTCTGGCTTTTACTTTTTTTGCAGTCATATGGGTAAACATTGTGAGAAACCCTCCCTCACTCAGATTTTCATATAATTCGCTCTAAGTATATTGAACATCTCCTTCACAAATAGAGTAGAGGAAATAAAATAAACATTAGAGAAAACTGAGGAATTTATCTTCTAAGAGCCTTTTAAAAAAAATAAAGGTTTTGATAAATGTCCTAAAAAGTGATTATTGAACTTATATGGATAGTTTATATGGTTTGAAAAGATAAACACTGGACCCATGAGAAGAATGGCTCTTTTAAGTCCAGATAGAATTTAAGTCCAGACAAAAGGTGGATGTTTTGCCGATAGCAAGCATGTTCATAATGGAATTATAATAACATGCTGTTTCCTACTCAAAATGCTCATACTCAGTAAACCATTTAGAAGTTCCAGAATGACTGCCCACAGGGTGCCAATTCAATGTCTCTGCCTTTCTTTCACTCACTGGTTTCCAGCATTAACACAATGAGTTAGCACAGCACCTCCTCGGCAGCTTTACCTCAAATAACTTACTGGACTTAGCTGTTAATTTATAAAAATAACTGGCAAGGGCCTCTGCTGCACCAGTACAATATAGATTCAGAGCATCTGAGAAGGAACTGCAATCTAGATGCATTTTGCCCAATAAGGGCCCTGGGAAGCCATGCTGAGGGTTTCAGAGCAGAACACTCTGAATCCTTCCATAGCATGTCATCTTGCAAGCAGAAAGGGTAAGGTAGAAGTTACTTACAAAAGCTCTGGTATGTTCAGGCCGGAGGACTGCTAATTTTGGTACATCGCACTCCATGGGCTATTAATTGACTGCAAATTTGGCAGCATTTTCTGAATGATCTCTGGTATTCTGCATAGCAGGTTGATGTCAGCAGATCTAATCAACAGCTAGGCTGCGTACGCAAAGTGTATCACTCCATTTCCACAAAGGTAAGTCTATATAAATATCTGGGCTCTTACCCTATATTGAAAATCCTACTATAACTTCAGGAATTTGTGTTATTTTTAGAGACCTCAGTAAATCGGAAATTGTATCTCTGGTGAAGCCAATCTGTACTACTGTCTTTTTCCCTTCATTATGAGCCTTTCCTGGCAAATACATGAAGATATTTTGATGAACTGTACTTTTTTAGTTTTCTGACTTTCTTCATTTTTCCTCAGCACAAGAATGACTGCCTAATCAGATTATGCTGATGTGGAAATTAAATCTCCTCGTAGAGTTGACTTATTCTGGACATAAGCTTTTCTATTATCACAGTCAGGGCACAAAAGGATCAGGAGTTAGCAGGCTTTAGCTTTTGTTTACTGCAAAATGAATCTAGACAGATTCGACAAGGGCTTCCACATATCTTTATGACTAAAACAATTTATTTGTTTCTAAAAATAAGCATAAAGCTAGAACACTGTGGCACCAAAGTTAGGAAACGAACTGCCCAGGACCCAGACAATCACTTTATAAAACACTCGATTTGCCGCCTGGACCTAAGCGGATTGCGTGTTCCTGCCGTTTTACTCTGTAACACCCTTTGCCTTCCCTTGATTTTAACTGGAGGGTGGCAATGGCTGATCATTACAACGACGTGGTGGTTTTGATACATGAGCAGCTCTGATTTAGGTTTATGAGAAGAGAGCTGACAAAATGCCTGCTCTGCACCTGATGCTCGTGGAGCCAAGTAAATCTTTCAAGTAAACTGCAAATATAGTTGGAAGAAACAGACGAGCTTGAGGTCCCATCTAAGGCTTACATCCCAACGCTCGTTTGTTTCTTCTTACTGGATCAACGAGTCTAACAAACTTCTCTTACCCTCCTCCACAAAGCTTCTGGGGCCTCCGTCCCCCGCCCTTCCCAACCACCAGGTAACAGCAGCTGGCTGTGCACATCCAGGCGGGCACCTTCCTGTATCACTAACGCGTCTCGGGGCTGTGGGAGGCAGTAAGGCTGGAAGTACAGATTTATTCCGCAGTTTCTCAGCGCTCACTGCGGCGGGGTCCGACGGCCACTGCCCCGCGCCACCACGTGCGCGGCGGCACCGCGCGGGAACTGCCGGCGCGCGCGCGGGGCGTGGCTTGGAGGGGGCGTGGCCCGGCGGGCGGTGGGCGTGGCCCGGCGGTGGGCGTGGCCGGGCGGT
>CM021778.1:13467135-13546689 GCA_011076525.1 Nettapus auritus
CGGGCGGTGGGCGTGGCCAGGCGGTCCGCCCGCGGCTCCCCGCGCGGCGCGATGCGGGGCGGGCTGGGCGCGCTGCCGCTGGTGGCGGCGCTGGCGGGGGCCTCGAGCTTCGCGCTGCTGGCCGCGGCCATGGCCACCGACTTCTGGTACATCATCGACGCCTCCCGCCTGGAGGAGGCCGGCAACGGCACGGCGGCGCTCAGCTCCCACTCGGGGCTCTGGCGGACCTGCCGGCGTGAGTGGGGCGGGGCCTACGGGGAGGGGGCGTGGCCTCACAGAGCGGGGCGGGGCTTGAGAAAAGGAGGCGGGGCTTGAACGAAGTGGGCGGGGGCATCCGGAGGCCCCGCCCCGCTCCCCCCGGGGTTGGGGGCTCCGGGAGGTGCCGCGGGGCCCTGGGTTGGGGCGGGGGGCGTCGTGCCAAGCCAAACCAGCCGAGTGTGGCCGCTGGGCGCACGGCGGCACCGCGGTAACGTCAGTGCCCGATGCGCACCTGCAGGTAACGTCAGCGCCAACCCCGTCCCGTACACAGGTCCACCTGCCCCGTACGGGACCCCAGTGGGCGTCCCACAGGTCGGCGCCATAACGAAGGGCCCCACAGCCACGCGTGGATGTTACAGGGCTTTACCCGTTTAGTTTCATTGGATCCGGGTGCGTTGCCTGCAGCACTGGAGTTAATCTGGGGTCTGACTCCACCATTAGGGACCTGGAGTAACCGGTGGGCAGTGTAGACAAGAAGGACGATCCTTTGGTGGAGTGCTGAAAATCCCCTCCTCTGCTTCCCTGCTAGGAACAACTGTTCTCAGAGGAGATGATAACGTATTTATTACATGCACACAAAATAAAGAGAATATATTGCTATATTTCATTTTTGTCCTTTGCTTTTTTCTTTTTCCCCTTCTTTATCAGTCAGGAACAAATGCTACCCTTTGATCAACCCCTTCTGGCATGGGAACGCAAACATCACCGACTCACACAGACAGCTTTTATGTGAGTAACTCTGCGTTATTTCTCTGCTTCCACTCACCCTTCCCTCCCTTCTGAGCTACTTACACGGGCCCAGTTCAGATTCGGAGGGGAGCTCTTCAGGCAGGTGCTTTGCTTTTGTGCCTGAGCCGTCACTGCACGGCATCCTTAAGTGTGACTTCTGGAGACAGAACCATTTATTTCAGGTCAAGTTCAGCTAATTTTTTCCAGGGAAGCAAGATGTTTCTACCTGGCATGGCTCAGGAAGGTACCTGATTGCTTAAACTAAATGGTGAGAGTGTTCAAAATACCCCTCCCAAATAGTTTAATCCCTTAAGCAGAGAGTTAAATGGCTGTTTAAGACAGATGCTTACCTACCCTGTCATTGGGACCCTTTGCACTGAAAAAATAACGAGTATGCAGGAACTTAAGAAAACAAACCAGTAACTAAAAGAAGTGTTCAAACTCGGTGAAGAACATCCTGTTCAAAAAGCTTGCCTGAAGTTTCTAATGCCGTACGCTGGTGTTCCTCGCCTTTAGATTCACTTGTTAGTATCAGAACGTTTTCAGACAGGCCATACTAAACATTTTCAAATGCTTTTGGCTTCTCATAAAAGATGAATTAGCTTATTTGCATCATCTTTAGCATGATATTGTTCATACAAGAGCTTGCATGTGGGCTTCCTTTTATTTTATTTACCTCTCCTCTCTGAACCTATTTGTTTTCCCCATGCAAGCAGCATGTATGCTTTTGTCCTGTGCCTTAAAGCTGTATTCTCTCCCCCAAATCCATCCATCTCCCTGAGCAGCCTTTTTGAGAGGCTCAGTGCCTTTAGTCTCTCGGAGCAGCATCTCCAGACAGAGCTAAACATGGCAAAGAAAGGCTACGATGCTAACGCAGCTGTGCTGCAGCAGCGGCCGCGAAGTTAAAGGAGCAGCACGACCCCCGTGGGCTACTGAAACTGCGGGACAGACGTATCAACAGGCTCAAGCCTAGCAGCACAGACTGTGTCTGTGCTGTCCGATGTGAAAGTGCCACTCCTGTCATCTTCCGTGCTTAAGACGCAGGACCTCAGCTGCTTGATGTTGGTGAAAACCGTGCAGGTAACTGAGAATGTCTGTCTGCTGGATCACGGACTCCTCTTGGGCTAATTTACCCCAAAGTGATCTAATTTTTACTATTATTTAATAGTTCACTGGTCACATTTTAAGTGTGGGTACCTCAACTAGCAAGCTGGAGGTTGTCTAAAAGTTTAGGACAAAATTACTAGCACTTCAAAAGTTGTGTTCATGTTTGCAAATGCTACATCTGTCATTCTTCCCAGACAAGGAAATTTTAGATTACAGCTCTTTGATGGAAGCTGAATTCTGCCAAAACAGAATCAAAGACTATTATGGAGCTCTCTTTGTTGCAAAAATGGTGTTGGCTTGGAAACAAAGGACATGTCTTTGGTCGTCATGAAGTCTTAGAAAATAATGAATGGGAAAAGAAGGGATTCATAACTGTGTTTACAGACTCTTCAAAGCCTCAGAGAAATTTTGTCTCTCACATCAAATACTATTCTGAGGTTCTTGGGCAAAGACCTCTCGCTGCAAAGACACTCGTGTGTTTTATTATAAGCAGGTGTAGTCTGCCTAAAAATGAGGAGATAAGGGATTAAGGATGCTTTAATTAGAAGAACTTACACGTTTTGATTAGAATGTGCTACAGAGTGAACTTTTTGATATTTTAGATCGGCAGTTTCAGTGCAGTTAGGCTACAGACCACAGCGATAGCAGCTGTACTTCCAGGAACAACAGGTATTTCTCAGCGTCAGCTGGGTTTGTTAGGTACTGAGCTTTGTGTTCCTTCCTTAGGTATTTTCTGACGGTGGTCACCGAATCACATTTAGGCAGATCAGTGCTAACCTTCACCTACAATGAATTTTAACTAGACTTTCAGAGGACAATTCCCACACTCTTGATTCCAGCGTAGTTAAGGTAATTTCTTCTGTTTGCCCCTTGTAGCAACACATGGCTAACTACACCGTTTAAATGTATTTTTTTCCTTGGCGTGCCTGTGCAGGTGTCAGCACGTTCACATGGAACTAATCTCATCCTGCCTAGCTGAACACCCGTATCTCTCCCTGTCTGACTGGCAGACTGCATTTCAGGAGCTCTGGTATCATCAGGCACCTTTCTTGCCTTTTATTCCTTAAAAATCTTTAAAGGGCTGTCTCTCGGTGCGGGCACTTAAGGCACACATCAGGAATCCCATTCTGCTTTCTTCAGTGTTCTGTGCTCTTCCTGGCACATCTTAACTTGACACAAGAGCCAAAAAGACAAGAGAAGGTCTGTGCCTGTGCGCAAAGAGCTGAGTGTAATGGCAGCCGAAGTGCTGGTCACTGCCCGAAGACAAACCCTTTGTTAGAGAATGAAAAGCCTGCACATTGCCTCCCTCCGCATTTCCAGCCTCTCCCCTGTTCATTCCCAGCAGTTTCCTTTTAGGCTTACTGCATGCTTCAGATGGGGCTCCTGACAAATGAGACCAAGTGGGCGTACAAATTAAAGTTCTGTGCTACCAGCAGCATCGCTCAGGCAGTCAGCCTCGGTCTTGTTAACCCCGAGAGTGTGATGGATTTTCACATCACGAGAGCACCCCTGAGCAATTTCTCTAACGGATTAGACACAAGCATGCCTTCTCCTGGACATTAACCTGCCGCTGCTGTTCCTGCCGCTCCCTCCAGCCAAACATAGGACACACAGCCCCTCTCCCCAAAACCTACCATGTAGAAAATGTTTTCCCACTACAGAGTACATCATGGGATGACTCTATTTGTTTAAAACATCAGCCACCGTCTAAAGAAAGATATGACTTGACTACCTGCCAGGAGCTTTTCTGAATTTTCTGCATTTATAAATTGCCTTTTTGCTGGCGGTGTTTATTTTCCTCTGCTCCAGACAGGACTTTATGAAATTCCACGAAAAGGTATCTTTCCAAGGGAAATTCCTCTACGCTTTCATAACATAAAATTAACATTATTTCTTTTTTTTTTTTTTTTTTTTCTGGATCTGCTCTGCTAATTTGGTGTAATGGAAGCCCATCAATTTTGTACAGTAACTGAAAAACCTCCTTATTGCATTTCCGGGCACTTTGTAACCTGGATTTTCACAACAGCAGCCCAGGCTGCAGCAGGTTCTGTGTGTCTGAAAGACCTGAGCCATGCCTGTGTTTAGCAGAACTGCTCAAGTCTACCTAGTACTTTCCCTCTCCGAATGATGCCTGAGCCAGGATGGCTGTCACCCCATCGCAGATGTCAGAGTTAATCCCTTCAGTAAAACCTGAAATAAGCCAAAGCTTCCACTGTTACCAACTGGTAACATTCAAAATCACATCTAAGACATTGAGGATCACATACACAGAGAGGGAAATGCCTGCATGGAAGGAGTGGCAGGATTTTATCAGCGGAAAATCTTTCTCCACGAGTTGCTGTAAAATCATTTTATCCAAAAAAAAAAAAAAAGGCTTTAAGTGAGAAAAGGTTACTCTTGAGAGTTTTTGTAATACAAATATTTTTAACTCACCAAACTTGGTATCGTTAAGTAGTGATTACCAGGATAGATTTAAATAAAGGTGCACCAGTGTAATCTGAGCAAAATGGACAATTTTGTAACTATGTATATTTTTAAATCAGAATTAATCAGCACTCCAGGCTAGGTTCGAGTACTTCTTGTAGGACAGATTAGCTGTCAAAAGAAAAGCCGTAATGTATTGGCCAGGTACTAAGGTGTCTCTGCAAGACCCTTCTTTGAACTTGACTTTTTGGAAGCTCGAGAAACCTGTTCCTATGTGTCTCAGTTGTGTTTGGAGAGTGAGCCCTGCCTGGTAGCATACAAATTACTTCCAGCTACATTCTGAACGACATGCAATACGATTTGCTGACCCTAGAAAGCTGTTGCAAAGGTTTTTCCAAAGCATGGTGGAATTTGTTAAATAGTGGAGATTTCTGTGTGTTGACTCCCCCTGCCTTCTCGAAAACCAAAGGGTCACAAAACCTTTCTTTCTTTCCTTCTTTTTTTTTTGGCACATCAAAGCAATATCCATAATGTTTTACTTGGCCAAAACTTAAAAGAGGCCATTTTGGTCCAAAGATGGAAGCAGATGCAAAATTACCAAATTCTTAATTCCTCTTAGGATTTTGTAACTTTGCACCCGTAGCTGGTGTTGGGGCCCATTTACACTGCGGAGCTGGGGCTAGTGGTACCAAAATAATGCGACAGGAACTACTGTTCGTTACTGATGGCTACCTGGTTTGCCCCTTTATTTAGTGCTCTTTTCTTCCTGAGCCATCCTGGGATGATCAGTTAATGTCTGTGGTTTCCACTCATACGCAACTGAAAGAAAACGCTTGTAAAACCAAGACGGGAGTGTGCAGCTGCCCATCCACAACTGCTGAAATTATTCTCCCCAGTGTATTATTATTATTTTTTTAAGTCATTAATTTACTTGGACCCATGAGGCTGCAGACAAGTTAGTGCTTCCTGCAGGGAACTGGCGCTTCCTGGAGGGAAACAAGCTCCGCAGTTCCTAAATACCTCCGTTGTAATGTAGCAGCTGCCTCAGTTTCTTCCTCAACAGAATTAGTTTAATAAGACTGGATTTCCTCACAGCATGCAGACCCTGTAACAGTCACTAACCAGCTGCATCTACTCTTCTCCCCCCTCTTAATAGTCCTGCTTCATTTTTACTGAGTTAAATGATTGCACTCATGCTGCTGTCCCAGAATGACCATTTGTTTGGCTGCATATAACCTGGGGAATTTACAGTCCTCCGCAATTTTTTTTTGTTTTTGTTTCAACTTATCAAAAAGAACAGCTATGGCTGGACTACCCATCAAGAGTCAGTGCAGGAGCCATGTGAAACAAGCCCCGAGTGATGTACACAGAATTTCTGTCTTCATTGATATGGTAGATGTATACCCAAACAGATGGTTGTTTCTGAGCAACAGTGCAGTGGTCCTTCAGAGGGGCTCCAGTCCTTACAGTAGATATTTCAGTAAATACGTACAGAAATCTGAAATAACAGAGTGACAACTTCAGATGAATGTCCTCATTTTCATATATCATTGCTATCATAGCAACAGAATTTGAGCCGTGTTGCACTGCTTATGTTTACCACTCCATCCATTTCTGGCACTGAAGCTTCCCATCAGGTCAGCATCGTTATATTTCTGCTGTCTTCACTTTGTCTTCCAGTTCAGCTCAAAGATTTGTTAGCAGAGAAGAGCACAGAGCTGACACCGCCAACCCGAAGTCCAGAGCCTAGCTAATTATCCTGGGCCACCCTAACCCTGTCAGCCCTCCTCCACCACCACCTTTTCTCTGCTGAACGGGAGGGAATCCAGGCCCTCGTGTCCCTGGGGTTCTAGCCCAGAAGCCTCACATCCAGCCACAGACAGCAGTTCTTTTCTATTGCTTGTTTCTTTAGGTTGTTTCCTTCCTTTTCTTCCAAGCAGGTCAGGCTTTCCGAGTGCACCACTTCATCCCCCCTGCCAAACTTCCCCAAGGCAGCCCTGCTGGCTGCTGCTCCTGCCGGCATTCTGCTTGAGCCGCAGGCTCCTGCGCAGCTCCTTCTGAGGGGCTGTTTAGGTACTGCTGGGGAAGACAAACAGGTCCCTAATTAGGCTCTTCTGAGCTGCTGCCATTCGGATTATTTCTGATGAGATGACTGTTGCAGATTTCTGGAGGCTCCTTGCTATGATATAAGCTGTGCAAACAAGTCCAAAGTTAGTTTGCAGCAGGTTAACAGGAGACGATTAACAAAGCTGCTAGACCTGCTGTTGGTTAGCTCCGATACCATTCGATTCCTGTACCTTGTTCCAGAGATCTGTTACAAACTGCTCATCACCAACTGTGTCGGATGGTAATTTAGAAATGTCTGCCAAGCTCACAGATCTGGACGCATGCTGCGTGTGGATGGCACTCTTAGAGACATTTGGTCACAGCTCGAGTGAAACAGCTTTGGCTAGCTGATGTAAAACTGCTTGAAGACACAGCAAGCAAAGTACTTTTTATATGTTAGTTTGTTTCAGTATTGGATCTCCTGGGCTAGACTGACAGGGAACTCGGGCATTATTGAGAAATCAGTGTGGGAAACAGCTCTGCTTTATGGGGAAGTGCACGTACCTGTTGTTGTGCAAAATAATTGTTTTTTCAATACTGATCTTATCGAAATAAAGACAGTTATATGCATAATACATAACAGAAGCGGGTATTTCAACACAACCTAAGACGAAAAGTCTGCAAAATTTGTGTTTGAACTTCTGTCCCAGGTAATTATTGAAGGCAGAAATACAGTAAAGATATTTTAAGTCATGTCCTTCTATAAACTAATTCTGTCCCTCTAATCAAGGCATATAATGGCATAATATCATATGCCAGACGGCATGAATTCAAATTCCTGAGTGGTTTCCATGGCAGCATCTTAGAATAAGTTTTCCAGGCAGTTGCAGATTGCATAGAAGAAGCACGAATGGGTATTAGGTATTGAACTAGAACACTCAAGGTGATAAAAGTCCTGTTTAGCCGAATGCAGCCCATTAAATTTTTGATTGTAAAACAGCCGTAGGTGATTCATGACAAACAATGATCGCAGCTCTATGTAGGAAAAGGCTCTGTTAAGTGGGATGTGTGGGTTTCACCTGATATATTGCTCAAACATACCTACCTTCACTTCAGAGGGCCTAAAAATCAGTTATTCTGATGTTGCACGCAGTTGTCACAGATCACTGATGCAGTTTATGACACTTCCCGGTATAACACTCTGGGGTATGGGTTTGTTCTCCCTTTGGTTCAAAAGAAAAGATGACACTCGGGGCCTGATCACCCGCACTTGTCCTAGCTAAGGTGGAAAGGAAAGGAAAGCCAAAGAACCAGCAACTGTCAGCACTTCTGTCCTGAGGAATGGTTTGGTAGCAGCAGCTTTGACTAATGAGGGAGGTGACAAAGCACAGGCCCTGTGGTGAGCTCGTTGACATGGCTACCCTCCCACCAAAGCCAGGCTGGGGATACTTGCACCATTCGTACTTTTTAATGTTAATTGCATCAGCTTTCATCCCTCCTCACCTCTTTCCCACGAGACTATTATTACTAAAGCTATGAGGACACATGGATATCAGAAACGTGGAGGATCAAAATCAGGCCTAATACCCTCAGGAGGCACGACCAGGGCAGAAGACTAGCCTGTTCCTGCTGCCTCTGTAGAAAATGAGAACTAAATTGTGTACCAAACCTCTGTTCTGTCACGTCCCATTGCATCGTGTCCCTGACAACCACTTCTGACTATCTGAAACTCCTAGTTCTGTGCCTATTCCTCCTTTTGCCAACAGCTTTGACATACTGATTTATACACAGTGAGCTGAACGCTGATTGAACCTGTAGCACCTGGGAACTCCTGCAGGTTTGTGTTTCGCAGTCATCAACATCAGCCATGGGCCGGTTTTGCTGAAGGGAAGCCCAGGCAGTATCCCCAGACTTAGAAGCAAGGAGAGAAAGTGCTCCCTTCCACACAGCATGCTGAACTCCTGCTTCCTGGACATCAGCTGGTACCGACGCAGGGCTACGTCGGGCTCATTTAATACAAGAAACTACTTCCAGCAGAAATGAAAGGAAACGGAGGAACAAAAAGGGTGAGCTCCCAAAACTTTGTCACGTGCAACATTTTTCCTTGGGAGTGTGTCATGTACTACACAAAACGACTAATTATGTCTTGAGACCACATTTCACTCAAGTGAAGAAATTGTTTGCCCTGTTCCCATGTTGGCTCTTCCTAGCCTTCCAAGGTCTCCCTGAGCGTAACTTGGGGCCTCCAGAACCAGAGTAACCAGAACTCACATCATGCTTTCCAAAGAGAATCCAAGCTTTCTAGTAGGTCATAATATTTCATTGCCAGTTCATTATAAAACTGAATGCTATCTTTCTTGCTTTCATTATAGTTTTATTTCTGGCTTCCCTCAATCTATCTTTTCATTTTTCTCTAGTGCTTGGTGCATCTTCTAGCTGAGGCAGTTTGCTCTTTTTTCATCCCATTTGCTTGAGATTTTTCCTTGCTATGTTTGATGAGAATACTCTAGTACTTTGCCTCAAGATGTTTCGTTAGCTCACTGGGAATATTTGAGAGGATGCTTCAACCATTAAGAGCTAAACAGCTAAGTCCTTGACGTATTACAAGGCACCATCAAGATGACTGAAAGAGCAGCTTTGTTCTAGAACTGAACCAAGTTACATTTCTATAATTAGCCTTCGAGCAGATTCAGTTTTAATTTACACAGACATTCTCCAACTCGCTTCAGTGACTTTACAGTGGTACAAATGAGGAGTAAGACGAACAAGTTGCTCCCATTCATACATTTTCTCTGAGAAAAGCCGAAGGGCAACTTGCAGATTTTTCTTCTTTATACAGAAGGTAACGAGGAACAAATACCTATATTAATGAGGTAATAGCAAATCTGTACCTAATTATCAAAGTCAAGTGGGTGTTGCAGTACTATCACTCACGAGTCACAGCTCCAAAGAAACAGACCGAACTAAATGAAAGAACAAACACAGAAGCAACACAAGTTGATCCCTGACTGTGTATAATCGTTACAATTATACTGAAGAGGATAAGCTGGATTCTTACCCAGTGACAAATGGTGTACCTCCACTTAAGCAGGAATTACTGACACTTACAAAAATGATCTGATCGTACACAAACTCCGATCTGACTCATTTTCCTTGGGAACTAGCTAATGTTGTATTGTTATTTATCTGTGAAATTAAGTAAGACACTGAAGCCCAGAACCCCTCAGAAAACGGAATGTAAGTTTCCTTTCTCAGTAACTCTTCTCTATTCAGGTATAAAGTGGATGCTGGAAACTGGATTTGTTTTTTTTGTTACTGTTCTAGGAAAGGTAGGTTGAACACTGTGAATAGACTGCATGAGAGAATGAGACAAAGATGGTTTATGATGGAAAAACAGCATGATATGAAAAATACATAGCAACCCTCTGTTTACACAGCTATTAAAATGTTATAGGGATCAATAAGGACTAATGTAAAACATTTAGCATAGGAGGAAGCAACCAGCAGAGGCTAATGTCCTTAGTGAAGCTGCTGTAGAAAACAATGACAGACACAGAATGAGAGCTGGGTAGGGAAATTTGCCTCTACTTCTTGTTCTGCTGCAACAGAGGAAAAAGTCAACAGTTTGGTAGATCAGTTCAGCAGAGGGCACGACAGAAAAGAAAGCGTCTAAACAAAGCATCTGCTAGACTTCACCACCCAGCCAGAACAATGCCACTCACTATGATCGGTATGATTTAGATAACCTGACTGCTTTTTATTAAGGTTGCTAGTGACTACCAGATGCAATGCATCACCTGCTAGCCAGCTAGGCTTCATACCTGAGAACGGATTTATTGCTTAAACATGTCCACGTAGACATATCCTTTATCGTCACGGTCTCTGAAGCACAGTCTGTAAAGGGCTCCCTCTGAATGATGCCTTTTTCTCCATATCGTGTATTTGTCCTGCCTACTTTAACCGAGAACCCCAGAGGTCGTCCAGCTCCTTGTTTGTGCTGCACAGATGATCCTGATTAGGGGCACTGCTCTCAATAATAACTGATTATAAGTTATTAATTATCAATTATCCAGTGACACCTCAATAAAGCATTATAATACTAACATTCTTCATTTTTCTTCAGACATGCATGGGACATTCGTCATCCTGATGCCCCTCAGCCTGATACTGATGATTTTTGGAGGAATGACTGGATTCATCAGTATTCTTGCCAGGGCCTACATACTGCTTCTAATGACGGGTCTACTTTTTCTTTTTGGAGGTACTATATCAAACTCCTGGCTTAATGCTTTCAGATAATTAGAGATTATATCTGGGAAACATCACTTTACCTTCCAGCGAAAAAGGTGAAGCAAGACTTTGCTTTCAGAATGATGCTGCTGCTCATGCACTTGGTGTCTGTTCAGCTCCTGACAGGGCTCTGGAGCAGAAAAGCTGCCCCACGCAGCCAGGAGCGGCTGTGATCACACACGGCCATGTATCCGTGTGGAGTGAGTCGCACCTTGAACACACGACTGCTCTGTCCATTAAGATTAAATACCTTCACAGCACAGTGCTCAGACCCTTCACAGGTGAGGTCTGAAATCTGAAGTTACGGAGATGTGATTCTGGTGTTAGTAGAGCACAGGGTTTGATAGCCTGGCAGACACCTTACACCTATAAACTTAAATGACATATTTTCAAAGGAGTTTGAATAGAGTTCCTGAAGAGGGAACCCATTTCATCATTATTTACGCTGTAATCACAACCTCTGCATTTTAAAAAGTCATTTATGAATTAAAACAAAAAACATTCTGTTGAAGTAGGATAACTGGGTTAAAATTCATTTCCGTTTCAATTCATTATATATCCCAAAGATATATTCAGTAGTGTTTTGTGAGGTACTTTCAACAGAAATTTTCTCCCACAGAAAAGGGCATCAGCAGTATTGGTCCACCTCACTGTTCCTATAGTCCTATTTTTAAGAAGAGAGTGAGAAGAGATTGTTGGAAGGAAATGTGCTGCTGTCTCAAAGTCTTGATTGACCTTTTTAGTCTGAAGTGCTCTTACAAGGACCAGCCCCATTATGCTTTTCTTCTGAAAAACAACAAAAAAAACAAAAACACAAAAAAACAACCCTGTAAGTCCTATTTCCTTAGAACATCAGAAAGCCGAACTCACTAAAAAGGCTTAGGCTATTTGAAAACTACCCTAAACAGTAAGTGAAAGATGACAAGCCGTGTAGTGCAAAGCATGATTATCCTGTCGAGGAGTGGAGTACTGTGCCTTTCTAAGACACACGGGGTTGCAGAGAGGGAAAGGAAACACAAAGACATTACTGGGGAAGGGTGGCTACAATTTGTTCTGACCCTGCAGCTAGTGCTGTGTCCTAGGACAGCGTGTACAGACTTTGACACGAGACCAGACCCTCCTGCTCAGGCAGCACTGTTTGGCTGTTTCAGCTGCACTGAGGCGTGATGTGTGTAACAGGTCGATACGATATTCCTGTTCATGAAGCTTGATATTGATTGGATAGTTCTGTCCTGCCAGAAGGAAGTATTTTAGGTTGTAATTCTACAAACGTGATTATTTTGGAAAATAGCAGAACTGATAATGTTCCACATCCCAACACATACTATTTGGTTCCATTTTTTTTTTTTTTTTTTTTTTTTTTTTAAATGCAGTTACATTTGAGGGGGAACACAACTCAACAAACTTTCAAATTTCAATGAAGCAGTCACTATTTCCATATCAGCTCACAAGAAGTATAGAGAAGTTTTTTTCCCCTGCCAGAGGCCTAGAACAAGGCACAGACATAAAAGCATGGCTAAAATCAAGAGTATCAGTATGAATTTTGGCTGTTGGATAACCCAATTATCTTCTATCTGCCTCTACTAAAACTTGTCTTTCTGGCAAAAACATAATCACATCTAGACTTACACTGTGATAAAAGCCCAACTGAATTTTTTATCCCTCAGAATCAAATAACACACCATCTTTTCCCAACAAATGTTCCAGTGACTCCTACTTCCCCTAGACCACAGTCCTCAAATTCTGGGCCTTCCTCTGTCTTCTTTCTTGCCACTGAATGAAGCCTGAAGTCTGTACATGTCCTTTGAGTGAACAGATGATAGGCCCAGGATGTAGCATGTGCTTGTGCTAGATGTACAGTTCCCCAAGTTTGCTAGTTTCTGTACAATCCTTTCATTCTGAAAACATCTGGCTTGCTTGAGAGTCAACAATCAAAACCAGCCTAAATTCAGGTCACTGACCTGAAATGCAAAAACCTCTTGCCATGGGCTTTCCTGCATAAACAACTGTACATGATGGTCAGCAACGAGAAATTAGGATGTGTTATAACATACAATGAAGACAGAGATGCACGAGGTACCCATAAAAGACATGACTAGACATTGCAGAAGGCTTGTTGCTGCACATTTTGATTCAGTATTGAACACAAGAAACTCAATATATAGAAAAATAAAACTTTTTCTCTCACTCTTCCCTAAAAAACAGCCTTGATGCAACTGGGGAGGTAAACAGAGGCTAAGGGGTAATCTGGCTTAGGTGAGTAGGAAGGAATGGCAAGGAAGCCCTAAGAGGAGTGCAAGTATTTTAACTTTCTGCAGTGGATCCTGATTAACTGAATGTGTTTTTCTTTCCCAGCTCTTGTAACACTTACAGGGATCTGTGTCTACATTGCATATTCAGCTGCTGCCTTTGAAGAAGCTGTCTGCCTCCTGAGGAGTAAGGATGTCCTGGTAGAAATTGACATCAGGTTTGGCTGGTCTCTGGCCCTAGTATGGATCTCGTTTGTCGCAGAAGTGCTCACTGGGGCTGTGTTTCTCCTGGCAGCGAGAGTCGTGGGCCTGAAACGGCGGCGTGAACAGGCGCTATGAGCAGCAGGTATCATTGCAACAACAGAACCCTGCAGAGCCTAGAAATGGGGACTGCTCGGTCTGTGTGGTCACTAGGGTAATAAAAATGGCAAGGCTGTGACTAAGTATCTTGCCAGCTACCATAAACTCTCCTCAAAATTATCTACAAAATACAAAAATTCTGATAAATCACTAACACATTTTTAGTGTTGTCAATAAGGAAACCTTTGTAGCTTTAGAAGAAAGTTAGCTGCATTGTTAGAGTTTTTAAAGTAATTTCAGCTGGTAGCTCATGCGACATTAACATTTATTGCTTAGAACAAGACAAATTTCTGGCTTTCTGTTCTCTTTCTGCTTCCCCATCTGTTGTCCCTCAGAGTACCCTGCAGGCCAGCCTGCATGGTCCACTTAGCTTCTGGTTTCTCCTGAGACTCCTAATGGGTATGCCCAGAATTCCAGGCACATTGGCAGCCTCTACCATATATAAAATATGATGTCTATATACCTGGCAGAAGCCAGGCAGAAAGTGTGGGGGCTAAGTATCCTCCATTCATACTGCACACTCCATTCAGCTTTGTTGCACAAAGTAAAATCAAAAGTAAAGGTCCAGAATAAGAACTTCAGAGAATCTGGAGAAATTCAGTGATAATCTCCAACACCAGGGCATGGCTAGGATATCTAGCCTAGTGTCCACCTCCCATATTTATAGGACCTTTCTTTTTCCCTAGCATCTCCCCAAAGAGGCCCTCCTCGCTCCTCTACCACAATCACACCAGTGCTGTGACAACACACAAAAATGATCATTTGAGAGATCAGAAAACCCCAGAAGCCTACTCTAGGTCAGCTCTGTCTAATGACTAAGGAGAAACACAGCATCACGCTCTCTTTTTAAGAAATTATTACTCTTATGGTAAAAATCCCCCAATGCTTGTGGCATAATGCCACTGGATAACCCTGGGGAAAAGGGGCCACTGGAACAGAAAGCCCTAACAACTCCAGCCTTTAATAAACAGTTAAATGGAAGGCAGCAGTATAAAGTGATGCTGGGTGGACATTCAGGCTTCGACACTTGCCAGGCAGGAAGCTCCATGCCATCCTCACAGTCTTTGAAGTGTGGAAAAGATTGATTAGGGTTAGTATAGGAATAATACGTGAGAATAATTGTAGAAATGGTTTAGTGATGGGACTCTGTAAGTCAGGTTGACAGTTGGACTTGATGATCTTGAAGGTCTTTTCCAACTTAAATAATTCTAGGATTTTCTAAAAATGAGCTTTGGTGCTGTGAAGAAACGAAAGGATGTAAGGCCTAGATATGGTGACTGACTCAATACTCTTTATCCTCCAGATAGTCCTGAGTATGGCAGCGAAGTTCTCAAGGGCAATATAACGGTGTGTGTACTACTCTCAGAGAAAGCTACAGCTGCTCTTTTCTGGATGTTTTAATTAACTACTGCAGCCAGCCCCAGTCTATCAGATGCTTCGGGCTACATACTTACCCCTTCAGCTCATTACAAGCTGCTTTTCTAATTCTGTAACACAGAAGACATATCTGATACATTTCCCAAATTTTACTTTGCCAATTTGATGCTTCTTTCTCATGAAAACACTAACATGCTTTGTGCTACAGTACGTTTAACCTGTGCCCAAAATTGCTGAGTAAGACTGAGCACATGGGATGCCTGAATTTTATCTGAAGGGCCAAGCAATCTAGTTTTCATTTATTTTATCTCTGGGCAATTGCACTTAAGTGAAAATTTACTTTCATGCCCTCTGAAGTTATTCAGGAAATTCTCCCTGACTGCTGTGGCCTGGCATAAAGACCTGAAAGTGTAAAACTGCCCCACTGCCTTTCTGTTCTGTTACGGACAACTTCAGCATATTACAACAGCTCGAGACCGTGACTCAGGAGCTGTGTCAGGACGGCAGGCTGTCACTGGGCAAGTCCCCTGTGCGTCCTCCAGCAGCGCAAAGGGCATCAGCTACCTACTGCTGCTAAACATAGAACAATTTCATCGTTGTCTTTTTTTAAATGATTGCACATTGACTGAGCTCAGCTCTGATCTTAGTCCCGCAGTACCAAGCACTTCACAAAAAACAGTGGCAGTGAGCTTTGCCGATAAAAGGAAAGGAAAACATCACTACGCTGCTGTGAATGGGGAACTGAGGCACAAACACTGGCCACGCTCAAGCAAAACCAGAGGTTTCCACATCCCAGCCTAAGACCTTGGGTGGCAGACGTGCCATCAGAATGAAGTGAGATTAGAAGTCCTGTCCTGAGTGGTAGAAGTCCTGTTAATAGCCAGTACAATTTGTAATTCTCAGTTGCTCCCACATGGGTTCTCACATATTTTCCACGTTGCCTCGCGTTGGGACAGCGTAATGGAGTCATTTGACAAGTTAAAGCATACCAAATCAGCGCTATAAGGAGGATAAGAAAAAATCCTTTGTAGCCAAAATTCCACGTGAATTGCTCTTTAAGTGAATTATGTAAAATGTAATATTTCTATATTTTGGTACTGGTGAAGTTGTTTAACATAGTACAATTTGTATGATGTTAGACATTACAGTATTTTACTACTACAGCTTACTGAGTTATTTTCCAACGTTTATTACAGACATTATATAACAGTGGTTTTGAATGGTGTAAAATTACATAAAATGACAACCCAGAGCTTGGAATTATTTATAAAGACATGGAATAACTAAGATGCATATATATTTTTCTTTAACTTTTTCTGCAGATCTATTCTACAGTTTATATGATGCTTTTGAAGTACCTGTGTCACGTGGTAGGTATTTATGATACTTACGCAGCTACAACATAAAGTACTCAAGTGATCAAACCTAATTAGAAAGCCAATGAATCTGTTATTCAATTAAAGCAATTCACATTCCCATGGCTTTCCTGAATTTCTCATTCTGACTTCCTGCAATATCTGGCACAATGGTAATAAAGAGTAATTTTGGCTCCTGAATATTTGTACGGCCCGATTATTATTATTATTTTTTTTTTGAAATTCCTTCTGAACACAAAGATTGTTTTGAGCAGTCAACAGAACTAGATAGAAATAGTAGAAAACAATAGCTTTAAACAATTTGAAGTATTATACTAGAAAGAGAAAACATCCTGGAAAAGACTTTATGCAATTCAATCAGCCTCCTACTTACAGTGAAACTAATATTTACTCGATACCCAGTTCTTTGCTGTATTTTTCAAAAATGTGCTACTGAAATGAAGAGACTTGACTGTTCCCAGTACCTCCTGGTGAGTTGCAAACTCATAGGTTATTGGCCACATTTAAAGTGAAGAAAAATAAACATTACACTGAGCAGAGCAGTGATGTGAACTGACAGAGTGCACAGAGCTGCTGGCCAATGCTAGCCACTCACTTAAAGGCTCCCTCAAAGGATGGCAGATTAGGATAGGAAAGGTCACAGAAATCATGGGGGTGGAAAAACTGAAGATATGTAAGAGCTTTAGAGGAAATGCAGGTGAATATAATGCAGACACGCAACCACGAGGAGTCTGGGCCTTTTCCTGAGCTGGGTGCTGTAGAGCAGCATTTCTACTTCAGAAATCTCGATTTCCCTTTTCTCTGCTTCAGTTTACAAATTATCCAGAGTGAACTGGTTTCCCAAGATATACCAGTAAATAACACATTTCCTATTAACAGACGAAGTTGCCTCAACTCTCCCTGGAATTGGCATTACCGTGCTCCAGAGTCTCGCCGCGCCCCAGTGCTCCCCGTTTTGCTCAGCAGGCACAGTCGTTAGCTCTGCAACCGCACGCCCGCAGGATCTGGCCAGGTGTTCTTGGAGGCCAGGCGACACCACCCTGAAGGCCAGTTCAGCCCACAGGCTTTAGCCGTCCCTCTTGTAGGTTATAGGTCTTTAGCTACTGAAATACATTCTAGTGAGGTTACAAAAACAAACAAACAAACAAAAAACCCCCACCATCATCTTTTTACTTTTACTGAAACATTATAGAGCTGTCATACTGTAAGAACTTTCTTGTACTTTTTACAACTCAGCGTTAACCCTAACTAGGCCCTCAAATGCTTCCCCTTTTTGCCAGTACTTTCAGCAGTCACACTACTGTCGCATTCAGTCTCTGGATGGATGTCAGCAGTGGCAGCATCCACACCGCTGGGTCACGTCCCACGTCGGTGACACGTATGCAATGCTAGCTAGCAGAGTTTGAACGCTGAGTCAAAACCTTTTAGTGTTTTACACAGACTTGCACAGAAGCAGCAGTCTCTGCTGACATCTTGTGACAACACTGAGCAGTTGGCTGTATTTGGAAAGAAACGGCTCATTTCCATACATGCTACTTTTGGTATGGTTTGAAGAGAAGAGGAGACTACCGCGTCCACTAGGCTGTAGCTGCTCTATTTTAAAGCCTACAGAGTCCCACCTGGGAACTGCCGTATCCAAGGCACTCATTGCATCGGGACACGTCTCCCAGCTGCTGGCCACCTAAAGTTAAAATGTCAGTGATGGAAAATGTACTGTTAACCTTCCCTCCCCCCCCCCCCCCCTTTTTTTTTAATAAAAAATAAAAAGCAAACAATTTTAATTGTTTTTACTCTTAGGAAATAGAGCAATAGTATTGGGTTTAGTTCATTTGTCACAAATGTTGAAATTATTAAACTCAATCAAAATGAATATCTGAGAATGTTTCTGAGGTGCTTGAGCGAGTCCAGAGAAAGGCTACGAAGCTGGTGAAGGGTCTGGAGAACAAGTCTTACGAGGAGTGGCTGAGGGAGCTGGGACTGTTTAGCCTGGAGAAGAGGAGGCTCAGGGGCGACCTTATCACTCTCTACAGGTACCTTAAAGGAGGCTGTAGCGAGGTGGGGTTGGTCTGTTCTCCCACGTGCCTGGTGACAGGACGAGGGGGAATGGGCTAAAGTTGCACCAGGGGAGGTTTAGGTTGGATCTTAGGAAGAACTTCTTTACTGAAAGGGTTGTTAGGCACTGGAATAGGCTGCCCATGCAAGTGGTGGAGTCACCATCCCTGGAGGTCTTGAAAAGACGTTTAGATGTAGAGCTTAGGGATGTGGTTTAGTGGAGGGCTTGTTAGTGTTAGGTCAGAGGTTGGACTCGGTGATCTTGTAGGTCTCTTCCAACCTAGACTATTCTGTGATTCTGTGAATATAAATTATAAGAGAAAAATAAACAGCTTTATATCGTGGCTTATTTCCTGAATATGACAGACTGACTAAGGCTTGAACAACTGAACCAGACAGCCTTCAGGATTGATATAGAAAATGTAAATGAGGTTGTTCAGGAAGCAGAATGCTGCAGTTTTCTGTAGCTCTTCAGTTCTTAACCCTCTCTCAACGACAACATTTTTTCCCCCCCCAAAAATCAGTCAATCCTGTTCTGAGCACAAGATGAGCAACTTCAGTGAGATTCACCAACACACAAATTTTGTGCAACAACAGTCAAAGTAGAAGAGATGAACTCTAAACTCCCACCTCTATTAGATTAGATCTTCCTTTCTTGGGGACTATGGCAGCATTGTCCACTCCTGATCGATGAACATATTTCCTTGTAGACTACTTGGAAACATCTGTAATTTTTCCAGGCCAAAGTACAAAGGCAGAGCATCTCCTGTTCTTAACAGTGGTGCAGGATTGGGTTGGTAGACTTATACATTGGATGAACACTACTTTGGGATGGTTCTTCCATGGAAAGCAGTTAGCTAGCAGTCTGCAGGTTATGTGGACTCAGGTACTCAAGGGAAAGGAAGAGAAATGCAGTGTCATACCCCACTGTAACTGAAGCAGCATTGACAAATTGAAATCTCTTGTTGACATGCGACCTAGTTTCTCAATGTACAACCTAAGAAAAAAAAAATCTATGTGATCTTACAGGAAGCTTTCAGGTGCCATCACCACTGAGGACAAGGCGCTGAAGCTGCTACTTGTAAAACCATCAGAGAAGGGGGAATATGAGACTGTAAACCCACAAGTTTTCATCAGTTAATGAGTTGCTGTGTATCAGCCAAGCTGTCACAGCTGTATTTATATTCTCAAGTCATCTCACAACAGTCTTGAGAATTAAAATGCATTTATTTCAGCACACCGCCTCTACAGCCTGATCCTATTCCCATGGTGGTTTAAGTTAACGGATTTAATCCGGAGCTGACCAGAGCTGATGAACAGTGAAGTGTTAAAAAGCAGCATCTTAGTCCTTGCGGGAATTTGCTCTACCGCTCATTTCAAAGCTAGCTGGAAGACTTCTTGCTTGGGGTTGGAAGGATGGCAGGCTGCTCCCTGAAGAGCTTTTGGCTCATTATTTTACTGTTTTCATTTTTGCCAGGGACAAGGCAAACACTTGTCATGGAAGGCTGGGACTCTCCCAGTGTAGTGCTCCCTAGGTGTCGGAATGGATTTGTCTGCCAATAGCCGAACAGCACTTGCTAATGGCTTATGCTTCTGGACAACACATCTGCCTGCTGGAGGAGCTAGCGTATTTCTCCATCCAACCTGGGCTCCTCAAATATTTATAAGCTAACGTTGCCTGTAATGCCTGCAGCATACAGAGAGCCTGAACCGAACTGCACTGTGGAGGAGTCTCTTTTCTACAGCCTGTTGGAGTTGGCTGCATCACCGCTGTGAAAACCCTTTGGCGTCATAAACCTTTTATTACCACAGCTCCCACTTGACTAGTATTATGCAGTGAAGCATTTAATTATGCAAGAAAACACACAAAAATAATTTTATAACTGTCAGGCAAGAATCCACAGAAACAACAAACTTTGTTGGACTTACAATAACAAGTCTTTTGAGCTATCTGCCTTTCTGTTTAGAAAGGCAATACATTACAGGTGAGGCAACAGCTGGAGCCAGCAGACTTAGAAGCTTGGAAGCTTCCTGTCCATGGCAAACATCCCATATGACAGGACCTTGATTTGGTCCACAGGACTTCTGAGAAGATGGAATATTTCTCTGTAAGATGGAACTAAGTGGACCAGGCCTGTATCTTTCAATGAAGAGACAAAAAAGAAACTGTTTCAATACAGTGTGCAGCATAAAAATGTTCCTTCTCAAACTCACGAATAATGCAGTATTTTGTGAAAACGAAGGAAGAAAGAGCCTCAGGGTGCTCTCAGTCAACACAAATTAAGAGGTTCACAAGCCTCTCTTCTAGATTCAAACCTCACCTACAGGATCACCTCACCTCCCGGCACTCATTGCTTAGGTTGCCACTGGAATTTATGCAAACGCCCGGCTCACAGGACTCCTAACTGTGAGCTGAATTGTGCTGAACAAGCCACAATATAAGAAGAAAAACTCTACTTACATCATTCAGCCCCTGATCGCACGCTGGTCGGGAGGCATGCAGTAGCAGAGGGGTTGAACTGGCTGTCACTGAAATAACGAGCAGGAGAAACGCCACCACTGCCCATGTCTTACAGGGAACTGCTCTGCCTGACTTCTGTGGCTTGCCGCAGATGAACCTGTTAGCAGCAGTTGGCGTTAATAAAGCAGCTGAGGAGCAACAGCTTTGCTGAATGGGCTGATTAACAAAAAAGGCACAGCACGATGTCTTTATTATCCTACTGCAATGAACACTTGCTTGCCACGTGAGTGTACGAAGACACCATTGCTTCTTCTTGAAGCTAGGATTTATTTGGGGTAGTTAGCCAGGAGGCTGTTACACCAGTTTGTTCTTACGCCAGTTTGTGAAAAACAGTCTCCTTGCAGTACAGCTAACCAAAAGAAAAATCAAGCAGCTGCTCCCAAAGCCCCTCCTGGGCACAAACCTGCCCTTCGGAGTCTGCCCGGGGCTCCCCGTCCTGCTCTGCTCTTCACTAGAAGTTCTTTCCTCCTTCTTGGCCTCCCGGTACAGCTCTGTCACCATAACAACTGGATGCCTGTCTTATAATTCAAACGTCCCTCTCTAACTTCAAGGGCCTCTTCCTACACGCGGGCTAGAGCTCATCAATCCTTCCCCCAGCAATTCTCCCTTCTTTATTGGAGCAGTAACTCCCACACCCACTCTTTCTGAAGCTGCCTCTCTGCCAGTTTATTTCCAAGAAGCCTGATGAACCGTGTACTCGCCCATTTGGGAAAAGAATTGAATTCGATACAGGTAAGCCGTCGTCTTTTCAAAGACCAGCTAACCCCGTGATTAACCCCATTGCCTTGGGTTTGCCTGTGGGAACGGTTGCCCCAAAGAGTTCAGAAAATAATCCCACAGAGAGCAAGCTGCTCACACAGCAAATCCCCTTGTACCCCGTCGTTCCTTCGGAATTTAGACAACATGGCAATAATAAAACACTGGAGGTTTGTGGAAAGCAGCATGTCCCTCCAAAATGACAAATGCCACCCCCAAAATCTTACTTAGCCACTAATTAATTCTGTGACCTTGGACTAACTGATAGCCATTTCTGTACTTCACCACCTCTAATGGCAGTGTTCCTATTCGACTGCCTCAGGTAGAATAAATGATTTAACTAAACCTTCTCAATAGCTCATTTAGGGATTGAGTAATTTTCATCACATTTTCTTTCATTAAATGCAGAGATTTCAGCCTGTGCTGTCAGCTGCAGCCTGTACAAGCACTGCATGTCAATACAAATATTTTCAACTAATTTGGAAATTAGGTTAAAAAGTGATTACCCTGCAAACAGTGCTGCTACATGAGGAATGAAGATACGGTGTAAATTAATGCTTGAAAAGCATTCTGCAATGCACGTCGTCATAACTTGGAATTTCAGCAAACTCATTTATTAACTGTTATCACGACATGGCCACTCAGCAGCTACATGCCTAAATGTAATTTTACCGTGCTAGCTTCTCTGTTGCTGCGCTTTCCCTGAGCAGCCACTGCATGTCACTGTTGTTCCATAGAGAAGACTGAAAAGAGACTCGTTAGTAAGAGCAGGTTGCAGGACTCGGGGCATCTCTGCATTTTCAATCAAGGGAAGAAAATATCCTACAAACCAAAGGATGGAGCATTATTTTTTTCCCCAGGACTGAAAGGAGGCCATACCTGTTGCTGTTTTGCTTGTTCATTTGCATGTGCAAAAAGACGTTCTCCATCTCTGCTCTTCAGAGGTGTAAAAAGAGCCTGGCTGTTAGCCAGGGACACGGAACTGCCAGCTCTCCGTAGGCTCTGAGGGAACTGCGACAAACCACAAAACCCCCGGTACCTGAGTTCTGCACCATGAAGACAGAAAGTAAAAGATACGAGATGCTCAGATGGCACTGTAAAAGCCACAGCATGTATACCCACTTAGATTTCTTTCATTTGAGTGAAGGGGAAATTCTGGACTATTACATAGCAACTTTAGAAATAAAGAGCTTGAGAACTTGTCATGATTTTTAGGTATAAAAAAGCAGCTGCAAGCAGGGGGCTGAATGATGTTTTAGAAGCATGACATTCCCAAGAAGCCGAGTCAACACCTCTGTCGAGCCACATCAGCAGACGAACACTGAGCTCCTCCTTCTAGTCCTACCACAAAAAATGCAGAAACATTCCCAGCTCCTCACAAGACTTTTTTTCCATCTTTGAGCAATTGCCACCTCGTCAGGTTGCAACGGGGAGTTTTAATTCTTTTTTCAATAAAGTTTCACACAAAACCATTTGGAAGAGAAATGAAACAGCCAACAAAGACAATTCCTGTAGAAGGCAGAAAGGAAAAGGCTAAAGGATAAAAATGAAAATAAAACATGAGAAGACTTTAAGGGGAATTAACATTAGAAGAGAGATATAAACTGAACAGAAAACAATTTAGCAAGTAGGGCCCTTGTGGGATCTTCTGTAGCACTCAGCCTATTAAAAGCAAATAGTTCCCTATCCATGGGCTTTCATACTGTGCTTGTAACCCGCGGCTGCAGCCAGCCTGGTTGCCCCTGGCCCACGAGCTCCCCACACGGCAGGAGATCCCTGTAGGATCGTGAGGAGGGGGCTGCGCTTTGAGTGGGGGTGACACTGAGGTGCCCCGTCAGCATGCTCCTGCCAGGTTTACTCATCTCACTCCAGCTTCAGCGTGGAGGAGCCGTGTTGCTGCGGCCCACGGCGAGTCCCTTGGTGCTGGGTTTATCCTGATGCTACTCCCCGGAGTTATCACGATTACAGGTACTTCACACAGGCTTTTCCCACACCATCAGTGTAAAGAAGAGGTAGAACCTGAGAAAAGCATTCCTGTCGTCTTCCCTAGTGTCCTGCTATGATGGCAGGAATCAGGTGCTTAGTTGGATGGCTGAGCCCTGGCATTCCCTGCACTGGGAGCACGTGCACGGACACCCAAATACCTGCATCTCTCTGGCAGTGTGAAGTGGCTAATCCTCTGCATGCTGGACTGGAGTGCTGCTGTAGATCCTCTGCCACAGAAAGGAAGAATATTCCAAAAAGAAATTATCCTGAGGCCTCCAGCCATGATCTTAATCCTTTGAGAAGCCTAAAATCAGGCCAGAATTCTTCATGCAGCAAAAGAACAAGGAGGTTTTGTTTCTGAGGTTGCTAAAGCAATGTTTATTTCATAAGCCCAGATCCACAAACATGAGAGGAGAAGAGATCATACTGCCAGAGGGAAGGAAACCCTTTCCTGAAGCAAATGACTGGGCTGTAACACTGCATCCTACCGAGACAGGGATGATTTATAAAAGAGAAAATATACACAGCTTGGCGATCAAAATAGTTGCCTCAAGATTGCCGAGCTGAGTGAAGAAGTGAAGGGACACAGAAGTGAATCAAAGTCCAGAATTGAAGGCAGAAGACTGCAAATATCCATCCTTCTTCAGACTTTGAGAGAAAATGGTGTTACCTTTGCCTGCAACTTTTGTTCTCGGGTTTGTGTGTTACTCCTGTGCTGCTAAGGGATGTGTTGTTTCAGGTACTGGGGTCTCTGCTTTGTGGTAGCATGCATTGGTCAAGACACCGCCTGCTGCTGTACTGCCCTAAGTATATTGGGCCTGTGGCTGGTTTCTCCCCTACAAATAACAGATGAAAGAAATCTAACCAAAACGACAGGCCAGGCTCTCCTCCCAGGCAGAAGCCTTGGCAGAGAAGGTGGGGCCCTGGGGAGTCAGCACCGCTGTGTAGTAGCGTCCTGGTGCCCATACGGCCCTGAGCCTGATTGTCTGCAAGTCCCTGCCCCAGGCAGGGAATTACCATCTAAACCAGAAACACCTCTTCTTACCAGACAAAAAAACGTAGTGGCTGCTCTGCTGGCGCACTTTTTAGCCAGGCAGCTCTGAACAGATTCCAGTTCCTTGTGAGTACCACGCTGCAGAAGGGCTGGAACCAGGGAAGCCAAGTCTGGCTCTGACCCGCAACCATCAACTGTTGTCTGATTAATTGCAAGATTTGCTTGTTTTGTTTACCACATGAGCCCAAATGGAAGCCTGAGGATCTATTTGCAGATCCAGCTATCTAAAGCTCTTCAGCATACATGCTTGTAGGTCCAGCTTTGTATTATTTAGAGCTTTTGCTTGTTGTTTTAGGTTTAATGTGTTTGCTCTCTTGATGGCTCCGTCAATATACATTCTGCACTGAAAAAGTTAAATGTCAATATATATAAAAAAAAAGACAGGGCCAAAAATACCCATCCAGAGTTTGGAGATGGAAAGCAAATTGTAGCTTTGTCAATAGTGTGTTTGGAAGCATTTTAAGTAGCAAATCACTTGATGCTAGCTATTGTAAATATTGGTTTAAAGGCGCTATAAAATAGATGGTGCATAGTTAAACCTTCCTCCAAATCCTGATCTATTTACGCTACAGCACTTCGTTACCTCAGACCCAAAGACCACTGAAGGTAACAGGAGTCTTTACCAAGGCCTCAACCAGCTCAGTGTAGATTCAGAATACGGAGATAATCTTGTGGTAGGGGCGCAGTACATTTCTTACAGTTTTCATGACATTAAGCATACAGCGCTCCAGAACATGCCTTTCATTTTTTGTTTAGTGACAGCAGAGAAAAATTGTATGCAGTGACTACATTCACAAAGAGTATCACTCTGTACCCTACCTGCCCAGCCTTTTGTGATGTACGGTTAGACACTGAAAATGGTATCAGCTCCCATTACAAATCATAGCACGGGACACGCCGACTGAGGTCTGAATCCTGAGCAGACTTGGACTGAGTATGACTTTGAGCAGCAGTCGGGTGAGTTTGCTGTTTGTGCAGAGTCCTTCACTGAATGCTGGATTCAATCAGTAAAACATTTGAGCTGTGATGCCAAAACAGTGAACCTGAAAAATGATTAATGTAACTTCTGCCCAGTCTAGCCCTCATGTTGAAATTTGAAGGAATTCTTTATCACACTGGCACTAGTCTCTACAAAACCTGTTCTTACTGCGTCTTCTCAGTGACATGTAACTGTTCCAATATCTGTCCCTTAGATTAAATCCTAATTTAGATTCCAGGGATCACTTCTGAGGGCAAGATTTCACAAAAGGTTTCACCACAGCCCAGCCAGAATTTCCAAGGATTTAATGAATTGGATGCATTTGGAAAAGTCTGTCCAGCACTGTCTTAGCACTGTCTGCTGCTCTTTATTTTTTTTTTTAAACGTAGATACCTAAATAGGAGAAAAGGTTTTAGTTATGTCCAGCGCCTTAAAGTCCAGCTGAAGAAGTTCCTAAAGATCAGAGTTTTGATGTTGACCTGAGTGGACCTACACAGCTAGGTTTGGAGAGCTTTGAATGAAAACCCACTCTTCAGTTTTACAGCACGAACCTAATCCAGCCCAAACCTTAGGACACCTTGGTCTTTCCCTGGAGTACTAGTATGCTTTCTCCACATGGGGAAAGGAATTTAAGAAGAAGAAAGTCCAACAGGAGCATCATTCATGCTCATTTGCTTTTGATGTAGCTGTCTATTGTAGTATGTCTGCATTTTTTCCTCATCTTTCTGTTTTTCCCCCGTCTTTTTCCCAATGAATAAATTGAAAACAATTCTGCTGTGGGCAAGTCTGGAACCTGTCTGGTTCTTCACCTGTGGTTTCCATCACAAGGAAAACTGTGATTAAGGGTGACAGGGCCCTTCGGAGACTGGAAGGTGAGATGGCAGCTGGAGAAGAAAATGACAGGCCTCTAGAATTATCTGCTCCCGTAGAACAGGTGTCGGCAATCGCAGAGAAGGCAACGCCTGAAAGTTTCAGTGCTCCAGGCGGCACTGAGAGGGGAAGACGTGTCTGCAAAAGGGCATGTTCACTCAGTTACAGAGTGCATGTGTTGTGCTAAATGTCCTTAAATCCCTCTGGTAATGCAGCCGTCTGTAACAATAAATAGCAAATAACTATTGTCTCCTCTGGGACTACAGCTATCATGCTTCCAAATAGGAGTCATCCTGCTCTGTGTTGAGGCGTAAGAGACCATACATTTACTGTAAGTTCTAAGGAAAAATGCACATAATTTAACCTGCAATCTTAGATTGCTTCTGTTTACACAATTTTGTTGAAAATCAACACTTAAAAATCCCATGCAATGGACTCCTCCCAATTACTCTAAGTTTAAAACACCTGAGAGGTAAGAAATGCTTGTGTGTTAGTAGCGAATGGTGTTATTATTCGTTTCCTTCCACTCGCCTTCCTGCCCTCTTGTTTCCAGGGTCCTTTAAATCCCCTCCCCAAGCAGAGATACAATTTAAAATCCTTCAGTGTGCAATTTTTGTGATTGGTAGGAATATAAGAACATGGATAGAGATAAGAACTGAGGAATCAAGCAGTTTATGTACATACATAATCTTTTAAGGGTGAACAGCAGCTCACCTACTTTGTTTTAAAATATTCGTGCATATCTCTGGAAATGAGAACATCTAATAATAGCAAACGGTTTTATAAGCTAAGCCAAGACACTCAGTGTCTTGAAAGTCTTTTACAACCATGAACATAACTATTCTTCATGATTCACCTGTAAGGTAGCTATCATTATGTCTCTTGTTCAGATGTGGAAAATGGTACCCAGAGAGACTGCAAAACTCAAATAAGTAACATACAGTTACAGACTGGCAGGATTAAAACCAAAAAAAAGGCCTAGTAAATGACAATTATTACTTCAGCTCACTGCCTGAAATTATCTGAATACTGACTTTCTCCCCAAAATCCCAGACCACACCACCCCAAAACAGAGAAGCAGAACACCCCTAAGAAAGATACCAGTAGTTCAGAGGCTGTACAGAACACTGAGGTTTTCTAAGCTGGTCACAAATCTCAATCCAGTCTCAATCCAGAATAAAAGAGTCAGAAGCTCTCCAAAATCTCACATTCTCCCCCATTCCCAGTTATCTGACAGTTTCTTTCACATGTAAACCCGTATTTCTGTCCCAGATCTGGGAACAGAATTCAGCAATGTAGATGCCTGTTACTTGATTGCTGTTTCCCGGTTAGGTGTTTAAACTCTCCAAAGGTTGCAGTGATTTAAAATCTGAATGGTAACATACTGCTTTCCATGGTTTTGAGTCTTTTAGAAATGCGCAACCTATTAGATGTGTTGCTAGTAAAGAATGTTACCGATCACTGAGCAATGGTATACCTCCAGAGGTCCTCAAGAAGCGTGTCACACACAGTTAAAAGCTGAATTTTGCAGTACATCTGGTGAAGGACAAAACTGGTCATCCTAGAAGCTGGTAAAAGCCTTCTAAGGTTACTGAGGAGGCCTCAGATTAAGCTACTCATTTAAACCCTTCTTTCAAAAAAATGGTTTTCCTCGTAAGAGCCTTGTACTCTAGCATCACAAACTAGGTCACAGTCCTAGATAAGTCACAAATCGTGCGGAGTACAACTTAGAATTGCTGTGCACTTCATCGATGTAACGCATTTGGTGCTTACAATTCCAAAATCAGCGTTTAGCAGCTCGTCAATAGAAAGACGAAGGCCTACTAGGTGTTTTTTCCCTTGCCTCTGTAAGAGAAGTAAAAAATGGTTTCCTTCTGGCTAGAAGTCTCTCGTGTCCACTGTCATGCTCATCTCAGACATCCAAACAACCAGGAACTCCTTCCTTTCCATGGAATGAGGATATCCGTTCCACTCAAGTCTGCCTTCAGGATCGGATCTCCCAAATTATGCCTTTACCTTACACGAAGTGCTTCTCTCTGTAGTTGTATGGAAGCACTGAGTGTTTGTTTCTTCATCAGACTTTCTAACAGCTTGTGATCAGCCAGCGCACCCACTTTGTGCCAAAAGCCAGTCACAGAATTGTTCTGTTCCAGACAGCACAGCCAAAACCTCCTCTTCTATCTGTCCCCTTTCTGTTTCTGTCAAGGCATTTGGAGCAAATGCTTTTGGCTGCGGATCTGAATCCCTATGACTCCTTGTCTGCCCTGAGATACATCATACCGCACCTCTAACCGCACTGTACATAACCAGAAGCGAGCTGCAGCGTTGCCTCTTCTCTGCAGACTCAGGTCACCACTCACCATAACCTGATGAGGTTATTTACCACGTTTCTTATCGTTTCATGTGGGCTCTGCTTCCAATTTCTAGAAATCCTGCTCTACTGGTAGGAAACGGCTGGTTTTTGATGCTTGGTGCCCAGCTTGACTTTCCCCTTCTTCACTCCAACCAAGTCCCACCAGTTAGTGACCACACACCAAGCTCCTTCTCATGATGGTCCCTTTCTTTGCTGACTCACAGCCCGCAGCTGGTTGGAACTGCTGTCACGTTTTTTCAGGAAGAACTTCTGACATCAGCACCTTCCGTCTTGTCCCTGTAAATATATATTTGCTTTTTCATCTGTATATGTCATGTTCAGCTGCACACACAGAATCAATACCTGCTTCAACTGCTTCCACGCTTGCTTTGTTTTATTTCTCTGGAAACTCAGTGTTTCTTACGCCCTCCTCCCCCCCCCAGCCTGCAGTCCTCTTGTTCTCTCCAGACATTTGCTTCCTCTTAAGCTCACTATATCCCTGCTGTAGCTGCTATTAGATGGCTTCTGTCGGTTTTATTTCCATGTACTGCATGCCACATAGCGCAGAGGGTCCCATGTTCCTTAGAGCAAACTGTCTCACTATTAAGAGAACTATTTGCTCAAAGGTCACCATGTGCACACAGGCCAGCCCCTGCTTCTTTCAGACTCCCCTTCTGCATTTTCTTCTCCTGTCTCAAAGTTTTTCATAGTCCCTACATCTAGGCACACTGAAAAAGCTTCTGAGAGGACTGTGCCTTCTTGTGAGATTCGGGGAGCCGCGGGAGGGAGAGGGGGGACACGGACTATATCCGGCCTTTTTGTTTTTTTGGCCACATAGGCTGTCATCTCAGCCCGATTCTTCTCAGGCTTCTGAAAACATCTCATTTACAAGGGGTGGGCTGAAAGGCTTGGAAGGGATATTAGCGCAGTCAGTTCCACTACAAGAACATGATGTGTCTTTCCCTCCCATGTCCTCCTTGCCTTCCTGCTGATCACTCCTAACCCCCACAAAATCGCTTCCTATTTTCAGCTTTTTCCAGTAATTTAGCACATACCTTCCACCGCCTTCCCCGTTCCCACAGCAGTCTCTTTCCTACGCACTTTCTGTGGCATCCTCCTCCACTCCCCTTCACTGTAACATCTTGCTGTTTATTTTATCTTATTTTTTTCCTTCTATAATTTCAATGCTCCCTGAGTTTCACTTTTGCTCTTCTTCACTTCTATTATTGCTTATAAGGTTTTGAACTACATAGGTCTTAAAAATCTTAAAGTGATTAAATTGTATCCATATAATCATATATTATGATTAAACTCAGATGAAAACTGAATATGGCGATGTTTCAATGTAAATGCCTTGGCAACGGTATCAAAGAGATCAACTTTATCTTAAAGTACTTTAATCAGTACTACAGTTGGGAAGAAGAGTAATCATTTAACTCACAGGTGCGTGTTTATATATACATACAGACAGCTCCACATGCACACACACTCGGAAATAAAACACATGAGGCAGACATAATTGAGTGAACTGCTAAACTCATGGGAGCAAGACGCTTTCCTAAATGTTTACAGTACATTGAATTGTCCACAAAGGCAACTATTCATATCCACATGCTAGCTGGAAATTGCACTTGTGCTGTTTAATGTCTTATTTGAACAGGCAAGAACGTTTCTGTCATTTTAAAACCCAGGGACAGGGACAGCCACCCGAAATCTCCTCTCACTGCGCACCGAGCAGTAACTTTATTACAGTCTGCAAGGAGGGAATCTTTCACGTGGTCAGATGTTTGTAGGATTTGTGTATACAAGAGGTCAATCAAGGTGCTTAGTTTAACGACAGTTGGGTTTCTTACTCATTTGTTTCTCGTATAGCTCTCTAAATTCCCCCCCCCCCATTTTTTTTTTTCCTGATCCACCACAGTTAAGACCAAAAACAGAGAAAAGCATCCAATCTAATTCTGTAAGGCTCCCAAAACATGGAGACCAACAACACTGGGATTAGATGTGGCCAGAGAGCAAATCATTACACATGTATGTAAGAAAAAGTAAACCCCACCGATCTTGTTTGCTTTGGCTAAATAGCGGTATCCTGAAACAGTGGCAGGGAGATAACGGGGCGAGATCCTCCCATATTTTGCCTAAAAGAGCTTTTCCAAATATTTTGTGTTGATTTTCCCTTGTACATAAGCAGTTATACAGTTGACTTGCCTAATGTCTATATTAATTTTGGTATGTTTTTAATTAGCAGATAGCTAATTAACGTAATATAAGGTTATCTTGTTAAATGTTAATTGGATATGTAAACATTCTTTACAAGTTAATATTCGGAGGAAAAACATGTAATATGCATTTGCTGCCTGTGTCATTCTGAATTAATTACATGACAGCCAGATTTATCCCTTCCCAACTTGAGAACCCTCAATAAGTACTCTTTAAAGAATCAATTCATACTTAATTAATATGTACTGGCTGTCCTATTTAATTTAAATGAGTTCTTTCAACAAGTTACAGTGTTGCAGAAAGACACAGCATCCCCCCGGTGACACGGAGCATTTTCTGCTGAGAGCACACGAGGGTGCTGTGAGAAAAGGCTCGGTGCCGCCGGCCCATATTTCATCCGTGGGCACGCAGCCTCCTCCTTTCTTCCTATCAAAAACAAAAGCTACCCACACAGAAATCTTTATGAAAGTTGCATGTACCGCGCTGTATCTCATTCCGTGGGGCTTCATATTGCTCGGGGCTCTGTGATAGCTCCCTACCTGGATGGTGTTTATTACATTAGATGATGAGGTCAGTAACCTTCTCCCCCGATCAGGTAGGGAGCGAGGTCCGCATTCCTTCACTCCCCTTTTATGTTATCTTCATAACATCCACTGATGAGATACGTGTAGATTTAGCTCATTGTTTTGGTGCATTGATATTCCTAGCTACAGGAGAACAGCATGATTGAGTCCCTGAGGGGCTGAAATCTGGGATGGATGCATGGCAACGATGTTCACGTATAATTTATTATGTGTATGAAATCCTTAACATCAGCAAAATGGTCGCAGAGTTTGCCTTCCCTTTCATCGTGCAATAAGGGTGTTAATGAATAAGAAACGTCTCTGCATGCTGCAGTTTAACACATTCCATGCCCAAGCAGTGGCAACGGGGATCTGAACAGCTAGTCTGTCTGCCCAGTCTGCCCAGTTACTGATTTCCTCTGCTATCTGGCTGCTGCAAATGACTGTGGTTTTAATTTCTGGAGGGTTTTATCTCCAGCGATCCCTAAGCACTTTATAAATAACAATCAAGTATCACCATGCTTGCGTGGTGTAAGTATTACAGGCAGGTTAACTGGAAAACTAAGGTGAATTTTCTCGCCAAAAGTCACAGTGTGATACGACAGCAGCTCCCAAGAACTCCGACTCAGTTTCTGCCTCTAAACACAAGACAACTCTTCCTTGTACAGTGGGTGCACTAAGTGCCCTCTCTCACTGACAGGTGACCTGTCACGACAGAAAAAATAGAAACCTCTGGATTCATACTGCACCCCGTAAGTGAGGGCCTGGTCCGACTCTCTGAGGTCAGTACAAAAGATCCTTTTACCCTCATCTGGTTTCAGAGAGAGAAATGCTGAAGAGTAAGGGCCAGATTTTCCTAAGCGCATAGACCCTGGGCCTGCAGGAACTTCAGGGGGAGTTCTGTGTGCCCAGCCTTTCCAAAACCTCATCCGAAGGCTTGCCCGCAGTCACACAGGCCATCTCTGCAGTGTTACGGCAGCAGTAAATCTGTCCGATTGTCTTGTCTCCAAGCTTGCTAGTGTTACTAAATTTTTCTCTAAGGAGCTTTGCTCCAGTTGTTGTACTGAGGAGGCTGTTCCTTCAGCTTGAAGCAGCTGAAAAAATCTGAACACCTTGTATTGTAATCGCTAACTACCGCTTTTCTACGGGATATAAGCAGAACACCTATTTTTAGTTAGAAAGCTGCTGTTAGGTTACACAGTATCTTTTATGGCTAAGTAATGCAGCAAGCTGGCACAAACCAAATGGTACTTGACTGTTTGCAAATTGAGCAGCAACACAAGCAGCAGGCGGTCACTCATCTCCAGGCTTTCATGCCGATCACCACAATAACAGCTGCAATAATACTACTAAACAAATAACATTCAGCAATCTTTTTTTTTTTTTTATGAGGATTTTTAATACTGAAGACTCACTTTTACAATTCATGTTCAGACAATTATTACCTGTAGCTTTATTTTTATCATCACTTTTTCTATTTTCCCATTGTGGAAACTTAGAATTAGTACCCCTGTAGTCAAGGCCTTTAGATCAGCTACATACCTGCAGCTCCAGGGTGCCTCTTTATTGTGCATCACCACTGCACCAAGTTTTGTCTAGAGTGAATTTTTTAGTCTTGTAAGCCCTGAAAGTAGGAACGCACGACCCACTTTAAAACATCCAGGAATCATGACTAGAAATTGCTAAAATAGGCATACAACAGCACTATTCTTACTGAATTTCTCCCAGCTTCACTAAGTATTTAACTTATCTATTTAACTTTCCTACGTCCATCACTCTGGGCAGGAGAAGAACTGAATATTCACTCACTTCGGGGCATTTTATATTCTGTCTCTGTGTAGATACTTGTGAAGAAATCAGATTATCTTGGAGCAGCCAAGATAATCTGGAAACTGAAGTTGAGAAAAATCTCGATGCCCAGAAATGCTGAAAATGTGCCTACCTCCATAACTACCGGCCTACCTTTTATTATTGTTATATTATTATGACTACTTTTATTATGACTACTTTTGTTATAATTACAGACAGCCAGACTGCTATTTCTTTGTCCCCGCTAAAGAGCACTAGTGACCAGGAGGACTCCTCAGGGAGGAAGGTGCTGGTCAACACAGAGGTGGCCCAGCCTGCCCCTGAATCAGGCTGAATGCAGTTTTCATAGTTCTTACCATGAGGCACTTAAAACATCTGCCGTTAGATTTACTGTGGGGAGAGTTTGCCTCTACAGTCATTTATTCTAACAGGACACTGAGAGCATATCAGTTACAGACCGACAGACACCGGTCCCTATGTGACAGTTCCCACGTGCTTGTCAGACTCCCGTCCGTGCTGATGCTGATGTGCACTAACAGCCCAGTGCAGGAGGATCCAGCGCTGTAATAGCATTAACTGCTTGGTTAAGTCCACCCATGTGGTGAGGACGACACTGGTGCAGAATGAAAGGTCTGAGATAAACGGCAGCTCAGGTGGAGAAGGAATAAAAGGAAGCTGATAAAGGGAAATTCTAAAAGAATGTTCTGGGTCCGGAGGAAAAGGGTGAAAGCAAACATTAAGAAAGCAAAGCCAATGGAGGATGTATCTCAACAAAATTTAGTTTTATGTATACAGTAGTATTTATATTGTGCATAAAAGCCTTCCCAGGGGTGCCACAAGGCTTACCCTAGAGTAATGCAACACCTAATTATCACTATTAGAAAACAATGAAAGATGATATTAATGCCAAAAATAAAGCAGTTACAAAGTTTAATTTTTAATCATTTTCACTGCATTCCCATGAAATTTCAGATCCCCAGAAGCAAACAGCATACAAATGCATCCTAACAAGTGTAACGCAGCAGTTTACTTCTGTTAGAAACAAGCTAGTCCTTCATCTGAATATTGTTTGCCCAAAAACGTGCTTCCAGAAGACCTATGACTATGGATTCATGCCAAATATCTTTTGTTGAACAGAAAAGACTATATTGAAAAACATTTCAATGTTGTTTGAACTGTTTGAAATGGGATTTCCCTGATCCACTAAAAATTAAAAGCTATACAAAACAGGTTAATATGGGATTTGCAGTCTGAGGCTCTGAAGTAAGAGCGAGCAATCAGAGATGCAGTTCCAGAGCACACAGACGGGACGCATCCACATGGAACACAACTGCTGCTTTTGCACACACCTGGTTGGTGTAACAAGCATTTGGTACCAACAAAAACTAGCCATTATTATAAAGCAGGGAAAAGAATTAAAAAGATTTACTGACTGCCCTGGAAAGGAGATGCCATGGGATTGCAGATTACCAGCAGGCCAGCCTGAAAAAGAAACGGATATTGTATTCTTCCCTATGTAACATACACGGAGATTGCAAAAACTGCTCTCAAAGAACTGTAATTCCCAGAACTGACAACCCCAAAGATCATACAAATACTTAAAGTGAAGCATTAAACAGGGTCTTGTCGGCTGAGTGGCATGTCTGTTAAACCTTCTAAAGCAACACAATCAACTACTGTCAGAAAATTCAGATTCATATTTGTGTCAACATTTGTGCTCTCCAGTGCCAGCTGAGATATCCTCTTCTATGCTTGTCTCCTGAAATGATTAGTAGACCTTGGGAGAGTGAAAGCTATTTTTGTGAGCAGCTGGTTCTGATATTGTAAAATGAATCCACTACGCATTCCTCTCAAATCTAGTGACAGGTGGGATTTTAATCAAACATGTCTGGCATTTCATGGAGAAGGGAAGAAAGTAGGGACTTCTACACCAAAGGCTGCGTTTTTCAAAAGCACTTCCATCTCTGAGGCAGAGAGGGATCCAAAGCGCCCACAATAACCCCCTTCCTGGAGTCTAGCACTTTCCTTCAGGAGGTAGGAGTTGTGTCGCTTGCCCCAGCCTTGCTGTACACCACTGAGTTTGGTCCCTGCCTCCAGGAGGGGGTAACACAGAGGTGGGTTAGCAGATGGGCTGGAGCCGTGCTTTTGTCTGCCCGTGTAGGGCTGCGGGAGCACATTTGCTGAGGAGGCTTTGCAGACCTACCACCGCCTACTGAACACAGCCTTCCCGGCACAACGCCAGCTTGGGGACACTTCCAGGACTAAAGCAGGGGGAGGGCAAGAGTGAACGGGGCACAGGCAGGATGTAGCCCTGCACCAGAGCAGATGCTGCCCCTCTTCGGGAAGGGCGGCTGCGTGGCCCCGTGGGCGCTCCTCGTGCCTGCTTCGCTGGCTGCCATGACACAGAAGCTCCTTAAGTGGAATTAAAAGCCCTCCCTGCCCTTAACATACATGAGAAAAAAATTAATTTCTTAAGCAACATGCTCTCATTTTGTGAAACTTCAAAGAAAGCTCAAACTCCTTGTTCCTTCACGAATAACCCAGTTTGACTATTATAATATTAATAAATGCATTAGAACTATTTTTAAGTAAGCAAAGACTGAATGATAGTCATCCAAATTAATGAAGGGTATGAACTTAAAATTGATTATGTAAACCACACTAAATCCCTGCACAGATTTAATGATTTAAATTCAAATTTAATTTAGATTTAACTCAAACACCAACTTGAATTAAAGCCACTTTAATTCTGAATGAGAGTGCCCAGAATGGGCTTTAGTATAGGTTAACAAATCTGCTCTGTGCAAAGATTTTCTTGAACTGTGTTATTTTTCCTTAATGCCATTAAGTCAGTAGTCAGTAGATTGAATGCACTGGGCTCTGAAAGGCAGCCTGTGTTTGGAAGTAGAGGCAGACTCACCAAAATGCATAAGCAGCCCCTAGCCGTATGCATAGAAGACTTACTGATGTTTTTAAGCTATTTAAATCCCTCAGACAGACCTAGGACTTGCACCTCTCGGATGAAGAGGAGTTCCCTCCCCTGAAGGACAGCGGGCTGACGCCCTTTTACCACAGCATGCTTCCCCACCATAGGATCATGGAATGGTGACAGGGCTAAAAGACTTTAGGCTATAAGACCTGAAGAGAGAGCTGAAAAGGAAAGAAAGTTCCCAGGTCACTGATTTCCCTTTTTTGGAGTCCACAGAAACAAGACCACCACACATAAAACTCACAATAATAATAATAAAAAAGGCAACAAAGGAAAACTTGACTGAGGTACAAAGGAGACAAGTCCTGGATCTTTCTCTGCTGCAAGAGCTTTGCTTCCCTCCCTTAAATATCTTAATATATATCTATATCTATATATATATATTTTTGAAAAACGCATGACATATTTAGTTCACCGACCAGGAAAGCCATCAGTATATCTCTAGTAAGTTCCTCACAGACTATGAACTGGTAAGACAGCAGAAGGTGCACGCAAGCCATAGCTTCAATGGTAGCCAGAACTTACTTCGTAGCTGCACTCTGCAGTTGCAGTCATCCATCTGGATTTAGTTGCAAGTCCATTTCACGTTAGAAATGCAGCGTTGTGTCCTGCTGTGTGCCCTGGGGCGCAGTGCCCGTGGCGGGGCCTGTGTGAGGAGAGGCTGGGGCTGCCTTGTGGCGGTCCCAGCCCACCCCAGGCACCGAAGGGCACAGCGGAGCCCCTCGGTGCCACCGTTGTGCCAAGGGGACACAGGTGTCAGCCGCGGCAGGGCAGGAGGGGCTCCAGGCCCAGAGGTCCCCCTGCAGCCCGAACCCACGGGGGAGCAGGGCAAGGAGCGGCAGGGAGGTGCAGGCACAGCCCCAGGCCCGGCCCTGCTCGGGCAGGGGGAGGTTGGGGGGTCAGGAGGGATGGCGTGAAGCTGAGCCTGGCAAGAAGGAGGGTTAGAGGAAACATGTTTTTGTTGTTGTTTCTGCTTTGTTTTTAACCAACAATAAATTAACGTTCCTTGAGTCCTTTTTGCATCTGATGGTAATTTTTAAGTGACCTCCCCGCCTTTATCCTGACCAGCACCTCCATCTTACTTTCTCCCCTGTCCTGCTGAGAGGCAAGGGAGAACCTGGCCGGGAGGGGGCCAGCAACTGGCCACAGCCACCCGGCCCTGGGCTGCATCTTGGCCAGCTCAGCACAGGGGTGCAGGAATGCCGGGGAAGCTGACAGACACACACACCTCTGTCTCAGAGCAAGGACACGGGGCAGCGCTCTGGCAGACACCTGGAACGACCTCCCGAGGCAGCAGGAGGGATGGGCATGTCCTCTGTTCTTTCTGGCTTTCTTTTGTGTAATCAAAACAGGAATGGGAGGAAGAGATGGAACAGGTCCATGTAAGTCACAAGCTGACGCTTCCTGGGAAGCTGAGGGCAAGACAGCTTCCACTCTCTAATGGAGAGGGTTTTGCTTGAATAAGTTTCTGGCTTAAGTTTCTGGGGAGAGAACACAGGCTGGCGAGGGAACCTTTCCAAGCTGCCTACCCTGAGCAGGCTGGATTTCTCTTTAAGAAAGCACACACTGTACCCTGGGTTAATGGTACGTGTTAAGCTAGAACATCTGCTTATGAAGAGATAGATATGCTGAAACATTTACTGATGTTTTGCTTCCTCCCCTTGTGTCACCTGAAATCTATCATCTCACTACGGTATCCCAGTGCAGTCCTGCTTGCAAATCTAGGGAAGCGGGGCAGTGGTGCACAGCTTTTAGAAAATGATTAGTGATCTGTCAGGGTAATGTCTAAACATGGGCACTGACTCAGATGTGTTACCTATAAATCTGTTCATCAGCAGCCGAGGAACATATGTGCCTCTTCTTCCTTAAACATAAAAACATTAATTACATTATATTGTACCACAGTAATGGGCAACGTGGTGACAGAAGCTTGCCAAAACTTTAATTTTAACCATAAATCTGGAGGGTCTGAAATGGCAATTCAAGCTGCTTTAAAAGATGAAGATAAAGCTTACGTCTGGTGTGTAGGAGCAGAAGTTGATGGGGGTAGGGAGAATTAGTGCAGAGACTGAAACATTGGAGACTACCATGGTAAAACTACAGTCTTCCCTGGGCAAAAAATAGGAAAGCACAAATTGCCATTCACTAACAGCTGCTCTTCTGACTTTCTCCAGTTGTCCTAGGGCAAAAAGGTTTATTCTCTCCTACTATTTAGTCTTGTTTTCTTACTGCTTGTTTTTGCTGCCCCTCCTTTTCTCCTCCTCAGTGTAATCACAGAGGGAACACTGGACAAGGAGCTCTTGGTGTCATTTCAGTGGCTAAATCTTTATTTTGGACAGAGCTGTTGTGGAGAACAGCTGAGGCACAGCAGGGAACTCACACTGTCCTTTGTACCTGGATAAGGAGCAGATTATTTATCAACAAAAAGAGAAGAAATATGGAAGTGTGTACTATTGAATATGAAAGGCACCACAAATGCATTCTGCTGCATTATGTGTTGTTCAAAGGGTTTATAAGGTGAAGCAGTCCAAGCTGGGAAAGATGATGTAGAAGGCAGCAGCTGCCAGTGCCCCACACCACTGCTTTTCCCATGTGTATTCATTCCAGAACTGAACTGATCCCGCCTGGCTGCTGGTGTTGTAAACCTACTGGTGCCTCTGACATCAGCGTGAAAACAGACGGGATAGAGATATCTGCTGCAATGACCCCAGCCTGCCCCATTATGCCACAGGTAAAAGGGCAATCACTTCTCTTTCTGGACTCACCTTCATTTTAGGATTTGCCTGCAGTGTTTCAGAGCCATGTGGCTGCTTAGGTTACAAATCTAAAACGTGGCAGCAGCCTGCATCAAATAGAAGGCTGGCTTTGGTACTGCGTCTCTAAAGCTTGTCTCCCTGTCCCTCGTGTCCACCCTTTAAGGTGGGGTAAAATACACTGGAGATGGGCTCTACTGAAGGGAAGCCTATACCCTTCTCTTATTTATTTTTTCCCTAATTCTTCTCTCTCTCATACCAATGTCACCTCCGCAAGAGTGATAAAGATGATGCCACTTGTCTGCACAAGAAAACAAGCACAACTAAAGCAGAACAAACTGTTCAGTGTAATGCCTCTTGTGGGCACAATTCCAGAAGGACACTTCCCTTTGGAAAGGCAGCTATGTAGTCACTATTGCTCTACAGTCCTATTCCTTTTTTTACTTTACCTTTGCTGGTCATTTTGCTTGGGTAAGAAGCCCTGCAGTGGGTTACCTTTTCAGCAGTTTGTGAAAGGGAAGGAACTATTTCAAACAGAGCATCCCATGTTTTTAAAACAACAGAAACCTACAGACAGCTAGCATTCACTCAGAGGCTGTTTCCCTGCTCTTTGCTCCAGGATATGTCTCTCACAAGTAAGTACGCGCCTTCCATCTTCTGTAAGTAGTAACTCAACCCCTTCCGTGCTGCTGCTTCCTTCTGACAGAAAAAACTTTCAGAAACTCAGCAAGCATTTGAACTACAAGTGCTCTGGCCCCGACTGAACAGTGCTTTAATCCGTCTGCATTCAGCTTCAACTAGTAATGTTTCTGCAGGTATTAAAGGGCAGAAAGCTGTAGTTCCATGTACAAATAATCCAGGCCCAGGCTGCACAGGTCCCAGATAAAATATGTAGCTATTAAGAAATTCCATAAGGTCGATGATTTTTTTTCCCCCAAAGCAAGAACCATGACATGGAAAATGCTTTCTATTTGCCTCTTGGCTAAAGCAACTTAACTGGCTGCCAGCTCCATTAGCCTAGAGAAGAGTGTGCGGCAGCAGACGACAGCGACCCATCTGACACCAAGCGCGGAGCGGGGTGCGGGGCTGAGTTTGCAGCTGCTGTGCGGGGCGTTTCTCCCGTCAGATCAGCGCGGGATGTATCTATCATAAAGCAGAACACCGAACAGTCACTGTGCACTGGACAGCAATATTTCATTTCATGCATCATTAAGAACCTGCATTGATTCCAACTAGTCATATAACCTCATCTTGCACTCACTTTAAAGCAAAAAAAAAAAAATAAAAAAAATCTCTCCTTCCCAAGTCACTAGATAACTTTAAAACTTGGGTACTTGCAGAAATTGGCTTTCTTAGCATCATCTGTCTTGGGGACCACAATGCTGAGTGCAGTACACTATGACTTGGAAAACAGCAGGGACTCCAGGGACGTTCTTAGTTTCAGTGTAGCCCGGGTTTGTTTACCACATTCACTTTGCTGTCATGTGTTTGCAGGAGGTCTTATCTACTCGCCAGTTTGATTTGGAATAAAGCTCAGTTCAAATGTAATAAAAAGAGAGGGAAAATATCACAAGAGAATAAAATGTCAGCTTAACTAGTGCTGGTGTCCCCAGCCAGCTGAGCTGGCTATGAAGCACGTGCCAGTGGGCAGACTTCTTTGGCCCACATGTCTAATACCACCAGGTAACAACACTGAGGACAGCAGTAAGAGAACTATCACCTTAAAAAGTAACAACACTGCCCAGGAGAAGGCAGAGTGCCCTTGTGCTAGAATGGTAGAGGTTACAGAGCACCCCCTCTCTTTCCAGTCTCCAAGAGAATGGTTGGACCACGCACAGTGGCCTTCCCTAAGGTCTTCTCTGGCCTGAGATGGCGTTTTCAAGTCCACTGGGAACTCAGCTTGAGGTGAAAGTGTGCCAGTGTGATCTGGGAAGACAGCTGGCTTCAAAAAATATTTTACTGTCTCTTTTCAGTGGTCATTACTCACTTCTAACCATGGTCTGTGGCACATTACTGACCTTTCTTACTCAACTTTCCCCACGCAGCTGTCAGTATCAAAAGGAACCTGCAAATGTTCATCAGTTAAATAAAGTCTGAAGACTGAAAGCGCCATACATTTGCTAAACTCAGGCTACCTAGGAGGAACGTTCCTGCTTGTTTACACTTACAGTCCCTGCTCCTCAACTTGAGAAATGGGTCAAAAAGATGAAAGTTTCACCTGCTTCATTACATCAGCTGCTCTTATGGCATCCTTCATCCCAGCAAGAAACAATCTTTGAAGGCTTATTAGCTGTCTTCAAATGGAGAGACTGCCTCTTATCTGTACATCAGCCTGTCCCAGCATGTGGGGCAGTGCACTACAATGAACAGTTTCACTTTAATATATTCTTTGCTATTTGGATGAGGCACAACATTCTTCATAAGATACGTGGCAAAGACTGGCAGAAGTACTAACTCTGTGATTCAACAGGCTGGGTTTACTGTATGTAACACCGTCCAGGGTAGAATAGGAGCCTTGCATACATTTCTGTCTATAATTTCACAACAAAACTTGCCTTTTCCCTCTATTTTATTCTCGTTGCCACTGTTTTGACTTTTTTTTTCCTCCTATCTCTTCAGGTCCCAAAGCATCTGGTGGCAAATCAGACGTGGTAAGATGTTGGTTTTGAGCTTAATAATATTTTCCAAGTCATTTATTTACCAAATGCTCTTGGTGGAAGTGTTTTGTTCTGTACATTAGCAGGTGGTGTATACTCAATCTGAATGTATGGGCAATCAAATCATAGCAATAGGGGAGCCCCTCAGGGTGCTGAAGTTGGACAAGTCCTCGTAAATTCAGAGGCTGAACATTTTACGTACCTGAGCCTCCTGGCCACTCCTGCTCCCAAACACACACATGGATTTCTTTATCACATTCCTTTAACTGCTCTGGCTTTGCTTTGTGGCGCCTACTTTACTTATATTGCAGACCTCAACAATCCCCAGAAACAGACTTCAACACTGAAGTTGCTGCTACAGAAACAGCAAGAGCAGGAATTGACAGCTTCTATCAAAGAGAACAGCTAATGGTCTCATCCGATACAAAACTCCAGCTAAAAATTCAGCTAGGATTCAGCTAGAAAGATGCCTGTTCATCTTTCTTCAGCAGATCCAAGACTCTTTGTGCTGTCTCCTTGGAAAGCTGAGGTTATTTTTAGAGCTTGCCAGATGCGTCTCACTCTTCAGAGAGATTCCTTCATATTCTCCTATTTTAGTAATTACAGATCTCAAAAGAAACAGAAATAACAAAAGTGTTTAATTGCTATTCTGTCTACTGTCTTTGGACGAGTTCACAGCCCAGTACAAGCTTCAGCTAAGTTCAATACGACAAAGAAAATGAACAGACAAACATCACAAGCAAAGTAGCATTTTTTTTTTTTCCATGGGAAAACAACATCTTTCTAAGAGTATTTTGCCTGATTTCTTATTCTTAAGAGTACCTGCAGAAATGTGGAGCTGCCCATAACACCAAAACATGAAGGGGCTTTGCAATATTCTACTGTTTATAAAAAACGCTAGAAAAGTTGTATGTCCTTGTTATTCAACAAAAGAGAAATTCATTACACAGGTATCAGAGGGCCTGACATGACCCTTCTAACTTCAGAATGCTGGAAAAAATCAAGCTCTAAGCTTAGACATGGAGTTTTTTTTTTTTTTTCTTTTTTCTTTTTTTCTTCCAATCCACCAAACAACAGGAGCAGATGCAGATTATTTTTTGGATAAGACATCCCTGTTTTGGAATGATTTCACATGCTAACTTTGCTTGGGAACTGCTCCTGTTGGTGACCATGTGTTCAGCACATCTGCTTTGGCTTGTTGTTTTCTCTGAGACTGACAATATTGTGGCAAGACGTCAGAGTGAATTGAGGTGAAGAAAAAGGAAAAGGAAAATTAACATGAAAGAGCTGCATTGCAAATCCAAATGAACCCTGAGAGACTTTCCATCCCTTGATCCTCCATGTGTATATTAGGCTATGTGTAGAGGGATTTGAAGAGGTGGGAGGAATTGACAGGCTTGAAGTAATATCTGGGCTTGTCTTGTCACAGTCAAAAACTCAGCTCGAGCAGACATGCTGGGAGGACATTTCTGACTTCTAGCCCATGGGAGAGGATGCCTTCAAAAAGTTGGGAAAATCCTGCCAATGACTCATCAAGGCTAGTTTCACTGTTCACTGCATAATGCACTCATTCATCAAACTGAAAGGATTTCAATCAATATTGTCAAACTAAAAAGTTATGTATTATATACACATGCACACACAAGTGCACTCAGTTATGCATAACATATGTGATGGCCATCATCAAATAAATTACAGAGCTGGGTGCCAAACTGAATTTATCAAAAATCACTATCTCTACCTGTCCCTTATCTGCACTGAAATTCCCGTATAAAATTCAGTAATTCTCATCTATTTCAAAGAGCCATCAGTTAATGAAAACATTTGAAAACTAGAACAAATCAGGAACTTTTTATTTCCTCCTTTAGCCTATAGCTCCTTTACCAAAATCACCCCTCCAAAGATGTTTACCACGCAGCAGTCAGTCCCACCATGGAGCAAGTCAGAAGCCAAGCCAGCAGAAACTCAGTTTGGGTGACAATGTGGTACTCTGAATTACACAAACATTTACACAAAATCCAAGGCTACCTCTAACCTAGTAATCATTTCAGAAAACAACCAACAGTAGGTAACTGCTGCCTGAGATATAACATTGCATGATCCTTACTTGTGGAAACATGGGTGTAAGTAGGGACTGAGTGACACAGGCAGGAGGATGCGGGCGCCCTGGGTTCTGCTCCTCATCCAGTCTCCACCCTGATTTCTGTAAAGAAGGAAGTGATAAGAATAAATATTGATTCTCATAACACTTACCTCCTTTGGACTATAGATAAAGCTGGTTGGAAAGAGAAAAATGGATAAAATAAGGATTTTCTGTGGCCATTACCAATTCAAGAAAATTTAAACAGTGCATGAAAAATAACCTGATTTTCCAAAATAACAGCCACACTTTTAAATACTTCCCCTGATTCCTGACACCTCAGCAGCTCTGCTTCATGGCAACCTGCCTGATAAGAGTGTGGAGACCTTGTCTTAACCATCTGCGGCTCCTCAGACGCCCAGATGTCTGGGCCCTTTGGGTGCCAGCAGCCCTCAAAGGCCCCGAACTGCCTCAGCCATGGCCTCCACCCACACCCACAGGGCCCAGAACCCCGCTGAAGTGGCCTGAGAGCCCACTCACGGCTTGATTTATACTGTAGGGCACCAGCTCCTATGGGCTGCTGATTCTGACTCCACAGATGGACCCCGGGCCTGGCCTGGGACTGCTCATGGACCCTGCTACCAGCCCTCGGTTCTCCCTGTTGTGCTTAGGGAGAGCTGTGCTGCCTCTGAGCTGGCCCTGCTCTTGCTGCTCCCTGACACTAGGGTTTGAAGTCTGATGCAGCCAGCTAGGCTGTTATTCGGGGTTTCAGTCGAGAGGCTTGAAGCTCAGGGTGTTAATTGTGGCTGGGATCAAACCTCGGTTTATTGCTGATGCTCATGAAACAGAGCTGCAGCCCTTCTGTGATCTAATCAAACATCAGGCAAACAGTCCTAGATAGCAACATGCCTTCCCGTGTAATTAAACATGCATGAAAAATTGTACGAGCTGGTTGGCCTAATGGCATATTTCTGGTGGATTTTGCCCACACAGCAGCCCCCAGAACCGTCAGTGGGCAGGGAGCTCCTTGCTGACTTGATGTCAGCTGGCAGCTCCTGCCGCCTGGGGAGATGCCATACATGCTCAGGCAACATCGCTCTCTGGAGAAGGCAGCAACACAGGAGGCTGATGGTTGGCTGTTAAGGGTGACCGCTGATGCAGGCAAGGATTGAGTAAAGAATTTGACTACCCAGCTGAAATCTCACTCATATGAAACATTTTATATGGGGATCTCAGAGCATCTTACAGCGTAGATATAGACAAACATAAGACATGAGAACTGAAGGGATTTTTTTTTTTAAATATGCACAAAATGGAGGAGCAAATTGTGTAGTAAAAATTTGATTTGACATGGGATATGCACTACAGTGCTCAGTCTAGAAAAATACTTATGTACAGACTTAAAGTTAAGCATGTGAATAGACTCACTGGAGTTAACGTTGAGCCAGTGCATAAGAACTTTATTGGTCTGGGGATGGGTGCACTGAGCATCCTTCACGAAAAATACCCTCCATTTGCCTGCCTGTGTGCTCAGACTGAACAAGGCAAGCTAAATTGTGCTTCCTTGTGCTTTCTGTGGAGGGCACTACCCTAACAGCAGTGTCTGCAGACTTCCAGATTGCTCATCCAGGTATCTCAAACAGGACAAGACCTGGCATTATGAAAGGAGTGTCAGAATATTGCAAACCCTATGAAATTAGAATTGGGCAGGTTATAACATGATTGCCTAGCTATTCTGTTGTAGCCACCATCAGTGTTTATTAACTTGGGTCTTTCTAGAGGCAGTTTCTCTCATATCCCCTGCAGCTCTTCTGTTTTCAGAGCTTGCTCCCCATCTCTATTCATGTTTCTTCTCTTCAGCTCTGCACCTCCTGAGCCCTATCGCCTTTGTGGCTTGCTCCCTGTAACACCTGTGAGGCTCCTGTTGGGATGCTCCCAACAGGACTGCATCCCTCCCTGCCAGATGGAGCCATGTGTTCGCTTCCAGGGGAAGCAACATTCACTCCAGCAGTACTGGGGTCCCTCCAGCCCTGGGGCAGCTGTGTGTGCTGGGGGATAGAAATGTAATGTCAGCATGATTCTAGCTCAGTAACTGATGTATTTAACAATAGAAGTGAACAATGCTGTCTTTTCTCTGTATCTCTTATTGCTCTGTGTTGTCACACAGCTCAGCTCTGAGTCGACTGAATGAATCTGATGGCTGGATTCCCAGCTAGGCTGGTGGTATGAGGATGATCCCAAGCCCTCCTTCCAAGCTTGTGAACAAGACCACTAGCTTTATCTCTCTGAAGTTAAATACAGTTCTCCCAACAATTCATGAACAGCTGCCGAGTCAGACTGCATTAGTAACACTCCCCTCCATCCTTCAGCACATCCAGTATAAACACTGTATCTTTCAGTCTTCCCTTAACAGTAATCAAATAAACACAGAGACAAAGCATCTTCCAGATGAAGGAAAAAATAAACTGCATTGCCACCCAGAGGCTTTGAAGTTCTTACTTTCTGGAGTATTTAGTTCCTAAAGATTAATACCAGCCTGCTCATTCTACATTTGAGAGACAGAATCAGCAGTTTTCCTGCTGAACAGATTGAGTACTTCATAATATCAAAGCGTTTGCACCAGGGTCAGTCTTAATTGTGAGTTCCCTCCTTGGAGAAAGTTGAAGGGCTGTATCGACAGGTGCGGATGGGAGAGGTTTATTGCACGTATGGGAACCCATATGATGAACTGCAGTGCTAGGTGATGGATTTGATTTAAAATTTAGCTTTGCCTCACATGTCTGTGGGCTATGAGTTCATTCCCAGCAGACCTATTTTAGTTTTCCAGGCACCTGAAAATTTTCAGGCAGATGTCACTTTAACAAGACCAAAAAACTTGGAGAGGTATTTGCTGGTTCTTACTGGTGCCTGAAAGCACTCATTTCTATTCTAAAATTTCTTTCTTAGAGAGGGATGGGCTCCAATATCTGACCACTACCAATATTTTTTTTTTTTTTTTTTTTAACATTCAAAGACACAAACGCGGAAAAGGGAGGTTTATTATATTGGAGGAAATGAAGTTGGGAGCGAGCACTTGGTTTTACTCCTGGAATAGTCAACTTCAAACTGGGATGTGTCTAGATATGAGAAACCTTCACATAGCTCCTTCTTTGCACCTCACTCTGGCAGATAATGAAATTATCTAGAAGATGTATAGAGAAACACCAATGCCAGAAACACTGCTAACAGTGTAAGAGTTTAAGCAGAGAGCTTAGCAGATGGTTAGCACATGAAGACTTTTAAAGCCTTGTTGTCAAAACATGGTTATAACCTTCCCCTCGACCAACTCCATATTATAAAGTTTGAAACTTAATGGTCAGTGTATCTTGCTCCCTTGCGATCTCGATCTAATAAATTTCCACTACTCACCCAGCTTCCTGAGCCAGCTGAGAACAACTAAAGAGCTAACAGCATCCAGGCGTATATGCATTTTGTTCCCTGCACATACAGGTGACACCCCTTTTCCCCAGTCCCCCCAGTTCTGGCTGTTGCTGCAGGAAGGTTCAGGTGATCACTCGGTGCGGTGACAGCTGCCGAGCAGCCTGGCAGGTCACCCTGTCCTCCTGCACAGCCTCAGGTCACTCGGAGGTGGGCTGAACAAGAGGTTGGGGAAGCTGACAGCTCTGTAAGCCGTGTTCAGACTGTGTGCTGTCAGGCCCGCTCCTTCATCCCTACCATTACAAAAAAGGAGAGCATAAGCACCACTGTTTTTCCACCTCTTTCATTAAACAGTTAAGAAAGAAAAATACATTTACAAACTAGATTCCTGCATCTCTCCCTGGATGTCAAGGTGGTGAAATATTAAGAGCTTTGCTGGCTCAGTCAGGTCACTCCTTGAGCATCAGGAAATCAGGCAGTGGACTGTGCTGCCCATCTGTCAGGGAAGTTGTGAAACAGCTTCCAATTAATGATTTTGATGAGGTTTGCAAGGGACAAATTGTCTGCACTCAGGACAGCTACACTGCAGGCCAGAGTCTCCATAAAGCCACGTTGTTCCAGTGAAATCAACTCAACTGTGTGAGACTGTAACAGCAGAGGATCTGGCCTACACCATTTTTTTGTTTAAACCATTATACAATAAAACACGTTAGTACATGATGAACGTCAGGTATATTGGCAGTTCCAGTGAAGTGCTGATACTCTGATCGCTTAGGCTAACTCCTCAGTGTCAGAGTCTGCATCAGCAAACGTCTAACGCTCCAATGAAATGAGTTGTGTATTTTATGCCTTCTTCTCTGAGATGGAGAAAGTGGTTTGCAATAGATACAGAAATACAAAAGAACTATGTAATAGGGTTAATATATAAAATCAAACCCTGTATCTATAAGAACAAGATATTGAGCTGAGAGGAAATACTCATACAGAGCACTGCACATGCATGAAAAACTCACAAAATGCGACACTATTTATGATAGAAACTTCCCCAGACATGATTTTTCAAGGCTCTCTTCCTTGCACTGTCATTCTCAACCTCTCCCTCCCTCACAGGCAGGCCAATTACTGGGATAGCTCAGAAGTTTCTGTCACAACTTGAGCAGTTTCTGAAAACAAGTATCAGCTTAAAAAAGAATAGATGTAGGAAAGCAAAAAAAACCGACAGGGATATAGCTGGAGGGGGAAAAGGGAGGGAAAGTCAGTCCTCTGCTTCCAAAGCAATTGTGGATATGGATTGCATGGAAGCCTTCTCATCAGCAGGGAGCCTGACAGGTCTATCAGGGGAGAGTTCATCTACTTCTATAATAGTAGTTATTTGAACAACTCCAGATCAATATAGTTTCCAGGGGAGATGCTGCTATTTATTGGGAAATAAGAGAGAAACATTGGTAAAAGTTTCCCTTCTGTTTCTACAGTAACCACCATAGGGAGGGCTGTACACGTTTGCATAGCTGGGGTTCGCATTTAGGTTCAAAGCCCCATGGCTGCAGCACCAAAGCAGCCCATGTACATCACATATGGAGTGTTGCTTGCTTTGCTTTTGTTTCAGAGCGGTCATTTGGGGCATTGCAGTGATGACTTAGCATCTGGAGGAGATCGCTTGTGAAATAAAAAGGGGTTCTGAATTCACACTGGTGACTTGGTGTTGCACTGGCCTCATTCCAAGGTTTCTGTGCATAGCTTGGTATGCAGAAAGCAGCATGGTACAAGCCCAGGAATCCTATAGTGCTCAAGGTCAGCAGCTTGCCTCTATGTAGAAAGCAGAAATGTCCTGATAGATGGTAGGCCAAAAAGGTAGAGTGGTAGCTCTGAGCTTCCTTGAGAAATAAGGTCTATCATCTCATTCACTGCATGATTTCAGTCTGTCATCCCAAATGAAGGGGGACTGCAAGGTGCCTCCAGCACCTCAGACCCCTTTCCAACAATTTGCTGCAAGCACCCATCACAGGAAAGCAACACGTTTATGATGGGGGCACTTAAGGACTGGGATCTGGCTAAGTAATGACTAGGGAGATAATAAATAGTACTGCATGGGGCATCATCACAGCCAAGCAGGAGCACTTCTTTGTTCGCAAACATACCTGCAATATCTTTACCTTAAATAAGCTATAAAGTCGTCTACATCTCCTTCACTGTTTGCTTTGTGTTACCATTTTCTGCACATGCTGCAGTATTTTGCTCCTAAGAGGTGCGTGTGATAAGCTCATGAATAACAAATGAGGATTTATGTTTGTGGATTGTGAAATAATATTAACGTGACTATTACTTTTAATCTTTGCTTTTGAATGATGTATTGAGCTGCAGGTAATCCAAGGGGGATGTTATTAGGGTATGAGTATTGAAAATGTCTCCTTTTGTCTTCTCTGCCATCAAGTGTGGAATTGAATGTAGAAAGGTGAAGAAAGTAGGACAAACACAGGCTCTCTGCTGTAATGTCTTATTTTATAGCCTAAGAGCCCTATCAGCTGCATAATCTAATGGGGGAGGGGGAGAAAGATGAGAAATTCTGAAAAATCTCAATACAAGCTACCTTTTTTTTGAGAAGAATGATGAACATCTCTCCATGCTAAAGCTTGATCGCCAGTAACAAAGACTGAAATTAGCTGTTTTCAGGAAACTTTCATCCATTTTAAAACCCATCTTCCTTGCTGTTTGGAAATGAAAGCATACATTTTCTTCTCTTTACAGCCTCTAAGTACCAGTACTGGAAAAGCTGGACTGAATTTTGCAGCCCAACAGTGGAAATAGTAGGAAAAAATGAAATGCTTGCAATTCTATTGGAACAAAATTAAATAAACTGTCTCTTCAAATTTACCCTTCTTTATCTAACTGATAGGATTATGCTTCTTCAAGAGGACGGATCTTTGAAACATTCTCTAGTACTGTAAATTTGAGAAGAAAATTATGACGTCTGTGATGGTTTCATGCAATATCTCCCCTCCCCCCCAATATTTGTAAGTAAACAAACCTTGCTACCATTCATTTCACGACAAATATTGAAATATTGTTCATTTTCTTTGCATATCAGTAATACTGCTATAACTTCCATTAGCACAGTATTGTTGCGTCACTGTTGATAGAGCTGCCTGGACAAAAGAGGACCTCTGGGGACAAAGAGAAAGACTTGATAATACTCTCGTTCTCATTCCTTGTTCAGCCAGTGCTTCCCCTGAATATCTTTCTAAGCTACCTGTCAAAAAGAGCTCCAGCCAGCACACCAGGGTAGTTCAAACTTGCTAGCGCTAGCAGTCAGGCCCGGGGTTTGTACTGGAGCACAGGCAGCAGTGCTGAGCATTCAGCTGCTGTCCTATGCACACCCTGATGGTGCCAGGGAGAGCAAGCAGGAGGGCGAAGGCAGAGCAGCAGGCACAGAGGTGGGCTTCAGGGACTCAAAAGGGCCGGCTCTGTTCCAGAGGTGGAGGCAGCTGCTGTCCCACTGTGTGGGACAGGAGGAAAATGCTCAGCTCCTAGGCCAAGATCTCTAAGCCACTAGCAGGTTTGCATCTGCTCAGGGGAAACACAGGGGGACTGCAGAGAAGCCTTCTGCAGGCTTGATCTAACTGGTGGGCCACTAAGCCACACCACTATGGTCACAGAATCACAGAATGTCTAGGTTGGAAGAGACCTACAAGATCGCCGAGTCCAACCTCTGACCTAACACCAACAAATCATCCCCTAAACCATATCCCTAAGCTCTACACCTAAACGTCTTTTAAAGACCTCCAGGGATGGAGACTCAACCACTTTCCTGGGCAACCTATTCCAGTGCCTAACCACCCTTTCTGTAAAGAAGTTTTTCCTAATATCCAACCTAAACCTCCCCTGGTGCAACTTTAGCCCATCCTGTCACCAGGCACATGGGAGAACAGACCAACCCCACCTGGCTACAGCCTCCTTTCAGGTACCTGTAGAGTGCAATAAGGTCACCCCTGAGCCTCCTCTTCTCCAGGCTAAATAGTCCCAGCTCCCTCAGCTGCTCCTCGTAAGACTTGTTCTCCAGACCCTTCACCAGCTTCGTAGCCCTGGTTTCACTTCCTAACAGGCTACAGAAGAGAAGGCTCTCAGGCGACATCATTGCAGCCTTTCAGTTATTAAAGGGCTATAAAAGACAGATAAAAACTCTTCGCTCAATCAGATAATGACAGGACAAGGCGGAATGATTTTACACTAACAGAGGGAGATTTAGATTAGAGGTTAGGAGGAAATTCTTCACTCAGAGGGTGGTGAGGCACTGGACCAGGTTGCCCAGAGGTTGTGGTTGCCCCATCCCTGGAGGTGCTCAAGGCCACATTAGAGGAGGCCCTGAGCAACCTGATCTGGTGAGTGGCATCCCTGCCTAGGGCAGGTTGTTAGAGCTAGATGATTTGAGGTCCCTTCCAACCAGAGCCATTCTATGATTCTAACAGATGTGGCATCACTGCTCTTAACCCCACTAATGACAGCAACGCAGTCCTCCCGAGACATGCAGAATAGGAGAGCAGAGTCCTGCCTCTGCCTCCTGAGGGATCTCCCAGCAAAATTCTTGTAGACAGCCCAGCTGAAGGCAATGCAGATTTGGAAAAAAAAAAAAAAAAAAGCTTACAGCTCTTAAGAAGCTTGAAGTATAGAAAATAAATATGGCCCCTACTGTATGCCAGGGGGACATCTGAGCTGAAGAAGCTATGGAGCAAGGCTGGCTGGGAAGGTGCGGTGACCCTTTTCCAGGAGCAAAGTGCCCTCAGGTCTGCAGTACTTCTGTACTCACAGCTCTCAGAGCAGTAAAAACAAAGGGTGGACAAGTGGTGAAGATCAGGTCCCTTTGTCCTTTCTAAGTTTACTCTGAGAAACAGTTTAACTTTCAGTGGGAGTTTTCACTCTTAAAGATAAGAGTCCTGTCCTTGAAAGCGAGTAGACCTAATTATGAGAGGCTTATAGGGATGGTGAATAGATCATCTTTGCTTCTTGACTTAATCTTGATATATAATGTATGGCAAATATTGTCTTGTTTCTTTTAAAAACCATCAGTGAGAGGAAATGCAGAGACAGGAAATGCAATCTTTCAAAGGATTAAGAGAACTAACTAACATGAACCAGATCATTAGCTTTGTATTTTCTGTTCCACCTTCTGATGCCCATATTTCACTCGTGAGGACGAGTTGGAACAGCTCCAAAAACTAAGTGGAAATTAATTTCTCAAAGGCTGATCTGGAAGTTAAGATGCATTTCAGAATCTCTTGCTGTACAGATCCCATCCATTTACCCTGAAGAAAGGAAAAATAATGCTTTATGTAGCAACACGAAGTACAAGTTAAAATGATTACGGGGGAGCCACTACAGGAGGCTCGGGAGGGAGCAGCCAGCAACCCAGTGCTGCAGTGAAACGTTTCACTAGCTATTGTGAGCGTGCATTTAGCGGGTTTAAAACGGATCTTGTGAAGAGGATTTTTAAGGAAGCTGGAAGGACTGTGCAAGGAGGACTGTACACACTGATTTCCCAGCAGATTTTAAGATATAAAAATTAGGTTTTTGAAAAGATCCCTACATTATGAAAACCTACATCATAAAAAGAAAAGCAAAGGCTTGATTTTTGCATTCAATTTTGTGTTCTCTAATATAAGCTACTTAAGAGCCTATTTTCAAAATGAAAGAAACATTGACAAACTGTTAAAGCTCTTTTCTTCCTCTAACACATAATTTTTATGGTATATAAATTACAATTTTTCTAAAATATCAAGCTTACATAATATTTCATTAGCACTAGAACAATATTTTGCGACAGAAAACTGCTTTGCAGAAGATTTGGTAAAGCTGTTTTGCAACTAGCTTTAACATAAGAAATTTCAATCGCAAACAAAGAGAGGAAACAAATCAGGAGTTTTTAATGATTAGAAAGATTCTCTTCTGATCATGCCCAAGCTCCAGATAACCATGGCAGAATCCGGGAAAAGCAGGAGTTTTTGTTGTGAGATCAGATTCTAGGCCCAGCCTCAAATAACGTGCCGAGAAATAAAGGGTAAAACATTGATGCTCTGAGTTATGAATACACTTAAGGTCTTTGTTGAACTATAACATAAGACTAATGATGATAAATATTGTGAAAGTGATTAAAGCATGATTGCTTAGAAATGCATTTGTATTGTTAATATTAGGTAATTAAGGTCCTTAACATTATTCTTAGCTGTGCTTCCAGGTAGGTAAGAGGAATCACAGTGGAACCGATGACTTCATTTTCACAACTGCTGAAAAACCTTCTGCCACTCCTTCCTGTATGCAGTCATTACATTTAGCACCTCCAGATACCTTGCTCAAAGTCTCTGGGCAGCTGAACACTGGCATAAATCAGCTGGATTCACATCTAATCCGCAGATCATTTTGGAAAGAATTTCTCCTGGCATGGGATGGGGAAGGAAGGATGAAAGACTGCAAAGATAGTACAGATGATTTAATCACAACACTTTGTACCTTGATTCACACGTCAAATGAAAGTGTGCCTTAGGGAGGTAAGGAAAATGCTGACTCTGCAAGAGGAAGTGTCAAAATCAATGTGGATTTTAACAACACAATGTTAGCACAGGCATTTCAGTGTGACAGGCTTGTGAGATGAGTTGGCACATGCTAGTCTAATTAAGAACTAAAGACTGAAGAGGAGTAACTTGCTGCTTTCTGCTTTAGGGAAACACCACTAAGAACAAGAAGGCAAGCTGGCCAAACACTATGGAGAAGTTCTTGGTATAAATGCAGAGATGAGGTTTCCAGAGCTGCTGTTGAAATACCTTTTCTAAGGTTTAAATTAAGACAGAAAATGCAGTTTCCATGAAAAAGCTTCCCTTCATTCCAGTCTTGAAATGTGCCTTTTCATCCTGCTGAACCCATCTGCACTGCCTTAAAGCAGTAATCACTAATGATTCCTTTGGTTCAATGTTATCCTGGACAAATTATGGCAATTATCTAGATCACAAATATATGTAACAGTCTTTGATACTTTCTCTAATTGCACTTGAAATTCAAATGCCTGATATTTAATATGGCTTGTTCCATTAAGGTTTCTTCCAAGTAAAGTCAATGGCAGAAGTCCCAGTGACTTCAGTGGTGAAGGTTCACACCTTACACATCCTACTGTGGAGGAAGATCTTGTTTTCTTTTAATTCACTAGATGGTAGCAGTGTACAATTTTTTTTTTTTTTTTAATTCTTTTAATTCTAATCAGTCACATTTGGAACCCTCCTTCATTTTCTAACCCATCCTTTCTGAGCCTTACACTGAGGCTTTGAGGAGGAAAAAAAACAGAGCACTTTGCTCTTTTATTTGGGATCTTCTGAAGTGTGGATTATTCCTATTACCGCAGTGCTAGGTTTAGCCAAAAGTCAATTCCAGAGCAGGGGCTGTGTTGTCAGAGCCTACCTCTAGCTTGGTATTGCATCTTATCAGCCGCTGAGGGGGCTCCTGCCAAGGCTGCCTGTCCCATCTCCAACACTCACAGTCAAGTAAGCTGATGAGATGACTTCGCTGGTGCAGAAACTTGAAACTCCGTGTGTTTAAATGCACAGCAGCCCTAGCTCTCCATTTCATTCCTAATATTAGTTCTACTATGATGTATCAGACATGAACTATGGAAATTTGAAGCAGTCTATTGGAGAGCCTTTTTTAGGCATAAAAATATATAATGCTAATGAAGATGAAGATATTTATGTACCGACAGGTAACGGCCAGAAGTAGCAGAGATACGATTAACGCAATCCTCCAGTGAGTAGCTCGAACTAACTGCAGTTACCCAATGTCCCCATCTGAACCTGGTGGGATGCAGGTAGGAGCCTCATCGCTACCTAGAACAGTCCCAGCTGAATCAGACAGGCTGATCCCAAGATGGCTTTGTAGAAATTGCTCTATATAAGGCTTGCAGCAAACACTATTTCTGGCAGTACAATGAGATAAATCCAAAGGACATTTGCAATAGAGTTTTCAGGATTCCTTCAGGCAATGAATGTGAAAGAGTGTAATGTAAGTATACTTTTGCTTTGTGCAAAGCAGGATGAGATAGGCAGAATTAACATTGACAGGAGAAAGCACCTTCAGTTTTCATGAAGATGGTTAAATATCTGATATTATTTTGCTAATTTGAATGGCTGAGTTGCAGGGATAGCTACTGGGTTTTATGCTTTATTTTTGGCACATCCAACCAGTTGGGATACTACATTTTAAGATGCACATGCAGAGGAAGAAGGTTACGAGCATCATACTTTAACAGCATGCCCACTCTTGAAGCCTTTGCAAAATGCCATGGAGAACAGAAAAAATCCCAGTTAGGGCCACAAAAAAATCCTAAAATATAGGATAGAACTGATAACACAAGACAATCAAGATCAAATTTCCATTTTCTTTTGGTTCTCAGTATTTCACAATTGCTAACTAGGCTTAAAACGGGTAGTCCTAATCTAAAATTTCAGCAAGGAACTGAATCACACCTGGAAAATAGCAGGCTATGCTAAAAGCATTGGACAGAAGGTATCGGTCTGTGTTGCATGTATGTGAATGAGAGGGAAGGGGGATAGATGCTGGTTCTCTGTCATACTAATTCTACAGCTATCACTTAGGAATTAATAAAACATTTAACTCGACTCTCTCTTGCAGCTATATTCCTGCTGGCTGCTGCTGTGGTGATACATTGCAATAATATGCCAGTGATGATATTCTAGTAATAAATGATGGTAATATACCATCAGATCGTCATCACTCCAGTGATGTACTATTGCAATACATCATCAGGCAATGGAGTTTAAGCATTAGTGTAAGAGGCAGACTTCAATATACATTGACTGAACATGGTGTACGACGATGTACCCTATGCGTTGCGTATGGTTTTTCAGCAGTAACTGCATGAGTTGTATACCGCATATAGAGGTTTTTCTTACCTAAATAATTAAAAAGAGAACACAACTGTTCAAACAACGTAATCATACATGTAAAGGTGCACATTGCTGACTTCATGCAGTGTGCTTTTATGTATGCACTGAGAAGTAAAAAGGCATACATGTACTTCCATGCAGATTTAGAGACTCAGATCCCTTTGCTACCAGCACAAAGATACGAAAATCTGTACTGATCTGTAACTCTGTAACACTGGATCCTACAAACTATGAGACAGAAACCTTGTCTTGACACTGTTGGCACATGTAAGTAATATTCAGTCAACATTTTTCACCCATGAATATTAGAGAACTTTACAAGCATCAGTAAGTCAGTCAGTACATCCAATGGAGGCAAACAAACAGGACTTGCTCCCAGCCCCAGAAAAATCAGTGATGGGGCCTGCTTGGCAATCAGCTCTCCAGATTTTCACCATCCTGTTTTCAATAAGCATTGTAAAACAAGTGTTGTATAATTGCCTCTCATAGTATTTACCCACCAATATGATATGTAGTGCCTTGGCATGATAGGTCATGGTGAGCAGTTTTGATTTCATTTGCAACTGCTTCTCAGCTTGTTCCTCAGACAGTGATCACTGCTGGAGGGCCCTCAAACTATTTTGCTGAGTACCAACCAACTCTTCTGCAATAATAGTAGAATACTACACTGCATACGCATGCAAATGGCCAAGTAATTGAAGGAGAAAAATATAGATCTTTCTCACTCCTTCTTCCAGCAACTGCCTTCACTGGAAGCCTATGCAGACAGCAGGCATCACAGCAGTGCCTTCTCACATGACATAATTCATAGCTTAATCTCCAGTGAAGTTTCCTGAAGAATTGGGGCATCCTAGTTACCTGAAAGTGATAGGAGTTTGGGGAATCACATTGAGTCACCCACCCACCTGTAGGTTTAAAATGAAGGAAGTTTTACCTTTGAAGCCAGATCAGCAATACCAAGACATTACAGTCAAGGGAAGAGATTCCTTTCAAGTCAAAGTGCAGTTTCAGAGGTTCAGTTTTGATGACAACAGACCACAGAATGAAGCTACGCACTTTAAAGATTTTTCATAGCTTTTTGGATACTGAATTTCTCTAAAATTCAGTACCAACCAGCTCTGCGATCAATAAATATGCTATTGATGGAAAATGAGGAAAGGACTTAAAGAATCATTAAAGGTCAGTTGATTTGTCTCTGAGGCTCATATGCTCAGCATCTGTTTACTACTTATGAGTCACAGACAGACTGTGACATTCATCTGGGAAAGAAGTTTGATTTTATATGGCTGACTGAAATTTTTATCTCCTGGTATTGAAGAATATTAATTTCTAGGAGCTGTTACGAGGAGCTTCTGCATGAGTTATGAAATTAGTCATTTCTGCTTCTACTGTTCTTTGAAGTAAAGCAAGCAAGATCTGAGTTCAAATAAAAACACTCAAGCCAAGTAAAGCATCACTCACAAAGCTTGGAACACTGTAGTTTCATTAGGTTGCCCAAGACACCCAATATGCTGCTACTGTAAATTCGGTTCAGCTACAGAGATTTCATCTTTTAGCACATTATAAATAAACCTTTTAGGATACTATTGCAAGAGTCAATGCCACATGCTGAAAAAAGAAAAAAAAAAGCAATTAGAAGAATAGAAAGCTAGGGGAGGGTGAGGACACTCAAGTGCGACATACATGTATCCCAACAGAGAATCCAGAGCCACAGGGGAAAACTGCAGTTCCTGCTGGGCTTGAAACATTTTGTCTGCTTTATTACCTTCCAGTGGTGATAGTGGAAGTACAGCCTCAGTTAGAAAAGTATCTCTAATATAAAGATTTCTAGTGATGAAAGCTATCCCAACCATCATTACATTATTCCTCTGCTTAGGAAGCTTCCCTGTTAGCAACTTGAAATATCCAACTGGAATGTATGCAGCCTGAGTTCTACTATAGATTTCCTTGTTCAACAGAGGTTCTTTCCCTTTTCTAGGTGTTATTTCCTCTATAGCCAAGTTATAATTTATCTTTCTGTTCTGTTAGACCTGTTACTACACCTACTATTTTCTTTTAATCTTTTGAAGGTCATAGTTTTATTTTGTCATCTATATTTACTAAATGCTCTTCCTATGTCAATTAGACTTAAAATCAAAGAACTTTCAAGTTAGTTCAAGAATTATTTTCCATGAAGACTTTGCTGATTAGCATTAACTACAGCATGGACCCTTTAGTCCCTGTTAATTGAGTTAAATGAGTTTTTCTATGGTTTTCCCACGTTGAAGTCAGTTTGACAACCTCTGTTGTCTCAGCTATCTTCCCCAAACTACTTAATAAGATAACAAGGAACTAGCAATCTTTCAACTTTCTGGAATTCTCCCTTATCTATGGGTTACTGAAAAAAAATCAATATTAGCTGCCAAAAAAGCTCCTCGGCCAGCTGCTTTAAAATTCCTCAATGCAAATTACCCAGAACTTCTGATTTAAGTATGTCTAACTACAGTAGCTGTTGATTAATATCCTCTTTAGTTACAGTAGGAATAGAAAGTATATTACCATCATTATACAACAAATACATCATCCTTTACCGCCACTACAGAACAGACATCTTTACTAGATTCTTCTGCATTGAAAAAAAAAGTATCTACTGTTTCCATTTGGGAACAGACCTTGTGGTCCGTTTCTAGATTTTTTTTTTTTAACTCCAGAAATATTTTGCTAAAACCTTTCAATTATTAATATTTTTTTTTCCTGTCAGTTTTCTGCAATTTTTGTTCTCTTTTACTATCAAGCTTTGTCATTTTCATCCCTATCTGCAGGACTTACTTTTATAGCTGCATTCACTTCCTTCCTGCTTGCAAGGTTTTTGATTTACTGTGCTGAGCTTATTCTGTTGTGTTTCTACAAAGATACAGCCTTCTTTCTTTTGTTAAAATATGCTATTCTTAAAGAGTTTTTATAAAGCTCTCATGTTTTCTGCCTTATTTGCTTCTTCTGGTTGATATTGCTCAAGAGGGTTTTTGAGCCTTATAAAGCCGACCTTCTAAAGGCCCAGTATATCCTGTACTGGTTCAGTTTTCACTTTGCTTACAGAGAGCAATATTAATTGAATTATTACCGCTCATACATCAAAAACCAAGACAAGACTGGTTGAAATAATTTTCCCCTTAGCCAAGGGCAGAACAAAGATAAACAAAAACCACTCATAAAACAAAATCACTCACTCTTGCCACTGAAGCCTTCTTTTCCTGTAAAGGTTCATCATCTTTCCCACAGAAAAGATCTGGCTGCAGAGCTAAACCAGAAGAAGTGCCAGCCTCACGAGAGGAGCTTTATATCTCCCTTGGGGCACAGCAACTCACTCCAGCTGGGCCCAGGCTCAGCCTCCCCTCCCTCCTCCTTCCCCGGTGGCTGGGTTCCCTGGCAATCTCTGAAAGGAGGGCATGCAGCTGTGAGGTGCTCTCTGCCAAGAGCAGAGGAGCATTAACCCTCTTCTTGTCACCCGCCTGATGGGGTCTGTAGGACTTAGGAAGTGATCTCTTCCTTGAGACACAAGGAAGGAACGTTTCACAGCAAGGGCTGTGAGGCCCTGGCCCAGGCTGCCCAGAGGAGCTGTGGGCGCGCCGTCCCTGGCAGTGCCCAAGGCCAGGCTGGATGGGGTTTGGGCAACCTGATCTAGTGGCAGGGAGGCTGGAACTGGAGACCTTTGAATGTCCTTCCAATCTGAACCATTCTATGGTTGTATGATTCTATGGATCCTTCAGAAACCTTGGCCTCTGCTGCCTGGCATCCAGGGGAGCCTATTCCCACTGAACTCTGTGGTGGGCTGACTGCAGACCTGTGCTAATGTTGGAGGTGAAGGATCAAACCTGGCTTCTTAGCAGGCTGCATTTTGCAAGTTTCTTTGCAGCACTCCTGTTGGGATGCTGTTGGCTGAGAGAGTGTGCTGCTCAAAATATTTGTCTGTGGAGCAGATTCAGGCTTCCCGTTGTTTCAGCCAAGGAAGAGAACAAGCTGATATTCCCCACTGCTCCCTCTCCTTAGAGCCCAATGTGATGTTCTCAGAACAATAACCCAATTTAGTTTGGTTCCCTGGACTAAAATGTCTGCACACTGTTTTACTCACTTGCATTTGTGTTTGGATCTTTTCTCATAGCTGTCGTAATTGAAAACTGTTAATGTGCAATGGCTTCACTAGGTGGTTAACAGAAGCAATTAGAGCTGAGTTCAATATCTGTTAGGCTGCTTTGCAGAGGCCCCAAACTAGCTTACATCTTAACTTCAAATGATTCAGAAAAAGAAAAAGAAAAAAAAAAAAAAAAGACTTTCAGAAGCTCTCTCCCAGTGTATCTCCCCTGACCCTGAACGTGCTTGGATTTACATACGTATCTTTACCTGTCAGCCGCAACAAAACCAAGCAAAGGCAAGGTGCTCTCGTTACGCAGCCAACAACGAAGCCGTGCTGCTGTGCTCAAATCCCAGCGTGCTGTGGCTCCAGGCATCTTTAAACCTGCCCCGACCCAGAGCGCGGCCCAGCCCCGCGAGCAACCTCTGTGCTCACAGGATGCTGCGGCTGTTGGAGCTGAGCAGGCACCAGCAGCCTGCTCGCTTCTCTCAGCTGAGCTTCCCGGGGCTGAAGCTGGGCTCTGCATCCAAATATGACAGCGTGGTATGCCAAGCACATTAACAAAGTGTCCTAATAGCAGATCTTCCCCCTCTCCATCCACAAATGGAACAAAAAATTCTTACTATTTTGAAGCTTTAGACTGTGGGCTTAAATACTATATATACATTAGCCTTCAAGCTGCAGTATGTATTTTATAAAACCATGGCAAAAAAAATACATTGAACGCTTGCCAGATTCCTCCCCCTCGTCCTGCTTCTCAAGCAAGACATCTACTGTGGAGCTAGGAATGCTCCCTCCCGATACACAGGTTTTGACTATAGTTTGCTTTTGTGATTGCAAGTGAGCCATAAAATGAAGAAAGGAAAGAAGGAGAGAGAGAGAGAAAGAAAAGAGTTACAGAAAATTAGCAAGTCTCCTCTGCTGAATATGTTATTTCTATTAAAATTTTAGAAGAGTTTGAAGTGACAGTAAATGTGGTCTTATTTTAGAATGGTTTCCATAACACTACACAACAGTTGCCAGTGGCACTTACGCCTTTTTGTACATACACACACAGCTATTTAGCTGACAACAGTGTTTAAGCCATTAAACAAGATAATATTGCAACTGTTATGCAATGGTAAAGTTCGCTCCTAAAAGACGTATTTGGTGTTTTAAGCTGAAAATCGACATTTGTTCCATATTCGTTTATAATTTCTTTATTAGAAATGTGTAATTTAATGTAATATTTAAGGCCCTTAGGGTATATGCTCTATTACCTATAAAACATTCATGCACACTGAACACTTTTTTGGTGCCAGTTCTTGGATTTGTACATCTGCTGTACAATACTGAGTACTCTAACTAACAACATGCCTTAATTGAGTTTAGGTGTTTGAGTCATTTATTTAAATTTAGTAGTGTGAATAATTTATTTCAATTTACATTTTAATTATTTTACCCACTTTTTTGGGAGTAACCTCATTTTCTAGCTTCTAAAAAAATTATCGGCATATGTTTACTGCAGCAACATTCACACTTACTGAATTCTCTGAGAAGTTTAGCTCCAAACTGAGAAATAATAATGAATTATTCATACATCAGGCATTAGCCAGAATTCAATTAGGATGTCCAGATCTAAAAGAAACCTGACCTTCTGATACCCAACAGTCCCTGAGGATCGTTCATCTGCCACGGCAAGTTGGACTGAGCTCCGTTTGGGTATGGCCAATATGAATCCTTCTGCAGTCAGTGTGGGTTTACTTGTTCTTATTTATCATCTCTAGTTGAGCAGTGTGCTGAGACATCGTGTGTGGCATGGATGTCCTTGTTGCTGGTGTGCCTCTGCCTAGGAATATTTTTAACCCGTAGGGAAACCAAACTGTTTTTGTGATACATTAGTTTACTTTGCAAAACTTGACTAAATAAGGTGTTCCCCATGTAATTAACAGAGATGGAAGTTCTGAGATAGATGTTCCATTTCCAGCCCCTTCTCAATGTATCCTGGGACCTCACAAGGGAAGAAATGGAAACAGACACCCTCTGGGAGATGCATCTCATCTGTGACACCCTCAAACATTCACCAGTGTGCCCAGAGCTCAGCTCTATTTACACAAGCTACAGTGTGGTGGCTGGTTGGGCATTTGCTGAAAAAACTGCATGAAGTCCAAGCTCACAGCACTTATGTCCTCAGAAATAAACAGGGACTTCGGTGGGAAACCAGCAAAAATTTTTTGATGGCATTCAGCCTCGGGCGCTAACTGAGACCTATGTTAAGACAGAGTATGATCAGATTTCAGAGGAGCTCAGGATCTAAGAAAATACCTGATGTCTGAATCCAGCTGTTGCAGAACATCCCTCAGTGGAAACTGCCTGTTGGGTTTCAAAGTGTTAACAGGAGAAGTGCTGTCCTCATCTCATTGGCACTTGCTAGTGATTGAGATGGCTGAAATAGTTTTATAAGCAGAAGAAGATGCCTTCAACAAAGGGCAATGAAAACCACTCAGCATTAAATACCTGAGGATTTTTCTTTAGTGGTAAAGTCAATTTGTGACATTTCGCCATCAGTCCGGAGCCACAAGCATGCATATACAAATGCACCTGTGCCCCCCTAGTCATCACGTGTCATTTTTTTAATGTTTTTTTTCCAAGTACATTGTAAATATAAGCAAAAATATATGCATTGGTTTCAGATTGAATGTCTTTGTTCCCTGGATTTCTATGTATACATGTATATTATTAAGCACTGTCTTTTTTTTCCTCATGCATACCTTTTTGCACACACAAGTGCCCTCTCAGATGCTATGATCTCCCTTGCCTGTTGATCCATAGCTACATAAATGTTTCTCCAGGTAAATAAATGTCACCACATTTTACTTTAAAATAGATATTTTTTTCCAAATCCACTTTTACTGCTAAATATAGCCTGTCCATAAAAGAACACCTTGAGAATGGAAAATAGTAAGCCAGAAATATTAATAATAAAATTTTTTACCTTTAGCTACAACAAATTTCATGCATGTCTTTGTTTGGAATATCAATTGTGACATTGTCCAGAATAAGCCTTTTCTTTCATTTCAGCTGTAAAAACAAAACAAACAAACAAACAAACAAAAAAACAAAACTACAAAACCACAGAACCAGCTGAACAGAAGTTGGGTAGGCTCTGCAGACAAGAAGTGATCCAGTGGGTTTTCATACAGGTGCAGCCTCAATCACCTTAGTTAAAAACCACGAGTTGTGGCTTTGCAGAACACACGGTGTGAACCGAAGAGGCAGCAGTGCTAAGAGCTGTGCTGCATGGCACTTCTCTGCTGAGCAGGCAGCCGCCCCAGGGGCGAGCCAACGTTCATGCTGAAGTCGGCAAGGCCTCTGCTTGGGAAAGCTTTGACATGGCTCGTCGTGGGTTGTCATTGGGGTTCCTCCGTGTCACAGCCTGCGCGTGCCAGCTGAAATAGCCATTTTGTTTGGCAGACAGTTAAGTACCTCACTGAGTCAGTCATACCTGGTCCCTACGCACAGGGAAATAAGCTGGGGCACAAGCATGAGGACAGGGGCTTCTGAGAAGCAAGGAACCCCAGAGCCGCAAGCAGGCCGCAGCAGGGATGGGGACAACACTCTGACCACAACAGGTTTATGTTTGTAGTAATGACAGCGTGCAGTATGGAGCTGCTGTGTGGTGGTGAATATGCAGTACACAAAGCTTTCTGTATTTCAAACCTATATATCCTACAAATAAAAGAATTTAAATTTGTTTTGGAAAACATGACCTCTGTTTTGAATGCCACAAACAAAATACCTTCCTGAAGGCAAGACAGAATTATTTTCAGATGACATGGATTAATTCCTGTAATAAAAAAATCCATCTTTAAGCAAAATAATAAAATAATTAAAAATATGACTAAATAATAAAAAAATAAACTAAACTTTAATAAAAAATATAACGAAAAGCTTGAAAAGCAGCATGAATTGTCGAAAAATAAAAAATCTTGCTTCACACAATATATGTTTTCATATAGTGCTGCGAATTTGTGCGCATTTTGTGGACATCTCTGGAGAGCAGTTCTTTGTCTCATTGCACTCAGTATGCAATACTGCACATATGCAAGAAATGCACAGGTAGGAAAATTGGGAGGAGGAGACATTATTGTGAAAACATTTTTTGGGCCTTGTTTGACTGTGAATGGCTTTTCAGGCATGGAGTTACTTGAAAGAAGGACTAATAAGATAGGGATGTCTACTTATTTGATGGTTCTGAACCAACCCCCTCTCCTCTCCTTTGTGCTAGAGGCACAGTGGATATGTTGGGGGAAGGATCATGCCTTACTCCTCCTCTAAGCCTCCACTGTTGGAAACAGGATATTAAATGCTTGGCAATAAAGCAGGTTCTGCTTGTTGTTCAGTAACCTTGTAGCCTTCAGCCCTGCTCTAAAATCTTACAGGAGCTGAGCTCCCAAGCAGGAATCAATGATTTGTATCAGAGAGGAAGGAGATATTAAAGATACACCAGAGAAAACAAAAACAGAGAAGCTGACCTTGAAGCAACCAAATGGGTAGAGACCCATCAGTTCAACTTCTAGCCCTCATTACCTGTCCCTTCCCATTGCTGAATTTAATCTTCTTTACATAGTTCTTGCCAGCTCATGTTCTGGCACGGCAGGCTGGCTTTTTAACTTGATTAGTGGCTTTCATCACAGCCTCACTGGGAGGGGAGTCGAGGCCGGGGCGTGAGATGAGGCAGTTGGGGAAATAATGCTGCTTTTCCATCTGGGCTCCAGCGGGCCCTTGTGGATGAAACCTATCAATCATGTGAAAAAGGTTTATCAGTGCTGCCAGAGCTGAGGAAAGAATACGAGTTGTTCCCACCTGTGTTATTAGCCCACCCTGTGGGCGCAGGGCTGGGGCCCATTAGGAGTGCCCAGGAGGAAGCCTGCCGCTGCTTGTGGTGGCGCGGAGCCCCGAGCTGCTGCTGCCCCACTGGTGGTGCTGGACAGGCCTGCAAGGAGCAACACCCCAAATCCTTCCTCATCTTTCTCTACAGACAACTCCAGAGTGTCGCTCGAGCTGCGGCACCCTGTGAGCTGTCCCTGCTGAGCGGGCGCTGCTCCCTGTCACGACGTGGCCCAGCCCGTGGTGTGGATGCGGACAAAGGCCAGTCAGCTCTCGCTGGTACTTAGCATCCCGGTGGGCCTGGAGATCAATCCTTATAATCTATAACTGCACCCATCACTGCGAAATCGATCTGGAATGCTAAATTCTTTCCAATTAAATGCTGAACATCCAAATTAGTCCAAGTGTAATATAAGAATCATTAACGAATTCCAAACATTCACGCTCTCCCGTCCCTAGCAGAAGGCTGGGAGAGAGGCTTAGTGCTTTTAAATCACTCCACTTTGCTCTCTTACTAAATACCACAGTTTTCAGCCCCATATCGCATTATTACCATTGTTGTCATTTAGGGGTTGATGTTAATGATGACTGAAAGAGCTTAATGAGCATGTGCCTTGAATAAGCTCTTTATACACCTTATAAAATAATTACTCACATTTTATTGAACTCCACAGGGCCAAGCTCACAGAAGCAGTCAGGGGTGCCAATTTAATATGATACGGTACACTGCTTTACTCAAATAAGGCCTGATCCTACAGAAGTTCACCTTCATTGCCACAAAGGACAGCAGAATCACACCTGCAGCTGCTGAGCACAGGGCTGCAGGGTACTTCGGTCCCTGGACACCGAGGAAAGGCAATTGAATTGAAGGATCACAAAACATCCTCTTGGACTGGAAGAGATGTTGTATAGCAAGAGAAAGAGGATTTGGGTTCTAACAGCACAAAGACAGCTGATGATCTCTGATAAGTGACTTGTCAATAGCGTGTTAAACATTTTTTAAATAGTGCTTAATGCCAGTAAGCTCCTTTTTCCTGTCTTGTTCCTATCTAGCACAGATCAAAATTGTTGACCCATTAAAGAAGGAAAGATATTCACGAGAGAATGCCTTGCGGTGTCTTCTGGGATGCAGCGTGGTCTCTGCCTTTAACAATGCACAGCAGCAGCGGCTCTTGTACAGGTTACAGAAAGTTCTTAAATAGGAATGAATGACAAACAAAGAGCCTATTGAGTCTGCAACAGGGTAAGTTTCTCATCATGTGAATGTTTCATGTTTGCCTGAGGAAAATGGCTATGTGATTCGCTGTAGGTGAACTGCTGTTAATACATTTGGTTAGAAAATTAAAATTTGGAAACTTATTTTTCATCTTTCACCAACAAACTTTCACATCCATCATTGAGGAAATATTCTTTAAGTCTGAAGAAAGCAAAAGAAGTCTAATGAAATACTCCCATAACGTGTTTTGACTGTACTGAAACGTCATTTTCTGGATGAAATAAAAACCCTTGTGAAAATATTTTCAGCCAGTGCCAGCTTCTAATTATAGTTATTTATATTGCTGAAATGCTTAAGGATCTCATCATTTCAGAAACTGTCCTTATCACAAAATGTGCCCTTTTTTTACTAATGGGCATAAGAAAACTCCCTTCAAAATTTCTACAAAAATATTTACTAAGCATGTGCAAGATACACATGTATCAGAACACCCAAGGGCCAATGTGTCAGCGAAGCCCTTTGCTCTCTGTGTCTGTCTGGGCAGGGAGCATGCAAAGTGTCAGTAAGATTTGAGCCTCAGCAGACTGGCCCAAAAAACAAGGGAAGCCAGACCCCTAAATCCTTTGTGGGCAGAATTCTCATTTTGTTTGTTAATGCAAAGTCTACTCAGAAAATCATGGGAATCTTGTGAAAAATAACGAAGGTGAAAGCCTGGCATATTTTTTTTTATGCCTTATTGTTTCTGAGTCTTAAGAGTAGACTAGTGTCATGCCTTCCAATTTTTCCTTTGCAAACTTGAAGGTTAAAAATGTGTTTTAAAATGTCACATGCATGACTAATTATCAATTTCCTATTACTCCTATGACATTTCCATGCTCCTATCGATGACTGCTCATTTCTAGCCAACCAACCAGAGTTTCTATGCCCTCAGCTAAAGGAATTGGTACAAGATCAGGGTGGGATGAGGGGCAGGGAAGAGAGAAACCCTCCCAGAATGGCTCAGCATCACGGAGAACAGGAATGTTCTCAGCCCACGGAGAATGCTCTGTAGGAGGTTCCCACTCATACCTCTTCTTGCAGCACTTTATGGGGCCTCCACATTCTACTGCAAGCTTATTCCCAGAGGGCTGCTGCAGATGTCAGGAGGAAGCCACCTGCAGGGGAAAGAAATGTCCATCAGGGAACACTGCTGTTTCACCCCTGCTATTCCAGTTTTCAACAGGGAGCCAAAACAAGTCAAGGGAAGATACCGAGGATGCCACTTCTCTGCTCAGTGTCCACACAGAAGGACATTTTTCACGGGCGGTCACCAAGGTAATGCTTTGTGCGTGGTCAGCTAAGTGGTTTGAGTGCTGAACTCTGAAGCCAGCCCCTCCGAATGTGTTGCTTGTGTGCGGTCAGTGCCAGCGGACGGGGTTACACTCCGGTGCCTGTCTGCAGTCTATGAGATGGTTTCATCGGGCAGGTGCGAGGTACATGAACAGTGCAGCCCAGTATAACACAATCATCATCACATTTTGATTCCCCTGCCTATTTCCATTATTTATCTTCAAAGACGTCTTGATGAAACAGCTGCTTAAATTTAATTAAGCAACAGCATTATATAAACAAGTCCCTTTGTTCTGGGCGCTGAACAGGGTATTCTTCAAAAGCTTTTCTGACAAAGCTGGCCTTTCTGCCCCTTGACTTGTCGTTACTCCAATTACCACTCCAGTTTAGCTGATTAATTTGTAGCCACTGGCAAACATGCACAGTTGGCAGGACATCATTCCATTTCAGTGACAAGCACTATAAAAAGATCATTATTTTCATTAGCATAAATAACTGCATGTTGATAGAACTCTGGTTTCTGAAAATAGGTTAAAGTCTTAACTGTCTTTATTCATTACCCAGATATAATTGGAAGTAAAATTATCACGTAAGTGAACAATACGCTACCCATGTATAATGTGTAATGACTTCACCCAGTCCAGTTAGAGTCTGGAAGGACTTTGCTTCAAATGAAACATTATGATGCAAATGTCCATATAGACACGCACTAATTTATGACAAAACCATAAATATTTGATAGCAAATGAAAAGATCCAGTGGAAAAAAGAAACACTTGGCATATATAAATATATTTTCTACTGCATTGCTACAGTTCGCATAGGGCAAAGGGCATTATTTTTCCAGTCACCGACCCAGACTGGATGCTTTGAAAGCTCTGACTCTAGCTGAATTTCTAGCCTCCTGGTGAATCACATTCCCAATAGCTTTACCCAAACAGGGTTTTTAAGAGTTAATATTGCCTAGCATGGTCCCTTGAGATTAAAGGCTTGGTTTTCTCTTCCATTCTCGTTTCCCTGCCATGCTGACTCCGCAGTCTTGGTGGCAGTTTTATGCTAGCTCAGAAATGCGACACCCGAGTCACAGCGGCTCTAGCACCGGCTGTGCTTGCAAAGCAATTGCCCCCAGCGGGACCTGGCTCCGTGATGATACCTCCTACATGCCAAGACAACAACAATAATAAAAGAAATCAGCAATAATAAAAAGCAGTTTTTGAAAGGTAGATGTTTCGAGAGTTTTAGACCCTTATTTGGAGCTCAGCAGCTCTTCAGATGAAAAAGTCTATCAGTACACAGGATGCGACTACCTAGATGTTGTTAATTTAGATGGTTTTTAACCCACTAGCCCAAAGAGAAAGTTTGAAACGAGACTTCTGCTATCAGCTCTTATTGAGTATTTGGTTTTGTTTCCCCCAAAAATCTTTGGAAAGTTTGGATGTATCTTTTGCTGCTGCAGCAGAGCCCTGTTTCTGTATCAATGGTCTAGGGCAAAACAGCAAGTGCTGGACTTTGGAGCAACGCGCACTTTTGTGACTCCACTGCCAACGCTCAGGGCCCATGAAAACAAGTTTTTTACTATTATTATTATTATTATTTATTTTTATTTTTACTTCAGCAGTTACTGATAGTAAGTAGGTGGGTAAAACGAAGTTTTCCTTAGTATGATTTAATAAAACAAAGCATCAGATAAATTTCTACTGCAAGATGGAAAAACGAGAGAAGCTGCCTTCCCTTTGCTGCCATCAGGAGGCCTTGCCACTGCTTTGAAACGCTGCCCAGAACATTTCTGGGTCCAGCTTGTGCCTCGATACGTGAGTCAGAAGATGACTTTGAAAATTAGCTGGTTTATATAACAGACAAGAGCCAAGGGCAATAAATACAAGAGCAAATGATTGCCTTAGTATTGAATACTGTCCGGAAACAAACAAACAAACAACAACAAAAAACCAACACAACAGAGCCGAATGAAAGGTGAAATCAGGTTGGGACTCCACGCCAGCCCTCACCTCCCGTGCAGGGCCCTGCTTGCTTCCCCCAGCCCCATGCCGTCTCCAGGCTGGGATGGGGACGTGTGTGGGAGCTGCAGGAGCCGCTCTCGGCTCAACAAATGGAAACCGTCTCACCAAACGCTCCAGTGCTTGCTGAGATCTCACAGCCGGGGTGGGATGCTGGCAGGAGGAGGGTGGACGGTCAGGCAACATTGGCAAGCATCCAGTTTGGGAAAGGGTTGTTACGGTGGGATGATAAAAAGCATTTTTTTCTATTGAAACCACTCTTTCGATACGTTTGTGCTGCAAGATATTATACAGCTCAAACATATGGATTGAAACATTTTGTCAAATAAATAAATAAAGAAAAAACAAAGTTCTTTTTTTCAGGTCTTGCTTGTACTTAAAACAACTGCTCCGAACTAAAGCACCCGAGGCACGGTGTCCATCCCACAGGCCCTGGGGCACCAGGGCACTCCCTTGGTGCATCTGGGGCTGGCAAAACCCCCTGAGAGGCAGCAGGAAGGGGCCAGCTCTGCCCCGGGCACCGCACAGAGGTGGTGCTGAGGGGATGGTGGGTGAGGTCCTGCCCCTCCTCTGCTCCTGAGAGCGACGGCAGCGATCCCCACCGCCACCTCGCCAGGTGTTAGGTGGGACGGGGCCTTCGTGGCTCCCGCACTCCTGCGGCAGGAGCAGGCTGCTGGAGGCAGCAGGAGGCTCCTTCAGACACAAGCAGGGGAACCCACTGCCCGTGCCCCACGAAGCGTGACAAAGAGTAGTTGATCCCCGTGTCTGAGAAATGCCTTTCAGCAACAGGGAGCTGGTAAGCTCTGGTGTTTACTGATGAGAGTGGGAGCCAGAACTGCAGCAAACTGTGGTTACTTACAGGGGAGGGAGGAACGGGTTAAGGATTATTTGCAGTAGACAGCAACCTGCAGAGAGGAGCAAACAGACTTTTTTTTTCTAGATATTGCAAAACATCCTTGGAGGGTCACTGTAAATACATAACAATTTGGATCCAACTCCTTGGGGTGTTGCTGAGTCGGATGCATTATATGAACAAGACAACAGGCACCAGTAAGTCAACAAAGGTTGGGCTTTGAGGCTGAGTAAGAACTTGCCAACTTCATGTGTCGAGAAGACTGGAAAACTGAATAATTAAGATGCAATGCAACTGCTGGCATTTTGAAAACGTGAACAGAAGGCGATACAGTCTCAAGGAATGATTTTTGCTTGCCCTAGCTGAGGTCCCACTGGGCTGGTGCTGTAGGACCCAGCAGAAGAGCCCTGTGCAGAACAAAGAGCGCGGGTTAAAGCCTGCAAGGTGCCTGCCTGCCAGGTTGGCTCTGAACGGGCTTTGACACCACTTAGGAAAGTGCTGCTTTCACTGTGGCAGCAAACTTGCAAACAACAGCTTACCTGGATTTAATGGAATAAAAAGACTCTCCTTATTTTAGACTGGTAGCCACTGCTGAATTTTGGTAAGCATGAAAATTCATTCACCTGAATTATGTCACAAATAGCTCTACAATACCAATTAGCAGTTATAAGGGGAAAAAATGAAAAGAGAGTGGAATAGGCTTTTATAAAAAATAAAAAGCATCAAATTCAATGACACGTGCTTGGAACAGAGTCTGCAGTGTCTTACTATACCCACTGACCAGCCAAGAGGTCTGCCGAAGCACCTGCCTCCATCACAGAATCACTTAGGCTGGAAAAGACCTTCAGGATCATCAAGTCCAACCATCAACCTGACCTAAACCTCACATGATCAGCCAGGACAGTAGCTGCTTTGTTTTCCGTATGTTTGCGGCAAATTACAATTAGGACTTTGCGCGAGGTGCTAAAACACAGGGCTTTTTTCCCTTTGTATGACCACTTCTGTTTCGCTACGGTTATCATAGTAATTGTGCCAGAAAACACAACAATTTTTTTCCTTGCAAGAGTCAGCGCCGAGGACTCGTTCCAGCGTCCTACTCCTTTGCTGAGCAGAAAATGCTTGTGTTTGCATTTTCTTCAGCTGTTGCTACCCTGGCTGCCAACATGGCTAACCTCATGACGGATCAGAGTCAGTGCTGCAAGATGGCTTGCTTGGAGTGAAAGATTCAAAATGCTGTAAGAGGCAGCCATGCTGTTCTCTAAGTATCACTCTATTGGCTGCCCTCCAGTAGCCTTATCTGGTTAGTATAATACTACAGAAACCAAGTTGTAGAGGTAAAAAACCAGCGCATGTGGATGTGGTATTGTAGTACCACCGATTAGGGAGAACACATTTTCATGTAATGCAGGTGACCTGGAGAATCTTTCATTCCTGTGTCCATTTCCCCATACGTAATACGGCAGATTTCAACACGTTTTAGTCTTTTGAGCATGGATTTCTGGGCTGAGGGATCACAATGAAGTTTTATAGCCCTTTCTTATGAAGTGTGGCATTTCTGACATTATTTGATGTGCAAGAGCAACTGCATTAGTCAAAGGCTACGCTTGAATAGTTACCACTTTAAGCCCATGCCCTGGGAGTATTGTATTCAGTTCCCTCATTATTTCCAGCCCTGCAGGTTATACCAAGAGTTGCTATTAGTACATTACAATCATAAAATGAAGGTAGTCACTTTCTATAAGGGTCAAGTTTGCTCCAAGAAGCTGGCAACTTCATTTTGCAGCCTGGAAGGATGGGCAGTGCCACTCTGCTGCCTGGCTGCTTCACATGCAGCCTTGCTCTATGTTCTTGGGTCCACGGCTTGCTTGGAAAACACTAAAACATTTAACACATCTAACACTGCAGCATCCGTACAATACAGCCTGTTTACCTTACACAAACTCCTACAACATGCACGAAATGCTCACACCACAGTACCTGAGGAGCGTTTGTGTCAGAGCCATGGTTGTAGCACACTGCTATAAAAGAGAAGCATTTCAGGTATACTTAGCACTGGATAGCACTGGAGAAGAGCAGTTTTCAAGTGGGCATCTTGTGTTTGGTGAAGTCAGTGTGCCTTCCAAGTAGTCTTAACCTTCAGGGCATCTTGTTGGATGCCACTGGACAGATAAAGAAACGCGTACAAAGTACTTCAGTGAACCCCTTGCCCCAGGCTTCACTTCCAGCCGGCTGATGCCCGTGAGACAGGGACACAGCTGTGGATACTCCAGGGAATCACAGGGATCAAGATCACCAAGCCTGGAGGAAGATGCTTAGAAAAGAAAGAAAGAATCATGACACCGAAGGCATGCTTCTGAACCTGAGGCCGTTACTCTCTCTCCTCAAGCTCCTGACCCAGACTGCAGGCAGAGCAATCTCCAGCTGCGAGCTGCAGGCGCACATAGTGCTGTGGTTCCTGCTGCCCTGGGAATTTACCTAACTGCAGGGCAGAGAGCAGGGGTGGAGGTGTTGGCGACTGTGTGTAAGGGAGGGATACTGCTGCTAACCTGGCTGCTGTAAGGGAATAACTTCCTACAGCTGTCTGAGTAAATACACCTCTGCAAGCAAGAAAGCGGGTAGGTTGCCTGGGTACATCCGATCGTGCGTATGCTGCTGAAAAAATCCTAATGGATATTTGGCATGGAAGTAAACAACTGAAATGGAAAACAAACAAACAAACAAAAAAACAACAAAGAAACATTTAATCTTTATTCAGTTCTCTAAATTCAGCCCATTTGGTAAGGCCGGTGCAACAGGGATCACAGAAGGAAGGTGCCACGGCCGCATGATCAGCGCCTCCACCCTGCTCCCCCCCCGGGAGCTGTCAGCTCAGCAGCATGGTGCCCCACCACCCAACCCACGGCACAGCAAACAGCCATCGTGCATCAACACTGGAAAGAGCAGCACCCACAAAAGCTCTCAGTTATGGCACAGAGAGCAGAAGGGATTGTGGGACCCACGAGTGCCCCAGCTCCCATCCAGAACAGAAAATTTGGTGGACAGAGGTGTCCGGATAGTCCTGAGGTAAAGTACGTGCCGCTCACTGCAGAGAACGGAGAGCACACTGGAAGTGTAAAGTGTTTTTCAGGAGAAAAATTTCCTTGACCCCAATAGTCTGGGTGTTATAACAAGCAAGCTGCACATCCAGGGAACAAACAAAACTAAACAGAAAGGAACAAGGAGCACTGTCCTCATTTGCGCCGCGCTCACTTGGTAGAGCTCTGCGGTTGTGTTATGGCAAGCATATGCTGCGCTCCCACATGATGTCTTTCATTTATTGGCTATTTTTTGCAAAAGTAGTGAGATCACTTTTGCTAAACTGTTATTTAATGGAGGTGACTCACATCTGATCAAAATTAATCAGTGGAATAAAACCCATCATCTTAATGCTGAGGATAAGATCGTAACGCACCTCATTGATGGTGCTTTGCCTCGGGGGCAGAGGGAAGAACATTATTTGGGTGGGTTCGGTGTCCACATTCAAAGGACAGACACCTGGCCTTTAAAGGTGGCACCTTTCCATATAAATACACCTGTATATATAAATACTGATGTTTCAGTAGTACAGAAACATCAAAACCCAATTATTTCCGTATTTTGGAAATGAGGAGACATTCTTCTCAGAATGAGCGGTCAGGCACTGCGACGGGTTGTCCAGGGAGGTGGTGGAGTCACCGTCCCTGGGGGCGTTTAAGGAAAGGTTGGACGTGGTGCTTAGGGACCTGGTTTAGTGGTTGGCATTGGTAGCAGGGGATGGTTGGACCAGACCATCTTGGAGGGCTTTTCCCACCGTAATGATTCTATAAGAACGTGAGTAGAACATCAGGTTTACGTATTTACCTTTATATATGTCTTTATTTATAGCTATCTTTCTAAAATCTACATAGAGGCTATAAATAAGTCTAGTACACACAAAAGTATTCAGTGGATATACCTGATTTTTGTTGTTTTTATGTTTTGGGTTTGGTAAAGCTTATAGTTCAGAGCAGAGCCAGAATAATTTCACAAGGTTGAGGAAAGACCGCTAGGTTCTGCTATAGCTACTGCTGCAATAGCCAAACAGGTCGACACGTTACTTACCACCACGGCCCATGGTCCTGTCATCTGCTGATGTGCTCGTTAACTGTCGGTAACGCACAGCGTTTATGCTGAGTATATTTACACCTCCTAGGAATCAGGTGTTAACCTCAACATCACACATGCATATGAAATACAAGCCTTCCACTGCAGGCCACTTTCAGGAAAGCTGTCCTTCAAAGGCCAAGGATCCCCAAACTGGAGCATACATTAAGATTGGTGCTATCAGCACCAGCAGCGAGGAATGAGTGGAGCACTCAGACTTTAAACATGACTTCAGTTGAACTAATTGACTCACGGTGCCAGAAGAGCTAAAACAGCATGGGGCTGTGCCCCTGCTAACGCGTGCGTAGGAGAGGAGAAGCCCAGAACAGCCACCCTGCATAACGACCCAGGAGCAGTAAAATGATGTATGAGCACTCTGCTCGTTTTCACAAGGCAGCAGTGGAACACTAACTTGTTTCCATGGCAACTCTGAAAAAGAATTACAGGTTTAAAATTGACTGAATGGTAGCCCCATGAAAAAGTAAAGGGCAGACCATATCTTTCTAAAATATAATTTAGTACTAAGTCACCTGAACAGTATTAGCTAAAAGGATTTCGGCAGTAGACTTGGGAAGTGACCCATTTGGGATACGGAGCGTTAGGCTTTTCTAATGGTGCGCTTTAGATCTGAAGGGCCTGGCGGACACACTGTACTGTACAGCATAAAAGAAAAGGGGGGGAGAAAAAAAACCTTTCCGCCTGAAATCTCTTATCAAAAAACAAGAAATTATTGAGGTGAAGGGGAGGGGAACAGCCTGACAGATAACTGGCACCTCTGTAAAGGAACACAGTAACACACGTTAAGTGCCTAGTACAGAAATACACGGGGGAGGGAAGGGAAATGTTCTAGAAATTAAACAATCCTTGGGATGAGTAAAGGAGAGGTTCTTTATTTAGACTGGAAACATGTCCAGTTGTTAGAACAGGAGGCCAGCATCTTCCTCTAGTGTGAGGCGTTATTCTGCCCTAGAGAGCCTGCTCACATCCAGTCCTGAAGTCCCGGACAATTTCAGAAAGTTTTCTGGCAGGAAGAATTCCCATTAACTTCAGGGATTTGGTCATTTACGTGAAGTTCTTTGAAATCGGGTGAGAAGGGAGCAGTAATTTGTACATGCAAGATGGCATTCCTTTAAATGGCAAGAGTTAAAAGGAAAAATCAGATTTATTATGGCAGACATATTCGGGAAAGCACAAATCTAAAGTTATTGGCAGAGAGGTCTTTTTGGAAACAAGAAAAAAATAGACATCTGCAAAAATCCCATGTACACCAGTTACAGATTGAGCATTAACCCAAAATCTGGAAAGTGCACTCCTGTCAGCTTAGAAAGGCAGATCTGCAGTCGTTATACATTGACAACAGAGACAGACAACTATACAGTGAGGATCTGGTCAAGCAAACTTCACTGCGTATTACAGAAATCAGTATTTTACCTAGAAATGCAACCAATACACCAGCGGGACCGGTGTAATAGCATGAAGGCAGCTCCTGCTCAGCAGTAGGGCCCTGCTCAGCTCCTCCCGAAGTCAGATGTTACCATGTGGGTTACACTGAAATTCTGCTGCCCCTGCTCTCTTTCAATGATTCACAAAAAGCAGCCATCTGTAAAACCCCATTGAAAAGTCTTGTTTAAAATATAAATACAAGCAGTGACCTCGGTTTCTAGAAATGGCCACAAGAAGGAATTATTCCTGTCTGTGGGTGAACAAGGGATTTAATCTACAGACGGCTTTTTATTTTTTTCCCAGCAGAAACTGCACAGGTACTGTTCTCATGAAATTGCTGCTTTCGAGTCTTAGCACAACATGTGTGTTGATTCTCGAGAACGATCAACACCCTTAATCCCTTAGGCTGGGATTTTCAAAAGGAACAAGAAAGAAAACCTACACAAAAGAAAAAAAAAAAAAGCACTCTCAGGCGCCTCGGCCATCCTTGTCTGCGGGCCCTGATGCTGGCACCCAGCAGCAGAGAAGCCCAAGGCGGCAGTGGGGTCCCCTATGTACAGGCTCCCTTTGCCCTCTTCTGGGAACATTCACTTAAAACATCACATTAAGGTTTAGGTTGAAACAAATCACGAGTGTGCTTAATAACGTATAAAATAGCTTAGTAAAATTGTCATGAAAATTTAAAAGCTTGGGCAAAAAACCTACACCTCTGCCATTTATACTGATGTCAATGATAATGAAAAAAATAATGATGTTTTAACTCACCCATCAAAAAAATTTATTCACCCTGAGAGAGTAGAACTATGCAAATCCGGTAGAAAGATATACTTACCCTGAATTTATAAACTGCTCCTCAGATAAAGAAATACAGGATAAGGAGTTGCCTCATTTGCATTCATTCAGTCACCTTTAGCCATTTTTTAGCCATTTCTTAGCCAAATGGATGCAAATTCTTTGAAGTTATCAGAGCTTTTAAGAGAGAAGACCTAAACCTGTGCATCCACGTGGCCATACGCCTGAGACAGCAACGTCTCCTTGGGTCCCCAGCCGCCAGGGACGACCTGCAGCACTGCAGGGACCCGTGCTGGCAGGTCTCTGACTGCACCCCTCCAATGCTCCGTGTCAGGTGAGGAGTCAGGACCTGGGGAGACGAGATGCTTCCCCGTGGTAGGGGGTTGTATGGCCGGCTTAACCTAAGGCCACTTAACAATCTATCCACTTAATAAAAGGTGGACAATTTGTCCTTACTTCAGTAGGTACATTGCAGATGAAGAACAAAGCAAAACAAAACAAAAAAACCCACAGAAATTAGGTAATAATTATTAAACTGAATAGACAATTGCAATGCAACTGTTTCTTGCTGGCTGATGTTCAGAGAAAGTCTATATCCTGAACTCTACCATCTATCAGATCTTAAAACGGAAAAAAAGGAAAAAAAAAAACGAGATTGTTTACTCTTATAATCAGATTCTGAAAGACCCAGAAGGCACAAAATGCAGCAGGAGACAATAAGGAGATGGCAAGGAGATGAAACCATTTTGCAAGGTAGGTGTTTCTATCTTGGCACTGTTTCACGTCACAGAAGAGGCCCAAGCTGGCCAACTTCTCGCATGGCTTCTCGAAGACTAGCTTGAGTGGGCACTTCTCTTTTACAGGGCAGAGCACAAGGTTTGCAGCCAGAGCACACAAATGGGCATTCAGCCTTCGATTTACTGAAGGCAGTGGTGTGGCAAGAGAAAAGGAGAGAGGACACTGATCTGTGGATGGCTTTGCTATGCAGCCACAGATTAGGGATACGGAGATGAGAAGACTTTGGGGAGGGTTGCTGTGCTACAAGATGTATCCCTTTGAGTGTTTCTGCCTTCTCCTCCCCTGCCATAGTAAAATACAAACCAGTTCTTCCCCAGAGATTTCCAGTGGTAGCCACTGGCCTCACCAGGACATCATCAGATATCCTTTAAGTTAAATAAATGCACATATTGGCGTTTGACCACATCAGGTCTAAATTTCAACTTATTAGTCCTGCGGTAAAATGGTATGGCTAACTTGCACAATTTGCCACTGCAAATAATAAGAATCCCACCAGCAAATCGCTCCTCGCAGCGCCCAGCAGCAGACCTTGTAAATGACTATGATTGAATCTATTTTAAATTAATTTGGAAGCGTGTGGGATTTTAAGACAGAAGAACTCATCACGGCGCAGTTAATGGGGCCTGCCCTCTTAGCCCCATGCCCCGTCAGCCTGGCTAAGCAGCTGTCCCAGCAAGGGGAAGAGGAAGTGGGGGAGGCAGGCAAAAAGGCCTGACAAGAATTTAAATGAAATAAAATAGCCAAATTCTCCACTCCATTGACTGCAGTAGGGTTAGGTCTGCAGAGAGCTTGAACCAAACGCCATAACGAATACAAATAGAAGAACAAGCCCGCTGAGCATGGCATTTCCACTGAGCCCGTATCTCTGAGCACTCCTGGTCCTGGCTCTGTGAGCAGCTGCGAGCAGGCGCTCAGCTCTCTGCCCTGCAGGGTGACTTGCAAAGTATGTCTGCTGCTGCCTCTGCCTGTGTTTTGGACAGCGATGGGGTTTTGGTGTCCTTTTACCCTGCTAAAAGTGAGGGGCTAACGCAGGCACCAGGCGGCCTCTCCTGTGCTCAGCCTCCGTAGCTTCTGGTGTTCTCTGCGAGCCCTGCTCACGATACAGGGAGCTGGGACAGGAGGCCCCCGTCCCAAATAATCATTACAAGTCCCACATAAGCACTGGGGGGTGACAATGAAGTAATGTCCAGGCATGCAGAGCAGGAAAACATCGGGCTTTTGGGGAGTTTTCCTGTCAGAGAGGTGCGAACGGCCTCCTGCGGCTGCGGGGGGAGCGCAGCGCGGCCCTCGAGGGGCCCGAGCCATTTCATGTGCTCCGTGCTCCCGGCTGAGGCCCCTAACGATGCGCTCAGCAGAGCCTTTAAAGCTAACGGATGACAGAGCAGGAATCCAAGGTAAATTCTCAGAGCTGATGAGCGAAAAAGAGCTCCCATCGTTATGTACCGGCTGAGCACATTAAGGACAGATTCACCAGGGTGCCATAAGCACAATTCCACATTGTGTCAATTTTAAGAGCGAAACTTCATAATCCTTGGCAACCGCAGCATCCTAAAAAGCAGGGCTTGAGAAGTTTCCACACCTGGCATCTCCAGGAGACTGCTGCTGCTCAGCCCTGGGGTGGCTCTGGGTGAGACACAGGCCGAATCCCCACTGGCTGCGCAAGGCCAACGTGAGAACTGTGGCAGGTCGGGGGCAGCAGCAGGGGGATGAGATGGGGCTGTGGCAGGGGGATGCAGCAGGGGGATGAGATGGGGCTG
>CM021778.1:13547152-13946104 GCA_011076525.1 Nettapus auritus
TGGGATGGGATGGGATGGGGTGGGATGGGGTGGGATGGGGTGGGATGGGATGGGGTGGGATGGGGTGGGATGGGGTGGGGTGGGATTTCGCCCCATTCACGAGGCTCCTGCAGAGCTGCACACATGAGGACCCCCAGAGGTTCCCCAAGGACAGCACGGTCCCATGCTCCCTGCCCCGGGCAGGGCCGGTGTCCCCAGTGCCCGCCAGCACAAGCAGCTCCTGCCTGGCTAGCTCGGGACTCAAATTTGCTAAAACCTGAATGGTTCAGATACAAAGAGCCTTGTGAGGTCTGACTCAGGCACAGTATATGCAGGAACCAAACTCAATTAAACATTCTACAGTTTTTAATTTAAGACAGCAGCTCATCCTGCACTAATTAGTGCAAATGAAGGGGAGGTGGGGATAGAGGAGGGAGGGAGCAGAGTTTAAACACTACAGTGACAGATGCATCTTATAGCTTTTAATGATTCATTCTGAGCTACAATCATCTTTTCAAATACTTATTACCAGCCACTATTCAAAGGAATGTCTGTTTTCGGGGTTATACTCACGATAGGTCAGATCCAAAACTACTAAAGATAACAGAAAGACATAAATGCCTTTGGTGAGGGATGTAATTGACATGCTGAGAAATAAACCTAATCAAATTCCCAGTTATATGGGTATGTATATGGAAATGCAGGTGTAGAAAACATTCTGTAAGGTGGGCATGGTATCATTTTGAACTGTTTTCTCTGATTGTTGATGAGGCATTGGTTAACTTCCTGCTTAGGATCAAGCAGGATTTCCAAATATCAGATCATGATTCTGGCTGTCCTGTCCTCTCTGAGGGATGTTCCTGTAACCAGTGTAGCAGAGGGTGCTGAACATCCACCTTGTGCAGGCTGTGACCCTTTTATACCTCATACTGACTTTTTAGACAGGAACTCAGCTAAAATCCTTAAACTAGTTTTGAAGATTTTAGCCATATCAGAGCTATCTACTAAATTTCTTAACTCTGTTTCACAAGGTTCTTGTAGACACTAGCAAAACACTCTTTAAGGCAAAAAGAAAAATCAGAGATTTCAGAGCAGAAATCCAGACCTTCAGTCCAGCTGAGTTATCACCTTACTTTCTCCACCTTTCTAGTAGTCTGTAGTATCTTTGCATATTGCACTCCAAAGACCATGATCAAGCCTGATTATACAAATTACAGCACAGGTGAAGCCTTACACTGTGGGTATCTCAATCACTGCTAGAGCCGTGTATCAGGGAAAAAAAAAAAAAAAAAAAAAAAAAAAAAAAAAAAAAAAAAAAAGGATAATTTAGCCAGCACTTCAATGTAAGTGACACAAATTTAGCCTCTTTCATTCAATTCTTTATTAATAGGCATTCTTAGATGGGATCAGACCCCAAATCCACTTAGTCCAGCTTGCTGTCTCTGAGGACAGCGAGCAATAGATGAACAGCACAGAGAGTGAGAGCTGGAGGTCACGGGGATAACGTGTCACCACATAACTCTCCTTGTGATTTCCAATAACCAGGCAAAGACTAAAGCCAGCTCCAAGACAAGCTGCAATTCCACGGCTGCAAACCATCATACCACAAAGCGAGCATCCTTCCAACGTGCAAATTTCACATCCAGAGCCTGTCTTGTTTTCTAGGTGGCAGCTGGACCCAAAACAACCTTTGGCAAATGCAATACAATGTACATAAGCTGGTCTTTCCTCCAGTTTCATCTGCAGTGATAATTAATGAATCTGACAAGCACCAGACGCTCTCTCTTTGCATCGTCTTTGAATGATTTGCCACACAGAGGGTACATCACTGCCTGAACACCTCGCCTACCACCGTGGTGAATATTTATACAGATCTGTCACCATGAGCTAGCATGATTTTGCAGTAATCATTAATCTGCTATCTAGTGTTTAATTGCTCTTATCTGCTGCTGCAGAGAAAAAGAGCAGTTCATTAGGCAGAAGCAGTTCACTGGCAATGCATCTCTAACCCTGGCCTGGGGCCGGAGGGTGTCAGACCCCACTCCATCCCTTCTGTAGGGATCCACGGTCTGCGGATCACTCCTGCTGGAAATCCAGTGGATTCTGGGCTCCTCTGTGTGCTGCCCCCCGCGATGGGGCTGCTGGCTGTGCTGTGCTGTGCTGGCTGTGCTGGCGCGCTGCCTGCGTGCTGCAGCGGTGCCATCGCTCCAGTGGCAGCAGGGTGCGGGGTAAATACAGCACTGACCACACGCCTCTCCAGCACTCTTGCCAAGCAATTGGCACTCAGGCAGCAGAAGGCTTCAGCCAAGTCTTGCCTCAGACCAAACCTGCCCAGCCTTGTCCCGCCTTCCCCTTTTCTCCCTGGCCCCTCAGCCCAGCAGCCCTCACTGCCCAGGTCACTGTGTGGCCTGGAAGCTTTTCCCCACAGCCTTGCCATGCATCACCCCTGCACACGCTCTCCCTGAGGACCTGACTTGTGGCAAAAAGCACAGCATGAGGGGCTAGTTAATTCGGCTGGCTACCAGCTCTCGTTCTTCATGCTAAGAACGTGAAGTATATGCCTGCCAAAAATAACAATACCATATACACAGATACAACTTAGCCATACGACAGGAAAAACCCAGCAGCTTCCCAGTGAGACATGTGAATACAGCCCTTCTGAAACAGAAGGAGCAGAGAAATGTAATATCTACATAACTGGGTTTTCTCTGCTGTGTGCTCCAAATGACACCTTTTGCTCAGAGGCCCTTAGGCGCAGATCAGGATAGCTGGGATGTGTAAAATAATATGTTTAGTTTTGGGGTAATAATATGTCTTTCAAATGAGAACGGCCTATTGCTGCAAGCTTCAAAGAAGCAGTCAGTGCACTTTTTAAAGCCCAAATAGGCATTTTATGATGCAAAGGATAAATCTGTCAGTAAAGATACTCGTAAGTCAAGTAAATACAGCTGTTCTCTTACATGAAGAGCTAGATATTAGTACTGTGGGGAAAATTCTGCCCTCTCTTAAAAGGGAGCAGAGAAAAAGGGGAAAACAGAAAGAGAAAAAAAGGTGAAGTGATTTTCTACACCCTGCAGCAGCGAGCTGCAATCAGGTACACCTTGACTGGGGGCGGGCTCCGGCACCGTTACTGTCAGCGCAAGCGGTGTGTGTGCTGGGGGAGGAGGACGTGCGAAGTGCAGCCACCTGAAAGCAGCCTGTTTGCTCCATCTGAGCATCTCCTGGTCCTTCAGCGCAGATCCTTTGGGAGCAGCAAGTTCCTCAGATCTGTGGCAAGCAGGGAAACGCTGGTGTGGCCTAGGAGTCTGCGGATGTCATGTGACACGTAGGAGATGTTGGCTTCCAGAAAGGCAGAGCAGTGATGTGGGGACAGAAAGGGACACCAGGCAGCAGCAATTTAACACTGGCATAGTTAGGCAAAATTCAGAGAGTAGCCAAGAAGGCACAACGATTTGGTCTCAAACTTTTTTGGTTCTCCTCTCAACAGTACAGGTAGAGAAATTATGATGAGTAAAATGAAAAAGTTCATGGGTCAAGATAAAGACAGGGAGATTACATACCATTTACCAGCATGGGTGAAACAATCTTGGGGAAAATTAATTTAACTCATTACTAATTAAAAATAGAGTTGGATGGCGAGAAGCAACAACAACAAATACACAACCAAACAACCAAAAAACACATTTCCTACCTCCCCCTGCCCAAGCAGGGCCAGGCCTGGGGCTGTGCCGGTGCTCCCCTGCTCCTCTCTGCCGCTCCTTGCCCTGCTCCCCCGTGGGCCTGCCCGGGCTGCAGGGGAATCTCTGTGCCTGGAGCCCCTCCTGCCCTCCTCCTGCCCTGTCCCGACTGATGTCTGTGTCCCCACGGCAGCACCGGCGGCACCGAGGGGCTTCGTTGTGCTCTGCAGCGGGGCCTGGAGCCGGCTGGGACCCACATGGGGCAGCCCTGGCCTCTGCTCGCCCAGGCCCCTCTGGCACAGGTACACGGGGAGGTTGCCAGCTTCGTAGCCCTTTTCTGGGCAGGCTCCAGGGCCTCGATGTCCTTCTTGTAGTGAGGGTCCCGAAACTGAACACAGCACTCGAAAAAAATGTTTGAAGGAGCAGAGTTGGGATTGTTTCTTCTGCATCAGGCCTAATCTGCTTAATCTTTTAAAATGTCCAGAATTTGAATGCTCTCCCACCCGCCTCTCAGCACGCTCCCATCAGACGAAGAAGCCTTCCCGGCAGCTCCCCGTGCACACGCCAGCCCTGAGTGTTGCCAGGAGGCTTTCATGGAAAAGGCTACTTTCTCCAGCACAGCACATAAGGGATTTAAGTTGGATCGCAAAGGAATGATAAAGCATATCATTCTCATTACAGAAATAGGCTTATCCTATGGGTTTTCCCTTCACAAAGCAAGCTGCCAATGGAGCAGCGCTCTTGCGAAGAGGGCGGCAGGGTGGCCGCTTCCTGGCCAGGACTTCTCCCCTATGGCACGGTGCCCGCAGCCTCACGGCAGCAGCCAGCGCTCAGCCCTGCGGTGGCCGTGCAGCCAGCGCTCCTGTGGGCAACTCCCCGGCCACCAGCTCCTGCTGTAACACCTCCACATCCTGCTGCGGCTGCCTGAGCGAGGGGTAATCGGGCCTGGATGCAGTGCTTCGTTTGTAGAGGAGGTGCTAAGGAGTAAGGTTTTAGGATGTGTTTGCTCAGGATTAGTCTGCCTGTAATTGAATGAGTGAGCTTCAGTGCTGCGGGGCTTGTTTCTCCAGAACAACTCCAGAATAATAATAATAATAAAAAAAAATAAATAAAAAAGCTGTGGGATTATGCTTCAGATGTGTGCCGTCCCTGTACTTTTTTGCAGTCCCAATGCTGCGTAAGACAGTTCGGCAGCTGCTCAGCCTGCGGTAGCAGGCAGGTGAGGATGCTTTAAATCCCCACTTGTGAGTGGTGCTCCCAGTTGCTCTGATGTGCTGACGCTTCAAAAGCAAAAGATGAGATAATGGCAACCCACTTCCATCAGGAAGCAATTCAGATTGTGTGGTTTTGAATTGTGTCTGCAACAAAGAAACCACATCACAAAGCAGCTTTAAGCAGAATGAGCAAAGGAAGAGCTAGAAAAATAACAAAACTCTATCTGATCCAGCACAACTTTTTTAGAGAGAAGCCCAGGTAACAAATTATCATAATTTTGAAGTATCCTATAAATATTTACTGGTTACAATTCTTGCTAGCAAACAAATAGTAGATAAAGTCCCCATTTCCATCTTCTTCATTTGCTCAGTAGTCTTTCATTTGAACAAATTCCTACTGGGTCGTATTTCCTGTCCATAGCTTCCACCCAAAGATAATAATTTCTGAAGAGCTTCAGAAAAATCAGATAGTGTTTTTTTGAGTTATGGGAGGAAAGGGAAACAATATGCTTTTCCCATATGTTGTGATTGAAATGTTGCATTTGCATAAGTCAAAACCAGCTGTACCTATAAAAATTTTAACTTATGTTGATTTATTGCCCTTACTGAGGAAGGAAAAACAAAATACATCTCAAGACTCAGTGGATTTTGAGTTAGGATATGAATGGTTAGGTCTGGCATATGTGCACTGCAATATTTTCTAGGGGGGTTTACCCAAAGCTCTTGAAGAACATTTTAGCTTGCAAAGCATGCACCAATCCAGTAGTCCTAGCTGAGGGTAACTGCATTAAAGGATACTGAGCATTAGTTTGCACTAGAAACAATAGTATTGCTTATTATTGTTTATTCTTCAGTAGTTTAAATGTTCCACACTCATTTGGCTCCAAGCTGTGATGGTATCTTTCCTTGAGCAGCATCAGTAATACCCTAGCTGGTTTCAGTGGGACCACTGACAGTAAGATGCTACTCAAACTGACTCTGGCAGTGTGACCTCTCAAAAGCCCTGCCCCAAAGAGCATAACATGTTAAAAGCAGATACAAGCAGACACAGTGTGGAAATAAGGCAGGGAACAGAGACACAGAGAATGCAGGACACTTGAATGACACACCATTTCCTGTACAGACACGGGAATTGTTTTAAAGCAGCTAACTAGTTTTCAAAATCTGTTTTAATATATAGGCTTGAAAACATCCTGGCTTCTCACAAAAAGGAGCATATATTGCACTTTTTTTTTTTTTTTAATTATTATTATTACTATTTGTAGTCTTGATCGTTCGGTTCCCTTTCCTGTCTTCCATTTTTCATCTTAGATGCAGTAAGCCGAACTCCCACGGCATTGGTGTTCCCTTCTCCTCTTCATGTACTGTCAGAGGAGTCACCCTACAAGTAAGAGATGCTATCTCTTGTCACTGTCACTGCAGTGAGATAGGAAAGGGAGCTGTACTCCACAGCAGATGAAATCTGGTCATTGTGAAGTGAGACACAGAAATCTCCATGGGTTTTGATGGGGTGGGTTAGCAAATGACACAGAGAAGACTGAGTCACTCCGCTTGTCTCCGCTTGTAGAGTGCTTTGAGTTACTTTGGGGAACTAGTTCATCAGTGATTAGCATCTGCAACAAGGTAGTAGTTAGTTATCAGCACGACACTGGGATAATGCTGAAAGTAGGGTTAAAGAACTGTACTTTTGTCAGCAGGAAGATTATACAATCAAAATCCCATCTTGCTTCAGAGATCTCAGAAAGGGAATAAGCCCATCACATAGCCATTAAAGAAAATATCAGATTAATGCTGAAATGAACTAAACGATACTGAGCTATAGCCACTGAAGTGTAGCACACATCCTTGCGGAGTGTTAGGCTTTGACACCTTGTTGTCTTCTTGCTCCCAGAACTTATTTTGCAAATAAAATCCTGCGGAGGTTTGAGAAGTAATTGGGGTCTGCATGAGGAAGCTTGACTGCCCTCACTGCGGTGGTCAGGGTACTGAGGGCACACAGGATTGGTCCTGGGACTGCAGTTAGCGCAGCTCTATCTATTCGGCTTTCTGTTCTCCACCCCATGCTCTGCAGGTTTTGCTTTTGCTGGCAAAAGTTGTTTTCTCAGTGTCAAAAAATGAGCCAGAGTCTACAGTGTAAAATGATTTTTTTTCACCTCTCTCACCTTTCCATGGCAATTGGCAGGATTTGCAGGTTTCACTTTAGGTGTCAAGCTGCTTCCAGAGGCAACTCCCAGACTCTTAAAAATCAATGAACTAGACGCAGTGAAAGCTCAGGAATTTCTTGCTTCATCATGTACCATACAGCATATACTGGTGTTTTAAAAGAAATAAACAACACAGGTATACATAAACCTACCCAGAATTACAGCATGTCTGTTTTTTGGAGTGCTGAATTTCTGAGGAACTTGACAACACGTCTGCCTGCGTTAAGGCCAAATCTTATTAGGAGAGAGGTTATCAGTTAGGAGCTGTCCTCAACATTTAGCCTGTGGCTTGAGTGGAAAAGAGGGGATTCACAAGTGTGACACCAGCATTAAAGTTCAGAAATTGCTTTGGTCAACACTGAGCGTCACCTCACCTACACCTCCTGGAGAGTACTGGTCCGTTGCAGTAAGCTGTGGAGTAGAACTGAACCTGTGGTGAGACCAAGTCAAAAAAAAAAAAAAAAAAAAAAAAAATATAAAATATATCAAATAACCTCAGGTTAATTCCAAACCTGAACTTCTTAGTGCAAAGATGTAAACAAGCTCTACTCATGTGCCTGTTCAGCAGCACTGGGGCTCATGGAGACCCAAATCTTGGGGGGAGCTGGGCTGGAGGTGGGTACAGGCAGGTGCTCACCTGCCTACAGTGTCCATACCCTGCTGAGGAAGGAACTGGGGGGTTTCCATCTACCTCTCTCATCTGACATACTGGGAAGGGAGAGGTAATAAGAAAACAAGTGACTTTAATGAAAAAAACAACAACAACAAAAAACAACCAACCAAAAAAGCCACAAACCAACTATCGGACAGGAAGATGTTTACTCATTTGTCTAGAAAAGAAAATCTGAGCTACCTATTCAAGCATTTCAAGAAAAGCTGTTTTCCTCTGTTGGTGGAGTAGTGAACCACCATTTATTTACATAAGGGAAGTAGCACCTTACAGTAAATGGATGGAAGTGAGACTAATTTGAAAGTGTCATTTTGTGAAAGATGCCAGTAACATTTGTGACACGTTCTAGTTTTTGACCATCTGGCAATGGTGAGGGCTAAAGTAATGTATAACCTCGAGAGACCCCATTTGTAGCAGGAACTGCTTTAGACTTCAAATTTTTAATGGAGTGAGACCTCAGATCAATGCCGCCCTAATAATGCAGAATGGATTTGGGCCAGGACACAGCGCTGTTTATACTGGCGTTCTCTGAGAGGCCAGAATTACAAATAGAGAGACTAAATCTTTCTCCCCTAAATTGAAAAAGATCTGTTAATAATTATTGTGCACCAAGAGAAAAATCCAGACCTCTCTAGAGACAAAGGAACAGGCAAATACAACCAGGAGGTCATTAGCTTAAGCTTTGCAATTGCTATCTCTTTTTCAAACCTGCCAGGAATTTCTTTACAGCAGTTCAGCTATTCCAAAAGTGTCTGCTCAGATACTGCAAGTCAGAGTAACACACAAAGACATGGGGAAGAAGACAGGATATCTAGCAGCGAATCTTAGTGTAGTCCAATGCCAAGAGTCTAAGGAACAACGCGGGCAGGTGATCAGCCTAGGAGTGGGGAAGTGGTCTGGGATGAGGAGAGCTGAAGCGAGTTTCTACTGCTGGGGCAAGTGTACCACCAAGTCTGCCTCAGTTTCCCCTTTGCAAAACAGGGGTGATGACAGCGACCTTGTGAAGTCTTTCCCCTGATCCCAGCACACACCACAGATGGGAAGAGCTTACACAGGGCAAGTGCTGCTATTTCGGGATGAAGGAAGGGAGGCACTGAGCAGCTGAGTGACTTATCTGCAGGCACACAGCGAGGCAGCGGCAGCTCCAGGAATAGCACACGGGTCTCTCGGCTCAACAGGAACAGATAATGCTTAATAAAGAATTTAACGCAACAATTAAGGGCACACTTCCTCCACCTTTACATTAAACAAGGAATTCCACTGTCTTCTCTGGAGGCGAACACTATTCAAAGTGAATCAGGGGTGCAGACCCGGGACTGGGAGAACTGCTTTGGACGAACAGCTTCACTTGAAGTGTTTTAGCAAGCAAAAACCAAAGTCAGTGCTGAGGATTAAGATTTGAAAGCACGTGCTGACATACGGAGGTCACTGGAAATTTTGTCTGTGAGGAAATCTACTGTATAATTAAATTTGCAGTTTCCTTAGTGGGACCGTCATTTCCTTCCATGAACAAAAAGATAAATTTCTTAGATATTCTGTCATGGAGTCTTCTAATGTAACGAGGCTTGACAGACTGAATAAGTACCTCCACAGCTTTTAAGAATAATCTTTTTGATAGCAGCGATTCCCTGGGATGATAACCTTCCTAAAGACAACTAAGGAGTCTACCAATGAGCTGAGAAGCATGGTTTTGCCAGCCACAGAGGAATTGCAGTCGTGACCTTGTCCAGCCTCTCTGACAGGATTTTGGCAATGACTGCAGGAATTGGAGGCTCGGGAGGAAACGCAGACTTCCTGGTTGAAGTGCCAGTTGATAAGCAATTCAGCAGGAGTCCTTGGGCCAAGCTGGAGGGGATGTGGATGGCAGCAGTACATGCAGATAAGAAGAGAGCAGTGGTATTGTCACAAAGGTGTCCTTTATCTGAGGCAGTTGGAGAAGAAGAGGTCTTTCAGGAAGATCTCTTCTCAAATATGGCTTACCCGTAACAAAATACCTGTAAATCATTTTATTCTTTCTGTGATGCAAGTAAGCCAACAGCTTTTCAAAAATCAACCAATTAGCAGGTTAGAAGATATCAAGACTTCTCTGTGTTTGCTTCCTCTGACAAATCCCGTTTGTAGCTGCCATTTATATGGACAGGGTTGCTGCCCTCCAACTATGAGAGCAAAGACTCAGCCTAACAGCTGAAAAAAACACCTTTGTTTTTTTTTTTTTTTTTTTTTTTTAAATATAAATGAGAATGGCCAGATGAGCCCTGGATCCATGAGGGCATGCGGTTATTCACAGAAACAGTCCCATTTATGTCCTTGGGTAAGAAGGTTTAGTAGCCTAGGAATTATAACTGAATTTGAACCTGCATGCAGTCTCCACCAATTTCATCACAGTCCTGATTCAACAACAGCACACAAGCCGTCTTTATCAAGGAGTGTAGAGTTAAGGAGTTACAAAGATACGGGGCGGGAGGATCGCACAACGGCCTCTTACAACAGCTGTTCACGGTGGCAGGGAGAAGGCAGCCTGGTCCGTCCTCATCCCCTCTCCCCTCCCTGACTCAAAGGTCACCCCAAGAAGCAAAGTAAATCACTCCGTTCCTCCACATCTGAGGCAGCTCATAAAAAATATTTATCTAGAAGCACAAACCAGAAGTATCTATACAGAAACAAGATTTTAAAAAGCCCAGTTATGCCAGGTACTACGCCAGATTAAGATATTCTTTAGCTATGCACAGAGGAGCCTCGTAGTCTGTACTGACCCCTCACGTCAGGAGAGGCAATTCATGCTCTTTGGGGCATTCAAATGCACCTTTGGCAGAAAAGGACCCTCAGTACTGGAACACTATCAGGACTTGCCAAGTCTGAATGCTGTGCTGTAGCTGGGAATCCCCCTGCCACATCTCACTCCTATGAGACTAGGCTGGCCCTCTGCTCACTACAGCCAATCTTGTGGGGTGGGACCAAGCTCTAGTTGTTAAATATCCAACCACGGAGGTTTCACTTATGGTTTAGTGAGCCAGGAGCCATGAAGGAATGGGTCATTTTTGCCTACTACGTCTCTCTTAGTCTGCCCATCCTAAAGCAAAGAGTCTCCTGCATCATGGTTCTTTTCCCTTCAGTGCAAAATCAATCCTAAATTGGCCTGCATTGAACTCTGGTAATGTGACAGCTGAACCCAGGCAGACCTGTAAACCTGCCTCAGAAATGCTCAGTACTGCAGTGAGAACAGACTTTCAGAAGAGCGGGTACCCAGCCTCACAGCAGGCATCCAGCTAATCCAGCTCATGTTAAAAGCAGTCCAGCCCCAAATATGTTTTAAAAGCTGGGCCTGCAGCCTCACGGAGCTGCCTGCATAAAGCAGCCAAATCTTGAGAAAATGGGGCATCCTCTGCGGGAACCAGGCTTGTCTGAATGTCTGAACAGGTGCCACATGTATGATAAACACTTCCAAAGCCAGTTTTTCCCTTTTTACATCTGTTTGGTAGCTTATATGAAATAAACCATTTTTTTCCTGCTAATTGAGTTCACGTAACAAATTTAGTTAAAATGGAATTCTTCTAGGGAAATGGATGAAGTTACCCACAAGATCTATATAGCTGAGTCCCAGGAGAACATACTTTGCTACATCTGAACACTGTTTTCTGACAGGCTGCAGTGGCGCATTCTCCTGGCAGGGGTCCCTCCATAAATCACATACTACTGAGTGTAAAAAAAAATGAGTATTTGGTATGTTACCATGAGATTCCTTGGCAAATCTATGTGCGAGAGAGCTACTTCACGTGCCTTGGCAGCTATCTATTGATAAGGAATGAAAGATAAATTCACAACTGGGACCGTTAGGAATGTGAGAGAGACAAACGGTTCTCTGATCACTGTGAAGCTACTTGGGGATAGAGAAAAAAATTGTCAGCAAATTTCCGTGAGCCAGAAATGCATTCCAAGAGAATCTGAAATGTATCTGTAACCTCATCCTGCCAGAGTGTGAAGGATTTGGATTTAAGCCCCAGTACAGCAAAACACATCAGAGTGAACATGAACTTAAAGCATACAGCAACTTCAGGGCCATGGAAAGGTGTACAAAGCATACAAAAGGGAAACCACGAGATCCTTTTTGCCATTTGTCCATAGCTGGAGAGCAGGAAATGTAGTCATCAAAAGCAACATAGTTCTGACAGCTACCAGCAAATCTGGTCATGCAACACGTAATTAGACTGTTGGGCCTTATAGCAGTAAAACATGACACAATCCAGAACACTGCTGTATTTTGAATAAAATTCCTTTTTTTTTTTTTTTGTGTGTGTGTGTGTGGACAGTGTACTCGCAGTTACACTGCTGGCTGCAGACCTCCATGCCCGTAAGCATCAAGCCATTCTGACCTAAACCGTACCTCAAAATGGACCTTGAGGGAACCCATCCTGCAGCCACTGCCTTCCCATGTCTCAGACGGAGGCAGAAGGCAGTATTAGAAGGAGTGGTACAATAATCCTGCTTTCGTACTCATAGCAGGAACGAAATTTCAGCGCGTGACCTTCACGTGTAACAGTCCCCACAGCTGGATAGCTGCAGTACGCCTGTTTGTCTAACTTCATTTTGAGTCAGTACCATCACTCCCATTAAGGATCTTCATTGTAGTTAGGAATGAATAATCTGCTGTTATCGTACCACAAAACGAAGCGCGTGCCATGGTACGCCAGATGTTAATGGCATTGTTGTATGGGAATATATGGGAGCATAATGGCACCTCCCTGGCTCTGCCAGCAGTTGGCAGTCCATATGGTGGTGGCACACACCCCATACTGATGGATGTTCAGCAGATGCTCTTCAAGAGCTAAATAATGCAAACAGAGGCTGGTGAGATCGATATACAGCCCTCATAGTTCAGGCACTGCTCACAGCCAAAAAGTGCAGTAAGTTGAGGGGGGAGGGACAGCTTAGAAAAAAAAAGTCTTAAAGAAAAGACCCCAAAAAGCTTTTGGCATTTTAAATAAGCAGTTATAAGCACTGCTGAAGAGAGTTACACTTTGTTACAAAGCGTCTGCACTTTTAGTAAATATATATCCAAATATTGTGGAGAAATTTATTTTTTAAAATTAATTCTTAACCTTCACAAATCTTTATTTGTCTACCTTTATCTGAGATTGTCTTCATGACATCACTCTGTGTGCGTTTGTGCATAGGTATGCTTATGTGTCCACAAAGTGCTTTTTCCTGTCTGAAATCATTGGGTCCCTTGGGACTAGGACCTTCAACTGGTGTGAATGTAATTCCTCAGTTCCCCTGCACTACTCATACAGCTACATAAAACTACCACAATCTGGATCTTCCTTGGAAAATGTTAGACTATTTTTATTGTCGTGGTTAAAGAAAAATGACCTCTCTGCTCATATCAATATTTTAGAGCATCTTCAGTGGCTGAAATTAGGTCAGACGCAGCAAAACTGCTGGTAGTTGAGGTGAAATAAAGATCAGTGAGGTTACCTGAGACATAGACAGCACAGCCAGCAGCAATCATAATATTAGCACAATATGCATCAAAATCCGCTTATATGTAGGAGTCGCAAGGAATGGAAACAAATACTAAAGCCCACACAGAAGACATAATTTATGATTCATGGGATGAGACAGGAATGCAATTTTCAGAAGAACACCACTGAAAACAAAACAATCTAAAGGAAAATGCATTAAGTATCAGTCCGTTGGAAGGCAAAAGGCGTATGAGCTGCCAGCATCGCCCCGTACCTCCTCCATTTTGATATAGCAAGCAGCCACAGGGAAATAAAAGTTAGAACTTAATATCCAAGGTCGTTAGCATTCTCAATAACAGATTATCCTTGAAAACATGTTAAAGAAGGAAATTGTTTTAAATATAAAATTGGAATAAGCCGAAATTAGCCCATAAACTTGAAATTAAAAAAAAAAAAATCTTCTATGCATTGCTAACATTTGTTAAAAAGAGCAAAAACTGTAAGGGGTTTAACGCTTAATGTGAATTAACTCAGCCATGTATATTACATAGCCAAAGCCAGAGAAATGGCCATCTAAATTGATTCTGGAACTGGTAGGCCTGCAGCAGATTCGCAAATGATAATGCGTATATTAATAGATACTTCCACTAATTTCACTAATGACTAATTTTAATGAGAAATTTGGCTTTCTAGATGAACAGAAACATTCCCATTCCATCACTTGTACACGTGCCAAGAATTCCACATCCCAGGACAGAGGCTGAACCAGCCGCAACACAGACTCATCCCTCGAAGCCCACGGCCACTGCTGCCGATGGGGTCACTCCGCACCCCTGGGGAGCTGCAGGGCAGTTACGTCTTGCAAAATGATACTTGGTTCCAGAAAACAGATCCCTTGCAGCTTTAAGGAATAGGTAGCTAATGGCATCTGTTCATGGAGTTGCTGGGGAAGCAGACATACTGAATTAGCTGACGGACTGAATACAGACTCCTCAAAAAGCTGCAGAAAGCAGCCCCCGAGCTGCATGCACAAACCAGGTGCTTGTGCAGTCCTGCGCCCTGCTCCTCGCACGAGGCTGGGATGCTGCTTGCAGATGGGCTCTGAGCTGCCCCAGGGGAAAGGCAGCCAGCAGCGCAGTGCGGTACGTCCGACTGATGAAGCAGGCACAGGAAGGGATTGTCTGTGCCACAGAAAAGCTCCTCAGTCCGCGTCCTCACACCATGAAACTCCATTAGCCAAGACAGGCCCGTGTTTGCAGTCCAACAAGTGACACAAGGACCTGGAAAACTCTGATAAACTCGCTGTGTCAGGGTCCAGAGGAAAGCCACCAGAAAAGAGCAGCATGGTGCACCGGAGAACAGTGATACTGCATGCGGTCTCTGTATTCCTACAGGGCATTGTTAAAGAAATAGAAACAAAAATTCTACTTCCAGACCGTCCAGTTGGCTTTGCCAGTTACTGCACAACCACACAAATACCCTGACTGATGTCCTGCTCTACCATTTTAGTCTCATCTTCTACCACCTCAAAGATTCAATGTAAATCCTATGTTTGAATGAATGGAGAAATTATTTCAGCTGTGGTGTTAACCCCGGATTTTAAAACATTTTTTTTTTTTTTTTTTCTTTTTTCTTTTCTTTTTTTTCTTTTCTAAATTTGCTTTGCCTTGCAACTGAAATAACTTGACAGTGAACACATGCAGAGGCTCGTTATCTCTGCCTCTGCCTTCAAAAGACTCCGGGAGTTCCTCAGACCCATTCAAAACCTCTTCCACTTTCAAGTGCCATCAAACACTATTCGCTAACTGTAGCATGAACATCCAGACACAGTGGCTGTGTCTGATCTTTCTGGGCACCAAACTGTTCCTTCCTTCCTTCCTTTCTTTATATATATTGTATTTTATTTATTTTTTATTTTTTTTTGAAATCTCTGCTTTCACATTTCCTTCTAACTAGGATGTTTTTCTGGCCAGCATAATTTTGTTTGTATTTGTATAATTGTGCTTTCGTGGGCATTCACTAAACCATCCTTGAAAATTTCCAGCTTTTCTTACATCGGTGTGACCAGTCAGAAATGCTGACAATTGCTGCAAACTTTGGAAAAACAACGGCAGCTGGTGCCTGAAGTTGGAAGGAACCACGGGAGGTCTTCCAATCCAACCTCCTGCTCAGAGCAGGGACAAGGAGTCCATGAGGTGCCTTATTGCACACGCACTGAGGAAAGGTTCAGATTATGAACATCTAGGAAACAGCTACCACACCTGAGATAACTTGTCCCTCGCACTGAAATGCAGTATTTATCTCCTCAGTGAAAAGCTTTCTCTTAACCAGCCCCTTCACCCCAGAATCAGGCAGCACGCCCTCCCTCTTTAGTCAATGGATGAAAACTTAAACTAATCCAGATCGTTAGGTAAAAGGTGGTGGATATTTCCTAACAGTTCATAGTCTCTCTGCTACAAAATGACATGGCATTAGTTTTTTCTCACATTCTACCCATGAAAAACTTTATTTTTTTTTTAGCAACTATTTTTTCTGCCCAGGCATATATCAGCGTTTCTGTTATTTTCTCATCTGAGATCATATACAGTTCCTCAAATTAGTTGGACTCTAGCATTACCCTATGGATAGCCCAAACCATGCCCTTTACATTTCCATTTGTGACTGAATTTCTCATAGTCCTAATGTTTAACCTGTAAAATGCTTTACTGGAGCTAGCTGCTCGCCAGTCTTTCACATAAACACAGATCATGGTGCAAGCACTCAGCAAGTGGGAAGGCAGAATTCAGAGAAATGGTGGGGTCTCCCCTCTTCATTCTTCCCACATCCCTCCCAAGGAGCATTCCCGTAACGATTAGCCATAATCCTATAACTCAGCAGTGAACTTGGTCATGACAGCTGTGCCATCTTGTTTTATATATTACCCTGAAACGCTTTCTGCTAATTTCAGTCTTATGAAAAAATCAAAAAGTCTTTATAGGCTTCATATATCGATCTAGTGACTTGTACGTCTTTGCTTTTTGTTAGACTGTGTTCTTGCTTTCCTCCTTCCCTGGGAAATAGGTAACTGAATTTCCTTTAAGAGGAAGAGACATCAAGCCCAAACACCGTAGAGCAGTTTACGTGCACAAGCAAAGGATTAAAGTTCCCCTCTAATGGCCTTCACTAGATCTGGGTGCTCTTGGTGCCAGGGAACCATCCCGCTGCCCTCTGAAGCTGCAGCCCCTACCACAGGTGGTGACCCCATGGGAAGGGGTCTCTGCCTTCTTCACAGCCATTAGACATGAAGCGAAATCGAAGCTGTCAGAGAAAGCACTATGCTACACTGCTTACTGATGCTAATATTAAGCTCTAGACCCATAACCTTCAAAGTTTTTCACAGTAGACCTCATAGTACAACCTGCCAAACAGCAAGGACTCGGGCTCTTTCTGTTTATTTGTGTGGGCTACCCATATTCTTAGATCTTCTTCAGGGGAAGCTCAGCTGCAGGAACGTGATGTTTCCCTCTCTTAAGCTGGTAGCAGGAGTCATAGAAGACCTAATACATGTCTGTGGCATACAAAGCAAGCTGAATCAAGTGTAGATGATTTCTTATTTCCAAAACAAATAGGAAGCAGAAGCTGCTGTGTCATCTTATTCATTATATCCCAGTATTTAACCTGAGCCTCGACCTCGGAAATGGCAAACCTGGGTGGAAAAGCAAATGGTGTTCCAAGGTAAGCCGAACCAGACTTCCCCCACATAGAGCGCAGTGATGGGCATTCATATGTGCTGGCCATTCCCATTCTCTTGGCACTGAAGACAGCACTTTCTATTTGCCTAACTTCCTCCACAGCTAATTTAACCAAGAAGAAACCTGAGCCCCTACATTTAAATGGACTCATCATAAAGAGGGCTTGCTGACATTTACAGTGAAACCTCTGAGGAGACATCTGCTATATCCATCAGCAACCTTGAGGATTCCTTGATCCTTCAGCCCAAAACTGTAGTCTCTGTTCTACCTCAAAGGCAGAATATGTGCATATTCTGGGCTTTTATAAACAATAAATATATAAAAATGTAGATTATTCACTGAACCGGTTCTTGTTGTGAATTAAATTCTAAGCAAAAGAAAATTGAAATGGTGGGAAAACCACTGAAAAGAGTGTAACATAAAGGGTAGCATTAGACTTTGGCTGAGCACAGCCCATGGGGACTCCAAGAGTCACTCCAGTGAAAAGCAGAAACCTAACGTGCTTTTCTAAGTGACGCCAATCTTAGATACTGAGATACTGCTGCAGATCTGTCACAACACCTAGTCTAAATTCCCCAACAGCGGCATTTTATAGGAAGTACAACTTTTCTTCTGTTTGTTCACTGTGTTCCACGCTGCAGAGAAGATTAATGGTCATACCAAGGTCCGTGGCACTGCTGAACCATGGCCACAGCAGCGCTCTGTGCATGTGTGGTGGATCTGACTCCAGCACTCGGGGACTCGCTGTGGCTGCTGCCCCTGCAGTGACTGACGGCTGAGGCACAGGCTGACTACAAACCTTCCTGCTGACTTGATGTACGCTGGCATGATTCCTTTGTTAGTCTGCTGTCAGTAGAGAACTTGATCATCTCATTAGTCCACTGTATTTATTTTTTAACAGAGACCACTAACTGGCTTTTGGTTGGTGACAAAATGAATTGTCCGTGTCAATAACCGCAAGGAGCATGATAAAGATGAGACAAGACTGGGGGATAGGCAGCTTTCATATTCTTCAAATGCAGCTCACCTTAAATTGATAGTTTATCATATTAAGGATAAGAACATTAAGGACATCTTAAGCTGAAAACATAAAGCTGTGATGGTTGTGAACAAATGGAGAAGGTGATGGTTGTCTAACTTTATGGAAAGACAAATGGCATTAGGAATTTCTTCTGCTGGCATGGTTACTAAAAACACAACACACCACAAGAGTCCTAAATAGCTCATTTAGGAGACCATTTGAACTTGTTTAGATCTAAGGATGCTCTTAAAATCATCCCTGGTAAGCAAAAATCGCCTCACCACCACCACCAATAAAAAAAAAAAAAACACAACAACCTTGTGGAGTAGCTTAAGGTTAGCTGGGGTCTTCTGCAAATACAGCTATCACGTGCAAGCACACCGCTGTGTGTAAATCCAAAGGCACATGCCACGTGCCTCTTACGCAAGTGTGGGTTTAGGTGTCATCAGCTCTGGATATTTCTCAAGGAAAATATTGCAGAGTTCCTGTAATTAATGCTGTTACCACTGCTGAAGCAGCAGATGATGTACAGAAGCCAACTCTGAATGCTGCGTGGAAGACAGCATCTAGTACAAGGGTGTTGTATAGAGTCCAACATAACTGAGAAACCATATTTTGACCAAACACACCAGTTTTAACACAAGACTGCTTTTATGCAGGAAGAGAACTTCTGTATGCGGAACAGACAGGCTCCTCTTTTCCAGTCAGGCATAAGAGACCTACAGCTGCAAGGAGTTCTGTTTACTACATTCAAAAGGGTGAAGGATAGTCTTGTCATTTCTTGGGCTCATCTCCATGTGTTTTAAACCCAAGACTTAAGCTGAGACTACTAAAGCACCACTTGCTCTTACAAATGCTGCATTGCAGATCTTCTTTGCTCTGCAGGTCACGACACTGAAGTGGTGCCAGAATCCTTTGTACAGAAGCCTGGGGCAGAAAGCCCAGGTTTCATCTCACACTGCCTTACTTGGTGTCCCAGTGGCAACAGCACGGCGGTGACATCAAACTGAGTTTAGCAGCAAATCTTGGTCTATGCCAGTGTCCCCAGATTGGAGTTAGGTTGCTAGATACGACACTCAAGAACTTAGAACAGGTCACAGAAAACAGCAAGTATGAAAGTGAAGCATATGAAGTAAAATCTCTTCGGAAAAAAATATTCAAATTTCATTACAAGAGATACCAAGACACTAATTTTGAGCTAAAGGCTGAATGTAACAAGATTTTGGAAATCTGAAACAAAAAATTAAAGAGGACACCAGAAAACATAATACCAACATAAGCCGAGACATTCCCAAGCTAGCTGATCGATAACTTGAAAATGATACAAAGACAACTGGCAATAGATCAGCAGTAGACTTTTCCCTTAAGCACCATGATAGAAATTTAATCATAGATACAGCACCTTTCAAGATACCAATGCAAGCAATTTCTGAAAAGATGAAAGATATTTCTAATAAACAGCTGGCAAGGTAAATATTGAAAAGTAGAAAGGAAAACAAGCACACAATAGATGCAAGTTTACACGAGAAAGTTCAAGTCGTGCTGGTTCCTGCTGCTGCATAGTGGAGTGGAGGAGATTAAGGTAAGGGTAACTCTTTATGGGACTAGTGCCAGAGTCAAAGGTACATAATGTAAAAGAGTATATTGGGTAAAGGACGCCACAGACTCTGCACTCCGATGCAGTTAGAATCAGAACCTGTGAACAATGGAAATGTACAGAAAAATAGCTATAACAAACACAGTGAATGAGATCAGAAGAGATGCTATTGCTGGAAGATCTGACAGTATCGGATGGATGCCAAACCTCGCTCTAAAATAATCTATAACAGGAAACCAAGCAGGGTGCAGGTAGCCCTGGAGAGGCTCTAGCAGACTTCTTTTCAATGAATTCTGTTACCCAGATGTTCCTTTGTAGTTCTCAAAAACCTTTAAGGCTCCTGGTCAGTAAAGAAGTTTGGAAAAGATTCAGACTTCAGCTCTGCAGTGTCAGCATATATTCCTGTCTCTGCTAACGAAAGCACAGTGTTAGCAAAAAAAGCAGTTCTGTAAAACAATGCCATGAAATTCCTCTTTCATTCTTGTTGTAGGATTTCCAGATCAAGCGATTAATCCCCCTCAAACCTTTCTCTGGTAAGTGCCCCTTACTGGTGCCAATGGAGATTACCCAGCTGCCTGGGAGCTGTTGTATGCAACACCAAAGACCCAAAGCTTGAATTCATGTGAAAGGTACAGAAACTTTAAAATAAGAAATACCCCCAAGAGGGGTGAAGTGGAGACAAGGACCAAAGGCCCTCAGTTCCGGGAAGACCTTAAACCCCAGACTTGTCTTTACAGCTGTCTGAATCAATGGGATACAACATTTGCACCAAGGTCTCTGTAACATCCCGTTCTGGCATTACGTGAGGAGTAACCGTCAGGCCACAGGTGCTGCAGGTTCACAGAGCAGTGAAACTTTGCGTGTTCACACGTGTGTAGCAAGAAACAAATAAAAAGAACCAGTTAGCAGTGATGTGCTGCCTGCCTTAGGAAATCACAAGCCCCAGGCGCCTTAAAAATGTGCTGTTTTGGCTGGTAATCAAACTGAATTATGGGTAAACTTAACAGGACTGAAAAGAATTAGGGGACACTCAGACACAGGCAGAAAAGTTATCTGAGAGAGGAAAAGTTAGAGAAAGATGCATAATACGATGGGAAGAAAATGCTGCAGTGTTTGGAGACCTGAAGCATAATCCACCCTCCCTGCCTACGCATCCTTTTGTTACGGTGACAGTGCGCTGCAAGTCTTCCCAACAGATACACCAAGAGTCTTCTGGATGTTTTTTTGGTCTTCTCTAATCTTAATCTTAACCTTGGAGATGCAAAATAGGGTATTTACCAACATATAGTTATCTCACAACTGCAGTACCTCATGAGCAAATCAATATAACAGTTAAATGCATTTTTTTTTTTTTTTTTTTTGTATTACAATGCATATTTTGTATTACAACTAGTTAACAGGAAACTTTTGAAAGAGGTAAAAGTATATCCAGAAATAAATGCAATGCTGAGATATTTGGCAGGACTGGAAGAATAGATCAGACATGCAGGAACACGGCAGGTATCTAAGTATGAGGTTAATATTGGATCTATTACTTCCCACTCCCTTTGCATATCTCACATAGCAGAGGAACACACCCGAATAACGGAGATTTCTTAATATTCAAAGTCTATCTGCATTTCTGTTTTGTTTAGAATTTATATAAACTACCACAATCCCATTACATTACAAATCACAATTAGTAGCCTGCAAACACGGACAGGTCCTCAGCCTGCCAGCGTGCGTGTGCTGTTGTTGGGGAGAAAACTTTTGGTTGACTTCCTCATGTTAGGAAAATTCAAACTGTTGTGATCTATGGAGCTATAGTGCTGGGGCAAAGCAGAATTAAACGGCACTAATTTCTGGATCTCCCATTGCACAGAGCAAGTAGAGGGGGCCAAGAGGTTAGCGCGGTTTGGAGAGCCGGGAGTGCAACAAACAGAATTTCGACCGTCTTCACAAGAAGGACTGGTCAGCTGGGGTTTGGAGTTAATTTGGTTTCCACCCATTAAAATTATATGTTCCAAACATAAAAGTCATAAAACGCCTATAAAAGGGAGAGCACACTGCATAACTCTGGAAATGGGGTTGGCTCGCGGGTGAGGTGCAGCAGGCACAAGGGCGGTCATCTTCCCGGGGAGCTTGGGGGCTACTGGGCGTGCAGGCTCCCCAGAAACCAACTATTTCACGTTAGCAAAGCAACGGGTAAGACAGGACACAACACCAAAAGCCAGGGTGCTTGCCCTTCTTCACCAAGGCTCACCCTGCGACCCCAAAAGTCCAGTTGTGGATTTGCACGTGCTAGAAGCGCTCTAAGGGCACACTAACTGCCACGTCCTTAAAGGGCAGGCTGCTACGACATGCAAAGGACTGTGTCTTCAGACGATGTAAATCTGCTCAGCTCATTGAGCTGCAGTAATTTACTGCAGCAGAGGGATGGACCAAAGGCATTTATTAAGGCTGCAGTGTATTTAAGAACAAGCACAGATCAATAGTCCAACAAATATTCATTTCACATCACTCCTTTTCAGAAGAGAGCTCGGGTGGATCCTTAAACATTTGTTTTCTAAAGTTTCAAGCAGAGACCAGTGAAAGCCAGCAGTTAACCCCGCTCTGAGGAAGCACTGGCAATGAGGACCAGGCAGGAAGCTCGCAAACCCCTGGTAGTTCTGGCTCCGAGGTGGCACCGAGGGCTAGGAGAGCAGGACCGACCCCCTGAACCGTCCTCTGGGAAGCCTGCTATTTCGTGGCAGAAAGGCCAGGCAGAGTGACTGTAATCAATGAACAGTTTGATGTGTTGGTCCCGAACTAAACCAAGCTGAACTATGTCGTTTTAGAACTCAGTCCCTTTCTCTGGTTATTTTTCATCTTAACCGACATTCCTTCGGTGAGCTTTGTACCGGCATTGCTCTCTGCCTGGTTTTAGCTAAGAGATACAAGCAACGTTACAAGGAAAATTATTCTCGTGAGATTTCAAACTTAATTATGCAAACTCAAGACAAAGTTAAGATTTTAATTAATTTTCCAAGTGCACCGACATTCTCCAACACGAGGTAATAAACCTGGCTTTGGCGGGGAACACAGGGCTTGCTGGGATGCCTCAGCACACGCAGCCTACAACTGAGCCTGGGACAACTCAGGGCAGCAATCCGTGTCAGCAGAATGACACCAGAAACTGCAAAACCCAGACACCTCCCTGAGAGAAAGAAAAAGAAAAGGGGGAGCACTGTGCATTGGATGCTAAAATTCAGGGGTGGTACTGATGGCAATTTCTTGAAGTTACAGTAAAAGTGTGAGCAACGATACGTCAGGCTATATTCCAAAATATGGAACGTTATTTGTCTCACAGGCTGGTTTTAAATCAATCTCCCCACCAGATCACTCTGTTTTGCTGCTTGTTGGTCTGTTCTCTCCATCCTTTTTGGAGCAGAGCTCTGGCAGCTCTCCTTAGAGCTCACAGCAGTGAAAAAAAGCCAGAGGGCTTTAAATTTTTAAGTCGGTGTTTTGAAAATACTGCTGTATGTATTAGGCTTCTCCTGTTTTAGAGGCCCTTTCCTGGAGAGTCTTCCAACAGGAATATCATTTACATCAGCAAGGCTTTTTGGCAGTTTTTCTTTTTTTCCTTTTTATAACCATGTTGCAGTGAGACATCAGTTTAGGCAGCCAGCTCTGCAATAAAACTGACAACAGGTTTATTCTCCTGCTCCTCATGGGACCGATAGGAATTTTAGAAAAGAAAGCAGGAGGTAAGGAACAGAAACAACATGCGCCTATGATCTGCTTTGTCCCAGCACACCGATCCTGCTCTCTTCATAGCAAGTCTCATTTAAAGCCCCAACATTTCTCTTGTATTTCATTAGATACTTTACTCATTTGGATTACCCCGCAGGGATGATGTATCTAGAGCTGAGGAATTAGGAGGTCCTGTTGACTTCAGCGCTGCCAGGACTTTACCTCTGGGGTCACGCTGACCGCTGCCTTGTTCCTGCCAACCCACGAGAACCACTGGGAAACGTGAGCACCCCAGAGCTCTTCTGCCAGAGGAACCCCCACAAAAACATTCAACAGTCAGGGAAGGAAAAACAAACAAACAAACAAAAACAAGCCCAAACCAGTCCTTTCAGTACGTCATGGAAGAGACTTTCATCCAGGAAGGATGAAATCACTGAAACCTCACCCAGCTGTCGTGCCTTAGGTCACACACGTCCAGCCTCTGCTTCTGCCCCAGGAAGGGGCCCCGGGTCTGGGAGCACTGGGTTTTCCTGGATGGCCTTTGCTGCCCATGGAAGATGGTCATCCCTCCCTCACATCGGGTAAACGACTCAGACTCTCCTGAGTTTTGCCATCATGCAATGATGGCCTGGGTTTCCACTCACCCCTATTTCATTATCTAACTGATACTGGTGGAAAAAATAGCCCAATACCCCAAGGGCTGAAAGAGGAGCATTTGGGAGCTCTCCTGGAGGTCTCCTGGCCACACAGGGGATTTGCTTCCATGCTGCCTGCAGCCAGGGGGCTGCATCCCCCTGATTTGCTGGCTCTGATGCAGACCAGCTTGCTGCCATAGACATGCATTAGAAATTCCACCTTGATTTAGTGGGTATGGTCCCAACAGCCTAAGATGTAATTAAATATTAAATATATATATATATATATAAAATATCCATCCTTACTACCTCGTAGTTAGCATCTCCAAACACTCATAAATGGTGTGAGTGGGGGGAGGGGGCTATGCACACATTTATTTAGAGGAAAATCCTATTTTATTGGTAGGAAAAAAATCAGGTTTGCTTGAGCTTGAAGTTTTTCTCTTATGCAATTGCACTTATTCCGGTTGCTGACAGACGTTATGCCCAGATGGTGGCGCCTACAAATCACAGATCACTTCCCCGTAATTATTCGGTAATTCATTTCTGGTGGGTTACACATTGTGGGCTTTATGGTTTATTGCAGAGGAACACAGAACTCCCATTGCATTGCAGCCCCGCAACCATCAACCCCCCAGCAGTGCAACCCCTACCCTCCTTCCCCCACAAACTGCCTGCATCACGCCGCTGCGTTAGATCAGCTTTTACAACCACCTTCCATTTGGGGAAAAATAGTACCAGAATAAGAGATATATATATGTGTGCGTGTGTGTAAACAAACCACAAAGGTTTTAAACTAAAGATTCTGCATCCCATGGGAAATGCATAATTCAAGGTATTTGCAAATGTTTTTGTGATGTGCTGAAAAGCTGAACTGGAACAAAATAAATAAAACCAAGAAATCAGACCTGAGAATCCCAACCTTTGATGGAAATCAAGCAGGTTTAGATGTGCTTGCGAGGGGATTGTAGCATTAGGATCTGCTCACTGAAAGCCTGTCCTGGCCAGGGATTGTCTCACAACCCAAATGAAGCTCTGAAAGTCTGTTGGTACAGGCCAGACAGGTACCGTGATTACTTCATACACACTATGAGGGAATGCTCACTTTGGAGGGAAAAGGAATTAAAGCAATCAAGAAAATGAGAGTATGGAGGGCGACAAGATTAATTAATTCCAAGTGAATCACCAACGTTTCAGGGATTCGGAGCCTGCACACAGAATAAAAATAAAAAGCTTCAGACAATGTCTGAAAATCAGCTCAGTAGAGCACTCAAGTTTGGATGCTTATCTTGGATCGGTGTTTCCAGACACAGGGTCCTTTGTGAAGATTATCTCAAACAGATAGGGAGACTAGAGCTGCCAGCATGCAAGAAATCTGTGAGAAAAACCTGTTTCCCGATATGAAAATGTTTTATTTGAATTTTGTGATCATTTCTAATAGAGGTTCAAGTTTAACATACCTTTTCCTCTAAATGTGTGTGTTCAGATACCTAAATGTTAATTCTGACCTTTGACTACTAAGTACATCTAATGTTCCTCACACATTTCAGTCACCTATAACAAATTACCCATTCCTTCCAATTCTCTGTGTTCATTGTCCTTCTAAAGATGCCCAGAAGAGGGAAAAAAAGGCTGAGGAGCAGAGCTACACGGAATTGATTCGAGATTTAGGAGCAATCACAGATTCTTTAGCTTGTTCCTTGCAAGAGGAAAAAAATACATCAGTAGAAAAATACTACAACACCTTCATGAGCTTTTCTTGGCAGGGAGGGTTTTCCCACCGGATTTCAGGATTGCCATTTGTTGGCCCACAGGCATATCTCTGCTTGGTCTTGTTCATAAGGAAAAGGACTCGTCAGGGATGAGAAATCACTAGATCCCCTGAAGCTCGAACATCCCCAGCCTTCAACCGGAGCCTTGGCAAAAAGTAACTGCTAACCACCCATTAAGTAAAGCTCCTGGCAATACTGAACTTCAAAACTGTTAAACTTGCCTTCCTTCTGGGTGTGAGGCCCCGATAAGCAGGATCACTGCGGCTTCAGCCCAGACCTCCCAGCTCTGTGCCCTGCAGCACTGCCCCACTGCCATGGGCCGTGCTGCATGGGAAGGGCCATCACAAGGTACGGCCACACCTGGGGTTTGTGTTTCAACTCTGCAAACACTTAGCTGTGAGTTATAGCTCCTCGGAGACCGGCCGACGGCAGGTAACACGCATGATGTGAAGCAAATTTGCATGTGCTTGTCCTCAGATGATTTCCAGCTGGAATTCTAAAGAATCTCATTCTTCTCGGCACAGCTGGCATCCCCTGGCTGCCACAGCCTCACTCAGGTTGGGCAGCAGAGCAAGCATAGCTCAGCTTTGCACCTTGGGTTGTAAACAGCAGTGGAGCTAAATGTATATTTTAGTTTCAAGACACAGAGTCTGTATCTTCATATGGTTAAAAGCTAGAGTCTTAGGAATACATGAAGGTAGTAGTTAATTTTACGTGGTCATAAACAAAGAGACGCAGTGCAGAAAGATTCATTAGGAATGACAAAAATTGGAATATTTCCAGTTATTTTTTATGACATCTGATTAAGTATTACAGACAACTTTGGTTAAAGAAGCCCTGTGCTTTAAGATCAACACATTTTTATGCTAATAGTGACAAATGTCATCCATATACCCTCATCTCTCTTGCAGAAAAGTCAATACATGGGCAGGGCTACGTGTGGCAGTGATTTTGGATGGGATTCCCATTTGCTAACTTAGCACCTACCACCGAGCACCTGGAATTACCAGAGTGGGCTTTCCTCGCTGTAGCTTTTTCAGGGCCATTTCAAGTGCCATAAGCATTACTGCTGAGGATTTAAAGATAAAAACAAAAGGCCACAAGGAGTGCAGTTTAAACCCACAATCCTGTAAATGCCCTAGTGTGAATTTCTTTTACTAGCACAGATGATGGATCTATTAAATCAGTTATTTTCTCCTCTTAAATGTTGAGAATAGTTTAGCCCCCAAATGGCATCTTTGGCTTATTTAAGCCTCTTTCCATCTGAGCTTTGGGGATGCATATTTTTTGAAAGAAAGGATCAATTCTAATAGGCTATTTCAGCATCTAGAAAAAAATCACTATTTGGGTTTAAAATTAATTCCGATAGACAAATTCAACCAAAATGATGCAAGAGGTAGAAGGAGCGGTCTGCTTAAAAGAGTATGATCAATGTCTGAGAGCTGTGCCAAAGAGTGCTTTTCATCAGCTCAGTGTGGTCCAAACTCCCCTGGCCCTCCAGAATAAAGATGATCCATTCTATCAGCAAAAGAAATAGAGAAGCCCTGCTCCTTATTTGTTGGTGCCTCAAAAAGCAATGACTTAAAAAACAAACAAAAAGCCACACACACACACAAAAACCACCCACAATCAAATTATTCTAAGGATTTTAGCTGTCATAAAATTCATTAGGCTGGGGAAGATATAACGGGATCATGAGGTCCATGCCTAGGCAGATTTCAGAAGTTATTAGGACTGTTACTGGGAATGCTCAAATGCTGGTCTCTTGTATCTGGCTGTTCTTATGAAAACATGCAGCAACTCAACGATCTTTTCATTTTAGGACTTCTCATCTTTGACAAACCAAGCTGAAGCTTGTCAGTGGGCTCGGAAACTACCAGTGGACAAGAAACACACAGAGTAATCCCATAAACTTAATTTCTATAGAAAGACTGGCTGTAAACTTCCTGCATTTGTCAGAAGTGGTAAGAGATTTTTAAGAGTCCAGCTAGAATGTACTTATAAGATTTCCAAAGACTCTGTTCTCAGCGTTTTGTAACAGTTTGTAACTAAACAGACTTCTTTAGTTTGGTCACTAGTCACTGAGAATATGAATGATACTTTGGGAGCTGGAATTTCCTCTAGTTAATGCATTCAACAGGAATTAATGCCACTGCTGCCAGCCGTGCTGATGGCAACACACAAGCAAAGCAAGACTAAATATTTGTGTCTAAATAAAAATATCCCCAGTTACAGAAGGAGATACCTTTATTCTATTCTGCTGACAGAGAAAAACAGCAATACTGGACTCTACAAGCTAGCCAGGTATTGCCAGAAGTTTCCTGTAATGCTTTGCAGCGAGCAAATACCTGAAATGCTGGGCATAAGGCCATGCAACCGGGTAGGAAGGGGGGAAAAAAAAGGGAGAAGACAGACTGACTGTCAGGAAAACCTTACATAGAAAGAAGCTGTAAGAAGTCTGTAGGATGATCTGTTGAGGGAAGTGTGGAAAATCTCACTGTTAGAGACACATAAAGCTGGAACTGGATGAGACAATGCCCTTGAAATTTTAACTGTAGGAATGGCTCATGCTTATTTTTTCTCGGCTGTGTTAGTCCCACTGAGGTGGCCACAGAACCAAGGAGGATTTCGGTCCGCATGAACAGCTGAGATGATGATCCTTCTATTTGCACGGTAAAAATGCTAAAGCTTCGAGATTTCTCTTGTTCAGAAAACTTATTATTATCGGTAATGATGTGTGAGGCAGAAAGAGCACAGCTCGACAATGAGACCCCAAGCTGAGCTGACAGAGGGGAGCAAAAACCCCGCTCCTTACACATCTAACAACAAACTCCCCACTGCAAAAAATACTGCAAGACGCTAAACACGGAGGTGAACAACGGCTCTTACTCGAGCCCCCCTTCCAAGGTGATGTGGTTCAGCAGCCTGATCCCGCGGGCAGCTGCTGGGACTGGCCTCAGGGCTCCCGGTCCTGCCTCTCTCCGCTGCTCTGCACGACGCGGGGGCAGTGGCAGGATGTGGCGTGGGGCAGCTGGCCCTCGGGTACCTCCACTGCGGACAGACCCCGCCGGGGGGGCTGCACCGCGATGCTCACCTGTGCAGCAGGACGGGTGCTCCTGGGGCACTGGCATCGGCCCGAGCCTTCGGCTCCCACTGGCAGGCAAAGCACCATTTCAGAGTGAAATGAAAATAATTCAGGAAATGAAAATGAAATGAATAAAGTTTGCAGCAATGGACTGACTCTTTATGTGAGATGGTTCTTTTTAGGTGAAAAAAAAGTTGCTCCTGAAGAATCCCACTCCTTTTTTTCAGTATAACTGCTGCTTCTTAATGGGGTGGCAGACTAAGCTGTCTGTATTAGTCAGCAATAGATGTAAGAGAATAGCTTTGCCTGGTGGTGCCAAGCCTCAGTGTAATTTCTGCAGACATCCTCATCTGAAAGCACCTCGGGTGACAGTTTGGCAGGCATACTGGCATTTCCAGCCGAGTCCCTGCTCCTCCTCATTGAACTTCAGCATTGCCTAAAGTCACTAAATGAGACAGAAACCGCTGCGCGGTCAGAAGGCACTAACTGAGTGAGCTAGTCTTTGTCTCTAAATAAAGCAAATAAACTGTGTGTGGAAGGGGAAAGGAGATACGGAGAGCATGGCCAGAGGTCCCACCTCCGGCCCGTGGCAGGATGCAGCTTTCTGCTGCACTTTGCCAAGGGCTGCAGGGACGCTGGAGGATGAGCTGCTTTCCCAGTACTGCTTCTGTGTCCCCACTGCCATGCTGAGCTGGTACCAGCACCCCCGCTGGCAACACCTCTGCTTGTCCTGATGTGTCGTTCCGGTTATCAGCATTGTTTCTGCTAAACTCAAAGGAAACACTGTTCTCACACATTTCTGTGAGCACTGCTTTCTTGGCCACATCAGCGCTCAGACACCGAGGCATGGATTTTGCTTTAGAGACCTGACAGACCCAAGTCAGGCCTCTTTCTAACCTCGCTACTCCCCTTGAAAAGCAAATGCATTTCTTTTGAGATGGCAGGGAGCAGCCCAGCCTCCTTACCAGTTGCAGACGCTTTGAAATACTAACTTCTGTTAATTGGAGAAAGACAAACAAACTCAGACCTTGCAAGTGCAGGTCTTACGCTGGCCAGTTCCAAGGGGGAAGGGGCTCTGGAAGTTGGTTTACCAGACACGTTTCCAAACCATCACTTGAATTAAAACAGACCCCATTTATTTTACATGCCTGCTGAAAGCTACATTCCCAGTGAAAAGAAAGTAACATATTGATAACAGCATGCTCTGCCACAGGAGAGAATCGAGAATCACCCACGCGTTGCCTTGAAAACAAACAACCCCCAAACAATTGATCAGTCACTGCTAGTACAGAGACAGTCTATTACAGCGAAAAATACAGGTAGAAAAAAATCACCAGGGATGTGCAAATACCTTTATTTAAATTCAAGCAAAGCAAGCTTAGCTCCCATAAACGGGAGCAATGGATTATGGATGCATTTTGCTCAAGTCTTGGCAGACAGGGAACACATTTCCAGGCTAGGGTAAAGAAAACCAAGCCATTTCCCTGCCAATGCTGGGATTTCTGAGATGGCTTAACCTGACTGCCAGGAAAGGTGGAAGTGCATCAGAGACTACTGTATGAACTGTTACTTTGGCTCCCTGCACGTAATCTGAACAGAGCCTCACAACTGAGCTCTTTATCCAAGCGCCCTGGGAGCACTGCAGCTTGTCTGCCAAAATACAAGTATCTGTGGGGAAGCCGTGCGGCACGGTGTCCGTCACACAACGAGCCCCGAGCAGTCTTACAAACTTTCACTGGATGTGTGAAATGTTTAAGGAAGAAAAAAAAAAGGCTAGTTCACAGAGCATCGAGGAGCAGTCTATGGGAAAGGCACCAGGAAGGACGAAAGACCATCTACCTACAGAAGGGTGTGCAAAAAAAAAACGAGCAAGAGCACCTCAGCTCCTCACCTCACTGCCTACCAATTCCTTTCCTACCCTCTGCTGCAGCCATGCATGTGGATAAGGTACTCCTCAGAGGAAAGGCAAACACTTGTGCACCACTGAGTGACTGGCTCAGTACTGTCCTGACCTCAAGCAGACCTTGTCTCGAACAAAGACATTAGCAAAACCTTTAAAAACATAGGTTAAAAAAATGCCAGCTGAGAGTGACCACAATAATTTTTTTTTTTTTTTTTTTTTTTTTTTCTTTTTCCTTTTTCTGCTATGGCATATGATACAATGTCTACCTTTAGTTCAGTCTATCCACTGCCTACCTTCACTGCTTCAGGAATCCTCATGGAAGATCTTCATCTCAGGGGAAGTATAAATTTCAACTCGCACAATCAGACCATGGCTGTAGAGCTCCACCACTTTCTAACTGTCATTTTGGCCTAGGAGTGAAAATATTACAAAATGTATCAATTAGAAAGGAATTATGGCAAGAATTCGTTGGCTAGCACTCATTTCCTTGTGCCTAGAAAGGAGAACACAGGAAACTTTGGGGAAGTAACAAATAAATAAAAGCATTAAATGTCATTCCCCCTTAAGCCAAGGAAAATGAAAGAACAATTTCAGTGTTTTGGCTTTTTTCTCAATCATGACCGTGCAGTTACCCAAGCATTCTGCGTTAATCTTGCCAGGCTGCCAAATGCACTCTCTTTCTCCCCCCCTCAGCAGGATGGAGAGAGAAAATAGGATAGAAAAGCTTGTGGGTTGAGACAGACATTACCGATTTACCGATTGCTATCATCAGCATTTTTTAACAAAAAATATTTTGCCCAAACTTGCAAGTTGAGCTCAGTTCCAACAGGCATTAAAAGATAATAATTCTGCTCTTTCATTTCTAAAATACTTCTAACGTAATCCCCTTATTAAATCTGTCCTATTGTTAAAAGCTGCATGAGAAAAGCATTCCCGACGATTTGGTTTATGCTACACAATTCCCTTTCCGTAGGACCATTTCACCCCGCTCACTGACAGATCAGCCTGCCTTTAGCTGAAACGCACTGAAACACTTTGTTGGTTCTTCTGCTGGTAGTGGCTGAAAAGGCTCCTTCTAAACTGGCAATGACTTTAAGACTTTTTAGCCACTTTCTAAACTTGCAGAACTTGAAGTGTTTTTCTGAAGAACTGGCTGACACTGAGACTTATCAAATTCAGCGTCTTTTGTAGATCTCCTGGTCGAACAGTAGTTTGTTTTTGGAACAAGCTGGTTAGGCAGCCTGTAATGCCTACTGGTATTGGAATTGCGTATTGCGTTAAATACTTTTACACAGTGGCTGAAGAACAGAGTTACCAGAAAACATCATCTGTACACACTCGTGGTCAGAAATCCTTCCCTCGGCATGGGCTGGATGACGTAGCCATAACCTCGATGTGATTCCTCTGTGAGCAGTGTGGTGGTCTTGCACTGAGATTGAGCTTGGGAATTCAAAAGGCTCTCTCCAGTTTAAATCTTCAAAGTACAACATTCCTTCCTAATATCTAACAGTATCAGAAAGCAGGGATATCTTTTTTTTTTTTTTATTCTCCTCTCTTGCTCTTACCTACTACCTATTTTCCTTCTAGTATGCGCTGCCCTAAAAGCACTGAAATGATCTCTTTTAACTTAAAAATATATTATGATTTTTGCCTTTGGATTTCTTCATTTCTTCTTTGATTGCAGCAAGACTTAATGTATTTTATTTCTGATTAGCCTGATAAGACTTCTATCCTTTCCTTCTCTCGGATCTTTGCCTCAGTTTCTGCTGTTCTTGACTCTATGAGCTGTTGCAGTCAACAAATGGAAGCTGTGACAAGATTTTAGGATGAAGACAGAAGAGCTGACTGCTCTACTGCGCTGCTTGACCATCATGCTTTTTTTTTTTTTTTTCCCCTCTCATTGTTAGCACTGAGGAAAGGTTAGTCTGAAGCTAGAGCTGACCCAGCTGATCACACTGCTAAATGAGCTCTAACTGGTAAAAGCGAGGAGGTTTAAACCATTTCTGAAGGTGCTGCTAACTTCAGAATACACGAAATCTCCGTGGATAGAAATTTTTGAAGCTACACAGCACAGAGAACGTTTTCTGCACTGAGGGCAGTAACAAAGAGCTACCTTAAATGTCCCTGCTTGGAAAGCCATTGAAAGAGTGGTGTGGGTTCTCTCATATCCCTAAATTATATAAAGTTGATTTATTATTTTTTTTAATAACAGTAAATAAATATAAAACAAGACTATGGCTATAAATGGAATCAAGAAAAAATTATCACCTTGTATTCAATCAGGAAAAGAAACTACACAGTCTGCCAATTTTTGGCCTTACTATTTTCAGTCCTACATTCTTTTTTCCAGCAACATCAAAGTCATCAAACAATATATGGCACTAGCTGGTGAATGCTTACACTTTAGTGCGGGTACATGATGCATCTTGCCTTCCCTTGCTTGGGGTCTATTCCATCTCCACCTCTGCAATATCAGAACCATGAAACTCGCAAAAGTTCTTACATTTAAAGTAAGGAGAAAGCGAGTTATTCACTTTAGCTGAAACAGCAGGATCCTTGATGAGAAATCATAAGTCAGCAGTTCCTGGGAGTACTTCCAAAGGCAATAGGTGCTCATAATCACGGAAAATCAAGAGTCATCGACATCTTCATTGCACCACTGTATTTAAGTAGTGACAATCCCACTAAGCTGAATTACCATTCAGCTCTGGAGAAGCTGGTAGCCGTTGTTACTCTCCACAATCTCTCATCATCTCTTCCTCCAAATATTTGAGTTCTGGATGACTCATGACTTTTAAAGATCACAGAATGGCTTGGGTTGAAAGGGACCTTAAAGCTCCAACACCTGCCATGGGCAGGGATGTCTCCTGCTAGATCAGGCTGCCCAGGGCCCCATCCAGCTTGGTCATACATACACAGATACACCACAGCTTCCCCTGCTCTCGAAGATCAAGCCATTCCCTCCGTGGGGAAAACCACGAAGTGCTGCAGGCAGTGTGAGCCGCAGTCACTGCGCTGCATGAAGTCTAGCCTTGAGCAGGCACACCGAGAAAGTGGGGCAGGGAGAACTAGAAACGTTAATGCTGATAGTCTGTCCCTGGAGGATGTGCAGAGACTGCACCACCAGACCACCTTTCTGGTGGTGTTTGCCTCTGAACGCCTTCACCATGGCACGCCTGATAAAAGGGCATTATTCAGTTCTTTATGTCCTTGGCTCTTTGAAGAAACTCCCATGTTCATTGTTTTGTGAACAGGGCTTTTTTTTATTTTTTATTTTTATTCTTTAAGTAACTTATAGGGAAAACAAACAAAGAACACCATGAAAAAAGAAAAAAGCTCCTGCTCCCTGCCAAATCTGCCATGCCTGGCTAACAGCGAGGTCATTCCTTGTGTTGGTTCAAATTCCGTTCTGAAAGCTCTATTTTCCGCAAAGAGACTTAATTCAAATATGCAATTAAATATTGCTTTCCTGAACAGAAGTGGCCACATAGAGCACGATGTCAACACATCCCTGCAAGATTTCTCCAAGAGTTCAGCAGAATAATTAGCTTTGGTACTGTTGCACAGTAGTTTTTATCTATCAGAGTTTTATCTCGCCTTCTCTCAGTGGTGAGTCTAAGAGAAATGCTGAACATTTGCCTCACGGGTCTAATCATCTTATTGACGCTCAAAGCGTTTAAAAGTGATCTGCAGCTCCTTCACTCTTTGACATTACAGTTCTTAAAAAAAAAAGGCAGATATTTTGGCAGGTGCTTAGCTCAGACTTGTTCTTTAGGCTATAAGGCTTTTGCCTGTCTAATTAGCTGTGGCAAAAAGCGGAGAATGTTGACAATCTGGGGATGTGAGGTAATAAAAAATAGATTATTTACCAGCAGCAAATTAAGCTCTCTAAGAACCAGTGCGATGAGTTGTGCCCCTCCGACAATTCCCTGTAGCAGATAGATACTACTGTCTCCATCTGTCTATCCCGTGCGCAGCGTACCTGGCGGCATGTTTGTAATCTATTTTCCCATGCAAGAGAATTGATTCACCAAAGCCTTTAGAGACGAAAGAAAGAAACCTTCCTGGTGTTGGGAAGCAAAATCTGCATGTTTCGAAGCTGACTTTCCCAGTTTCCTTTGGGAAAGCGCAAAAAAGTCACTGTTCAGCATGACGCCAGACGGTAGGAATACCCCAAGGACCCCCCTGGCCACTTGGGGTCCGCTGTCCTGGCTCTGTCCCCTCCCAGCTCCTGCTGCACCCCCAGCCTGCCCACTGGCAGGACGGAGCGAGGAGCTGAACAGTCCTTGGCTTGGTGTACGCACTGCTCTGCGACATCTACATCAGTGCTATCAGCATGCTGCTCATCCTGAATCCCAAACCCAGCACCATACCAGCTACCAGGAGGAAAATTTACTCTGTCCTAGCTGAAACCAGGACAGCGCTTCTCTTTCCAACCACCAGGGAGTGGAGAGCTGGCTAGATGTTGTCTACCTGCTCTCGAGGAAGACTTGCAACACTGCCTCCCGTGAGCTCCTCCAAGAGAAGCTGCTGAAGGCTGGACTGGATGAACATGCAGTAGGGTGCACCAATAACTGAGCCTCTGAGCGGCTGCCCCCAGAGGCTGCTGATGTTGGAAGGTGTGGTGGTTTTACTCAGGTGGGCAGCCGAGTTCCACCACGGCCACTCAGAAAATATGACACAAAGAGCTCAGGGTTTGAGATCAGGATGATTGAATTAATGGGAAAATGGAGAGGGGGAAAAAGAGAGGAAAAAAAACAAAAAGCCAAGGCTGCTTGGAAGCACAGAGGGGAGTAAAAAAGGGGGCAGTTACTCTCTACTTCCCATCAATGAGTGATGTTCGGCCATGTCCTGGGAAGCCGGGCCTCCATACGCGTAACGATTGTTCGGGAGGACAGACGCTTTCACCATGAGAGCCGCCCCCTTCACACACTCCTTCCCTTTTTCCACTTTTATTGCTGAGTGTGACCCCACATGACATGGAACATCCCTTTGGTTGCTTTAGGTCAGCTGCCCTGGTGATGTCCCCTCCCCATCACTTGCCCACCCCCAGCCTGCTGGCTCCTGGGGGCCTGGAGGGAGTCCTGCTGCGGTGCCAGCACTGCTCAGCGGCAGACACAACACTGGTGTGATACCAGTGCTGCTCTAGCTGCAAGTGCAGAGCACAGCACTGTATGGGCTGCCGCAGGGAAAGTTAACTCCATCCCAGCCAGACCCAGCACCGAAGGCCACTGTGATGCCACCACAGCGGCCTCCTGATGTCACCGTTGCCCTTGGTGCCCATTGTCCCCACCCCTGTAAAAAGGGGAGCCCTGCTGCTGGCCACCACTTGCTCCTGGAGCGCCGAGGAGACTTGGAGCAGCCCAGGTGCCGGGAAGCTTCAGGCAGGGATCGCCAGCCTTTGGGTGCTGTCCTGCTCAGCCTGAAGGATGAGAGGAGTGGTGCGTCACGCAAGGAAGAGGCGACGCAGCATAGAAAGGAAGGACCTCCGATGGCAACCCCCTGCCAAACGTCCTAGAATGGAGGAACGAGTGCAGCTGGGGAGGAAGAGACAGCACGGCCAAGACAGGAGGGACCTCCAGTGGCAACCCCCCGCTAAACGTCCAAGGATGGATGAACACCCAGCGGCGGAGGGGAGCACGCTGAAGACATGGGCGCGAAACCACCAGGTGCGCCCCAGGAAGGACAAATACCATCCAAGGCATGGAGGCCGACCCAGCAAATGGGCGCGGAACATCACGGTGCCTCCTGCACAAGAGAAGATGCGGCCCGTGAGCAGGTACCCACCCAAAGAACTGGGGCAGACCAGCAGGGTACCGGCTCTGGAAGACAGCTTCCAAAGAAGGCACGGGGGCCCACCAACCAAATGGGTACGAACTGCCAAGGGGACGCCTGCGGAAGGCAACACGCAGTCCCTGAGACAGCCAAGGCATGGCAGCTGGACAAATCAAAGGGTGCAGATCACTGTGGTGCAATCAGCATGGGACAACGGCCAGCCCACAAAATGTGATTCATCAAAAAAATGGGTGAGGACCATCACAGTGGCACCTGTGCAAGACCACGGCCAACCCACACGCAGGGACCCTGAGACAAAAGGGGGGAGGACAGGCAACGTGCCACCCTCGAAGCACAATGGCCAGGCCATGAACAGGGACTGGCTGAAACAGCGGGTGCAGACTGTGCAGGTGCCACCCGCAGAAAACAGTGTCGTGCCCATGGATGTGGACTCTCCAGAAGATGAGATCCAGCCAAGGCAGGTGAGGCCACCTCCAGAAAGGCTGGCAAGGCCTCACTATGATGCCAGGCCTGGGAGGCATGCAAGGCATCACCGCTCACCCCGTTCCTGGAAGCCCTGGCATGACACAGAGCCTCAGGCTGGGCCCAGCTCCTTGCCCATGGCTCAGCACCCCGACAGCAGGCAGACGACGGAGCCGCCAAGATGGGTGTCCTGCAGGTGGAGGAAGTGGAGACGGCGTAGCGCAGCCGGCCTGCGTTCGTCTCCGGGCCGCCAATAAAGAAGTGTGAACTTCAAGTGGTGTTTGAGTCCTCCCGCCCCGTCCCTCACCGCACCCCCATGCAGTCCTGGAGACTGTGCAGGGGGCATCTCTGCTGCATGCTGCCCTCAGGGAGAGGAGCAGAGAGAGCCCGGCTGCCCTGGGGCTGTTGCACCAGCCCGTCACACGGCAGCTGAGGCCTCAGGTTCAAGGGTCTGCAGTAGGAGGCCCAGGCAGCTGCTGGGGGCTTGCCGTGAGCCGAGTCAGCCCCCGGTCTCTTCTCACAGAGCCCACCTCTGCATCCCCCCAGCCTGCTACCTCAACCTTGCCACAGAAACCCCATCCATGGGGTCGGGGTGTGTATTTTCCCCACCACTTTATTACTACGAGGCATTTGACGAACTTTCATGTGCTGTACACCAATGCAATAATCTGTTGACAAGAATGGCATGAAAACTTCTCTGGGTTTCAGTACTGCTTCTTACTCCAGAAAGGGCTGTAAATACCGCCTTTGGATCTAATGTCTGGTTACAGATACATGCTGCAAGGAATCCCCAAAATCCAATTTTTTGTCATGGTTCTGTTTTTAAGAGTATTACTGTTTGAGAATTTGTTAATCAATACGGCTGGAGTAAATGGTGTTGCAAAGCTCTTGCACTTCATTTTACATGAATCAGAGATGACAGCAGACCTTCCCTTTAGAGGAGTCTACTGAGACATCAATGCTAATATAGCATCTCTGTAAAGGTTGCACGCATACAGATAGTTTGCTAATGAAAGACTGCAAATTATGTAGCATTTCCAGATATACTTCTGCTCCATGTTTGGGCTTGTCTCATCATCTAGGAAAGCCAGATACGATGTCAAGGTTTATTGAGAAGATGAAAAAGCAATTATTTATTTCAGTTATGTCTGAATAAGTTGAAAAAAAAGTGACACAGACAAATTAAAACTCCTTGCAAACACCTGTGCTAAATTCCAGCAGAATTTCCTCCAAGATTTGGGTGAACTGCTGTACAGCTAAATTCTTGCAGGGACGGACAAGAAAGCAAACTGCAGTTTTTTCCATGCAGGTAATAGGCTAAAAGTATCGGAAATCTCATGAGTGTGATTATTGCCAAGAGGCTGTCAGTTCAATTTTAGACATCAAAGACAATACAGAAATGTTCTGTAACTCTGTTTCTTAAGCAATGTGTAAGGACCAGGTAGATATAATTTAGTTCAACAGGCTTCAGGAGAGGATTGAACATTTCTGTGGACTAGAACACCTGCAATAATAAATAAGACTGCTTAGAGAAAGCCTGTGAGTGGACTGTGGGCAGAGAGCCCACACAGATTAATGCAAGGCTTCCCATTGACTTCTGTAAGCTTTGGATTGGGTGCTAATGGGAATCAATTATGAAGAAGCTTGCTTTACAGATAGGTTATCCATAATTTCCTGCTAGTAGAGGTTCCCACCCTTCAAATCACTTTCTCCTTTTTCACAAAGGATCCGATGGGAATCTGCTGAACTTTGAACAGAAAGAAACAAATTCCATTTAATAATAAATGGTATTTTGTAAGATATTTGCTGAAATAAATTTCACTGAATCCATTGCGTCACTACTGATCACGGTTAGTAGTAAATGTTCACATTTACTACTAACAGAAATCCCTGTTTGATTTTCAGCTTTTCCTTCCTGAAAATAGTGGAAGGAACTCGAAAAGCTAACTTTCCAGTAATACAATTAATTTGAAAGGAACTTACGAAGCTGTCTGTGTTTCATAAGGCTTTTAAAACAAACACTAGTAATGAACTTGGCAGCTTTTTAGAAAGCTTCAACATCTTGAAAGAAAAAAAATAAATGAAGAGAACCCTTTTCCTATGCGCAGTTTAGTAACAGAGCAAGTATATTCCCAGTATCCGACATTAAGTTTCAGGCACTGAAGAAGCCACACACTGAAGAAAATTAACTGTCAGGGGGATTTTACCAATAAATAATTGAATACAACTTTCAAGAAGGTTCAAGGCTGGTACATCTTTCCCTGCAACTGCAATAGTGTGCTGTTAGCGCTTAGACTACTGCTGCATGTGAGACATCACCAAACCTTGGCTGGGGAGGCAAAGATCTGCTCTGTGGAACAAATTTGGAACTAAGGAAGAGAAAAAGAGAAAAGAATGGAATGAAGTTGTAGTTTCACTCTGGCTTCTTATAGTTGTATCGTGCATGTTCACCTGTTCCTAATACCTTCTGAACCTACTGACCCATCTGATCCGCATTTTAGAGACGTGTGGCTACCAAATCAAGTTGTATTAGATCTGCAAACACAGATAACCTCACCGAAGAAAGAGACCTTACTAAAGGGACAACTACTACACCATACACCATTTACATAAAAGAGTGCACGCGCAAAGGGAAGGAGTAGAGGGTGGGCAGCATGGGGAGAGGCCGACCCTAAGTGCGCTAAAAGCCTGAGAAGGAACTTAGATCATCCTGGACACCAGGGAATCCGACCCCTGAGATAGGCTTCTACTGAAAAGCAGGCTTCATTGGTTACACTGCTCATGGAACTGCATGTTTACAATATGGGGGAAATGGTCTGAAACTGAAATGTTAAATAAAAAAAAAAAAAAAAAAAAAAAAAAAGATGGTTTAATGCAGGTTTATAATGTGCTCATAACAGAAATAAAGCTCCTGGATACAATTACAGCCAGCACACACTTAGGGCAGTAGGTACTTGCTAAACAGGACACCAAACAAAGGTACATCATTTTAAACTGCAGCAGGAGTGGTTGAATTGCCTCTGGGGGAAAACTCTCTGGAGCTGACTGCTGACTGCTTCGGCTGGCTGCAGAGGTTCAGCACGGACGCCCCAGAAAAGCTCAGATGAACGTCTGGGATGTCACTGCCAGGGGAACCAACCCCTGAGCTCCTGTTAAGGCAGGGGACTTTGAGTCCAACAAAAGGTAAGCAGCAATATTACTGCGGCTCTTATCTCATTTAGGCCTATTTAAAACAGTTTTGCCCGTTCCATTCGTGAACCTGGCTGATGGCTGTCTTCCCATTTAGCATCATCAGTTTGGGGCAGGCTTCGTCCAGGCAGTTTTACGTACTGGATTCTCCCTTCCTCCCCCCACTTACATTAAATTCATGTTCTTATTTTCCTAGTGGTGTTTCCCAGGGTGGGCTGTACTGGCACATCATCGCCAGTAAGTGTGTCGATTCTGGTGCACGCCTTACGCAACTAAAACCAACCTTTGCAACTAAAAGGAGACAAAAACATTCAAACTACAATTTCAGTGAGTCGCAGGCACCCACTGCAGCAGCACTCATTAATATTAAAAGCAAAGGCATCTTAAAAAGGATTCTACACTTAAATAATTAACGATAAAAGATATATGGAATTGAAACAGCCATGCTTACAAAAACAGGCAAAATCAGAAAAGAGGGGAAAAAAAATCTCAGCTACTTTGGGATGCTTCATGCCTCAGGCTCTATAGCACTAACAATTTCTAGAAAACATTAAAATGCTTTCTTTTGTGCTGAGGTTTTTTCCAAAATGGTTTCTACAGAGTCTCTTTAGGCTGCTAGTATGGGCTGGTGCCACAGATATTACTTCTGAATCAAACAGGCCACTGACATAATCTAGTAAGGCTACTCTGACCTAAAAAATAATTCTGAATTGGGAACGGCACACTGCTCAGCACCAGTCATCTCTCACACATCGTAACGCGTGCAACAAACTCTCCATACAGACATCAGCTCTGGTGTAAAGGATAATTCCCCCAAATTTTTCTATTTTCCGGACCTTGCACAGCAAGGCACAGGTGGCAATGTGTAATGCTTCACTTCTGCCTCAGACCACGAGAGAGGGTAGAAAACGCATTGTTTTGAAAGGACCAAACTGAGCGATAGGTCTTCGTCTTTTTTCTATTTCCCTTAAGCACCCAAGCTGCGCACGTAAGCAGGGTTCCACCCAGCGCAGGTGAGCGCTGTCCCCCGAGCAGGCACGGCGCTGAGCGGGGCCCTGCTGCCCTGTTTGCAGCGCCGGGTGCAGTGGGTGCAGTCACACCTTCCTGGCCGCTGCGGTTGGCTGAATGTGCTCTGGCACAGCACCAGCAGCAGGTGCAACGCAGCCAGCAGCGCCTTGGAGCACAGCGTGGCGTGAATTAGTATCCCGTTTCAGGCAGGAAGGGGATTAAGGAAGAGGCAGAAAAACAGCTGATAATGACAGTAACTAAATTAGTCAGCAGGAGCTGAAGCTGCTACCCTAAATCTTGGGAACTTTTTTCACTTTCCCGTGTGCTTTGGTGAGGGAGAACACCTGAAGTCAGCTTTGCATGGGGCTGGGAGGGTTTTAAAGCACTTTTGAGCAGTGTTGCTCAGCTAGTGAGAGGCTACAACGAGTAAATGCAAGGCACAGCATTCCCCTTCCCTCGCTCCTTCTCCTCTCTCCACCCTTTGGGAAACATTAAGCAGCAGCACAAAGAATTTCTAAGCAACTGAAGTGAAGCGCCCGTTAAAGAACAACTACCAAAAACACGGACGTACTGCTCAAAGGGATTTTGAAAGAAAGATTCTTAATTTGAAAGGAAAATGTCTCTAAATCCTTTAAGCTGCTTTGAAAATCTCAGCCTCCATGATATGGTTTACATCTAAGATAACAGTATTATTCTGAACATAGGCAGAAGACAACCGTACCTAAAAAGGAGGGGAGAAAAAGAGAGAATTCTGCCGTAGTTTGCTTGCTTGTTCTTTAAGCATGGAGTCGTTTTATTTAAGGGCAAACTGAAAATCTGAGTCTGTGCTTTCAGTAGGGGAAGCACTTTGGAGCAGCAGCAAGAGGCCACAGGCAGTGCCCAGACAAGGGCCCCAGCAAAGGGGAGCTCCTGGGGAGCAAAGCTCGCGGCAGAGTTTTAAGCTGGGCTCAAATGGCTGTGATAGGCTGAAGCACCTCCAACCACACAGGAAGCTCAAGATTTGGAAGGGAACTTTATTGTCAGAAGATTATGTCACTGCTTAAGACAATTTAAAGCAACACTAAGTACTACGGCAGGGATTCAAATGTGAGCAAAGAAATTCACATGAATGCTTTTATTTACACAGACGCCTGCTGCACTGGCACCGTGATCTGCAGCTCTCACACAGCATACGCAGGGATGGGCATGGATCTCTCTGCACCTCCTGCATTTTAGGCGCTGTTTATGTATGCATCTCACCACCCTAGCTGTAAAATCTCATCTTAATATCGCATGTTTCTCGGGACTACGTTGATTATTCTTCGAAAGAAAGAGGAATAAAAAAGAAGGGTAGCCAAGTGTTATACAGAGGGTGATGCTGAGGATGTATTTAAAAGTAATCTGGAGTGTGAAATAACCGGGGTGTTCAGTATTAAAAACGTACGTTCCTCAGAGGGGATGGAGAATGGTACAAAGAGAGTTCTAAGCTTCACTTGTGTTGGAGGATTTATTAGTTCTTGAAAAGGAAGATTTCAAAGAAACTAGTAATGAATGAGGGAGTAATTACATACTGAGTTTGCAGAGAATAAACTAATTATAAAAAAATGGTATGTTATAGGCCATCTGCCCCTCCCCCCCCCCCAAGAACTGAATTGTCAAATTACTGAGCCAGAGATGACACATTGTAATTATACTCTTACTGTGCAAGATTTAATATAAAATCTAACAACATTTTGCAATAACACCCATTTCTCTTTCTTGTTTGAAAATGAGAGTCATTATATGCTATCATGAGATTTGACGTTGCTTGTCAGTATCCCAATGTGTCAGGATAACTACATAACCCATCTTTTGGAATGAGAAAAGCAAGTGATAAACCCAACGGAGGGATATTCCAGTGCTAACACGGGAAATAAGTGAGGTTCACTACCAGTCAGAGCACAAAGTAATCGCTTAATAATCTAAACCAAATTATTTCATTCTATGATTAGGTGCAAAGACACTCAACCGAATGCATCAAAATGGCTGAGTGTCCCAAATAATTTCTTTTTGCCTTTGGGCTTTACTTTATTAATCAAAAATAGAGATAAAACAGATTGATTCCCTTCAGTCTTGCTGTTATTAGAGTCCCTCCTTTGAGAATGTTCACTTAAAATCCATTTTAACATCTAGTTTAGGCACAAACATCATAACCCCCATCATCTTCACTGGCTTAGGGTCTTCACTGGGTCTCTCCTGGCAGTAAAGATGCTTGAAATCTGGTGTCCACTTGCAGCCATTAGCAGTGGTAAATCATGGCTAGTAATTAAATGATTTTAAATGGTGAAGCCTATGTTTTGTATTGAACCAGATTTGTCTGTTACTTACAGGTCTTTTTTTCACCTTTCACAATTCTTTATGAATCTCAGTGCAGTAATTTTATAAACTTCCTAAGACTCAGTGCCTACATATCCAACATATTATTTAGTTTGAGTACAGTCAATGTTTTTTTAAGGATTTCTCAGAAGGCTTTCATTTCCTATCGACGAGTTTTGGCTTTCCTGAAAAGCACACGACAATCATCAAATAATTGGTAACCACTGGTAATGGCAAAAATAGCATTTAAAATAATAATAATAATAAAAAGGTACTGAAAGCCCATAGGGGCTGTTTTCTCTTCTGGTTGCAAGTGCTTATGCCATGACTGCAGCTTTGTACAGCCGTGAGTCCATCACCTTCTCCCAGTGGTTTTTCACGAGACCTTGACATTTTCCCTGGAACTCGTAAAGCCCTTCGATTCAGGGGGGCACTTAGAGTATCTTTGCTTGTGTCCCTTCTCATGTCTCAACACTTCAAAATAGGCATCTGAACTCTAAACCTGAAGAAAATCACAGAACATATAATTTTGCATTATTTAGTGTTGGTACCCTGAAAATCCAGGTCCCCAGTCTAATTTTGGGCCAGAAACTACTGGAAGAATGTTTCACACAGAATCACAGAATTTCTAGGTTGGAAGAGACCTCAAGATCACCGAGTCCAACCTCTGACCTAATACTAACAGTCCCCACTAAACCATATCCCTAAGCTCTACATCTAAACGTCTTCTAAAGACCTCCAGGGATGGTGACTCCACCACTTCCCTGGGCAGCCCGTTCCAATGCCTAACAACCCTTTCTGTAAATAACTTCTTCCTAATATCCAACCTAAACCTCCCCTGGTGCAACTTTAGCCCATTCCCCCTCGTCCTGTCACCAGGCACGTGGGAGAACAGACCAACCCCACCTCGCTACAGCCTCCTTTGAGGTACCTGTAGAGTGCGATAAGGTCACCCCTGAGCCTCCTTTTCTCCAGGCTGAACAGTCCCAGCTCCCTCAGCCGCTCCTCGTAAGACTTGTTCTCCAGGCCCCTCACCTGCTTCGTAGCCCTTCTCTGGACTCGCTCAAGCACCTCGATGTCCTTCTTGTAGCGAGGGACAGTTTCCATTTGCTTCACTGGTCTTTGGGCAAGAAGCAGCTAGCTCTAGGCAGGTGCAAGTAGGACACAAGGACATTTTAAGCAACGTGTTTCTAACACTAAACTACTTTCTAGTACAGCTAAGAGAGCGTCTGCTTTATTATCTGTCCTCCTCTCTCACCAGTGATTTAAAATGGTCATTCCTTTAACCATAATGTACCTGCAGCAACTACCAGAATTGCTTACAAAGGGAAAAAAAAAAAAAACATATTGAGAAGAGATTTAGGTAATATTTGCAATTCCTGATCCACAGAAGTACAAGGAAAATCTCCTTCCAAGCAAAAGTTTTTAACATATTAAAAAAAACAAAAAACAAAAAACAAACCACAACCAAACAACAACAAACGCAAAACAAAACAACAAAGCACAGAAAAGAAACACGAAATGTGCAAAGCCTTTGATTTTTAGACATAATTTTCTTCAGCCCTAAGACAGAATCACAGAATCACAGAATGTCTAGGTTGGAAGAGACCTACAAGATCGCCGAGTCCAACCTCTGACCTGATGCTAACAAATCATCCCCTAAACCATATCCCTAAGCTCTACATCTAAACGTCTTTTAAAGACTTCCAGGGATGGGGACTCAACCACTTCCCTGGGCAGCCTATTCCAGTGCCTAACAACCCTTTCAGTAAACAAGGGCTGAGGAATATACCTATTATTAAAAACTTATTATTAGGCTTTTTATAAATAAAGTAACATTTTCTTCCATTTGTTTTGTTTCAGGAGAAAGTTCTACAGGACTCCAGTATTTAACTAAATTCTGAAATAATAGCCGTATTTCCAGTACAATGAAATAAATTGGCTATTTCTGGACCAGAAGATGTGAAGCTGCCACTCTTTTCAATGAGACACGAATTTCCAAGACGTTTAAGGCATTCAGACTGGCTTTGCTCATTCGGCTCATCTCCCAGGTGGGAAAGTAGACTGCATTTAACAGATCAAAAAAATAAAAAATACATTTATGCTGTATACCCAGCTTATTAAGTTAAATTCACACTCTAAGTCTTCCTCACATAATATATATGTATACATGCCAGTGCAGCAGGAGCATTCTGTTCGGTCTTCGGATCGTGCGTGCCACCTTTGTTAGGTGCAACCAGCTGGTAATTACTTTTGGAACTGCTAACATTGTCCACAGAACAGTGTTATTTTCCATTAGGTGGACAGCCCTTCAGAATTAGCATCCAACAGCACAGCTACATGTGGATTTTTAAAGCTGATGTCAAGCCCAAATGTCCAGCGCTCCAGAACAAAATTTCTTTTGGTCTGCACCTCACCCCAGCGCGCGTTGCACACAGGACTTGTCACGTCTGCAGTTTTGCACATGTGAATAGCAAACCAATGTCATCAACTGAACACAGCCCTAGCCGAGATTAATTGAAAAGCAAACAAACAGCCAGAAAAACCCTGAAGAGAGATTTTCCCCATCTCAGTATATTAGAAGAGGGATTACTACTGACAGCGACTTGAGAGAAGAAGAAATAAAGGACAGTGAAGGGGGAAGTAGTTTGCAGCATTCAATCAGTATGCAGCATCAGACTCTTAATTTGCAAAAGCGCTGCTGTAGACGACATTCCAGCATTGCTGATAACCACTTTGCTTCCAATGACTGTAGCTACTGCAGATGCAGTGTAATGACTTGTGTAGTTGTGGAAAGATTTCCTCAGATGAAGGAGTGTGGTAAAACTTTGTTTCCCCACTCGTTTGGTCAGACAGAGCACACACAAGTGGAATACACTTCTGTGAGTTCTTGCTGGGCGTTTGTGTGTGCACTCTTGTCTGGGACACGGCATATGCTCAGCTTGCTTGAATCAGCTTTACCCCTCTTGGTGTGCAGAGCAGCTTCTGAAGGCAGAAAGCCACAACAACCGAAATTGTGTTCTTAGCTCCACGTCAGAGCACCTCCCTGTGAATCACCTAGAGGGCACCAGGCTCAGGAGTAACCCTTTCCTTCATTATTCCAGCCCTGGTAGCAGCAGTGTGATACGCCTCCCAGGGAGCTGTGTTAGCTGAGGCTTGGCAGGGAAGGAGGCTTGCATGGGATCAAAGCTCCAGCCACTGCTCGTCCTCCTGCTCCTGGTTAAAAAATGAGGTCACCTGATTATGTTTTTGAAATAACCACAGCATCTGGTTAGCCTGTGGTACAGAAGGGTCCCAGGGAATATTTTAATTTCCTTGCACAGGAACCGAGTAGATCCTGCTGACCTCCAGGAAAAACCAATAGCCACTGTACTAACACAGTAATCTCCATCTGACTTTTCAGCGAGACGATACGAATTGAGGTTAGAAGTCTCCCAACACTCAATACAGACTCAATTACAGACCTACCGAAAAAGACTGACTCCTGAAACCACGAAAAGCAGGCGATGAGCTCACCCGCTGCTGACAGACGCAGGGCACAAGTACACGGCAAAGTTAATAAAAAACGGAACGCATGCCCAGACCCTGTGCTCTGCACCATTCCTGAGCACCGCGGAGGTACCGTGGCATGAACAGAACCCTAGCTCACTGGATTTCTCTCTGCCCCGATGATTTAACAAGTGTTTTCTACTGGAGCTAATCCCAAGTGACTGCTACCAGCATCACTTCAACCTTGAAATGTCTGCTTAAAATGCTGCTCTTCCTCTAAGTAAAATCATTTTGATCAGATTCTGTCCTCCGCGTTTCTCATCTCTCCCTAAACTGAAATGTGAAACATTTTAAACAATAAAAATCACTGTACTGGAAAGCTGCACTGTTTATTTTTTGCACACCGCATGCAAGTGCGGAGCAGACCTTTAAGAGTTCTAAATTCATTCTGACCTTCTTCGTCGGTTATTTACTTTGGGCCTTGAGGAAATGCTTAGCTTAAATGGCCTTTTTCCCTTTCAGAAATCTAATCTTCCAGAAAAATTCCACTGGACAGCAGGTTTTGTAATGGAATTACTGTAGTTAATTCCTATCACAGCAGTTCCTTAATGAAAGGCTGGAAGAAAGTCAACAGGTACAGTATTCTGCAAAAGGTGCCGTAAATATGAGTGTCTTAGTTCAAAAAGGTGTGTCATCTCCTGATCAAGATGATTAATGGTCTCCTGAGCCAGGCAATTAAAGGTTGCGATAATAATCTATAAGATATCTCCCTTTGTTTCCCAATTAAAACTTTTCAGACTAATTAACACATGCTTGTGTCATGCAGTGTGGTGGTTTCCAACCGGCGCAATAAAATAATGGGTCTCAGCCAGAGAAGATAAACATTTGAAAAAAAGTACCCATTTAGCACCACCTTATGTCATCGTTGATACATGAAGCTTTGCTTCACACAATGGAGGCAACCGTCTTTTCTTGAAGGGAACCCTGCAGCAGCTTTCCTGTGAGCTGAGAGCCTCCTCTTACTGTTTCTTTCAGGGAAACCTCTATACGTGGAAGTCCTGCAACCAGGAGCCAAGTGCTTGGGTTCCACAACAAATGAGCCCAAAGTAATGCCAATTGTATGAGAAAGGACAGAAAGTTTAATAAAAACTTTTCAGAAAGCTCTTCAATATCGTTGTCTGACGTGGTTGCTATCAGCAGAGGTCTGTCTTCCACCTGGCAGCTTTAACAATGCAACACTTACAGACCGTTCCTAAGGTAATTATGTCAATACGCGGCACAGGAAGGGAAGCAATCGGTATTAGTTTCAGATCAATCACAGAATCACAGAATCATCTGTGTTGGAAGAGACCTCCAAGATCACCTAGTCCAGCCTCTGAACACCTCTGCACATTCTGGCATTCCTGTTCGGCCTTCAGAGACTGAGGTCACTTTTTCTGTCTTTCTGCTCAGTTGGTTTTTCCCTTTCTGGCTGGCTTTTCTTTTCTGCTAGCAGGATCCCGCAGGGACGCTGCCTCCCATTCGGTGTTACAGCACAGCTGGAGGAGTGCATGGGGCAGAAAGCAGAACGGTGACACGGTCTCTGAGATGGGGAATAAGGACGGACCCATTATCTGCACACTCAGACACCTCCTGTAGCCTTTGCTGGTGTTAGCATCAAATTGAGAATTACCATCCCCAGGCTTCACCTCCTCTTTGCGTGCTGCAGAGATCTGGGGATTTCCTGTCCTCGTGGTGTATTCATTCCACTGGTGGAATACAGCAACATTGCACCACTCAGCAGCGTATGCTGGAAGGCTTCTGTCTCGGCTTCTGGCCCTGAACTGGCTACCTAATCAGTGGTAACTAATTATGGTAAAAATGTTGGCATCTGTAACTGAACAGATGCGTGTCATACTTTCCATTTTTCCATTTTTTAAAAAGGGAGGTGGTTGTATCACACAGAAATGTCCTGCATGGGAACATCCACCCAGCTAATCATAGGGAATTCGGTTTGTTGGTGGGGATGCGAGGCTCAGGCTCTCGGATCCTCGCGGCGCTGAGCTGAGCTGGAGCACATACAGCAAGGTCAGGGCCAGGGGCTGCTGGGCAACCCAGGGAAGCAGCAGAGCTCGTTCACGTCCACGTACAATACAGAGCCTCCAGGAGCGTTCAGCTCCTAGTACCTGAACCCACTGGACAAAGCCTCTCCCTTCAAGACCACCAGCACCACAGGAGGATGTTTCTGTCTTCCCACAGCTGACAAGCCAGGATGGGAGATACTGTCATTATACGTGGAGCTGTCATTCTCTCTGACCAGCTTACATACCACTGAACTGTAATCAACCTTACATGATGTGTACCGAACATAATCCAGCTCGGGCTCTGTTTAAAGCTTTCTTGCACCTCCTTTCAGTCCACTCGCAGTCCCGCCAAGGAGGGACGGGGGTACCGCCACGTGGCAGAAGCTGGCAGCAGAAGTCCCCAGGTGCAGCACCAGCAGCGTCAGCCTCTGCTGCTCTTCTCCCTGCGGAACTCCTCTGCACACAGGTTTACTTGTCGTTTGTCGGGCTTCCTAAATTGTACTGCCATAAAGGCACGATTCCCAATGTACTTGGAGATTTTCATCAATGCTGCTGGGAGAAACAAAAAGAAAACCACCAAATGTGGACAGTATTTTCCTAGGTCAGATTCTCCAGGAAACTCCATCTTGCAGTGTATTAAAATAATTCACTACAGAAAAATGCAATTGCTCTTTCTCCAGAAATACGATCTTGATAAAGGAGTCTGACTACAATTACCCACACGATTCTCGGTATGGGGCTTTGTGTGCGTATAGCACCAAGTCTCTGAGCCACTCGGAATTAAGTAGGGTTTTTGTTGCTTTTATCAGTGACATGAAGCAAGATCAGTTACTCTCAAGTGCAGTGGAAGGGACAGCTTCAGCCTGCGTTCCTTTTATCCTACCGCACTATTTTAACGTAACACCTCTTATAGAAAGACAAAAATGAGGAATGGAGGACTCAGCAGCAGGCAGCTAGATGGCTTCTTTGAAAAGGCCAGCTGTTTTTTTTAATTGATAGCTGCAGCAGATCAGATACCAACTTCACCCTTGGGTCTTTCAGACAGAACCATGTTTATACATAACTTTACCTCTCAATCTACAAAAAAGAACGAGGTTCAATTCTAATGTTTGAAAAAACTGTGAGCTTACTGGCCTGACCACAGCTCTTTATTCCTGTATGTGGCGTTGCTAAGAGCCGGCCCTGGACTGACTCACTGTGCGAAGAGCCCAGTTTGCATTTATAAAAGAGAAAAAGAACACAGATTTCTAGTTCTCGTCAATGCAGAAAAAAGACATAAAACTGAACCCTGAATACCCAACTACAGTGAGAAAAACAAAATTTTAATGATCTCATAAATTTGGAGACCTTAGCCCTGTTTATTGAGTTCTTTGGGCTAAGCACGATAGTATGAATGAACAGCATCCAAGTTCGAGATAAAATTTCAAGGCAAGAAACTTTATAAACCTATGTATAACAACCAACACCTTACGAAAAGAGGTAAGTGGGGACACTGCCATAGGCCTCTTTGCCTGTACCTCTATCTTTTTTCCTAGTAAGATTCATATCTGGCACAACTAAATCATGTTCCCTCTGTCTTTAAAAGCTACGCTGATTATGTGAAACTCCTCACAGGCAACTCATGAAAACAGAAGTTGGTTAAACTGGAGAAGAAATGTTTGCTGCAAATACTTCACTCAGCGCTGACCATGAGCTACTTCTCACCAAGTCTGAACCTGAATCAAATCCCACATAAATGAGGGAAAATCTTTTATTGGTGGGAAAGGGATATAATCACATTTTAAAATTCACTGTTATGTGGTGTTTCTGATGCATTTCCCCGTGCCCACTTAGAAACATGGGGTTTGTAAATAAATATAGCCTCGAAAAGGAAGGGTTGTTTTCAGCCAGACTGGTAAATCTAGTAGTCCGTAAAAGCACGAGTACCTCAGCTCCCTAGAAAGGTGAATTAAGCATAACTTCCTCGGAAAATGAAATACTCTTATTATTACCGTTTTCAAAAATGACCTTGGATTGAATCCTCATCCTGGTGTCAGGATCTGTCCTTTGGTGCTGCAGGGAATGTTTGGCTGGAGCTCTGCTTTTCGTTTTTTCTCTCTTTTTAGTTTAATTCACTGTCACTTTTCTGTTTCTGTATCCAAGGACAGCTGTATATCCATCCTGAAAGTGTCATACCAGCAAGCTTGTTGGCTCCTCTGAAGGAGATGTCATTGCAGAAGCAGGCACACAGCAAACTTCACGGGTGAAAATTTCTTGTACTACTGATGGCGAATTAATCCAAGGCTTCATAGAGAGCTATGAACACATTTGTAAAAAAGACAAAAAACGGATCCCTAGCTTACCGTATTCCTTTATACACTTGTTCTTTTACAGCATTTATTATGTCTTGATTGTGCACTGTCATCCATGACATGTTTCTGATAATAAATTGTCCTGAGGCTCCAGAACTGACTCAGAGACTGACCGAATACCTCAGGTGGAGACAATCCAGGGTTTGTTGAAGTGGATAATTGTTTAAAATGGATAGAAACATAAACTTCAAGTAGGATTCATGACTTGAATCTGTCCACTCAGGCAAATTTAAATGCAGCTTCTAATATACTGATGAGGTCTTTGAATTCAAACTCAGGAATTTATTGCTTAAAACGTAGACAACCGAAGCTGGCAGCTGCACCGATGTCACCAGCAGTGGATCAAGCTTAAATTCATGAAGGACACACAAAGCAGGCTTGGCCACCGTGGTCACTGCTTATACAAGCTCAGGCACACCTTGCTGCAGATGTCATTTTGGTTTGTGTTTGGAAAGTAATTTTTGCAGTCTAAAAGAGTTCAGCTGTTAGCTTAGAGAAAGCTGAGGTTCTGGGTGAGAAGCTTCCTTGGGAGAAGAGGTCTTGCCCACATCCCCACCTCCAGGTAACTTGCCCTAACGCTCATCAATCACCGAGCAGAGAGCATCTGAATCCGTACTTCCCGTGTGGTTCTAATTCCTGCTTCAGTTGTGGAAAAGAAGGTAGGACGAGGCTTTCTGTTTATATAACACGCTTTTCATTACAGAATCTTCACTCGTTTACTAAAAACTTTGACACGTTACCTCAGCTGACCACGTTACCATGAACCAACTGACTTGCCGTAACCACAAATGTTTTCTGTTCTAAATCCACACACATAGGATGTGAAATGCACTAGTTATAACCTCTTTCACCAGGTGAAGGCCAGCTGTCACACACACATGTAATCAACGACGACATGGGTTAAAACTCGTTTAGTGGGGTGATCACATTTGAGCCCTTAAAATTGAATCCACCTCTACTAATGGGGAATGGAGACATCAGAGAGATGCACAACTCATCCAAAGTCAGGTACAGCAAAGCAGTCCTAGCACTAGGCGTGAAGTCAAGGTGCTTCGTTAGGGATACTCTTACCCTTTGTTAGTGCCCGTTGGAGCAGCTGGGTGTGAGCAGCCTGGTTTGGGAAGGAAGAGCAAGTCGCCCATGTGCCCAACGTGGGCCTACAATTCTACGGTCAGCTACAGATCTTTAAAGCAATGAAATGATAAAGACAGAGAGCAAGGCAATCAGTTTTGAACATCGGAGTCTTTTGGGATTCAAAGCCATAACTTTTTTTATTTCCTTCCTAAAATGTTAATTCTAATGTGCAAGCAAGTAAGTGCCAAAATAACTTGTAAAACTTTTAGTAACCCCACATTGACAGAAAAGATACATTGCGGAATGTGCTTCATTCCCTTTGATCTATGATTTATTGATGTACAGTATGAAATATTCATTAAAACAGACTGCTGTTTCTCGTTGATTTGTCATGTTTTTAATTCATATTTTAACACATTAATAAAACTGACACTATTAATTATTTTTTGAAATACCAAATATATTTGAGATGTAAAACTGGCATGGGTTATGTTTGATACTAAAATAGCAGGAGGAATTAGTTCAAGCAAAATATGATCTGCATGTGCTTGTAATGATATTCTATATTCTATAGCCCCAAACAACTCCCTCGTTCCCCTCTTTACTTTGAAACAACTTTAAATTACAAATGCAATCTTCACTTCGAAGCAGTTTTAACATTAAGCTCATGCTGCTTCGGCATTTCATACAGATACGTGCGTTCCTCAGTCTTTGCTTTCGATGTAACAAGCTCACGTACTGGACGGCACAGAGGCCTGTTTTTCTGGAACGACTGCTGATCTTGGTCTTCAGTGCTTTTGTTTTTTTGTGTTTTCTTAGAAGCAGGTTGGTTTAACAATCCACAAGGCAGCTCAGTTCTGCCACCCCATCTGCTGTGTGGTAATATTTGGAAGGCTTATTGGTTTATTCATTTTTAAGGGCACCATAGTCTGCCTTATAAAAGGCAGACTCATCATTATCACTTCTAACTTGGAGGGAGGCATGTTGAAATATGCCTATGAAAAATTAAAGTTCATATCTTGGTCAGGAAAATACAACCGAGGCATTTCCATTCACGTCACCCGATCATTTGGCCCTCAGAGCTGAATCGGAACGTATTGCTCAAAATCAGAACGATCAGCTTTTAGGACTGCGCTGTTAAACTTTGAGATCTGGCTAATTCTATTCACCATGATCTTATTTTTCTGGAACTGAAACAGGTCTATTCATTTGTTCATTTAATGAAAGTTAAAATTTCAAATAAACAAACTATTTTAAATAGTCCATCACATGAACACTCAGAATCCAGTTCTCATTTCTCAGTGAAGTTTTTCAAGAGCTAGAGAGAAAAGAACTAGAGAGAAAATCTGGGATATATGAGCAACACAAGACCACTTAAACAGCTCAGAAGCCAACAAACAGCTCCCCACCCACTACTGCTGCCAAAATTATGTAATTAAAATAATTACAATCTTTTGGGTTTTGCTGGAGCTAGACTTTCCTTTAATGGTAACTCTGAAATGTGAGATGAGCATAACCGCATAGTACATTACAAACGGCAGTATGAGAGGGTTTTTGTCTAGCCCCTTACTATCACAAGCGACCACAAGCCACTTTCTAGGTTACCTGGGTTCGGACCTAGGGGCACGGCTTTGCAACCACACTGTGCCCAGGTCCAGGTGGACCTGAGAACAAGACAAAAGGATCTCACGGACAGGTCATCTTGCAAGGCAAAGCCAATTATGAGGAAATCGCAATAACTGTGCATAAAATATTAAAGATGCACAACTCCAAGTTGTCTTTTGCACCATGAGATACGCTACAGAATATTAAATCTAACAAAAAATCAAAATCCCCACCAAAGGAATGGAACGTGAAGAGAGCCCCAGGAGGACAGCATTTCACGGGAAGGGGCACCCAGCCTTGGAGCCCACGGGCTACGGCAGCAGCCGCTCGCTGGCTGTTCCCTGTGGCTGCCCACGTCCTCCCCTGCAGAAGGAAAGCAGCCTGCTGTTTCTGCTGCAATGCCAGACAGGAGCCATGCCTTAATATGACTGATCTCTGCTGAGGCCTGAACTGCCAGCGCTCCAGGCTGCTTTCTCTAGTTTGTTAACATCTATTTTAGACAAGAGATGTCCAGAACTGAGCAAGGACTTGGAAACTTGTCTAGCCATCACTGAAGGCCCCGTACCTGTGTCAGAAGCACCCTTCCCACATGGCAGAAAAGCAGCAACAAAGACCTTGCCTGGAGATCATGAAAGCCAAACCTGCTACATTGTGATATGGCTCATACAGAGAATTGCAAACTCAGCTTTTACCTTGGTCTCTTTGACCACTAGGTATCCACTGAGACCTCCTTACAAACACCGAATGCCTCATGGGAAGGAGTGTCCTGTAGGTCTTGTGCTTTGGCAGAGAAAGAAAAAGAATCATAGAACCACAGAATATCCAAATTGGAAGGGACCACCAGGATCATCGAGTCCAACCTCTGGAAAAAACACCCCAAAAATCAGAACACATATCTGATAGTGCTGTCCAAATGCTTCTTGAGCTCCAGCAGGCTCAGTGCTGTGGCCACTGCCCTGGGGAGCTGTGCCAGTGCCCGACCACCCTCCTGGTGAAGAACCTTTTCCTGATATTCAGCCTGAACCTCCCCTGTTGCAGGTTCAAGCCATTTCCTTGGGTCCTATCACTGGTCACCAGAGAGAAGAGCTCAGCAGTTAAGATATGTCCTCTTATTACACAAACACATTCTCTGCTTGTCTCAAATGCACGTTTTCTAACAGCAACATGGAAGCTTAACTTTATCAGTTTTTATTTTTTTTTATTTTTTTTTTTCTATATTGATTTGTTTTATGGTAAATCAGCATTTCATCTGACCTTTAAAATTGAAGAATCCATGGTTCAGCTGCTCCCAAAGCCTTTGGCATCGTGTTATTATGGAACCACACTTCAGGTCTGTTTAGCAACCGACCTCAGACAGGAAGTTCTGCAAATACACCGTAGCTGCTTCTTTATTAACTGTCAGCAACTTCAGCTACTGCAGTGCAAAATCCACCAAAATACAAGAGAACCATTAAGATCAGTCTGAAAATAAGACAGTACAGCAACAGGCCAGGGTCCTACAGAGCATTCAGCAAGGACGTGCCTGTGTTACCCCAATGGTGCACTTGCCATGTTGTGTCAATTTCAGGGCCGACCCCGCGAGGAGACTGCACAGATTTCACCCTCAACAAGGCAACGACACCGGAGAGCACTCGCTGATCTCAGATAATCAAATAATCATCCTTCTCACTACTGTGTCATGGAGAAGGCTTTAAATGGGAGCAAGATCAGATCCTTTACTGGGATGGAATGGATGATGTTGAATTGTCCTGTCAATTAGCATTTTGTGTTCACCAGAATCTAACATAATTGGAACACAAAAACCCTCGAGCTGTGTGTAAAGTTTATTTGAAATGTCATTATAAAAGGAAAACAATCCCCACTCTAGTGAGATGAGCTTTGTGGCTGTATACATACCGTTTGTGCTATGGTGAGGTGTAAGGACATCTGAAGCCAGCTTTGAATAAATAAATGACAGGAAACAACTGCAGCAAGAGCTCGAGGATGGAAGCTGCAAGTCAGTTACAAGTATGAAAACCAACTTGGCTTTTACCAATACCTTCAGTTCTGCAGTGAATCTGGGTTTCAGGGCTGTGCCTGTGTGCACACCCAGGGCACTTGTACCACCAGCTCCCTGGGACACCCAGGCATGTCCAGCCAGTCTCCACGTAGCTGCGACAAGGGATGTGCTGACAAGGGATGCCCGAGCCTGCTGGTTAACATCCCATGTGGGGTGGGGTGGGCAACCTGGCTCTTCCCTCCACAGACTGCGTGGTGAGAACAGAAAGTGCATTGCTAAAGGTGCATCGGTAAATACTCTGTAAATAGGAGCACAGGCCAGCTGAGTTACAAGGGTTTAGCAGCACGGCACTTTGGAGAGACTCACCTAAGCCAGATGAAGACGGCTGCGCAAGGAGACGTGCAACCGAGTCTGCCACCCGCAGCCAGGCAGCCACCCCCTCCTTTTCAGATTTGCTTCCCCATGTGAGCTCTACCTTATGCAAAGACCCCAACAAATGACATTGCCTTGTAGCACTGCGAGTGCTTGGGCAACGCCATCCACACACAGCGGATGCGCTCTGCTTTTAGTGGCCAAGGCACTGCTTGGAAACGCACTTATACAGCCCTGAGCACCTCACAGCACGCTGCATGGCCACATCGCTTTGTATTTGCCTCAGTTTCCCTCTCTGTAAAAGGAGAAAATATACAGCACTTAGAATTTGGTGATGAGAGGGTTATTTAGGAGCTCTACATTGTTATTGCTCTCCTTGTCCAGCACTGACAACCAGTGATATTAGGTCAAAAGCACGGCGAGTTTTCATTAATGAAACATGAATCCTTCCCTAATACGGTGGGACCGAGCAGTCTGTAGGATGATTTTGTTGTCTGATATCATTACTCTTTATGATCCCATATTTTATGGTAGTTAATGCCATTGGAGGAAAACACGATTAAGAGCAGAAAGCAGCTTCAAAGCAGCCATTGCTTAGTGCATTCATCACACTTGCCGCAGAGCTGGATTTTTCCTCTCTACAAACATAATCCATCAGCGCAGGTAAAGAGTTAGTTGCAAATAGAAGCACTTTATGTGAACTACTGTGTATCCTGTTTTTATCAGTGTGCTGGGAAGTGTAGTTAGAGTGGGATAAGTTATGTGGTGTAGGCTTCGGCATTAATGAATATGAGAAACTAAATTATTGAATTTTGCAATGCAAATTATTTTTTGAGCACAAATTCTTCACTTTTGAATGTTAAGGGCTCATAAAAAATGTCAATGGTTTATGAATTAGGCCATTAGCATGCAATTTGTGATTCAAACAGTACCACAGCCCAATGTAATAAGTGACTGAAGAAGGAGCAGCGTTGCTTTCCTCACTTGCGAAGCACTTTGCCAGAATTTCTGAAGGAGAATGCAGAGGGATGGCACACGGGGGACTCATTCACTCCCTCTGGAGCTGTGCGGTTACACCATGGAAGGTCCTGTGCATGTTCCTACGTTCAGAGCCTGGGAACGCTGGATTTTTGTAGCCCGTACGGTCACGGCCATGGGGCCACAAGTAGTGCATCAGTACAGATCAAGCAGAGCCGGAGCTTTGCAGTCACCGTGTACAGCTCAGGGGTATGGATGCACGTACACAGGCGCTACGACCTTGGGTTGTCAGCAATAGCTCTGCCTTTCACCAGAAGTAAAACAAGTTTAACTGTCTTATGAATTCTCTTGACACTTAGAAAAAAAAAAAAAAAGAATAATATCCATACCAACTGAGATGAACATTATAACTTCTTGAATAAATACAGGTATCTTGATTGCAAATATTGAGAAAGAAGGAAAGCTCATTCTTTCTAGGCAGCGCTTGTGCTGAGCAAGCGTATCTGAGAGGTAGGTTACCCTGTGGGACGGGGCAGCACAAGGTCACCTGAAGCCCTTGCAGGTCTCCCGGACATTAATGTATGGTGGGAGAGGAGTGTCATCGAGGCGGGTAATTCCCGCTTCAAACAGTAGTACACTTCTGCTCCCAGGCTGGTAATTCCAAAAGGTAACAAAAATTCACAACTGTAACGAATATAAAAATTCCTACTTGCTCACGATGAGAGCAATTTCGGAGAGAAAGTACTAAATAGGAGAAAATTTCTGTGGCAGGTTGAATATTGCTGTTATCTGAAAGATTTCAGAATTTGTGCTGGGGAATAAAAATTCACCAGAAATAAGAGGAAGCAGAGGAACAGTTTGAAGAGGTATGTTAAATGCTTTAGATATATAATGCACGCTCCTAAAACAGTGTATATACATATAATACATTATATTGTGGTATATGTAACTCCATGAAGGTAAGGGCACTGCCAGTTTGAGACTGCAGCTCTGTTTAATTTGTGCCTGTGGCATCAGCGATCCTCCCTTTCTCCTCTTACAAATCAGTGGCATAAGGCTGAAGCTTATTCCATTACATCCCTGACCTTTGATATGGTCTCTAATGAGGCAGAAGCTATCAATTCCATGGACCTCGGTAGGGGATGTGCACTTCTTACAATCCAGCTGCATTCATCACAGTGCTAGTAGCAAAAATGGATAGAGGCTGATCAGCTGGTGGCAAAACAGAGGAATGGAAAGAAACCTTTGATTCAGAATCAGAATCTACAAGGATTTTTGGCTGCCCCTGCTGCTGGCTGTGGTTAGTACTTAAGGCAGTGCGTCTTTTCTGTCTCCCTATCTTAGCTGTGTTACAGAGCTTGCCATGGGCCATATCCCAGAGTCTCTGACCTGGCTTTCAAGGCTAGAGCAACACATCCTGGATTTTTTTTTTTTCTCTCTCCCATCTTACAACTGAGTACACACACATTATGTATTTGTATGTACACATCAGGAAATTAGAGGTCAATGTGATGGGAGTCTTTGGAAGACTGATGGATCAGGCCAATTTCACATTTCAGACCACCACCAAATTAACATTAACTAACAGCATACACTGCTAATGGTTAATTATTAGTCTCTCTGAATAATTACCATTACATATGCACATCTCCTCTACTCAGCATTGGCAAGCCCTGAACTGTATCCAGTGCTGGACCCCCCAGTACAAGAGACACCTGGACATACAGGACGGAGTCCAACATAAGGCCACAAGGATGAGGGAGGGGCAGGAGCCCCTCTCCTGTGAGGAGAGGCTGAGCAAGCTGGGCCTGCTCGTCTTGGAGAAGAGGAAGCTCAGGGGGATCTCACCGATGCCTACAAACCCCTGAAGGCAGAGTGCATGGAGGACGGAGCCAGGCTCTGCTCAATGGTGCCCAGGGCCAGGCCCAGAGGCAGTGGGCACAGACTGGAGCACGGGAGGCTCCCTCTGAGCACCAGGAGGCACTTCTGTGCTGTGCGGGTGCCACAGCCCTGGCCCAGGTTGCCCACAGAGGCTGTGGAGTCTCCTCCTTGGAGGTCTCCCAAAGCCTCCTGGATGTGGGCCTGGGCCCCCTGCTCGGGGTGGCCCTGCTGGGGCAGGGGGCGCAGATGGGCCCAGGGGGCCTCTGGCCTCAGCCACGCTGTGATGTTGTGATCCTGGGTGCTTCAGATGTTAGCTGAACGACCATGTTTGCATAGCTTGCCCTTCATATATAACATGGCATGTAAGCATTTCATTTCTTATCACAGTATCACACAATAATGTAAAGCATGTTACATTTAAAATCTTGTTCATGGGTAAAGAGGAAGCACACCTTTTATCTTTTTGCTTTTTTTAAGTGACGGTTAGTAAATTGTTGTTATGTCTCCAGTGCCAAGCCTTTGCCCCATCTCTTATCCTCCCATGTCTGCACTCCTCCATGCTGTACCTCTCCTTGGTGCCTCTGCAGTCACACCAGGCAAGCTGGAGTCATAAATATCTCGTTCTGCCCAGAAAAACTGCCTGTTACTGCCATCTACACAGAACTGCAGTTGTCCGTCACAAAGACGAACAAAAATAAAAGTGAGATAGACAGCCAGAAAACTAGAGAAACTGCTGCCACAGCTGAAACAAGGAAGGTGGACTGAGAAGAGTTCAGACAGGGCAGGCCCTGGCACCTCTGGCGCGAGGCCTGGCAAACTCAGGACAAAGTTTATGGCCTCTGACTAGCAACAGCAATAGGGTATTACAGAGCTACGTGGTTACAAATCAGGAGTTAATTGCTTTTTTGTTCCACTGTGCTCACTTACTGACCGGGAAGAACCTACCTGCAGATCTCTCCATGCTTTCCCGCAGCTCAGCTCGAGGGGTGCAGCTGGAGTCAAAGGAGAGGCTGCGCCTCTCGGGCCTAACCGGCCTGGAGGAGCTCGACTACAACACTCGTATTTCTGATGAGATCAGCTTTTCGTTTACAGGAGTGAATATGTAACAAAAAATAAACAAACAAAAATATTATAGCCAAAGCCTACACATCGAAATGAGATCTCAAAAAATGGGTCAAACCTTCCTTCTTGGAAGGCCCGCGTATGCAAGTGTTGTTGAAGTGATTAGTCACTTCAACAGTTGAAGTGATTAGTCACTTCAACACTTCAACTAGTTGAAGTGATTAGTTACTACATACAGGGCAAAAACTCCTTTCCTCCACAACCAAACACCGTAACATTCCGGCCTTTCACAACAGCACTCACATACTCTCTCTGAGGAATGAGCAATGGCTGCCTTGTGTAATAAAATATTCAACTTCACAACAATGCTTTATAAAGAAGCAGGTTCATGAATTTTTAAAATTATTTTGTAAATCACTCTTGAAAGCTGACAATGAAGGCTAAACACTTTTGCTGGCATGAGTGCCAGGTTATCATCATGCTCAGCCTGACGCCGGGATCTGTGGGGAGCCGCTCCCCGGCGGTGTGTCAGAAACCCCGTTCTTTTCCTGAGGGGAGCATCGCCCCCATGGCACGGCCGTCCCACGTGCCGAGAGCTGCTCAGGCACTCAGGGGCAGCTCTGCCACTGGGGGATGATTTGAGCGACACCTGAGGGGACGTATCTGCCTATGAGACGGAGCCATGGGATGAACAGCAATGCTCGTAGGCTACTTCCTGGCAGAGTCCCCAGAGAAGAACCAGGCAGGTAGAAGTGGGTTTGTTTTACAATACCCATGGCTGCCTCTCTTCTTGGAAAGAAACTGGTAGGTGACTTAGTTTTTGTCTACAAACATTACCAGAAGTTACAGCAGTGTCCAGGTCATTTTCAGCACAATCAGAGAAGTCCAGTACTGGTGACCAACTTCCCCCCGTAAGGTGCTGCCCCTGCTGCCCTGCTCCTCACAGCCCCCGGCCTCGCAGGGCAGCAGCGGCTCAGTATGAATGGCTGTATGGCGGTGCAGCTAGAAAGGAGGATGTACACATCAGTGACCCCAGAAACATTTAGCAAGGTGATCAACAGCACCTGGAGGAGGGTGGGAAGCGTATTCGACTCAATATACATCAAAACTAAAATAAATAAATAAATAAAATGTAGTCACTATGGTTGCACCTGCGGAAGGAGCAAAAAAAAAAAATTATGCTAAATTGCAGGAAGTGGTTGTCTGCGGAGGTCTTTTGCTTTGACTGCACTAGGAAACCAACTGGCAGGATTTTTATTGCACGGTGCTGGGGAAGTGAGACAGCCCTCCCTCCCCGTCTCCTGTAGGGAAGCAGCACCAGTGGGAAGGGGTTTGTTGTGCGTCTCTCTCCCAGGGCTGCTGCAGAAAGGGCTGCCAGCCTCCCGGTGCTCGCAGCACCGCATGTTCTGGGTTCAAACCCTGCTGGTGACCCAGATGGAGAAGTTGTTATACAACGTTCTTTAATTGGCAATTTTCTGGTACGTTCTCTTCTGCATCTGTTATTTATGTATCACAGCTTTCCTGCATGCTGGTAGACAACAAGGAACTACAGCAGCAGTATCCTCTCATATTTAAAACATTTAGACAGACAAAAGCCCCAAATTCACATAACATTATGGTTCATTACACTCAAAGGAAAAGTTGTTGTTTTATAGAACACTTCTCTGGGATGATGAAGTAAGCTCACATGGCTGCTGCACAACTACTGAGCAATGGAGGAAGAACAGAGAATAAACCGAACAGCAAGATGCTCCGGCAAAGATGCTGACCCAATACAGAAGCTTCCAACGCGTGGAGCTGCAACCACAGCACCGCCTTGGAGTTAAGTGCCGATGAGCTTGGTGTTATGCCAACAACACCATCAAGAAGCTGGATCTCTCCTCGTTATTAAATTGGGCAAGCAAACAAATGAAAGGAATAAAAGTAATAACAGAGGGCAGATAACCCCTGGGCTATCTCATAAGCAGTGGCTGACAGATGTGGATTACTGAAAAAGTAAAGAGCTTGCCACTTGTATGTAATAAAGCCACAGGGACTTCAGCAATACCTTTTTTTTTAAAGAAGAGCAAAGGCATATATTGTCAAAACCATAAAGCGTGCCACCGTGAACCACTGTACTGTTTCTGAAGCCATATAAAGACATCATAGGCTTACGGTTTTGAAAGGAGTGACAGCTATTACATGCCGAAATGTTTCAGGGAGGCACTGCGTGGAGTAACTAAGGATCTGTTTGTTCCTTGACAAGAACATCTGGATGACCTCCCTGAACTGGTCAGTTGCACTTACTGGCCTGGACATCTATCACTGCTGTAGTTTCTTTTTTAAAGCAAGATCTAAGAAAGCAGTATTTTAGTTTTGTAAAGAAAGCAGAGGTAGAAAAAAAAAAGTTGTCTTGCCTGTTTTCCATGCTTGTGCTGACCAGGTATAATTTGTCATCTGAGTATGCAAGCTGCCATTTGAACTAGAGCTTGTCCAAATTTTGGCACAAATACTAGCAGAGCTGTAAAAGCTCCACCTGTCACCATTCTCACTGCCTAGTCAGCTTACAATGTTAAGGAAGCGTTAAAGGTCTCTGAAGAGCTCCTGCCTTTGTTGCTGTTGTAATGGTCTTTAAGCCCTTCTCTGTCAAATTCAAACATACACAGTTCTTTTTTTTTTTTTTTTATTTTCCAAGACTCAGATATTCCTATCTTATTTAACCCTTCATTTCCATTTGCAACTGTTGGCTTCAGTCTGTGAAAAAATGAATGCGACGGGTACCGAACAGCAGCCTAACAGGTGACTTTCTTCGTGCAACACACATGCTGTCCCTCGATGCATACACGTAATAAGAGGCAACACACAGAAAACCTAGCTGATGAAACATATGCTCCTCTCTTCCCCATTAACCTGCTTCCATTACACGCACCTCTAACAGCTTCGCTGAAAAACATGGGAAAATCATCTTGAACAACCTGAAACTTCCCATAAGCCCCAGAGCAGATCCTTCTGCTCCTTCCAAGTATTGCTGTTCAGCCTTTCACATCACAACCCATGGTTGTTACCACTGGGAACTTTCAGAAGGGCTAATTCCCAGCGATGTGAGGTGTGAAACTTGACTCTAACCCAGAAAAATCCCACGATATCCAGCTTCATGCTTCCCTGTTGATAGCGTAGGAACTTCTACTGTGCTGATTTGCAGGAGATATTAAACTACAACACTATAATGTGCAGCTCCAATGTTTCTAAGATTTTCTTTTACCTGGTATAAATCATAATCCCACAGCTACACATCAGGTTCCACTGCGTCACAATGAAGAACACGGAAATCTATTTAGTTGGCTAATGACTTCTAAAATATGTTTCTTTTGTATCACGTAGACCTATGGTCTAGGCAATTTCTTTGTCCTCATCGGGGACAACAGCCCATAAGGAACTGCCATTGTGTGCCACTCTGTCAAAGCTGACCTCGTGCCTTTGTTGATGGCCAGCAGAGCAGAGGGTAAAGCAGGTCTCCCCTTACACACACCCTCTCTCTTGCCACACTGGGGTATTATCAGCATCCAACCACTTTAAATCTAGACAAACGCAACCTTTAAACCAAACCATAATGATCTACAGATTAAATCGACATGCATTATGTCATCTATCTCATGTCGTATCTTCCTCTTTTTCTTTCATGTCTTACCTAAGGAAAGCTTAAACATGAGATGCCATTTCTGCCTTGGAAAATGAATAAACACTAATTCCATTCTAATAAAACTGAGTAGAGTAAGGGACGTCAAAGATTTAGAATTAAACAACCCTCACTACAAGAAAACATTACTAGCCCAAAACAGAAGATTATTTTTTCAACAATATATATATATTCATTAAAAGTTTTCCAACTTTGACATATTTTTATGTTCCTTTCTGCTATTGCTTCTGAAGCCAGAGACACAAATACTTTGGAAGAAGACACTTTGACATTAATGATTAAACTGCCAAAGACTTTCAGCTGAATTGGGTTACTAATCTGAGTAATGATGAAGCTCTAAATGTTTTGAGGTTCACATATTGCTTTTCACTGAAGTTCACAAAATGAGTATGAGAAAGAGATAAGAAAATAGCAGGCCATGAAATAACTCTAATACATAAAGAAAAATGCTACATCATCATTTATATAACTTCTGAAGTGAACAAAATACGTGAATAGTGAAATAAGTAGTCAGAAAAAAACAATTTTCTTCATTCTGAAGCAAATTTGCAGCAACTACTTCTAAAAATTACCCAAGCTAGAAAATATTGACAATAACTAACTTTAAAATATCTTAAATTATCAAATAAAAAAAGTATTACAACCACTTTAATAGGCAAAGTCTCTTGTTTCCTTAAGACGTGATACGATAAATCTCAGCCCACACATCAATTTGTTAGAAGGCATGTCAGAACAATAACAAAGACAAACAGCCATTAGTGGACAAGACAGTTTCATCAAGCAAGACCTTACGAATAATATATTGTTGTTTGTCATCAAGACACTTTTAATACACCAGAGTCCTTTCCAAAAGCACCTATAATCAATTCCTTCTAATTTACAAACTCGCAAAGACCATGAGAGTGATAGTAATTTCATATTTTACACACCCACAGAGGTTACGACAATTGATTCAGTTCAGCAAAGTACTGTAATGACTTTGAATGCACTTGAAAGATTTTTGCATTTGTTTCCTAAAGCTGTAAAAAAAAGTAATTCAAACTTGGCCACATGGGCACAATTTGTAAAGGTTGTACATGAAAAGTATGGATTCAGTTCTCACAAAGACAGCTCTTGTCTTATTACAACCCATCTGCAAGGCATGCTGGTCACTGCACTAAAACACTTGGCTTCTCTTTGTTTGTACTTTATGTGGCCTGAATAGATTTCAGAATTTCTACAGAAAAAAGAGGTGGAGTGAAAAATGGGTAATGCTTGAAAACACTTCAGAACAACAGGTTTTTAGTCAATTACTTCCATCAACGCTAAAAGTAAGGACATGCAACCTCTGCCCTTAGATTAACGGCCCCCATTGAGATGAAAGCAATCAGGACCCTCCATAGCTCAATGCGAGATTTTTGCCCATAAAACAAGATGAATGGGGATGTAGCCCGCCTTTCATTAACTGTTCACTCATCAAATTTCTCTAGTAATGAAACAGCAGCCCTGCTATTTCTGCCCTCAGAACAGTATGAAATAGCTCCATTTACAGGTTCACTAGATAAGCTCCTTTTCTTTTTTTTTTCTTTCTTTTTTTTTTTTTTTTCATTATTTTTATTATTATTTTTTCCCCTGGAAGTTTTTGAGCAGGTTTAGTGACCAAAGCTGTAGCTTCTCAGGGGTTAAGGCCTCAGAACAAAAAGACACCAGCAGCAGACTACAAGAGACTAGACCTCAAGGTTTTGATTGTTTTCTCAGCATTTCAGATGAGCCCTGCCAGACACAAACTAGGTGCAGAGAAACTTCCTCCAAGTCTTAGTGTCAAAGGAAGGACTTGGGTCATCAGCACTTGCTACCGGAGGGAAGGAAGGAAAGAAGAGGATACCCAGACATGATAAGGCCACAACGCAAGACTTTGTACAGCTGTTTTAACATATAAGGGAATCTCCTGGTTGCTGAGTCCTACTTACGAACAGTCTCTGATGCCTTCTTGTCTGTTACAGAGAAAGTGATGAGCAGATCACTGCAAACAGGCAATGTGCACACCTGAGGCTTCAAACAGCAAAAGCCTTGATGGGATCGCTTGCCACAGAATGAAATTTCTTTTTCTGCACCCAGGCTTCTGCGGTTTAAGGGATGTTTTAAGCTCTACTTTGGGGACAGAAGTGCTTACTCTTAATTCCGGTGCTTGATGTGGGAACTCTGGATGCACATTTGAGCAAGCTCTTCTTTGCGGGCAGCCTTCCTTTTGATGTGCACCATCTGCTCCAAGCCCACGAGGGAGAGCATTCCCCTGCAATGCCCCACATACGTGCTAATGAAGGGAAAACAGACACTGCCTGAAAGGTTTCGCTGTGAAATGAAAAGATTTGTAGGTCCCATCTATTCACCTGAAGTATTTCATTGTTAGTCCACTGAAATCAAAGGGACTGTACGCTGAGGTGTTCACTCATAATTCCTCATGAAACCTTTCTCATCCATACCCAGGACAGCTTTGGCTTAAAGATTAAGCCCTTTGAGAACGCCATGCCACTGAGAAGACACCAAGCAGCAAGAACTTGGGACCAGGAGCTGCACTACTTTTCCAGTACTCCTTGTCAGTCTGTCCCAGCTGTCTGAAAGGTCTTTTGGGTAGCTCTGATGTTGATATTAAGGGATGATAGAGATTCTGCCACAGTGGAATGTGATCTCAGGAGAGGCTTTTTAGGGCTGTCACATCTACAAATGAATGGTGCAAGGAAGCTGTAAGAAAAAAACAATTCAGCAGCTCTAGATTTGCACTTCAAAATCTGGTATTTGGGGTCCAGGGAAAACTAAGGCAGTTCTGCGTTGTGCTCAGCAGATCCAGAATTTCACGTACAGTATTTTGGGGTTTAAAAGCTTGCCTGGTTAGACAGCTGATGAAGTGCAAAGAAGAGATTGCTACTTTTGGCCAGACCAAGGGAATCAGCGTCATGGAAGACAATGTAGTAGCAAAGAGATGGTCCTGGTAAGGCAGCATGCTTGAACGATTTTATGATGTATATTCTCCTTCTTATCTGTGACTATATCCATTCTCTGAAGATGAAACAGGAAACATACAGCTGCCACACATATATATTTATTTTCACTGTGTTCTAGCTTTCAGAACAGTGCCCATGTCTGTAAAAATAATAACCTAGGGAAGCAAGAAGAAAAAGATGCAGCTACACTCAACCTGCAAGCTGCTTTCCCTGCAGCTCTGGCAGAAAGCAAACTGCAGCCTTTTGTAGAGCAGCAAGTTCCTCATTGCTACCAGCTAACGGTGTATCTCCAGCGAATGGACGGGATCCTCACTGGACTTGTGGAACACAACATGGCATTCATTTATTATTCACTCTTTGACCTTATTGATACGGCATGCACCTTTACGCTTTATACCTTATATAGTGTACTAAGAAAAGGTGCTGAAAAAGCAAAATCACCTGCCTAAAGTCATGGTGAAAGAGAGCATAAAGCACTGTAGTAAACCTATCAAAAGTCAGGAACAGAATTTAGGAGGCAAACTTCTTTCTTTTGGAGAAGAGATAATATCTCCTTTTGGGGGGCACGGCTTGAGCACCTCTGCTGGCACTTCAGCATAGATGCCGCTGAGCTTCGAGAAATGAAGTCCCCACGACAATCAGTTCAAAACATTGGTCCTTTTGTTTGACTTGTAGACTACTAACAATTTAAGGCACTTGATGTCAAATTTGCATTACAAAACAGTTACAAAAATAATATTCTTCTTTTCATGTACAACTAGGTTGAGTATTACAATAATTACAGCCTTTGATTAGATACAGAAAATAGATTAGTGGACCACTATCAACACCAGTCTAGCAAAATCACTCTGTAAAGGACAACCCCCCGCAGAGTCCAGTGGTGTTCCCAGCGCAATGATCCCCTCAGCACATCATGAAGGACCATGTCCCTAACCAAAACTGTCAGGGCTTCTACAAGGTTGCTTTGAAACCAGAGTAAATTACTCATTCTTTTTCAAGACTCCTATAAGCAACCGCATTAGTGCAAAATCTGCCTAATTGGCTCTCAGTACAGAATCTGAGTCTAAAAATACGTACAAGAATATTGGAACTTTTCTTCCTTCTTTCCCCAAGACCCTTGTGATACTCACAAGCCTGTTTTAAACCTTTCTATCTTTTAGAAATACTTTGATAAACGAAGAACTTAAGATGTTTCTTGGAGATCATGATATACTTACTGAGTGACTTCCAAGTCTACTTTTAGTTCCTAAGTGACTGTGATGGTTGGAAAGTGGTAAATGATTTTTTATTAGCCATAGACTAAAACCAAATTTGTGCCTCAATCTCCATCAATCTCAGACTGATACAGTGATACTGTTTTATTGGCTAGACTAATGAACACAGGAGTCAGTTCCTTTGTCCTCAGTTGGTTAAAAAAGTTATTCATGTCCTGCTCTCAGTATTTCCAAAGCTAATGGTCTGATTTCTGCCATCAGACTGAATCCTGAGAGAATGACACTGCACCTCCTTTCTTATCCTTTAACTGCTGTTATTTTATACAACACAAGGAATAAAATTGCTGAAGTTTCACTACCACAGCATCATTCAGCGTGTTCTTGCTCAAGCTGAGAATACAACATCTTTCTGTTTTGTGACTCTGCCTTCTGGAACTCAGTTGGGGCAGGGACTTACAAGGAATGGTAACATCAAAGAAAGGTGAATCGCTGTCCTTGGCCCCCTCAAACAAAACATGAGCCACTGAAGGTAATTTGTGCGAGCCTACCGTACTTCATATTATAGGAGCAGGTTCTGGTACATCGTTACACACTGAAATTCGTTGGAAGAGCCGGAGCTCAAAGCAAAGGAAATAGTCACTTCTTAATTGCTGTGACTCAAGCCCTTTACTTGAAGGTCATTTGCTATTTACAAAATTAAGCTCTTTCCACAAAGGCTCTGTTCAATGTCACATAACTCAAGCAGGAAGGAGCTCCTCTCCTTTGCAGGGTATTTCAGAATCACAGCAGGACTGATGATTTGTTCATCCTCCCTGTGGGATTCCAACCAAAAATACTGCTTCACAGTACTTGAAATAACATCTTAGCATGTAATGTAGAGGAAAAAAAAAAAAAAAGCGAAGAAATACACTCACCTTTTTCCTTCAGTCATGGATGTCAAGTGACCCCTAGCTTACCATACGATCACAACTTCCTCAATCTAGTTTTTGTATCTGTTTTTATCTGAGGAATATATTTGAGGAAAAGTTTTGCTTTGCAAAGCAAATTACGATGTGGGACTGTAACTCATTTGCAAGAAATAGTTCTGGAGATTGAAATCTGAGCTGTGAAGTTTTACAAAGCTCACATGCTCTGTTTAAAACTGATGGATGCAACTTTTAGAGACTTGTACAGAGCAGTGACTATGAACAAAGCCCACAGGATGCTGTCCACACAAAAGTGTCAGGGTGAGAATTAATAATGCTTGTGTGATGCTATCCAAACACAAGAGCTTTATATTAAACAAAAACAAACAAACAAACACCCCCCCCCCCAAACAAAAACCAAGCCTAAATCCTAAATATATTAAAAAAAAGTCAACCTAAGAAACTTAACTTTTCCTCCTTTTCATTTTGCAAGATGACATTTATTGCACAGTTTCTTGCACGGAGAAAGTGAAACATGAAGAAATTCAAACCACCACCCATATCACACATCTTTCTTTTTTAAATCGTTAAATGAATGAAAGCGTTCTCCTCTCCACATAGATCCAGTATAACAAATACAGCTTTTATCCACGGCTTAAAATAATTACCCTAAAAATACCTGGAAGTGTTAATATTTGCTTCCAGTGGAGATTCTGATGGCCACTTCTTAATACCTGCTCACTTCATTATCTCTCGCCACACCAACTCAGCATGCTTCAAGTGTCCAAAACGATTGTTCTTTAACAATTCACCATGGAAGAACGTATGCATGTATTCAATTACTCTCTGTAGAGAAGTGCAAGTTTCCTTATTTAGGGAACTTCTTTGCTTCCTTATGAAACAACAAACTGCCTCGCCTTGTACAGCATTAGAACCTTTACAACTGAGTAAGTTACCCGAATGTTTTGCAGGAAAAGTACCTCTGCTCACCTACAGCCAAAGGAAACTCATTTATTTTTCCTTTTTTAAACAGTCGTATTCCAGTAACAGCAATGTTTCCGAATGTGAGGGGGGAATATCTACCTCACTTCAGAGGCATTAAGGATGTCAGTCAGCTGTCTGCACCACAGCACAATGAGAGTAAAGCTAACCCGGCTGAAGAACAGGCATCCCAGGCACCGACAGCAACAAAACCTGGGGGCGATGCACTGCCTGTGTGTGACACGCTCACAGCAGACTACGGGGATTTGTCCCCAGAGTTGCCTTGGGTTTAGTGCTGTCCCTGCCAGCAACACTCGCTGCTGAAACAACGCGGTGAGTAGCAGCAGACGTTTCAGGATGATGGAATTTAATGAGAATTGCTCTAGAAAAGAAAAATACGCCAGAAGCTTTAGTTATTGTTTCATGGGGATTTATGGGGATAAAGCGTCATATATCACCACATGCACTCTGACTGCAGGCGTTTGCACTTCCTCATGCCCTCCGTGCACGCTGTGGTTGCTGGGTTCAGGACCACCTCAGCGCAGGTACAGAGCCAGCGGGGCTGGGCACGGGGCAGCGCCACCGCCTCCACAGGATGCTGGCCATGGACTCTGCGCTTGCCTCCCAGGGCTGCGTGCTGGCTTTGTGGCGGTTTATGCGGCTCTGGGGTTTTAGCAAAGTGCTGCATTCCCGCTATCAGGCAGCTCTTTTGCTATGTTCAAAGCGAAGAAATTAAGGAGCAGCACCCGCCAAAATTCCTGGCCCTGCACTGTCATTTCTACTTGGTTTGGAAATAGGTCCCACAAACAATCACCTCCTTCCGAGTAGTAATTTATGTGCCAATTCTTTACCAGCATTTAAATCACTACTAACTACTTCTAACCAACTATTTTTTATTTTTTTTTTCCTTGAGATGTTTAATTATTACAGGATAAATGGTACTATTGAGCGATTCATGGGGAAAGAGTAATTAGTGGTTCCATCTATCTCAATGAAAGAAAATATTATTATTAATTAATATCCATACACGGGAGCAGAAGGAGTTTTAAAAATCTACAATAGAGATATCTACAGGGGCCACATTTGCTCCGAGTGTCTCTTTGACAGGTACCCATTTATTATTTTAACAAGCTGAGATTGTCTGCATCTTCAGTCATAGGAGGTCAATCCTTCATTCCTGTCAGACCTTTGATAACTCAAGTGTCTGTATTAGTAACTGAAAACTGAAAAGAACAGGCTAAGGTACGTGTGGTACCGGGTCACATTGCTTGAAATCGCCAAATGGCGGTCGGTTTGTTTTGCATGAAGGAGTTTATCACTCTGCGCATGGTGGTAATTATTTGTGTGTGCCTTGGCACAGCTTGGCGACCTCGCAGACCTTTCCATTCCAGCAGCCTTCCTTCCTACCCTAGCAGCCTGCTTGTGTGGAGGAAGCCACAGCTTCACCTGTGCAAAGGGGAGAGGGATTCTGAAATGCCCAGATGCTACCTGATCCCCTACAAATACGTGTGTAAAATAATCAGACATTGGGCACCTTGTTGGAGTAATGAAAGGGACGCCAAGAGTTAAAGGTTTCCGTAGACTAACAGGTGAATGTTTTACACAGATTGTTAGACTATTACGTTGTGTCCCAAGAGGACAGTTTGAAACTGCCCCAGAAGGAGTACAACAAAGGCAAATACATAGATTTTCCATGACTTTACTGAGAAATCTCCCTTTCAAGAAAATGGCACATAAGTACCCCAGGGTACTGTTTTGGTGCTGATAGAGCTGAAAGGAAATTTTCAAATGAAGTTTGCCATGGACAGAGCTCAGGACCAAACTTAAGGCTATGAGCACCTGGAGAGCTTGATGCACTCAGAGGCCGTCATGTCATCACCTACATGTTAACCGCTCTGTATAAAAACCTCAAAATAGTATGCCAACAGAAGAGACCAGATCCTGGCACTTCCCATTTATCAAATACAGCCTCAGCAGCTTGCTCAAGCAGAGGTTCTCTCCCCCTCCCATGACATATACCTATGGTGTCAAAAATGATGTAAAAACGTCTTCCACTGCTCCCCTCTCACACTGCATCCAACCTCACAATTGGTTTAATTCTCCATCTTGGCTTGGAGAGATTTTCCTGAATTCTGCAGACTCCTGCTGCTGCTGCTGTCTCAATCTTTACTAACATCACATTTTTTGTGATCTATCTAATTAAACTATAAAAGCGTCCGGGTTTGCAGAACCTCCCTCCATGGCTGCCCTCAGTGTTGGGGTGAACAAACGCAGCTCATTAACCACAGCAGTGACCGAGCTACAGAGGGGAGAGACTCCAGCCTTGCTGCTCTCAGATGCGCAGTGAGTACTGGTGAGTACCAGCAGCTCGAGAGGATGCAACATAAAAAATAATCTAATGTACGTAACAAGAGAGGAGAAGGGTGTCATACATTTCATTATGAAGCCCTCCAGACTACTTCCTTTGTCTATGAATGCAGTGTGCAACAGTTGTGTAGGCTTCACTTTGGCCATCAGTTGGACTGAGTTTAGCACTGGGTGTATCAACAAGGCTGACAGCAGTAAGAAGGCAGCTGCAATGAGACAGGCATACAATCAACTGCCAAGTACAGACTCAAGTGTAGCTAAAATTAGAAGAAAACATGAAAAATCTTGGACGTATCTGGATACGGGCAGCCTTAGTTTTGTTCCTGACTTGTCTGGTGGGCAGCTGAGTCATTTCTCTGTCTGGCCCGTTTTCCCCCATTGTAAACTGGGGTTAACAATGTTGGCCTCTTTTGCAAAGCACTACATGAGAGCTGGCTATTATCATTGCAGTTCTAACATAATTGCTTATTTTTAATGATATCTAAATGGCGTAGGTACTGTACAAATACAAAAAAAAAAAAAAAAGTTCTAAGCCTGAATTAAAATAGTGACAGTCTGACATGGGGGAAAGTAATCATAGGACTGCACAACCATACAATGGTTGGGGTTGGAAGGGACCTTACAGACCATGCAGTCCAAGCCCCCTGCAGGGAAGCCTTCCAGGCTGCCCAAAGCCCCATCCAGCCTGGCCTTGAGCCCTCCCAGGGACGTGGCACGCACAGCTTCTCTGGGTGATCTGTTCCAGTGCCTCACTGCCCTCACAGTGAAAAGTATCTGCCTTTATATGCTGTCTGAATATCCCCTCAATCCTCCCCCTTACAGGCCTTGGTATAGAGTCTTTCTTCATCTCGTAATAACAACCCCCACTTTTTCAGCTTACAGATGTGGCTTGGAAATCTCCCAAGAGAAAGCCTTCCAGCTAGTGTGCAAGAAAATTTCCTATTTTTTGGATATACGTGAAAGTTTTAATTAAAAATGAATTGCTTTTCAGTGAGGTTATTTTAATGAGTGTAGCCCAACAAGGAATAGTGACTGTTCTACTGCAAAAGGAAGAATACAATAGAAATAAAATGTCCTTGCTCCCGCACTGCTCAGAAGGATTTTGTCCTTCTCATGTCTTTCACATTACCTCCTCTTCTCATTTCCATATTTTTGTTTTCTCCTTCGCTTCACTCCATAGCAGCAAATAATGCTGAATACCGAAGTAGCTGTATTCATTCATTTACAGATCATTTCTCTGAGTACCACACACAAGTGCTCAGCTTTTCCAAATACAAATCAAGGCTGGTTACCTGAATTACTCATGGATTTCTGAGGTGCACAGGTGAGATGGGCTTTCATCACCCCTGCCTATGTTAAAAGAAGTAGCTAAATCTACATATTCTTCCAATGACTGCTCAATGCACGGTACTAGCACTGATGAATCCTTGTCAGAAATAATTCAGTTTGCCTGAACAAGGAGTTTCAGGAGGTGACATTATTTTTAAGTCAGCAGATGAATAATAATCCGAATGATTGCTTTGGGAGGAATACAATAAAAGAAAATTCAGTGACTTTTTCACCCAATTTACTGTTTCTGGAAGTATCAAAACAAAATTTAGACATGTTACCATAAAAAAAAAAGAATTAGACATGTTAGCCGTAAAAAGAGACTCTGGCTTCTCTTTCAAGTAAATTGGGAGCACAGCACTAACAAAAAAAATTCACCAAGCAAAATGGAAATGCTAGCAATGCAGCAGTGCTTAAATTTTATGTGAGTTAGATTATGACTAGGTACATAAAAATGAGTGGGAAATCTGCAGTTGACAAGAGCTTGGTGCATAATTACTTCTCCTCTCTCACCAAATGGCTCCAGTTTGGAGGATATCATTTTAACAGACAGCGATGAAAATGCTGACTTGAGGTAAATGAGTGAAACCCAAGCACATTTGACACCACTAGAGAAGAAAGAAGAAAAGTGGGGCTGTAGGGGTGCTTTCCAGAAAACCCAAAGTTTCTCTGTTGAACGACAGGAGAATTTTGTCCAGAAGGGACTGCTGGAGGTCTCCAGCCCGACCCCCTGGTCAAAGCAGGCGGGGCAGGTTGCTCACAGTCCCTTTGGGGCTATCTCTGAGGAGGGAGAGGCCATGGCCTCTCCGGACCCTTTTTTGTTCACTCTCATGGGGAAAAAGCACTTTATTTCTGTGTGGCATTTCCCATCTTGAGCCTCTCAGCCTCCCAGGTGCACCTCTGAGAGCAGCCTGGGCCCTCCTCCCGCACCTCCCTCAGGCAGCCGTGGGCAGTGCTAAGATCCTCCCCGACCCACCTCTTCCCTCAGCCTCTCCTCGCGTGTGGTGTGCTGCAGCCCTCGGCCACCTCGGAAGCCCTCCAGTGGCCTCGTTCCAGTTTGTCAGCGTCTTTCTTGTACCCCAAGGAGCACACGTCACTCCAGACGTACCCTCAGCAGTGCTGGCCTGAGGGGAAGGATCACCCCTTTGACCCACTGGCTGCACTGCTGCTAACTGGCCCGGGAGGCCGCTGGCCTTCTCTGCTCCAAGGACACATCACTGCCACATGTCCCGCTTGTCCCCTGGGACCTTGGACAATACGGCCACTTAGTTCAGAAGAAGCACTTTTGTCAGAAAGGAAAGCAAGGTCACAACCGTTCCCGCTCCGATGACCGTCTCGCCGCCCCCCGAGCCTGACACCTCTGAAGAACAGCACTTGCTCTGTAGGACTGCGAGGTCCATTTTGACATCTTGTAAAATGAGATTGTCTGAGGAATAAACTAGATTCTACCCACCCAGATACTTTTTTTTTTTTTTTTTTCTCTCTGACAGAAAGGAAAGAAACACTGCAGTATCCATTAGTCTGAACAGAACATTATTTTAAATTCCAAATAAGCAGCTCTTTTCAGTACACATCTCAGAGTAAGCAAGTGCCTCAGCCCGGCCTGATTCAGCAAAGCTTTTAAGCATCTATCTAAGTGTCATTGCCTTCCGAATGAAAGTTAAGTGTGTGCTGCTGTGCTTTGCTGAATTTTGGTCTCACACTGTAAGAAAAGGATAATTCGGCTCATTATATTTTGTGAATGACACGATGCCCCTGAACATTAAACTTTATATCTATTTGCATATATATGCACAGCATTAGGTTTGGCTCTCAAATAACTCTATGGAGATCAAAGTACACATAGATCCTGAGAGACTATCAGACAGCAATTACGCTCTGAAATAAATTACGGGCAGTTCCCTTTACATTTCACTGTGTCCAGCTGCACATTTGCTTGGGTTCTTCTATTGCCCTTGAACATGTCTTAGTTTCATTTGTTGAGTAAAATCCTGTTAGATGAGGGCTTATGAAACAACCACTTCCCTCCCAGCAGTGAAGACATAAAGCTTGCCTTTAACAAGAAAATTTTCTGGAAGTTGAAAAAGTTAAAAAAACAACAAAAAAGTATTTCCAAAGGTCCTGTTATGGCTTTTAAGTAACTTTTACAGAGGACAAACGGTGGTTTGGTGGTCTCTGGGCAGAGCGTATGTGGGCAGATTTGATGCCTTGCTGCAGCTCTTAACTTCCACAAGTGTTTCATTTCCACGTGTGTTACTTTATCTCAAATCTTCCCCTGTTCCTGCTCGAAGCTTTCCACCCTTGCTCACAGCAAGAGCTCCTGACTTGGATCACCAGGAAGCCAAGGCACGGCCGCTCCTGGCCATGCCCAACCAAGGAATGCCTCTGCACGGACCGCTTGCCTGTGGATGCTTGCACTGCTCACTGGTGGGCTCTGACCTCCTTTTCCTCTGTCCATGTCAAAGGGGTATTTGTGACTTTACTGGTAAATCACCAGTACTGGCACTGTGATTATATCTGACTGCACTTGAGATGGAAATTTAAGAACAAACCAAAGAAAGAAAATGTTTGGTTCCTTTGACCTATCTTTCTGAGGTGAAACTCAGCATTTAAAACCTCTGGGCTCAGCTGATCACAACTTTTTATTTATTTATTTATTTATTTATTTATTTATTTTTAAGTGAATTGTTAGTCCATGAATGGGAACCTAGGAAAATGAAGCTCCTTTTTCATCCACTGGATAGGAACAGCTCCCTTCCCCATCCCCTTATCTCCCTAACAGCTCCAGGAGTAACAACGGCAGCTGAGAGTAGCAAAGTTTCTGATCCCTCTGGGAAGGCCGTCACCATAACACTGGTTTTCCCAGCACTTTCACAACTCCCCTCCAGCTGCTGAGCACACACCACACAAGCACGGAGGACGCCAGAGCTGCAGCACGATTCCTGACCACTCCTGAGCACAGGCGCCCAGATGGTCAGACTGGCTTAGGAAACTCACTCTCTGAAAACTAACCTCTTATTGAATCATACGACTTAACCTCTTATTGAATCTATGACTGAGCACAGACACTGGAAATTTGGCCAAACTATGTACTCTCCATCAACATTGTTCCATCTATCAACAAAGTCCAGAGAGATGTCATTGGTGACACTAGTGGCTGTCTCTGATGCCTAATCTGGTATTTCTGATGCTAGCTCCTACCCAAGAAAGTTTGTCATCAGTCCTGTTGCCTACCAGGCATTCACAGTTACCTCTCGAAAATATTTCCAAATATCCCCTATAATTAAAATTCACAAACAAGACAAATCCCACCATAGTCTGCTAGTTCCCTGATACCACTGCGTGTCTCTTACTACTTAGTTTTTTGTTTGTTTGTTTTTCTTGTTCCCTTCCTTTTTAATCCTCCCTGGAATGCAAATTTGAATTTATTTGAGAACAGGAACATTTTTTTCCCGTTATTTTACAATGACTTGCCAAATGGGATGCTGGTGCTTGATTAGGGATTTAAGCGACTATAATAACAGAAATAAGTGGGACTACAAGTATGCAGTTCAATATTTTGTAGCATTGTCAGGTTTTGAATTCTGCAATACAAGATTAACCCAATATATGTTTAGATAGAATCTCTTTGAGCCCACGATATCGAGAGATCCCTGAAAGCTCATGTGCTTTACTGTAGCTTTCTGAGTTTTCCAAACTTGCACAGAATGAATTCTTTCTAAGGACAAATATAAAAAGATGAACAGGAAGAGGGTGATTTATGATGAATAAATCTCAGAAGTTTCAGAACCTACACTCTAATGGGACATGCACCACAGAGTTTGAAAAGCTTTCTGAAACTGAAGCAAAATTCATATTTCATACAGTAGAATTTGGGGGACCATAGTAGCTTTTTTGCACAAAATGAATTTGGTTTCATCATTCCATAGAAAGCAGATTAGAATTTAGATTGATGCTCATGACCAAGACTGAAATATTAAGTAACAGTTGGAAAATGAGGGAAGCGAAACTTGGAGTCTAAAATAAGTTTTCAGTGAAAGCTACAGATAAGAGGAGGATTTTTTTCCTTATTTTATTCAGTTTCCTATCTGTCCCTAAAAAGGATTTTTCCTAATTTAGGAGAAAGAATAAAAGAGCTTTGGATTGAACTGCATAATCAGTGAACCAGACAATCCCAAACTGCTCAAGCATATCCGACATCTGCTTGACGAACTCGGCTGCAAATAGCAGGAGCGAGTTTCCATTACAGTACACACAGAGCTGGGCTAGGAGAAGCAGCATTAGGAAGTGTTATTCCCATTTAGTAATTATGCCTTGATTGTTGTTTATATGTTTGCTCTACTGTAACTTGCTTGCCTTAGGGTGGCACTAGTGCTAGAGAAACACAAAAGTAATTTAGTTTTAAAGGGGAAATGAAAGTTTTAAAGTAGTTTAACGTTTCGGTAAAACTGTAATGATTGGAGATGACTGGATTGTGTCGATACAGAGTACTAATTTCAATAGTAACTCATGCCTTATTTCTCCTCACAGCAAACAGCCTCCCTCCCTCCTTTCTGGCACACAATATAAATACTCTTTATACCACAATCAATGGAATCTGGGGAAAAAAAAAATATATATATATTCATTTTTATTCCTCAGAGGCTTCATCAAGACCAAATTTCCACAAAGCTGTTATTTACTCCTATGCAAATGGCACTAGCTCTGTAACGAGGTGTAATCACCACCACATAGCTCACATTCTCTCGCTTGGATTTACTGGGTGCTCCACTGGTGTCCGTGATCTCACAAGTGTCAGGCGTGATGCTGCTGACACCGATGGGCACAAAAAGAAGGCAGTGTTCTCATGGCACAGCTCTGCAGAGACCGTCGGGGACACCGAATGACCAGGCAGCAGTGGGAACACAGAGGCATGCTCTGAGCAGAGGCTCCCCGGAGGGCTGCCCGCTCCAGATGCGGATGCCTCTGCACATGGGACAAAAACCGGAGCGCCTCTGGTGTGGGTGGGTGCACCGGTGAGCCACCCCCGGGCAGCTACATCCCTTGCTCTGCTTTGGTCTAATGCACGGGCGTTTGCTCACTTCTGCAACGTGGTACGGCGGTCAGCATTTGGCCCCAGAGAATCATGTGTGATTAATGCATCAAAAGACTTGTAAATTCTCCTCCCCTCACTCTCCGGCTTTTTATTCTCAGTTACATTTTTCCTTTGTTCCTTTCTGCAAACCCTAGTGTAAATGTTTTTTGAGTAATTAATGTGTCAAACACAAGACCTGAATTTTCACGGGCAATTAGTGGGCTGAATAAAGCCAGCAAAATGCATTTCAACTTTAATAGTGATTTGTGGCTCATTTGCTGTTTTGCAGAACTGTATCCTGAAACACAGAGAGCATCAGATGCCCGCACACTTTTTATTTGTCTCATATACCAAAGCTCCCTCTCCTTTTCTATTTTTCACCACATACAAGATGCTGCTTGTAGTCTATTACAATTTGCATATTGTCCTTCTGCCTCATCGATAATTGATCAGGTTAACAGCTGCTTTCTGCTGGTGCCAGGAGCAATATATTTGTTTCTACAGGACTGTGTAATTCCTCAGGCCCCTGCAGAACTGCATTTCCCTGACTGAGACTTGCCTTGTGCCTCCCGTAGCTGTGCAAGGCATGGGCGAGAACACAACTGGCCCACGTGTGCCATTTGCGGAGTGCCTAGAGGTTTGCTAACTCACACAATTATGCATCGTGGTGGAGCGATGAAAAGCGATGTCTGCTGTGGACAAAGCAAGAGAATGGTAAGTAGCCTAGGTGGCAAGTAGGACCCACATATTCCTTAATTCCTACTGAATGCACGAGTCGTTCAGTGCGAGGGGAGAAGGTGAAAGCTTGAAAGCCTCCCCCTCTGTCTAGAGAGAAGAGCCAGTGCGCAGTTTTACCAATGCGATGCACATTTCCGATGAAAATTAGAAGTGTGGATACGGGATCATTTTGCTATTACAGGACTACGAAATAGAGTATTATGCTCTCCAACGTTTCTGGGGATTTAGCTGTCTGATTCAAAAAATACCTGAATCTGAATCAGTTCAGCTAAGAGGCAAGCAGTCAAAATGATTAGCAAGCCAAGGAGATGGTTCAGTCTCAAGGACACCGTGTGCTACTCTGCCTGGCACAATCCATCACAAGTTCCATGTATCATAATTGTACACCACAGATTTGTAAATAATCTCTTTTTCAGTGTCTGTGTTGACAAGGAATAATACATGAGAGAACTCCCTTGTTAGGTAACCTTCTGCCTAAGCAGACCACCCTGACACTTAAGTGTGCTGAGTGCATCATTATGAAATGCCTAAAGAGTGTCAGAAAATGATGAGAGATTGCATGAGGCGGTGGGCAGGCGCATACCATCAACAGCAGCCCAACCTTCCTCCCAAAAGAGCTGCCCTCCTTGGGACAGAAGGTGTACAACAGGCTTCCAGTGCACTGTTCTGCTTCCCTAAATTCGGTGTGCCTCTGGAGGAGTGTATTTGCTATCATTAAAAAGACTGCAGGTATCACTGGAATCTAATTTATAAGCACATCAAGGTGGATACCTATTAGCACCAAAATACAGATGATGACTGCGACACAGAGCTGAATGCAATATCCCATCACTGCCGTCGGACCACAAGAGCTCTCACCCACAGGTAGGTAGAGCAAGGTAGGACTGTCACACGCAGCGAGAGCACTGCAGAGATAAATGTGCAGATCATGTTCCAGCCATCCATAACACGGAACAAAGATTAAAAGCACAGCTACTGACCGAGAAAGTACAATAATTGCTATCACTTTAAAGAGAGAGATAATTTGTCAACAATCAGTATACAATGGCACCTGGGATGCCACAATTTCTAAATGCAATTAGGAGCTGCAGGTGAGCAGTTGCAGACCAAAGGCAACTCTGTTGCTTTGGGCAGTACTGAGCGCCCACCTCAGAGGCTGAAGCCCTCTGGTGGTACCTCCACTTGACTTGCCCGTGCCACGTTGTGACCCTGGGGTCCCCCGTGCAGGACGACCTAACTGGCCTCTGCTCACCGTTTGATCTGTTGCTGTCAGCGACCTGGCCTTGCAGCATTGCAGAACTCCTGGGCTTTATGTACACAGGGATAAGCAGTTTGCTTTGCCAAATTTTCCTACTTCACGCATGGCAGTATAGGTGTTTCTATGGGTATTTGCATTAAAAAACACACCAGGAATTCGTTCTGGAAAGGAGAAAGTCTTCTCCTCACTTCGGGTACATGATTCATGTCCCTCTCTTTCCTCCTCTGAGCCTGTACTGTAGGTAACAGCACCTATAATAATCTTGAGGGAAAATAAAATACATCAAGGAGGATCAAGCACAGTTGCAGCAGTCAAACCATGCACCAGACATACAGGCCAGCCCGGCTACAAAGCCAAGAAACAGACAAAGAAAAATGAGTTGTCAAGAACATGATTCTACTGAAGAGACTCCTCCTGGCGCTGGACATCTGGGTGCTTCACATGCCAACTTTAGATCATCAGTCAGCTGGTGCTGCTGGGGAAAACAGGAGTCATTTTTACACTGCCAGCGCTGGGCTGGGTGGGCATCTGCAGGATCAGCCACGTGCTGCAGCCACTCGCTGCCAGCTCTCTGCTTTAAATGCCTGCTCCGTGGTGAGGACACGGGGCCAGATCAACGCCCTTACAGTTAACTTGCCCTAACAGGCTTTCCAGCTGCTTTCTGCATGTCCAAGTTTCATTTTAAAGCTACAATTCTTGAGCGTTTACCCATCGTGAGAGTGGGTCTTGCTCTCTCCTTTATTTATTTTTTAATTGTACAGACTGGAGCTAAAGCTTGTTTGTATGGATAAAAGGGAAACAGTAACCCAACTACTTACTGCAGTGGACAAAAACAAACCCGTCCTCAACTCTGTCCTCTGATTTTCCACACTGCCCTGGGTTTTGGTGTATTTTCAATGCATTACGTTGAAGTGCTCTAAAGGACAGGAGACATCTACCCAACTCAGACAGTAAACCGTACGCACAAACTTTCCGCAGAGGAGTTTGCAGTGAAATTGCCTTGTAAACCTTTTCATCTCCAGGATGCAATGTTGAAGAATTCTCAGCACTTGGACACATGCAATACAGCACAAAAGAAACTTCCGATCACCACATGGAGATCAGAGAGGTGTGTGCATCTCCGGTACAGTGCTGGTGTCCCAGTTTTGAACTCTCAAATCCAGTCTTGGAAAGAATCAGAAAACAGAGAAAAAATAGAACCTTAAAATATTAAACAAAATGAAACCGCACAGCACTTTCTGTTTGCAGGGATCTGCAAATCCGTGCAAGAGTTTAAATGTCCCAGTAACTGTAGCTGGAAAACAAAGAAAATCCGTAGCAGGGGAAAAACATCCTGGTTAGTTTTGCAGCTTTAAGAGAAATTTGAAGTTTTTTCTGCAACGGCAGGGATAAGGATGACATTCATCTTCAGTTTCAGCAATAAGGCTGAATATGGGCTCTTTTCAAGCCTTGTTCATCATATACACTGCACTCTCAGCTTGTGTTTTTCCTTAGTTTACTGATGGTCTTATTATATCCTTATTCATGAGAGAAACACTTTATTCCCCTAGCATTAAAATTGTCTTCTGTGAAAGGGGGGAGGTGGCGAAGCGAGGCATAATTTACAGTTTCAGAATACTGGAATAACTTCAGTTATAAATCTGCAGCATTCGTGTGTTTGCTACCTAAAGACAGGGAGACTTAAAACCAGCCAAACGGCAAAGGCCCAGTTAACCTATTCACTTACACACGGGAAGACTGACAAGAATACAACAGGGAGAGCACTACAGCACATCAAACATGCATTGAAAATGAAGTAATGAGAGTGGTTTAGAATGACTGTGGTTGCCTACCTCAATTTTATGCTCCTCTCAAAACCAGCAATATAAGTTTCCCAGCATGTCTATTTGCTGATCTAGTTTCTATTCAATATTTAAATTACTGAATATTTTTATGTGAAAGGAAGAGCATCTACAGAAAATAACATTTGAGTTAAATATACACTGGCTATCTCAATGTTCTAATGACTTCAAGAACAAATCTGAAGCTTTTAAGGTAGCCCTTGAAGCCAGGAAATTACTGTTAGCTTCATTAAGACCAAGAATCATAGCGTTGGGCATACAGTCCTCAGCCAGCATCTCCAGTGGATCAGTGGGATGCTTCATATGTTCAAATCCAGAACCGGCAGTTCCTTTGTTACTGTTTTAGAAATCTACATTAAGAAGACCTTGAAATCTATTAAATATTTCTGTCGAGAAGGAGTCTGTTACTACTGACAGGGCAGGACGCTTAAACCACCGGGTTCAGCGCACACGGTTATCAGCTGTCTTTTCCATGAACTTTGTTTCATACGTCTTCATAACCTTTAAGTTTCATTCTCGGGTGAACTCAGACCTATCATGCTTCTGCTCAGCTCCAGAACCCTTGTAGTTATCAGGACTTCATCCCACTGACAACAATTCCCTGGAAGTTACAAATATATATCAAACAAACAACAACAAAAAATACGAACAAACCAAACAAGCCTACAGCCCACTGACAAATATTTTCTGTACCTGTGCAGACACAGAGAAACACCAAGGCTCAGATAACGAAGTCTGAAGCACTGAATCAGACTTAACCCTCACCTGTGCCTTCTATTAAGGCTTATACCTAAAACCATGTGCTGTTAGCTTGGTTTGGGGTTTAAAACTGAGATAGCAATGGCACTAGTAACCAGGCAACAGTAATTGCTTCTCTGAGATTAAACCACAACATGACATTAAAGCTCTGCAACTGAACTTCCTTACAAAGGTGCAAAATTTTTGCAGGCAGAAGTTAATTATGCAGAAGGGCAATTTCAATTTAAGTTGCAAGTATCTCTGAGCTGTACGGAGGCAGGATAACAATGAGGTCAACAGTTCAGTCTACCTGAGTTTTAAATCTAGAGTAGGATTATTTTAGCTTCCAATTTTTAATTGATGCATCCAGCCTCTCAAAATAATTTCAACTAAATCAAAGCAAATGACCTCTAAATAACTGCTATCCAATAATATTATCAGACTCTACAGATTTCAGTATAGCTGTAGTTGTTACAATTTCACAATTAAAGAGATGATACTACCATGAATAAGAACTAGAGGGCATTGTGTATCTTATAACCAAAGCAGAAAGTTCAAGCTCCTGTTTATTCTATGCACAGCCAAACGTACTTTAATACAACTAACATGGCCCTTTGTATTTACAGACACAAAAATACTCCTTTTGGACTAATTATCTCAACTTGAGAGCACCATCACTTTACAAAATATTTCCACCTTTTCCCTTTACACATTTAGATTCCCTCTTTTTTTTTTTTTTCTTAATAAATGAATTATGAATTGAGGCCACAAACAGCTTTCTTAGTTGAAATCACACATGTTTTGTGCCTTCCATGTATGAAAAATTTTAAGTCGTATCTAAATTCTAGGACAGTTTTCTGAGGTTAGCTGGAAAAAGGAAAGTAACAGTTTGCCATTCGCATTATCCTTTGTCTTGATTTAGCTGGATAAACAGGGCAAGCATCATATGGGACATCAACTGGGTACAAAGAAAACGAGAAGGAGGTGAAGGAGAAAGGGAGCACTTATTTTTGACTACCACTGAAGGCCAACTGGAGACCTGTAGCAGCCAAAAGCTTGTGAAACTTGGACCCACGTTGCCATGGCTGTCCTCCCTGAGCTCTGAGACGATGATTTGGTCTTGCTATGCTTCTGTTCTCCATCTGAAAAATGTGAGTAACACTTCTTTATTTCTCTCCCTCAGAGTACAGGGTAAAGATAAACCTACAGAAATCACGGAAAACAGTGGTATTATCCTATGAAATCCATATTTCCCAAGACAGACTGCCTGGATAGAATGATAAGACAAAACTCAAAGGAGCTTGAGGAAGAGCCATCCCAGAAATAGAGGGTGATGGTTTCAACACTGAAATGCTACTTGGCACCACTTTGGCACGTACGAATCAATGACATGCTCGCTCTGCCACGCTCGACACAGCAAAACAGGCAGATGCGGGTTACCCTCGCTGTCTTGTCTTACACGGATTACAGGCCTGGTGATGGACCTGGAGCCCACACCTCTGTAACGGGGGAGGTGATACCATTCCTTGCTGTGGACACCAGGAGTTTCACCCAGGGGGCAGTGGTTTTGGATCCCCAGCCCCTTTCATCGCTGCTGAGTCTGAGAGCGGCTCCTGTAGGCACTGAGCCATGCCCAGAGTCTGTTGCTCAGTTTCCTCGCACCAGAAGGCACAGAAGCATTTTTGTCACTTGCACAGCAGTTGCCATTAAGAAGTAAATGTTTGCCAACATATCAACCCAGTAGGCTGCGATTGTTCCGTATGCTTTGAATATGGCATTTCTGTGGTAACCATCGAATATCCAAACGCTAATAGTGACTGTTCTCCAAATATCGTTAACTCTGCTCTCAGAGGCAAGGCTTCTTGCCCAGCACGTCTTCAACCCCCACTCATTTTCAGAAAAATTCTTCTGTGTTTTATGTCGAAGATCAGTGGCAGCGCAGTTCTTACCATCTCTCACCATTAGAGCAGTTCCTTTTCACGACATTTTTTAACAAGACAATAAACATTTTGCTTCTGAAGTAGGGGGGAAGAAATCAATGTGAACTCCGTCTGATATTCAAGTCAAAGCATATGATGAACCGAAGAGACCTAGAAAATTTACTTTGCCAGGAAAGATGGTGTATTATGTAAAAACTAAAGCAAGTGTCCAGCATTTCCCAGATGAATGTAGACTTTATATACGGAGAGATGAAACACCTGGAATATATATATCCAATTCATAGTGCATGATCGCACATGTTAAGCTTTGACATACTAATATTAGTATTAGTGTCACAGCTAATTTGAAGACCTCTGTACTGAGAGTTTAAGTAGGTGAGAAATGTGACCAGCAACAAAACTAAGTAGCCGAACACACTACCAGCCTGCGGCATTGCAGGGAAGACTAAAGGAAGCCAGTTGCTCAAATATGTGTGTACATTCCCAGACATTTGCTTTGCAAGAGCTGGGAATAACAGTGAAATTTGGCATGGGTACAAATCCACTGATAAGTTCCACAACGCTATGTTACACAGACATGAATTAGTCCCTTACAGGCACAGCACGAGAAGCTGTGTTCAAAAGATGAACTTTTAACTTGTGCTTTCCTACAAAATGACCAGAACCTTCCTACTGATATTAAACGATCAATTTTTAATAGTTATCTTGCATATTGCCTTTATTATCTGTCACATTAGGTTCATTGAGTTTGTATTTGCCCTCCTTCTTCCCAGATGTAAGCTATTCAACTTAAATTAAAAGCACAGATTGCAAAACATCCCCACTGACCTCACGGGCAAGTGATGCTCTTAATTGGAAATAAGCAAACTGGTTCAAACTACATAAGAATCAGTCTAGACTTCAGACCAAAGTTCTAAGGGAACTTTGTTATCATCAAAGAAAAGCTATTTCTGCCCGATCTCTCTTTTTCTTTCTTTGAAATCTGTCTTCTCACTTCTTTCTTTTTATACCATTTCTGTGCTGACACACTGGGAACAAGAACAGCCATCTACTCTGTTCAGTTATGCACTCAAAAAGGTTTGCAACATATGGTTAGAGGCTTCCTGGTTCACTGCCTAGCAGTCATTACCTATAGCATCATGGATATTTACATTTCTTTAAAATTATGTTTACTCTGTGTGTTCTTGATATTTATCTAAATGTCCAGTTCTGTGTTGAATCACGTTCCTGGCACTGGTGATACCTATTGCAATAGATTCCTTCAATGAATCCATTAATGTGGAAAATAATTCCCATTTTTTTTTTCATTTTCATGGTATCACCTGCTCAGAAGCCTCCTGAATTTGACCCTCACTTCCCTGGAGCTTGAGATCTCCAACAAAAGATGCAGGATTGAAATAAAATAACTAATATGTACACTGCAAAACACACCAGGCCTTTCAAGAATAGGAATCATAGAATCATAGAATATCCCGAGTTGGAAGGGACCCATAAAGATCATCAAGTCCAATTCCTGGCCCAACACAGGGCTACCCAAAATTTTGGACCATATGACTAAGTGCACAGTCCGAACGCTTCTTAAACACCCAACAGGCTTGGTGCCGTGACTACTTCCCTGGGGAGCCTGTTCCAGTGTGCGACAACCCTCTCAGTGAAGAACCTCTTCCTGATGTCCAGCCTAAACCTCCCCTGCCTCAGCTTGACACCATTCCCGCAGGTCCTATCACTGGTGATTAAGGAGAATAGATAAGCCACTTCCCCTCCACTCCCCCTCGTGAGGAAGCTGTAGACCGCGATGAGGTCTCCCCTCAGCCTCCTCTTCTCCAGGCTGAACTGGCTGAACAGTGACCTCAGCCGCTCCTCGTAAGTCTTCCCCTCTAGGCCCTTCACCATCTTTGTAGCCCTTCTCAGGACACTCTCCAGCAGTTTCACATCCCTGTTGTACTGTGGTGCCCAGACCTGCACACAGTACTTGAGGTGAGGCTGCACCAGCGCAGAGTAGAGCGGGACGATCCCTTCCCTTGACTGACTAGTGATGCCGTGCTTGATGTGGCCCCATTTACCACAACCCTTTGAGCCCTGCCTGTCAGCCAATTGCTCACCCATCGGATGATGTTTTTGTTTAGTTGTATGCTGGATGTTTTGTCCAATAGGATCCTATGGGAAACCATGTTGAAAACCTTGCTGAATTCCAAAAAGATCACACCAGCTGGCTTCCCTTGATCGACTAGATGGGTGATCTTATCGTAAAAGGAAATCAGATTTGTTAGGCAGGACCTACCCCTCGTGAACCCATGTTGGCTGGGACCAATGACTAAATTGTCCCCCAGGTGCACTTCAATAACTTCAAGAATCATCTTCTCCATACTTTTGCCAGGCACTGACGTGAGACTGACGGGCCTGTAACTGCTAGGGTCTTCTATCTTACCCTTCTTGAAAATTGGCACAATGTTTGCCAGCTTCCAGTCTACCGGGACCTCTCCAAATTCCCAAGATCATTGAAAAATAATTGAGAGATGTGCTGTGATGATGTCAGCCAGCTCTTTAAGCACCCTGGGATGAATCCCATCTGGACTCATGGACTTGTATGGATCCAGGTGGAGCAGCAAATCCCGCACACGTTCAGGGTTGGTTGGGAGTTTATAATTCCCACCGTCATGGTCCTCCAGCTCAGGGCACCTTGGGTCCTGAAGCCCATCATCAGCATTGAAGGCGGAGGCAACAAAGGCATTAAACGTCTCTGCTGTGACAGAGACAATACAGTGTCCCTGTATTCCTTCCACGTTGCCTGACCCTGCTTCCAGCAGCCGTACCTTTTCTGCCTAAGCTCCAGTTGAAGATCCCCGGTCAGCCAGGCCGGTCTTCTACCCCGCCTCCTTGACTTCCGATATTTTGGAATTGCCTGATCCTGTGCTTTTAGGAGGCAGTGCTTAAAGACTGACCAGCACTGATGGACGCCAATGCCTTCAAAAGTAGTTTCCCAGGGGACCTTGTTAACTAGTACCCTGAGCAGCCTGAAGTTTACTTTCCCCATATCCAGGGCAGACTCATTGAAGCTATCGTAATACACACATAGAGACCAGAGGAAGAAAACGTATTTGAAATGGGTTTCCCTGGCTCTCACCAGGTGAAACAATGTTTAACGGCTTGGGTAAGGGGATAGGGAAAGCTGGAAGAGTGCAACAGAGGGCAGCGCAATGGACCCTGAAACGTGGCACCAGACTGCACCCTTTGCTCATACTCTGATGATGAAAGCCCCACTGCATCATCCCCAGCAGAAGGGGTTTTGCTTTATTTGCTAAGTCACTTCCAGATCTGCATAGAAAGTTGCTCTTATGTAATTCCCATTCATCGAAATATAAGCAAAATCAAAATAACCATCAATGTCAGATTATAGTTTTATAGCATGACAACACAAATAATGTTTGCTCTCTCTCTAACACAAACCCATAAATCCTCAGTGGATTAACCTTTCAGAAACCCTTGCCAACTGTTCCTGCCACTACAGCACAATTCAAAATCTCAAGCTGCCAAAAAGCTCTGTTGCTGTTTTCAGAGCACAGCAATCAATCATGCTAAGGAAGGGAAGATGAGAGAGCAGATTAAGAGACAGAAATGTTAACTTTAGAAGCAAGAGTCTAACTTAGGTTTTTATTAGAAAGAACCAAAGATAACTCAGGAAAATATGAGTAGGTTACTCTCTTTCCCCTGTTGGTAGAGGACCACTTCAGCTTCATCAGACTCATCAGCTACTAAAACACGCGTACTGCTATCTGTAGCACAGCACAACTCGTGTTTTGAAGATGTGCAACCAGCACAACAACAAATGCAACAGATGATAGCACCCCGTGCACAAGCTTCAGCTCCTGGGAAGACCAGGAGTACAAATTCTCCTGGGAGAGCTCACCTTCAAAAGTGTTTTGACAGAGCCAGGCTTGCTGATGTGAAATCTGAACTACCCATCTGTGCTTATGTTGAAATTCGTTAGCTGGGCTACTGCTAGCGCTGTAGTTGGTCCACAGCAAGGCCAGTGTGACCTGCAGTTCCTGCTCAAGAGCTGGATAAAAGTACTCTAGGCTAAGCTTCTCATTCATGCCAGTATCAATTTCCTGAGTTACTACTGCAAAATAATCTAAGTATATTTTATTTTTTGAACCTGCTCATTTTCCCTTGCATTAGAACTGGTTCTATAGATAAAGAAGGATTGCAGTCCAAATCTCTGTGTCCAGGTATAAACAAATACTAAATATTACCTATGCCATGCATAAAATACATGCAATAGATGCACATATACAAATAATGGAGTTTGGCTACCTATTTTTTATAGAGACAACCTGTGTATGCATGTAAATGTGCTCGTGTAGGCCTGCTGAACATACAGAGCTGTAAGAACACCCACATGATTTAATCACGCTTAGGCAGTGATATTCTTTTAAATGTTCTTTTAAATGTTTTTTTTTTTTTTTTTTTTTTTTTTTAATTTAAAGACATAAAGTCTTCTCTTGTTGCACTGTTTTTTGGAGTTAATTTTCTTCACAGTAGCTCACCTGCTGCTACGCTTTGGATTTGTGACGGAACCAGTGTTGATAGTGCACCAGTGTTTCAGCTGGTGCTGAGCCACGCTTGCACAGAGCCAAAGACTTTTCAGCTCCTGACACTGCCCGGCCAGCGAGGAGGCTGCTGGGGGACACGGCCAGGCCAGCTGAGCCCAGCTGGCCACAGGGATATTGTGTACCATATGGAGCTATGGTCAGCAATAAAAGATGGGGTACAGAATGAGGAAGGGGGGAACGTTTGCAGTTACACTGTTCATCTTCCCAAGTAGCCATTATGCTCGACAAACCCTGCTTTCCTGGAAATGGCTGAACACCTCCCTGCCAACGGGAAGCAGTGAATGAATTCTTTATTTGCTTTGCTTGTGTGTGCAGCTTTTGCTTTAGCTAGTGAACTGTCTATCTGAACTGACATACTTCCTCGCTTTTACTCTTTTTACTCTCCCCCATCCCACTGGGCAGTCGTGAGTGAGCAGGTGTGTGGTGCTGAGCTGCCTGATGGAGTCAACCCATAGCGCTTGTTTAAAGCATACATGGGCTCTCCTTAGTTCCATCAAATTATTTTCCTTTTTCCCCTAGGGAAAGAATGCATGAAGGCTACTGTCATAAAAATTAATGGAAAGTAAAAAGAAAACAAACCAAGCCCAAATCCAGCCTGGTCAGACTAATGATCTCGGTGATGTTAAATGAAACCAGAAGAGTAAATGTGCACAAGTGACCAGCACTGAAACAATATTCCAGCCCCCACATCCATCGAACCAGGCTTTCACAGCACACCCTGAGAGCCAGTGGTATCAGCACTTACACCTTTACTTCCAACTTCTGTTCCATGTGCAAAGGGGAAATTGCATACCTTTATTGGCCTCTTGGACAGACCGCGGAGCCCGTTTCATTAAAGCTCTACAGGGACTTTAAAAACAGGAACAAACAGTGCATAAAAGCAACTTCTAGGCCTTATACATCAGTCATCAGAGTATGATGAAAGGAAGAAAGCAGAATGACAGCAGCTTCTGTATTTCTTTCTAGATGTGCTCAGATTATTTATTCTGACTATGAAGAGGACCCTAGTCCACCCTTTATGGAACACCAAAAACTCCTAGACAATTATCATCTCTGGGTTAGAGATGTAGGAACTACCATACATCAGTGTCTGAAGATGGTCTTCTCTTGTGTGTTCTGTTACAATTCCTTGGCAACTCCAAGGGCTACTCAAAGCTGGTTTCAGCTACAGAAAGCTTTTATATATGCACTGCCTTTTCTAAAGCAGTGCTCATGTTCTTTAAAGATCTGCCTAGGGTTCTTGGTAAACTCTTCTCTTGTATCAGATCTGAGGGATGTCATCCACTGCTATCATCACATGTCACTTCAGAATATACAAGAAATAAAAGCAACTTCCTGTAACCAATAAACAGGTAGAAAACCCTCCCAGGTATATATTACAAATGCTTTTAAATTCTCCTAAGATCAAAGAAATAGCAGGGATATTATCTAGTCAACTCCATATGTTTCCTTCTTTCAATGCCATAACAACCACCACTGCATCGAGGCATGCAATATCTCCCCAATATTTTAGGCTTTCTGTTCTGTAAATACATACTTCAGCATCTGCCTGCGTTCCCCTTCTACTCTGGGAGGATATGAATGCTATGGACAGATTTCAGGAGCTGCTCCACCTTGTTGTCAGGATGCAAGCGGCTGGTTCGAATTCATTTAACTGATGAATGCATCATACAGGGAATAGCTGTGGCAGACATAACTTGATGCATTAGTAGTCAAGATGAGTAACCTTTTCATTCCAGTACACAGCACTTATTGTTGCTGCCAGGCACCTCCATGCTGATTTACAATCACTCGCCTTTGACATGAGTGGGGGAGTTCTATTTCTTTCTGAGTTGGACTAGGAGCCTAAGTGTGGGCTTACAAAAATATTGATCCAAAACACACACATGCACAAAGGCATGGGAGGAGGACAAAGTATCAATTCAAGTTACATCTCTTGCTAGGAAATAGTTTTTAAGGCATAAAAGAAAACAAACAAAACCCCACAGTCTTATCAAAGACCACAGAAAAAAACAGCAACGTGCTTACTAGGACACACACAGAGCTAGAGCTGTGATGCAAACAATCACATTTTGTTTTAAACATGGAAACCACTGCTGTAATTTGTACATCTAGAAGGAAAAAATGTTAGGTTTTATTTTCTGATGTTTATGCAGCACAGGAGGATTTGTCAGCTCAAAAAACAATCAAAAAGAAAAAGGCATTCCTTAGCTGGAAAGCACAAAAGGTGAGCTCAATTTGCTCACTGGCAAATGGCTGCTTTAGGACTGCAGCAGCTTGCACTGAAAGGTCTAAAAACCAACTGCCGGAAAGAGTGTTGGGAAGCATGGGAAGGAGTAAATGAATTTAAAGACACCACCTTGCATTTGGGAGAGCTAAATCAGCTGTGGCTGATTGGAAAGAGCAAACTTCCCTGCAGGCTGATGGGAGTGGGGTTTTCGGTGGAGAGCAGAGAGCGGCACTAGAAATGGCGCATTCCGCTGGTTCGTATTGATCACTGTAATCCCCCATTTCAAATATTCTTTCAGAAGTTTCAAGTGTAATCTCACCATTTTAGTGGCTTAAGAGGCTGGTAAGAGTCTCAGGGACGAACTCAACAAGCTCCATCGCTCTACATCTCACGCAGTCCTCTCTATGTGACAACTACTGATAGGCTAATTTCTGCGTCTACATTTTAATTGGACATATTCAATGACTTTAAAAACTGTCTTCTCCAAAGACATAACTGTGGTACATTTTCTGCAGAGATAAAACTGTTTTTAGCAAAGCTGAATATCTTTATTTACCAGCTCCACAGCTGCAGCATTACTGCACCGGAGATACTCCTCCCGAAGACAGAGCCAGTCCAGTTTCCACCACGGTGATGTCCACAGTGCAGCCACTGCGACTGGCTGTGCTCGTCTTCATCTTACAGCACCAGCTACTCTTGTTTGTTCTTCCTATCTGGTAAACATGACTGCAATTTACATTCACGTAGTTTGATATTGATGCACTTACTATAAAGCAGAAAGAGAGCAAGCTCTTCAGAAAAGGTACTGGCCCCACAGAGAGCTGCACAACGGCAGATCCCTTGGGCAAACAGCAAAAGGGGCAGCGCTGCTCCATTACTGATGGCCAGTGTAGCTATACCTGCACTGACGTGTCACTGCCAGGTCTGTGATCCTATTAGTAGTTTGTCATCACGTTTCTAAGGCTTACAGCTTATCCTCCTTGCATCTTGCAGGTTTCCTTCTACGTCATCTCTTTCCCATCTGTGAAGAGGAGAGGAGCGGGGTGTGGGGGGTTACACGCGTGGCTCATGCAAATGCAAAGGCAATGCAAATGGTTTATCCTTAAGTCTTGCCTGACCACTAGTCAGATTTTCAGTCTGTTCCCAACTTGGAGCCCCTCTGACTACCCATACAGCACTACGTCTCACTAGGTGGGCCTCCTTTCAGTCTCTCTGACTTGCTGCAGATGACTGAGGATTTATTTTCACTGCCTGCAGTTACATGCAAAGGTTACCCACAGTAACCTGAGAGAGGTGCCAGATTTGGTAAAGTAAAAATCAAAAAAAAAATGGACAAATGGGCATAAATGGCAAAGAATTGAATTACTGGATACATGAATAAATTCAATATTTTGTGGAAAAGTTAACATAGCTTTTTGTCATGACTTTCAAAGCCACTGCTACTCTAAGCTCCTTGCCAAGAGTTCTTTGAAGAAAACAACAAGCATTTGGATAAGGGAGTTCGAGCTGATACAGTCTATTTGTATTTCCAGAAGATATCTGACAAGGTCCCTCATCAAAGACTTTTAGAGAAACTGTGCTGTCATGGGACACAAGGGAACGTTCTCGCAAAGATAAAGAGGTGGTTGAAAGATAGGGGACAAAAGCAGGGCAGTTTTCACACTGGCAGGATGTCACCAGGGATCCCCACGGGCAGCCAAGCTAAGCATGTCCAGAACGGAGCGAGTGAAGGGCATGAACAGTGAGTTGACAAAGTTTTCTCAGGATAACAAGTTTTTCAAGGTAAAACAGTTTCTTTACTGAAAAGTTGAAAGCCAACTACGAAGAGATGCAGGACACTCATAATACTGAAAGGCAAATGAATTTCAATACTTATAAAGGAATTAATGTAGGAAAATCTAAGTTTTACGTACACAGAAAGAGGTTCTGAACTGCTTATCACCAAGAAAGCGATCTTTAGGTTATGAAAACTTGTTGTGGCAGTCCAGGGTTTAGTCACATCCCAAAAGAGCATAGGAGAAACTGAAAATTAGCAGAGAATGTGCCAAACCATCTCAAAAGTACAACTTCCACACAAGGAACTGCTAAACAGAATAAGGCTCACGTGAGCCTGGAAAAGGGGTATGACAGAAGTCTGACACTGTAAGTATCACAGGGTGCTAACAGAGCAAGGTAACAGCTGTCTCCCTTCCATGGAAGCACAAAGGCCGGCAAGAACAAAAAAAGACGAGTTTGTAAGGAGCAGGAGGAGGTATTTCTGCACAGAACAGATATTTAAGCCACTGTGTGTACTGATACAGGAAACTGGGCAGCTAATTCTCCGTATGGGTTCAAAAATCAGTTACAGAAATTCATGGAAGAAAAAGCCAGAACTAATCACTAACACAAAGGAAAACACTGAGCCACAAGCATCTGGGAGAACGTTCTAGGAAGTGTTTGCCTTATTTCTGCCTCTTCCTCTGGGATCAAGCTTTGGTTGCTACACGCTACCCACCTTTCAGCCTTTCTGTAAGTAATTCTGGCTCCAGTGGTGTATGTCTTACTGAGAACTTTTACACTAGAGAAGAATACACAGCTTCATGGCGGCATTTTCAGTTGTAGCCAGAATTAATCTATCTGACTGCAGCAGTGATGACAGCAAGGTCCGACTTCATCCCTATCCCTCTCCTTGTCCATCCATTCATCCTGGAATGAGCATCAGCTTCCCTCCTTGCTCACACCACTGGGGTTCTGTGTTTGTAAAAGAAGCCTGAATTCGGTGGTCATCGCTCCACCGAAAAATTATTTAGACAATTCAGTAGTTTTCGAGGCAATGTCATGTAGAGAAATTAGGCAGCTCGTCTCCTTAACTTTTGGAATTGTACTGCTCTGTGATGTTGAGATCAGAACATAAAATGAACACTTAGCAGTTTAATTCACCATAAAGAACGAACTTTATTCTCATGAAATGTTCTTATAGGAAATGTTGTTTCTTCTTCATTTAGCAAAAATAACAATACCCCAAGGGGAAAGTAGCGTTGTGAGAATATAAGCTTCAGACTTAAATAAATAATCCAAAGGAAAAATAGATCTTTAGGCTGATATTTGAATCCCACAGTGGAAAGACATTACTGTTAACAGTAATCTTAGGACAAAATTTGGATGATGGTTTTTAAGTGGTTTTTAAGACATCACATAAAAACAGACAATTGACATCCAGAGGGTGTCTGATTTGTCTTTACCCAGTTGTTCTTCCGTTTTCTTTCTGTCGTAATGCCTGTTTTCACTATTCAAAGGAAGTCTGATCAAGACAAAACAGGAATACAGAATCTTCTTCTACAAGACCACATTTGTCCTTGTCTCAGCTGTGATTTCTGGTTACAGATTTCCCTACATATTAATTGAGCAAGTAATAGTATCAGCATTATTCTATGGTTCATCTTAGAGTCAAATCTGTCTCTTGCATGAGTACATGGATACTAACAGAATCAACAGAAACGTGCGCATGTACTTGGAATCAGAATTTGATCTCAGTAGTAGTATGCTGAGATCTGGACCTTTCTGTTCAGTTCTAATGAAGAATATTTCAATAGTATTTTACTGGAATGTACCTGAAAATAAAGAGTTGCTTATTTTTTTTATTATTATTTTTTTAATTATCAGATGCCTGAAAATGCAGTGCATTTTTTTTTAATGTATCAGAGCATTGCATTATTTTTATTGCTAAACAAAAAAGTTATTCTCCATATTAAAGTATTTATTTTGAAAAGGCAAAAGCAGATCTTGTCTGCTTCCATTATGAGCAAATTAAGACTAATGGCAAATGCTTAGCTTCATATGCTTGTAGAAATGCGTTGTTCTTCTTTTATAACTGAGCCTTTTATTTTATAATAAACAAGCGCAGTCATTGGTATTCCAGCACTGCACAGTTGCTTATGTTCTTAACTTCCACAGCATTCTTCTTAATTTATGTGAAGCCTTCTGATAATCCTTGAAGGCCAAAATTAATTGCTGTCTGTTGTTCCAAACTCTTTTAGGGTCCAGACTCATAGCACTGTGATAAAGACTCCTTGCCCTTCTTCTTGACTGAAATATATCTATATTAGTCGGCAGGTTGACACTTAAGTAAATCATTCATATGCAAGGCTGAAAACGCTAATTGGAGAATAATTCTGAGGCTCTGCAATATATGTATTTCAGTGTGTTTGAAAATGTTTGAAAACAGATTTCTTTCAGAATTCATCCCCACCTGCAAAATGTTAGCTTAGAATAGCCCACTTCGACAGTTGTTGTGTGGATATGCATGTGGGGTTTTTAGTACAAGAGAAACATAATTCAACACGCTGCATCCCAAATAAATGCAATCCTAGATCTAGTAAACTGCTGGGGGGCAGGATGTTACCCTGTGGGTCTACTTGGTCTCTCTCTAAACTAAATACAGTTCTTTACAATTAAGCAGTTCAAAGCATCACGCCCAAACAGCATAAATCACGTTATTGTTGAATTTCTCCCTCAAAAAGGAATCCTCAAAGAACAGGGTAGCTCAGCAACAATGGGTTCTCTTTAAAAGACATTTCTTTGCATTCCAGTCTCTATAATACAAATAATCCCTTGGAAGTCATAAGCCTTTGGTGGAGAAGTCTATGTGCTTACATGCAGGGGAGCATCAGTCATGCAAAGATGAATTCTAAAACAACCAACAGAACGCGGGACTTAATACTCTAATTCTGCCATAGTCAGAACTTGCAGAATTCAGGGGTTAATGGCATGGGACAAGATGCATACCCTTAGCTTGTTCAGGGAAGGAAAACAAAACCCACCCAACCAAACCAAACTGAACTCAACCAAATCAGCCAATCAACCAAACAAACTAAAAAACAAAACAAACCAACCAAACAAACAAAAACATAAAACTGTAACATAACCATATGAGCTGAAGAAATACTAAGAGCAGTAGCTGAATGCTTTCTTCCCCCAAACCCTCAGCACTGTAGCGAATGTTCTGAACACAAGATTTGGAGTCATGAAGGAGAATTATAATTAACAACAACAAATATTTCTTTTTTTGATCCTTGTCAGATCCCATTTGTTGACAGTGGTACTCAGTGTATTACACAAACATGGTCTTTTTAACCAAGTTCAAATTTCTCCGGTGTCAACAGAAGCACTCTGTGTAGATCTCAACATAAACCAAACTGAAATATTTTTACTACACACCAACAGAAACAATGAAGGAGCTTTTATTCCTACTCAAGTTCACCAAGTTATTTTTTGCTGTGAGAATAAGATTTCATTGTCCTGTTTTGCAGGAGCTTAAATTTTTCTGTTTTCCAGCAAGCGAAATGCTTAGTCATCTGTCACGAGTGCATTTCATTTTTATTTTTATTTTTTTCCCTGAGCTTTGTTCTAAATGGCCATGCTGGTCACATTTCTTGTCCTTCACTAGAATAAAATTAGTTTGTGATCAGGAGAAAATATGCTCCCAAGGAAATTTTAGGATGCAAAGTTAATGGAGTGTCCCAAAAGCCTCCAAGTGTCCTCTACGGTATCCATCAAGCAAACCCCAAAGGTTTTGTGCAGTTTTGCTTCCAACATAACAAACAACTCCCCTGCCTTACACAATTCTGCTTTACAGTTCTAAAGCTTGTGCTGATTCTGGGTCCATTTTTCATCAGCTTCACATTGTCTTTCCAAAGTTCTTCAATCATTATTTTTACCTTCTGTGCTAGGCAACATGAATATTCATCTCCCTGCTCACAAAAAGGCTTGATATCTTTGAAGAAGCAGTCCTTTCCGACTGACAGTGACAGTTAATAGAACATTAAACTGGAAAAATGATCAGTTTGATCTTTGCCAACTTTGTTCTCTTATTTGCAAGAGTCAACTTGGACACGTCTTTCCATTGTACTCAACCTTATTTGTTCTCACTGCTACTACTGCTTGTTTTTTTTTTGTTTGTTTTTGGTGTTGTCTCCCAGTATCTCTGGCCTGTCTGTACATGGTGACAGGAAGTTGATTAGGTTGGTTGTCACTCATTAATTAACATCAGGTCTTGTTTTTGTCTTGAAATTTTCTGAGTTATTTGTCTTTACACCAAATATTGTTACAAAGAGCAGCCACCTTCTATTTTTTTTTTTTTTTTTTATTCTTTTCCCCTCTGTTTGCACTGCAGTAGCACAGTGGAAAATAGGTCTATGGCTGGGTTCCAAGATGCTATCATATTACAGGAAAACAACGTCAATAACTGTACAGACAGCTGGAATCCGCTCCCCATATATTGTGGTTTCATATTTGAGAGGCACAATGGTCTGATTTATTTAAATATTTTCTAAGACTTTATAGGGTTGGAATTTTCTGAAGCAATCAGTTTGGCTTAACTGCAATCCCATCAAACATTCCCATCAAATTTAACAGTGGTTATACCAGATATAAGACGGGAATTAACTGCTGAAAACATTATGCACTGAAGTTATAGAGGAGTGAATTTCCCCAGTACTCAAAATGATCACAATTTCATTCTTTTCAAGATGAGAATACGATGATCTATTCTTTTTGTACAGAGGAAAAAAAAAAAAAAAAAAGAAAAAAACGCCTTACCAGCATATATCTCAGTCCTGTTTCTTATATCTAAATCTACGAATTCATTGAGTAACACTGTAGAAATGGATGTCCTACTTCTTCATTATTACTAAATCTTGCAAATTTTTTTCTTTCTACGAATGCATATAATACACATTAGATGGCTTAATTTAACCAATAGTAAAAAGGAAATTACACAGGATATAGAACTATGCTAAAATGTAGGTAACAGCACTGAACAGTGTATATAGTCACTAACTATCATTTATAAAAGATGCTGAATGTCTAGCCAGTTCATTTTTTCAGTTCCAGGATGCTAAAGAGTGCACTGTCCAAAAAGAAGCTCGAAGCCATAATTCTTCATGATGATTCCAGTAACATACTTGTATAAAACATAGCTACATGGTAAGCATGCTTATTCCTTCCCCATAATATTAGACTCCAAAGAAGGAGAGTCCTCCATCACAAGTTGAAGAATATACAATTGATTTAAATTAGATTATTCATTGCTATAAAGTTCATTATCGGGTGAAGATATTTATCAGGCCAGAGTGAAAATGCAGATTTGTGGAACCTAGTGGGTCATTGATTAGGAAATCATTAACTTCAGCATTGAAAAGACTTCATCCGCTGACTGTCTCTATCTGCTTCCCAATGCTAGTTGGTTTTCAATGGCACAGTGATCAGTTTTCAGATGAAAAACACTCTTTTCCTCAGAACAAAGAAGTTAAATTGCTAAGTTCTGATTTTGCCTCATATATGCACAGAGACTCATTATTAGGAAAACTAAAATGAAACCTTCCTGAGTGCCCTCTTGCAATGGGTGCTGGTCCATTTAACATTTACCAGGAAACTTGAGTGAACTGGGAAAATAACAAAAACAAACACCAACAAACAAATAAATAATAATAATAAAACACACACACACAAACATCTGGAAATGCTCACCTGCAGCTATTTTAACTTTGTCTTGATGCAGGAAAAACTTTTCAAACAAGCTATGAAGTTTCCTTAGAAAGTCCATAAACTTTATCGGGTACTTCAAATTTACTTCCACTGAAATAAATTCAGTCCAGTGAGCACTGTAATAACTTGTTTTCTCCTTACAATTAGCCAAGAAACACTTAGCGATAAAATTTCCTTACACAAACTGACTTCAGGTTTCACTTATCTTGAAAAGTAATGAAAGTTACCAAAACCCTGAAGAATTTCATAAGAATTCTTTTGCTACAATCACAAAGATTTCCCACTCAGAATTTAAAAAATATATATATTAAAGAAGCCATTATCTAAAGTACTGATTTGATTTTTCAAGGGTCTTAATAAGATTATTACAGAAAAGTCAACGCAGTAAAAGGATGATCAAATAGAAAAATGATTAATTTCCACAGACATTAATACTCAGTGTGTACTTATAGGAAAGAAGATAAATCCAAAAGTATGCTTACAGTAGGATGGTATCTTAAGACTAGCTTTGTTGCTTTACAAGGAGAAGAAGAGGCAATAAGAGGGGCCAGAAGACAACAGATACTAGTTTGGTGCATCTTAAAAGACTACACAAGTGGCTTTTAAGGTATGGAGCACTGCTTTGAAATTCCAGGCAAGATGTCTGCACTTTGTCTCCCATGTCAACTGCCCGTTTCCCTGTGAAATCTAAATACAGACCACATCATTGAAATAAATTTGACTCTAAAGAGGCTCAGGAAAAATGTACTTATTAAGTTTTAAATGTGGTGCTGAAGCTGGAAGTATGCAGGACAGAGAGGTAGTCCTAAAACAAAGTACACTTTTTTTTTTTTTTTTTTTTTTTTTTTTTTCAGAAAAAGCATTGCATAAATTTTCCCCTGATATTTTATGTCATTCTATTTATTGATCGCATACCCAGTCTCATGAGCAAGCACAAAATTTTAATCAACATACTGGACTCCATCCTGCCACCACAGACTTCAATGGAAATTGGATCAATCCCATTATCTACCATATGACTGCACAAGGCTTCCATGGGGAGAACCTCATTTCTAGCTCCTGCCCACAGGGCCCCTGAGGCTACATTTAAAGCAGTGAGCAATGTGAATACCAACAAGCCTAAAATAGCATTAAATGTGTTTAAATAGGCCAAGATAATTTGGACAGCTACAAAAGCATAATTTGCACTGAAAGCCCACCAATATTTCCCACACATTTGTTACAGGAAATGAGCTATAAAACCCACATGTGTTAAAAATATATTACATATTCTGAGAGTGAAATGCTGGCCAGGAGGAAGTCAATGACAGAAAAAAAAATCTACTGACTTATTCAGGATGAATTTCAGACCTCATTCATCCCAATGGTACAGACAGCACAAGCTAAAGAACGTCATGTTCAGGAAAGAGAGATTCTACCTGCCCTGTTTTATCACACTGCCATGACTGGCATTGCTAAGCAGAGCAATAAATGTACTGCTCTACCTATAAGACTAGGCTAGATCCCTAGCTGGTGTAAACTGGAACAATGTCCTCTCTAGCTTAGCTTTCGAGAGGATTTTGGATCATAAAAAGCCATGGTGGTGAGATGGGCTCAACCCACCAACAATGTGGTTGGTTTCCACCCAAAACATATTGCTCCAACACCGGCCGAGGAAAACTGTCCAGAATGTGTGGGCCGGTAACACCGCCGGTTCCAGCTGAGGCTCTCAGGCAAGCCCTGATCCTCAGCAAGGGGACTCCAAAAACTGATTTATGCTGAACCCAGGAAAATGCCCATGGGCAGCTAAGCTGAGGTGGAGGAGAGCAAGACCAGCTGCCGGCAGCAGACAGCTGGGTACCCCTGCAGCTTGGTCTCCCTCAAACCCAAACATCTGGGGAGCAAAGTGCTGCCTGCAGAAAGGCTTGGAACCAGAAGCAGGGGAAATCATAGAATCATGGAATATCCTGAGTTGGAAGGGACCCACAAGGATCATTGAGTCCAACTCCTGGCACCACACAGGTCTATCCAAAAATTCAGACCATACAACTAGGAACACATGCTGTGACTACACCCCTGGGGAGCCTGTTCCAGTGTGTGACCACCTCTCATTGAAGAACCTTTTCCTGATATCCACCCTGAATCTCCCCTGTCGCAGCTTGACTCAGTTCCTTTGGTCCTGTCACTGGTCACTAAAGAGAACAGATCAGCGCCTGCCCCTCCACTCCCTCACGAGGAAGCTGCAGGCTGCGATGAGGTCTCCCCTCAGCCTCCTCTTCTCCAGGCTGCACAGACCTCAGCTGCTGCTTGTACGTCTTCCCCTCTAGGCCCTTCACCACCTTTGTAGTCGTCCTCTGGACACTCTCCAATACTTTCATATCCTTTTTTTTTTTTTTTGTACTGTGGTGCCCCAGTAGGGTGAAATACAGTATTTGATCCCCAGTTTGTTCACTAACTAGAGGAATACACACAAGAAACACCTCAAGAAATGTAGAAAAAAAAAGGCAGATCACAGATTGGCAAGAATTTGCCTGAGAAAGTATGATTGATCATTTTTTTTAAAAGTGGAAAGATGCTACAAACAAAACCAATTTTTAATATTCCAGGTGGCTTTCTAAAGAGTTATGGACAGTGCCAAAAGGATGTTCTAGAAGTCTGAGAATCACTGTGAAGATTAAACCCTTTTGAAAATTAAGCACTTTTAATAACCTAATTTCTTGTTCCAGTTGCCCGCAAGGCTATGGATTCAAAAGAATCACAGATTTTAAATTCTGGGCCTATGTGAAACACACGCAGGCTCCACTCACCTTGGAGCACCAGGGAGCCTTTGTCTGGGCAGCCGCAGCGGGGCACTGGGCCGTCTGCTGCTGCCGCCACCTCTGCATGGGGATGGGGACGGGCATGGGGACAGGGACAGGACTGGGGCTGCAGATGGGGACAGAGACAGGCAGCCACAGCAGCTCTTCCACCACACTGCCCCGATGGCACCTGTGGGCCGTGGAAGGAGGCTGCCACTGCGGGCACAGCGACCCGCGTGACAGGAAGGAGGCCGGGCACAGCAGTACTGCTCGTTACTGCAGGTAACGGCTAGAATTAACTGAAGCATTTTTGCAATACTCTTCAAAAACCTCATTCAATCTACCAGTCCCTAGAAATTAATGGTATGAACTCGCATTAAATCAGTCTGTCATTAGCCTGGCTTTCTTTATGGCAACTCATTAGGAGGAATTTCCTGCAAGCAAGAAGCCAGGGAACATCTCGACACGAGCCCCAACACATTGTGATAGGTAGGCACGCTCTCCTCAGAGCCTGCTGGGGTCCTGCAGCAGGCGACAGCCATGCACCCAGCTGCAACCCGGACTTGCTCCACTTCACTTCATTCCCCCGGTGCCTCTGAACAGCATGACAGCGCCTTGCGTATGCTGCTCCTCCTGACCTGTTGTGCAGCTTTCACAGGGTCAAGGGAACACCTGAAGCAGGAGTCCTCCCGTGATGTAGGTGAGGAAAAACGGGCTGGTGACACAGTGACATTTTTGTGGAGAACCCTGCAGTGTTCTGCCAACGTCAGGTCAGGCAATAATACAGAACACAACCGAGCTTAAACCGGCCTACATCCTACCTGCATGTGAGTGCCTATGTATGTGGGTGTGCAGATATGTCAGCAATTCTTTTTTCACCTGTTTGCACAACATTATAGAAAAAACATGATGTAGGTAAAATAATTAAGAGGAAACTCATTTGTAACATCCATATAGCAAGATTTGTGTTTTTTTTTTTTTCCTTTGCCTTCTATAAGGAGCACACAAAAGAATTTAACGGTTCCACTAGCCTTTGGTAACCAGTCTGTAACACAACTAAAATTGCCAGGATTTTCTCTTAATGCTTGTATTTTTATTATTTATTATACACAGTGAGACTTCACTTACCTTAATGTCTTATCTGAAAAAACACATTTGTTTGAAATGAGGTCATGTCCCTTGACATATATTAAGCGATGTGAAAAGCCCACATTTATTCAAATGCCCATTTATCCATGTTAATACCATCTGAATAAAAGGGTTTCACGATACGCCAGACTTTTTTTTTTGATCAAAACTCAAAGTTAATTAAACCAAGCCCTACAATATTTATTACTTTTTTTTTTGTAGCTCAGTGTGGTTTAGAAAAGGTGATGTTAATATTGACATTAATTAACGTCAATCTTAATGTACTATTACATTAATAGGCTGGCATATCTTTCAGCCTAAGGCAATGCACTGTGCTGCTAAAGCTATTTATAACAAAAGTATTTTAAACAGCTTTGCCCCCCACCAAAAAAAAAATAGCAATTTATACTAAATGTTGTTGCAGAATCAGATTCATCACCCTGGGGATTAAGAAAAAAACGAAAGACCAATTTAATGACGGGATTTAGTTCATTATTTATCTTCTAGCATGTAAATTATAGATTGTCATGAATTTTTCATCCTTTTGGTGCCCACTACCTAATTCATTCGAAAAACATAAGTCTGTGTTACAAAGAGCGAGCTCCCTGGCTCTGTGTATGAGAAACATCTCCTCTGCCTTTTGACAGACGATAATCTGTCAAAATGAAAAATTAATGGAGGCTCCCTTAATTCATCATCTTCTGCCTCTCTTCTATTAATGGCTTTTTTTTCCTCCCCCCCCCCCCTTTTTTTTTTTTTAACTTCTATAACTCTGCTCACACTAAACAGAGCTGGTGGGAGGGGGATGAAGATAAACAGGTCAGATGACTGCTTGAGCTTACGCAGTGCACTGTAATTCAGCTGATAGATGGATGACGTGTTATTTATTAAATGCATTCAGGAATCCTGTGGTTTCCAACATATTCTGCAAGCGTGCTGAGATAAAGCTCATGCCACATGTCTTACAACTCTCAGCTTGGCCACAAAGAAAATTACTTTTTCTAAATGATCATGAAGTTGCATGAACTAAGGGTGTTTTGCTACATACTACTCAAAGCATCCGTGTAGCACTCAACAGAAAGAATAACTACCAGTTTGATGCTAAAACATATCTAAAAACAAAACAATCCCTCCCTCAAGTTTACCTTACTTAAAATACTATATATTGAAAAGAAAAAAAAACCACACTGAAGTCTTACAGCACCAGGAAAACCACCACATTTAAACAGTGAAAAAATATGCTATTTTACATACACTTCATAATTTTCGTAATCACTGAAATCTAAAAATGAAAAGCTGAACCAAAGTTTCTTTTCACAACTCATCTACTTTTACATGTCTGATGCATTACTGTGACAAGATAAAGCCCAGGAAAACCGTGCCTCTCCACAACCCAGGGATTCTGACAGCTGCACAACGTGATTGTTAAGGACAGAGGTACCTGATGGAAATGGATCAGCCTCCCGGTCAAATGCATATTTGCTAGAAATGGCAGAGGGGATGGGGACTGTGACAACAAAAAAGCATTTCCTTTAGCAAGGTGCATGGAGCTCATCTATGGCACAGCATCTACACTTACTTTGAAAGAATCATTTTCTGCTATGGAAATACCTACTCAAACATCCATTTTTAACACTACAGTAAGATTGTGGGCTAACTCCAGAGCTATTTTGCAGAAAAAATGTAGCCTTGACTCTGTGTCAAGCTGAGTGGTACTCTGATTTAACTTCTGAACTAGTAACCCCCAAAGTCCAGACGGGATTAACAGCCTATTACATATTCATTTTAACCTGCAGCCAAACAGAACTATTTTCATTGAGAACTTGCTGTCCCTCGCAGAGCAGCATACATATTCCTACCAAATTCATTTATCACAGTAGCTAGAATACGATTATGACACTTGAGCCTGGCCAATGTCTCACTGATGTTAGTAGAAAGATACCTACTGAATTCATGAGTAAGCCTTGACACAGATTTTGCAATTAGCTCAAACAACAGAGTGTTTCATTTACTTAGAGCCAGCTTGAAAGCACTGAGTCTTGGCCTGGGATGTCAGAGGCCAAACTGACAGCCTCTGTTACTGAACCATGTTTATGGTAGTTGCAGCCTGCATGCCTTAGGGACTAAATAACAGAAAACTGAATATCTCATTCCTCTGTGATGTGAAGAGTAAAAATGACACCATCTATCAAATTTTAAACATTATTCTTTTCTCTGTTAAATGGCTTCATTAAATATATTAATTTTGGAGACCATCTGTATAAAACAATAGAAACACTGCCCCTCAAATAAAATCATAGTAAGTTGACAATTCTGAAAAATATCTTGACTACCCTTAATGGAAATCGTAGTGATTTATCATTACTGAAGACTTTTGCAAGTGATCTGACTGGCTCAGCACATTCAAAAGTGGCTATAAAGCCAGACGGCTTCCCAAGAGTTGCTTGTTGGTGGATCTGGGACAGGAAATCTCCAGGACCCAAACTTGCCAGCATCTGAAAAATGGTCTGTAGCTTCCATGCAATGAGCTGGTCACCTCTTACTTCTCACTTAATGTGTTCACATTATAAAACTCAACACTTAAAAACCACCAGTATCACTTTTCTTTGCCAGTCTCAAAATCCACCAAGCAGCTATTAAACCTGGAATACAGTAACGTGCTAAAGAGACCGCTCACTGAGGGGCAAGGAGATGGAATCTTTATTGCTGCGCTCCATGCCATACCTGGCCTGGAAACCAAACACCCTTCTCCAAAACAGCTTACATGCTGTTCATCTGCACTGATTATTATTTCTTAATAAAGCTTTACCATACAGATTGCACCCATGCAGAACAGCTACTTGCCTTTAAAAGCTCGATGATAGAGAATAATCCAAGGGGGATCAACAGATTCGCTTTCCTATCTGCCACAGGTCATAAAAGGAGCCCCCAACACCTTCTCTCTTGATCAAGTATTAAATCCTTCAGATACCTAAAAATTATTATGCTGATATGGCTGTTAAGGTCAAGGTTTAAAGTATAATGTAGATCTTAGAAGAAATTCTAGTGATTGATGTAACACATCAGACACTTACCTTGAAAAAGGTATTATTCAGCTGCCTCCACTAGAAGATTAAAAGTGGGGGAAAAAGAAGTTGCAAAACTGGTTAAATGACGGGTGGTTGTTCTCAGTGGTCAATGTTGCAATGAAATTACTGTAAAAAATAGCTACTGATATTGAAACTTGCCTGCAACATCTCCTGATCTCTCTAATACATGTCCTCCAGGCAGCAGCTCTCTCCTCACCTCAGTAACCTTGTTACACCAGCTGGTTTCAAATATTAGCAATTTTCAAAATCGTGTCTGAAAGATGCCTCTGTACATTCTACACGTGACGTTTCTGAAACTTTTTTGACAAAGAAATAGGCTCTCTTTGCATTTACTTAGAGCCCAAGAAACTTTCACACAAATTCCTTTTTTTTTTTTTTTTTCTCCTGAAACTGTATCTCATTATTGTTAATGGCTGCAAGGGCTTTGTGGCCACCAAAGAGAACAATAACATTGAAAAATTGGCAGAATTTTGAAGATGCATAGCTACAGAAACTTGGAATGAGCCATGCTTCATCACGATGTTAGTTCCCTACCAGCAACAGTCTGAGATTTTTCCATAGCCAGTGTTTAGGGATTTATACCAATCTCTATCAAAGCTCTGCAGCTTTATGCTCTGTTTTACATATGATAAAAACCTGTATGTTATGTAACCACCTTCATAGTCAAGCCTGTCACAGAACAACAATGTTAAATAAAATACAGCCTGAAAATGCAAGTGCATTATCAGAATTCTAGACACAGGTCAAAACATGATTGCTTCCATTGCAGGGCAGAGAGGAGCTCACAGGGAGAGGCCACGGTACCTCTGTGTGACGCAGCCGCGGTGCAGCCCTGCACTCAGGACAACATCAGGAGAACCTGGTCACCCCCTTCAGCAGCTGCCTCTGCCAAGCTCACTCCCTCAGAAGATGGGAGGATGACAGAAATGCCTGCTTTTTGTTGGAATGTGTATGCCTCGGCACAAACAACTGAAACACAAAAGCACAGCAGAAAGAAAGAAAGTAGGAAACAAAAAATATTCTACTGATGCAACCAGAAAAGTTCAGGTTTGGTTGCACATACAAACAACTGAGGCACAAAGGAACAGAAAATCAGGAGACCACGTGCTTTTCAGCAGAAAATCCAGCTTTTTTTTCAGATAGTAACTGATCCTTTTAACAGTGAGTTTGAAATTAAGAGTGACCAACTGGGGAAGAGCAAGAGCTTTGCGATCCATAGGCGGCCTGATGCAGGGCTCTGTCGGTTCAGGTTTTTGCTGTTCTAACTCTGCAACATGGCCGGACAAAAGTTGTTTCATGTTCATAATTAGGGATCTTTACACCACTTTTGTCACAGTATGATGTAAATGAAGCTCTTGCAGCCCCCTACACTTGGTTACAACATTTGTTCATACCCTCATGTGTCCCACGGGAGGTATACTAGATTCACAGTCACCTGAGGGAGAGCAGGACTGGGCCTTCTCCAGAGTCAGTACATGACCATGCTGTGCCCACAAGGATGCGTTTACGACTGAGATGAGCTTCATTAAAAGAAAAACTCACAGAACTAAAAATATGAGGCACCTGATTTTGAAATAAATTACCTTCATGAAATTACAGTCTTTTCTTCACACTGCAATATTCACGGGAAATTAATGAGGTTGTCAGATGAATTCTATGAAGATTTATGTGCTGATTAGGTGACGTCTTAAAACAAAATAAAATAATAAAGAACCTCTTCCATTAAAAAAGCAGCATACTTAATTTGAATTCAATCTTTTATCAGATTACTCTGTTTAGTGGCAAATAGTTCCTTTGTTTAAAAACCCTTCACAAAGGCAAAGCCTCAGGAAAACATTTTGTAAAAGTATTCTGAAAGTCAAAGTCATTTTGACAGAAATCAAACCAGAAATAATTTCTCCCCGAAGGAATCCTGCTTTATTTTAATGATGTCTGGATTGTTTCCATTTAAATAGTGTAATGGGAATTTTTTTAAAAATTTTGATTCAAACTGTCCGTTTTAACAATGATTTTTCTTGTAAGCTTAGGCAGTCATTTGTCATATACATTTTGTTCAAGTGGAGGAAACAAATATTAAAGGAAAACAATTTGACTAAAAACATCTTCCCTTCATTAAGGAGCTTTATGTTCTAATGTCTGAAAGTGAAAGTCTGCTTTAATGGCTGCTGGGAGCTGGGGATCTCTCTGTCAGACACTTACTGAGGCATTCTTCCTGGGTAATAGAGGCTATTTATGGGGCTTTTCATGACCTTTCTTCGTGGTACTACCAACAGAGGAATACTGTAGTCATCTCTTTTGCATCCACATATCTGCTTGCTCACGGATTATTGTCTCTATTGTTTTCTTCATTTTGAAGAAAAATGTTGCATGTAATTAAAACAAGATAACGGCACAGTACTGTGTGTTCTATCACACATCTAACCAGTCCCTGCAGTCATTACACATACTAACGTACATTACACCGCAGAGACAAATATATTGAAATAAACCCCTCGTTCTATCATACAGAGTGTTAAAAATTTGTCCCACATTCTCAAAGATACTTCTTCAGTAAGAGAAGTTCTTTTTGCTTTTTAACTGCACAAGACAGACTTTCTTTTAAAAGAAAAAAGCACACTCTCTAATTGTTTACCCAAATCCCAGTCTTTCCAAGTTAAATTGAAAGCCTATTTACTTAAACTAATCCACTTAATTTCGCATTGAGAATCACATAGACTTGCTTTGATGCAGAACTCAGTTCCAGAAAACTCCTCATGCATCTCTCTGCTCATGATTCTGAAAGCACTTCCCACCTTAAGCGGCCACTTTGGGTGAGACAGAGGAACAGCAGACAAATTGCTCATTTCAGGAATTTCTAACTACCAGCAGCAGCAGACCTCCAAAGGGCCACATCCTTTAGCTATACAGACGTTTGCTGTAGCACCAGCTAGCAGGCTCCCAAAGACACTCAAATTCCTGCATGTAAAACCAGCAGCAGTCAGAATTCTCATCAAAATTTCCTTTCAAAGAAGTATTTGTGCAGTAATTTCCAAAGTAACTTTGTTTCTGCAAGTTTAAGAAGAAAATGGATACAGCATATCCCATGCCATGTACATTGGCATCATACTTTAAGTAGAAAAGCTTATACGCTACTGTTCTGTCAGAATTACTGCTAATAATGTCTTTGCATCTAATAACAATAAGTTTGCACCCAAGTAATGAGTATGTCAGCTGGGCCAGTTGCCTAGAGCTATGTAATTCCATGCTACAGAGCTACAAATGAGTCAGAAGTTTGCTAGGCAGCAGCAAGAAGCAGCTTGACTTGGAGGCGGTATTTTTGCCTTATAGTGCAACCAAACGTTGAAAAACAAGGTTCTGAAGTGACACTGGTCAGTACTAACTCCATGAAAGCAAAAAATGGTTCGCTAAGCTATCACAGAGTTGAGCAGCACTGGGGATAATTGCTGCAATGTCCTACTGCCCAAGTTTCCCCTACGGTTCCAATTTGATACAAACGTTGAGAGCTATATTAGATTCTGAAAAATAAATAATTCAGAAGGTTATTAAGGTTGTACAATCCAGCATGCATAAGTTTGGAGACAGTAGGCAACTGGTTCCTTTTCAAATCTGAGTGCAGATGTTTCTGTGTATATCTGCAACGAGAAAATAAGTCTTAAATTTCATGAAACAAATTATCATGAAATTCTATCAGGCGAGAAAAACTCCTTGAGCTGGCGTCTCAGAGATGTGGGTATACAGCACAGGCTTCTACCACTGGCTGTGATGAGACGTCTGGCAACAATAAGCAGACTGTTATCATCACAGGGGATCAAGTGCTTAAAGCAGGGAGGGTTTCACTGTCTCCCTGTTCTCTGGTTCAGTGCTTAACACCATAATTGTCTCTGCATTTGCTTCCTCCAGCTGCCAGGGTAAGTTCTGCACTGTCCCTGTAGTCTGGTGATGCCGCATGCTCAGCACAGACAATTTCTGGACTGAATCCAGACAGCTTTTTTTTTTTTAAGTCAGCATTAGAGTAACCAGATGAGCATGGTTGGGCTTGACACCGTTGCCTGTCTCCTGCACTGTCCTCACCAGACCCCTCAGCAAATGACTGCTAGCAGACACTGCCACTGCGGCTGTCCTTGCCAACTGGTCGCAGTGCTGGTCAGCCAGGTCAAAGCTGTAACAGCCAAATATAAACAGGTTGGATATCTCTGAAGCTATTTAATGCTTTTATAACAAATATGTGTCTCAGATGTTGATCTGTACGCTATAGGGCACGCCTCTCAGCTTCAGGCACGGAGCAAAGCCCAGTGGTCGCACGCAGCCGGATGACCGGCAGTACAGTCTCACCCCCGGGACGCGCCGAACGACCTGGAAGCAGCACCGGCTTATCTGCTATGTTGAAATAAAGAAAGAACAATTCTAACCCTGTGGGTAGCTACTCGACAGTCAGAAAGCATACGGGGATTACGACAATTTTCTTTGGATGTTCCTGCAGATTAAGCAGGTCTGAGAGAAGGCCAAGACCTTGCACAGTCCCTCCAAGGCCCGTGGCAGAAGGTACCTGGAGCACTCAGTGACTCCACTCCAGCATGCAGCAGCTGAGAGGCTTTTCAGGAACCTGCCTTGGATTTTCAAGTAGCTGGAGGAGGCAGACCTCTGATGTTAAAGCAAATCTCTCTGCCAATTTTTAAACAAAGAGCAAACCAACCTTTTTAATGAAATCATTTTAGTATTTTGTTTATCAGGAGGAAAAGCTAATCTGCTCCTTTCCTCTGTACTCTTGTACAGATTTCTGTACTCTGGCATGCAGCTGATCTATTTTTCCTAAAAGTTCCTTAAAACATTTAGCCTGAAGCAAATATTTGCATAAAAAGTTTTAGTTTGAATAATTAAAACCTGGCAAGTGAAAATGCCAAATGCTGGACTACCTTAACAATAAGCAGCGCTACCAACTCCATCTGCACCAGACACTTGCATAACATTTTATGAAACCCTTCAGGACACAAAAAGCTTACACTTTCTCTTCTGACATGCTAATAATTTTGTATATGAGAGCACTACAGATCTTCTAAGTCAAAGACGTTACTGATGCAAACAAGGAACAGAAAAGATCATAGCTCTGCTTCTCAAACATCATAATATACTCGCACAAAAGCTGTGCGCAAAATGCCTCTGAGAAAAGAAGTGCAGTCTATTTTTTAAAGAACAATTTACAAAATACAGAGGCATTTTTTTTAGAACAATTTCACGAAAAAACAAGTTCGAATGAAAAGACTCTAAGCTTTTTTATTTGAGCACTTATTCTATTAGGTGTACATGTGACTTGATTTCTAAGTGAACAATCAGATGCTCTGAGATACATCAGAACGGTATAGCGTATGGAGATAGCTCAATGCATCAGTGCAAAATACTATAGATTGCCTCAGTTTATTAATTAATGGACTCTAAGCCACCGACTAATCTTGTATTGAGACACTCAGTAGCAACTTATTTACAGGCAACATATAAATGTGTTCTTTCTGCTGTCTGTTGCCAACAATTTGGTGAATGGAAGGAGTCAAAACAAACAAAAAAGAAACAACAAACAAAAGAAGAATCTGCAGAGAAAGAAAAAGGGATAGGACTTATAACCCAGCCCCCTCCCCAGAATTACAGGTTATCTTTAAAGATAGGTTAGACAAATATCTTTTGTGAAAAGCTTAAATGTCTTGCTGATCCTGCGTTAGGACAGGGGAGGATTAGCAGACCCCCTTGAGGTTGCCTTTCATCAGAACTGTCTATAATGCTGTGTTTGTGAAATGTTAGGGATTACCTGGGCAATAAGACTATCTCCTGTTAAAACAAGACCTTAAAGAGATGAATTAATGACTATGACTAATTGGATAATGCAGCAAAGAATGGGTCATGTTCTGTATCGAGGTCAAGTTCTGGTCCTGTTTGGACGGAGCGAGGTGACATAACACTGCATGACAGCGATCCGTACTGAAAAGTTTCAGCCAGCGTGGTGTTTGGTAACTTGATCCTTCAAAGGTCATCATATAACGTGATAAATGCCAGTAGTGAGGACAGGACCTAACTGCTGCCTTGCGCACAGAACACTGTTCTGAGATAAGCACGATGAATTCCTGCGCTTGTGAGTTAGAAATATCAGCAAGCTGTTTGATGTGCTGTGACAGTATGGGAGGTGACCTTTCCCCTCGCCCTCTCCTCTCATCATCTACTCATTGATGCAGCAGCATCCAACGGCAGACTGAAAAGGAAGCAGCATCTATACGGTTTAGTAGAGCTGCTCCGGGCAGCGCTCTGAGCAAGCCACGCAGGAAGTCCCCATGCCAGATGCCTTGCTGCTGCATCACTAATGCGCCAGGGGATGCCGCTGGCCAGCTGCAGCTAGAGCTCGTCTTCGCTGTCATCCTGCGCACCGGGATGTTGCATTGGGTTCAGGTGGGAAGGCTTTGGCAGCAAGGGGGCTGCAGGGATGGCCCCTGTGAGAGGAGCCCAGCAGCTGCCCCGTGCCAGAGCAGAGCCAGCTCCAGCCAGCTCCCAAGAGACCCACCGATGGCCAGAGCTAGGCCACGAGCGATGCTGGGTGGGCCTCTGGGAGAGCAGAGTGAAGAAAGTGGGAAAAAAAACTGCTGTGCTATGTTAACTGGGGGAGAGGGGTGAGGAAAGGTGAGAGAATCAGCCCTGCAGACACCCAGGGCAGTGCAGGAGGTGGGCAGGAGGTGCTCCAGGCAGGCTGTCCCCCTGCAGCCTGCAGAGGACCACGCTGGTGCAGATCTCCAGAGGGCTGCCTGTGCCAGACCCCCAGCCACAGCAGGCAGCTATGCCCTGAAGGAAGCTGCAGCCCGTGGAGAGGAGCCCACGCAGGAGCAGGGGGTCTGGGGGGAGCTGCCCCCGTGGGGGACCCGTGCTGGAGCAGTTTGCTCCTGGGGGATGGACCCCGTGGTACGGAGCCGTGTGGGAGCAGTGCTTGAAGAGCTGCTGCCTGTGGGCAGTCCCTGCAGGATCAGCTTGGGAAGGACGGCATCCCGTGGGAGGGACCCCACGTGGAGCAGGGGCAGAGAGCGACCACGAAGGAGCGGAGGAGACAAAGAGCTACAGACTGACTGCAGCCACTACTGCCCATTCCCCTGCGCTGCTTGGGGGGAGGAAGAAGAGGGTGGATGAGGGGGAACAAGGTGGTTTTGGTTTGCTTTTAGTTCGCGCTATCCCATGCTGTTATCAAATGGCAATAAATGAAATTAATCTTCCCAGCTGAGTCTGTTTCACCTGTGACTAACCGGTGAGGGACCTCTCTGTCCCTGACCTGACCGGTGAGGGACCTCTCTGTCCCTGAGCAGTTCAGGTTCAGCTCTGCTGGCACTGTTATTTCCTGGCGAGACTCAGACAACACCATGGCACTGAACTCGTCGCCTCATGGTCCCCTTCTAGCACGAAGCAGTCGCAGTGCAAAGATGATCATTAACATTTGACGGATTTAGCTTTAGAGCAAGGATCTGGATGGACTTTAGGGGATGATCACAATGTTCCTCTATCCCAAGGCAGGCTCTGCCGGCCCTATAAACACATAGGTAAGGACCCAAAGAAACCAAGCTTTGCCCTGCAATATTATTTCACCCGTTTTCAGAAAACCAGAGCCTCAATGGGCTTTTCAATTTCCTACAGTCACCTGGCTGCATTTAGCTTTTTACTGCCTTACTGAACTAATTTTCAATCAACCTAAAAATTAATTCCAAATGCAAGGCCCATAATTAAAAAGAAATAGAATTAATCCTTTGTGACAATCTGAGTCCAAAATTATGCTTCTAAATTATTTGGACAATCATTTAGAAGAAAAAAAAATCTCCCTCCCAAGCTTGATTATATCAGTGCTTTAAAGAAACATTTCTTCCTTGGGTCTCTGATTTCCCTGGTGGCAGTGATATAAACCCTGAACTTCTTAAATGTCATTTAATTTATATGATTTTTCTGTTTACCCTTTTAAAATGACAAGTTGTTGTGTAGTATTTATGTCTGTTTGAAAATTAGATAGCATGGGCAATCCAGTGCTGCAGTTGCATTTCTGCTAGCTTTAGCTTAGTAAGCACCTACCATAAAAAGAGAAATTAAAAGTATGTTCAGTCTTACTTTTCCTGTCTTTCCTTTTATTTCTGTGTCCACCAATTAAAAAAAAATAAATCACTCATTTAACTTTTTACATTTTGATTCTTAATAGTATAAGAAGCTTAAACTGATTATTACTCTGTCTTCAGTGAGCAAACGCAGAAGTTACTGACCTGCTTTTAACTCTCCATTGCTGACATGGGTTAATTAATTTCACTACAGCATGTGGTCCCCGGTGAACTCTCCTCATGTGGCATCACCTTGCGGTGGGCAGTGGCTTGCAAACATTATAATCTTTTCAGAAGACCTTGTGACAGTAATGAAATTAAATTGACCTGTGTTGCATCTGGTCTCTGAATTAAGATGGCAAGATTTCTAGGCATCCATTTTGACTGGAGATGCAGAGCCCAGCTCTTCAGATCATGCTGAATTTTAAGCACTCTCTTTTTCACATAACAATTTTACAGTCTTTCCAAAAGGCCACCCCATTAACAAGGGAAGAGAAGTTTATCATTCTAAACAGACACATGAGTTACCTCTGTGCTTAGAAACTGTGCTTATTTTATAACAGTGAAGAACTGAAACTCGTAATCTCAAAATTAACCTCTTTGGCAAAATATTTTTTAAAAATTATAGAGAATGCCCACATTCTAGTCAAGTCTGGAATATTCATACTTTCATCAGGAAGGGAATTTATCACAACAAAATGTAGAAGTATCTGGTTAACCTTCCCTAAGGAGATGAGGCTTGTGTCGTCATACTGTGTACTTCTAATAACTTTTGTGTCTAACAATAGTGACTTCAGCATTTTAACTAAAAGGGATGGTGGAGATTTCAGAGATGGACATTCTGAAAGGTTTGGAAAAGAAGGGACTAAAAAGACCCACAGAAACCTTTTTTTTTTTTTTTTTTTTTGGTAGGGAAAGGCTGTCTCTGAGCTCCAGCCCAGAATAGGATGCTGAAAGAGCCATGTAGATGAACATCACAGAACCCATAGCTTTCATAAGGAAGGCTCTTCATCAAACGGTATTTTTGCCACATCTACAGTAATAAATTAATGCCACTTCCTTAACTAGATGAGATTAGGTTCAGTTTTCACACCTCTGACTTTGACAGGCTGCACTTTCTAAAAATGAACCAAAATCAGACCTTCACAGATGTTGGAATAAATACGAGGTGCAAACTCAAGATCATGCACGAACTTCTTTCTTAGGTTGGTGCTGGTCGACTCTCAGGCTGAGAGGAAATCGGCTCTTCCCTGCCTCTTCCCACAGTGTTAGAGGCCAAAACCAACAGAAATTCCCCTCAGTGCCAATCTCTTAATTCTACTTGGTTACCTGCTATATTAATGAGATGATTTGCTCATTTGAACCCATTGATCTGTTATTTCAGTTTTAATTGCAACCTTGATTTGATCACTGTATTGCTCCTTTCTTAATTACCTCAGAGATACTACTTAAGATTGGCTCAGTTATATTCTGGTTTAATTTCATAGCTCCTTACTTATCCTATGTTTTTAATCCTTAAGTAGGACACCAGACTGCAATGAAGCTCAGGAACTTAAATAAAGGTAACTGCAAGTTACTTAGGATACTTTCAAGTGAGTACCCAACCCAACTCAGTCCCATTTTAATTCTGGAAAGCATCAGAAGCTGCTCTTAGCTAATTTTAGATAGGTGACCTAAAAGACCTGCCTGAACAACAGTATCTTTGGAAATGCACTTGCAAATTAGACTTCCACTTTGGGATTCAGAGAGGTACCCACACTTTGGGTGAAGACTTCTAAATTTCTTGAAAAGTAATCCCAAGATTATTCCCTAAAATAAAAATAATACAATATTTGAACTTCATTTGATATCATCTTTATTCATGCTGATTTGTTATAACCCCCTCACCTTACAGAAGATTAAAGCTTCTGCTGGAAGAAAAAGAAGATCAAGTTTGATAGGGGACATATGTTGAAAAAGGACCTTCAAGGTCACTTTTATTCTTGTAGACGTGTACGAAGAGCCCAGCCCCCTGGAAGGACCTAACAGGACTCATAATTAACTTTCATTGTCTCAAACCCCAGGGCAGAAAGAAATTGAACTAAGGGTAAGAAAAGAAAGGTCAGAGATAAAGCTTTGCATAAAATGTCACACGCTATGCAGGAATGGCATGCCTACCTATTTGCCAATTTTCTAAAAAGGTATAACTGCTCATTTTCCACCTGTTGAACGTAAGAGAAAGGACAAAAAGAATAGGGAAGAACATATCAATGGGAATAAAGGGCCTCTGAGACATCAGCATGTCATCCAGTATGCCTTTTCACATAAAATATCGTAAAAACAGTAGTTAGTATTAATGTGAAATCCTAGAAGTTTGAGACCTACCAGCCTTCCAAAAACACTAAGCTCTTTTGGGTAGGCCCTCAGAAGAAACTCTCACGAATTTTAAGGCAAGAGCTTCGGTATGATCCCTTATTCTTGCAGCCGCAGAAGGCCCAGGCGGCACACACCTCTCTTTGACTTGCCTTCTCTGAATAATTCAGTGCCCTAGTTTACCGGAAAACTGGAGAAACTGTACTGTCTGAAATAGCATTCTGATGTGAATGTCCTCCTATGGTAAAAAAAAAAAAAAAAAAAAAAGGTGTTAAACAGTTATCTTTAGTGAAACAAACAAATACTCTGTGACTTTGTCTCGGTGCTATCACCTGGCCTGCGGGGCATAAGGCCAGTATTCAATTACAAGAGAGGAGGGTAAGATCCAAGGTAGCAGCAGTTTACAACAGGCTTAACACAAGATTTTTAAGCCTTCCTCTATCAGTCCTGCTTTTGTTCGTTCCAAGATGTGCAGTATTGCAGGACGCAGAGCTCAACTCCCTTTGAGCGTGGCAGCACCTACACTTCACGCTGTCGTCCCTCAGTAGCACAGAACGTCTTGTTAATTAAGAGAGTTCGTGCTTCCATTAGACCATGGAGAGGTGCCTGCTTGCAGCGGGGCCAAGCCTGTCTGTCTGCGCTGGGGATGTTTGGGCTTGTCAACGAACACAAAGATTGCCAGCGTATTTTCTGTGTCAGGTCTGTTTCTTACTTTGTTTGTACCCTGGCTGGCATAATGGGGTCTCTAGGCACTGCATTACTAATAATAACTTCAAAGCACTTTTTTAAAGTTTAGGAGTTGAGCCTGAAAACAACTCTTAAACATGACACCTTTTAAAGATAACAGTCCGTGGACTATGTAATATTGACAATCACAGTACCTGGATAAGTAAACAAGTCTCTGCGGGTTTGATAGCCCAATAAATATCCATTATTGCTTGTTGCCAGGCTGTGTGCCTGAAGATGAAAATGAGGGAAGAACAGTTCTTAATGGCTGATAGCAAAAATAATTGAGTCTTATCTAAATCAAACTTTATTGGCCTGGATGAATTATTTTTGGCCTCCTGTAATCAAAGCTGAAATTTCACCTGTCAGGCACAGTATGGTAAAACTCATTAGAACCTCACCATGTGCTGTTATGAAATTGCTCCATATGGCAGTGCATGATTGTTTATTTACTAGGTTCAAATATAGACAGGTTTCAGAAAAAAAGTAAAATATTATTTTCAAATTCCTTTAAGGCAAAATGTATATGGTCAAGCTAAGGCACTTCTGCAATCATAAGATTTCATTTGCACAAAGAATTTTGCCTTGTGCAGCAGTGAAGCTATTGATCAGGCAATTGGCAATCCTCAAGTGTGAGCACTCATTAAGGCAAAGGTATATGAATCATTTTTTAATGACATCTCTTTGCTTTCAGCAACTTAGCATGTGTCCTGGTTTCAATGGATGCACTGTAATTTAGGCAAGCTGTCTACAGACTTCAGCCATTACTCTTACCATATGTTTTCTTCAAAAATTACCATGCACTGGGGCCTGCTAGCTGCATTCATGTAGCGAGGTGCAGTCTCTCTGCTGTATCAGCGTGTTAGCATTACTTGAAAAAGCAAGAGTAATGTGCTTATTATAAAGAGAAATTCCCAATTAGCAAGTTTAGTGCATGTGTGTTAACTTGGATTAAATACATTCCAATTATGGGCAGCTCATTATTAAAACTACAGCCAGCTGTTTGCCAGAAATGTGAAATCTGGTAAACAAGCCTCTCCCTGTTCCCTTGCAAAAGATCCCAGGTTGTTTATTCTTCCCATTGGTTCTCAAATACGAATACTGTAGTAAATTACTCTGCCATCCTCTCTGCATGTTTCAAAGCCGAGTGAGAGCCAGGGATAGCATGATGGGTTGGTTGAAAAACAAGGAAAAGCAGAATTCGGTGGCCAGCAGAGCGTGCAGGTTTACGTACAGTTTGGAACACAAGTTACTGGCAACTTCCTTTGCTAAGAACCCTAGCCCAGAAAATAAACGTCTACTGAAACAGAAAGATTTCATCGTAATATTTCTGTATGTTTTAACAGTTCAGAGTCAGGTGCCTCTGATGTGCACATCTCAGCTTTATAATGACAAATGATAGGATGCAAGGAAATGGCCACAAGTAGCTCCAGGGGAGGTTTCGATTGGATATGAGGAAGAAATTCTACACGAAAGGGTAGTTAGGCATAGGAACAGGCTGCCCAAGGATGTGGTGGAAACCCCATCCCTGGAGGTGTTTAAGAGACATGTAGATGTGGCACCTGTGGTCACGGCTTAATTGTGGACTTGGCAGGGTTAGGTGATGGTTGGACTTGATGATCTTAACGGTCTTTTCCAAGCTAAATGATTCTATGATAAGCTGTTATACTATTCAGTTGTCGCAGTTACTGAGGGCCTTTCAGAGTGGACGCAGATTACAGAAAAACGTGTTCATGTTTCTTAAACCTTAAATATTACATTACAACATTTAGTAAGTGGAAACAAAATCAAAGACTTAGAAGAAAGAGATAGATACTGTCTCGGGTGTATATGGCAAGGTCCTGGCACAGCTGCTCCATGTCAAGCCAGTTCCAGCCAGCTCCAAAAGGAATTCCAAAATTCCAGAACCTATTCACAACTGATGATACAACTGAGTTGGAAAAAACAAAAAATGTATCACTCTGTGTAGAAGGAGGATGGTGACTGCAGGGCTGTAAATACACACGTGCATGCAGTAGGCCAAGTACCAACTGAGGGCTTCAAAGAAAGAACGACTGTCAACTGCAGCAAACAGAAGTGCCCGTTCCATAGGGCACCTAAATCCAAACTACTTTTTCTAGCAAGAAAATTTATTTCTCAGACTTAGGCCTGCAAGAACAGCCCAGATGGTGCATAGTCCCAAGAAGCTGCTGCTTTTCTAATATTCGTACTCAGATATTCTTATTACACTTATTCGCTGACAAAACATAGCAAAAGTATCTGAAGTTAAACAGCCCAAAGGTGTCTTTGCCTACATAGTACATTCCGTTCAAGCAGTGGTTTAAACTACCTCACCAGCAGACAACAGCGCACCCAGGTAAGGCCAGCGGGACGTCAGCATAGCGCTTGGGTGACCTCAACCACCGCATCAGCCCAGACGTCCCAGCCGACAGGCAGGGAAATGCTCCTTCACTATTCACCCACCAAAGAAAGTGAAGAATGCATTCCCGTCTCCCACGCTTGGAATCCGTTCGTAATTCTTTGTGGCTCCCTTGTCTCTGCACTTAAACTGAGGGTAGTGTTTAGCATGTCAAGGAAAGGAATGGAAGGTAGATGGAGCTCTGCACTGAATTCCTCAGAGAAAGACAGTCCTGGGATGGCTTAGACTTTACCATGAACAGGAGATAAATCCAGCTGTTTGCAGTTGTGAGCTCTAAACTCAGTCTGAAAAAATATCACCATTTCAACCAATGCATAGGTTAAATAGCATGTGTGTATGATATGGATGCCCACTCTGTCTCCAATTGTAGTGACACCAGTTTCTTGAATAAAGTTACCACAGGAAACTAACATTGTTTCCCAGCCCAACAACAAACAAACAAACAAACAATCCACGTTAGTGATACCTGAAACAGAATATGTATCTGGAAGATATGTCCATGTCTTCTATCAATCCCTTTGTGTTATTAAGCAAAAACACTCAGCAAAGTCGAAAGAAAAAGGGTAATAAGGACCACGAGGAAATACCACTCATAAAATCATTGTACTTGAAAAAAAAAAAAAAAGAGAAAAATATCTGAACCAAATATCGGCCAAAGATAGGGTACTGGAAGGTTAGACAAGAGGTAATCTCACTGTAGGCAGTCACATACATTCACAGTGTCATTAGGAATTTCTGTTTAGTAGACAAAGAGTTTACTGGCTCAAGGGATATTGCTATAAAGGTTTTCAGCATTGTTTGTGCATAATCTACGTGTAACATTCAACTTGGGAATGAGATATGATGTAGAAAATTGCCTTTGCAGTCCTTGAAGCCAATAATTTAGCTCTGCAACCTTAATTTATAAGGGAAAAGGGATGGTAGTTGGAACATGAATTTGGATCACTGTCAGATTTAGGAATGAAAGTAATTAATGCTTCTGTGAAACTCCCTTGATAGTTATTTTTGGATTCAAAATCTTTAAAGAAAAGTTTTAATTTAGGGGCAGAAGCTCATTATACTCTCAAAAGAATCCTGCTGTACTAAATCATTCTGCTTTCAATTCATGGCCCCACATTCCCTCTTTACATACAGCTTCTTCACTGATAAAGCTGCAAATTATTTCCCACCTTAACTACTAAAACTTCTGATTTGCTCTTTATCTGAGTCGCTCCATATTCAGGCTGCTGGCCCTAGTATTCAAGACTCCTACCATGCAATGATCACAGAATCACAGAATCACAGAATTTCCAGGTTGGAAGAGACCTACAAGATCACCAAGTCCAACCTCTGACCTAACACTAACAAATCATCCCCTAAACCGTATCCCTAAGCTCTACACCTAAACGTCTTTTAAAGACTTCCAGGGATGGTGACTCCACCACTTCCCTGGGCAGCCTATTCCAGTGCCTAACCACCCTTTCTGTAAAGAAGTTCTTCCTAATATCCAACCTAAACCTCCCCTGGCACAACTTTAGCCCATTCCCCCTCGTCCTGTCACCAGGCATGTGGGAGAACAGACCAACCCCACCTCGCTACAGCCTCCTTTCAGGTACCTGTAGAGAGCGATAAGGTCGCTCCTGAGCCTCCTCTTCTTCAGGCTAAACAGTCCCAGCTCCCTCAGCCGCTCCTCCTAAGACGTTCTCCAGGCCCCTCATGAGCTTCATTGCCCTTCTCTGGACTCGCTCAAGCACCTCCATGTCCTTCTTCTAGTGAGGGGCCCAAAACTGAACACAGTACTCGAGGTGCGGCCTCACCAGAGCCGAGTACAAGGGGACGATCACCTCCCTAGCCCTGCTGGTCACACTGTTTCTTATACAGGCCAGGATGCTGTTGGCCTTCTTGACCGCCTGAGCACACTGCTGGCTCATATTCAGCCGACTGTCAACCAAAACTCCCAGGTCCTTCTCTGCCAGGCAGCTTTCTAACCACACATCTCCCAGCCTGTAGCACTGTTTGGGGTTGTTGTGCCCCAGGTGCAGGACCCGGCACTTGGCCTTGTTGAACCTTATACCGTTGGCCTCGGCCCATTGGTCCAGCCTATCCAGATCTTCCTGCAGAGCCTTCCTACCCTCGAGCAGATCGACACACGCACCTAACTTGGTGTCGTCTGCAAACTTACTGAGGGTGCACTCGATCCCCTCATCCAGATCATCGATGAAGATGTTAAAGAGGACCGGCCCCAGCACCGAGCCCTGGGGGACTCCACTAGTGACCGGCCTCCAACTGGATTTGACTCCATTCACTAAGACTCTCTGGGCCCGGCCATCCAGCCAGTTCTTAACCCAACGAAGCGTGATGGTGAAGTGTGGTGGAAATGATGGTGACCAAAGTCTTCCTTTCCACGCTGGATCATTTTCTGCCAGCTGCCACACCTCAAATCTTCAAATTTCCTTATAACTTCTCCCAAGCAAATCAGAATGATCCTGCCTTACAATGACCCCTGACTGCCTGGACCATTATTAACCATTCTTTCCCACTGTAGCACCTCCAGGACATCACAGAGGTGTTAAAAAATTGAGGTGATGAGATTATCTGAAATATTTAAATCTAAAATAAAGGACAATATGATTGTACACCTGGGGAAGGGATAGGACAGGACTTCAGTGATTTTCAAGCTGTATTTTTATTATTATTTACCTTTATTACATTTTAACCTGTTCATTAGCATCCTTTGTGAGCGAGTCCCAGCTGGTACCACCCAGGCTGAAGTTAATATTTAATCCTACCCCAGCTTCCTGAATCTTTCAGCTTTCGCAGCATTGTAAGATTCTTCATTTACAGCTATAGCTTCAGGAATCAGCATAATATCTGCTAAAGCCCATGGAAATGTTCCTGTTGGCTACAATGGGCACTGAAACAGGTACTTGGGAAACAAAATAGAGGAGTGAGGTTTTTAAAGATTTCATCTCCTTACTCATTTTCCCTTATAAGAAAATCACCTCTCATCTTCAGTTATTTACATTCTCCAACGTAAGTACTTTTGACGTAGGGCTGCAAACAAAACACAAAGGCTTTGGAGCTGGAAAGCAAGCCGCTGTGCTCTGCCACTTCTAGTGGTGTGGGGAGGTATTTTCAGGCTCTCGGTCAAACCTACAAGTGCTGTTCAAGGTTCACACAGGGATAACTAACTTTTGAAAGCTTCCAAAAGGCCACCACAAATGCTGCTGCCTTATCCATGTTTTGAAACCAAAGAACTACTTATGTGAGCAAAGCCAAGCACTGATCATGCCTCCACAGGGTTATGCACCAACGTTATAATCACACACATCAGCAGAATCATTGTCCTATTTTTGGGGCTATTTTACTAAGAATGATAAAAGGAAGACCGTATACGTACTTCAGCGTTAGCTTAGATTCTCATCAGCTACCACTGATGTCTCTTCTGAATTAGAAATGACAGTCAACATTTGCTAAAAAGGATGGCCACACCATTCTCACTGTTAGCCCCTGAAGAATGCACTACTTCCAGAAAAATCTTATCTTTAAGATTTGGGTTTTGATAAATTGTCCTCTTAGAGAAACGCCACTAAGCATTTCATTTCTCTCTTTTTTTTTTTTTTTGATGTGGAAAAGTAACATTTTTTTCCTGGTTTAATAGGCTGCTATAGCCTTTAACATGCCATGAAATTAAATGCCTCCACTGGGGATCCATAACTTATCATAACAATAGTATTTCTAGCACTTGTTGGAACTATGAGGAAAGTTAGTATAATAATGAGCGTAACATTTTAAAGGTCTACAGAATTGTCACTATACATTACCAAGTTCCCATAGTTAACCTGTGAATTAAAAGCATATGAAAGTGATAATAGCTGAATTTCTAAAGAAATGATTGACGCTTGGTGAAATTATCATTTTGCTGGAATTAACCTGTGATCTGCTGGGAAGCATAAAAAGAAAAGACTCGGAAGCACATTAATCTCATAAGTGACCCTGCCTTAAGCATGAGTTTGGGCTAGATGAGACTTTCCAAATTATCCTAGGATTCTATCTCTGCTGCTAATTTTTGCTAGGTACCTTCAATCGTAGCTACATTAAGTATGTAGCAAGAACAGATCACTTTCTTGTTGCTTGCATAACATTACAAAATTTCCAGTGCAAAATTAATAACGAATATGAACGCCAAATTTTGTCAGATGGTAATGGCCTTCTAGTAATGGGGACTGAGATGTGCACCCATTTCTTGGCTTGAGGGGATACACATGGTCTGAGTGAGAGAGGAGTTGAGCATTTACAGTTTTCAATGACATTTCTTTTGCAAGAGGGCAGTTCTTCAATCAAGCATCAGCATCATCCAAGAGTAAGAGACCATGATTTAGGAAAACATTTTAAGAGCACCTGCAGCCCTGTGTGCTGAAGTATCTCCCTCAGGTCCAAAGCCTTGCTCAGTGTTCAGTCTTCCAAGACTCCAATGAAGTGGAGTTGGCTCAACAAAAGCCACTTCTAATCTTTTATCAAGCTGCTTTACTCTGTATCACACTGAATCCTCTTTGAGTTGTGTACAGTTGTGTATTTTTCTTTAGTTTGCAAATTCTTAAAGGCAAAGCTGTCATTTAATATCTTTCCACAGCTTTCTAGTTTTCAGCACTGTAGATATTTCAAACTGCTTGATTTTACCATAAAATAAGTTTTACAATTCCTTGAGAGAGTCAGAAAGATGCCTATCTCTTCAAAGAAAAATGCAGACACATTACCAAACAAACAAGTATTTTCACAATCACAAGAATTTTGATAGACACTAAAATTGCCAAGTTGTAAATTTAACCTAAATCATTTGCAGGAGTGAGATTACTTTAAAAAAAGCAAAATCATGGACAGCACCCATTTATTTAGATAGATTCAGACAGAGAATACAACCATCTAATATTACACTTCCATCAGCCCTCAAGTATCCTGGAGGGAACGGCATTTATTTTGACACAGATCTCAGAATAAAAAGGAATAATTGAGGGTAGCTATGAGAGTAGCCAAAAATGTTCCTAAAAAGTCTAGAGCAAGTCTATTGTTACCAGAGGGAAAACTGAACACTCATTAATTAGCACTGCTGAAGAGCTATCAAGACTACTAGAAAGAAAAAATGATACTTTTTTTGGATCTAAAATAAAAAACTAGATTCAAAGGAGGTTTTCTGTAGTGGTGGTGGCTGAGATTAGTATCAGTGACTTCATCTGAGCCTAGTCTCTCTGCCCATTTGGATTACTAATACCCACATAACAGTCAGGGCACTCTGACTGGCTATTACTGGCATCTGTAACCTACAGCAAGGTCTTCTATACCCACTCCTGGTGCTGCTCCAGGAGAGCCCACAGGGATGTGTGCTTAGGGAGCTAGCAAAGGTTTTGGTGCTTTCCGATTTAAATACAAAAAACAGTAAACAGAGAACATCAATGATTTGGAGAGAATATGGGAAGACGTTCAAAGAGGTATAGGGTAGTGCTACTCTTTCCACTGGTGACTGAAAAAGTGAAAACATGAAATCACATCTAAAATATTTGTGACTGTGACTGAAATCTTGTTTGGCAACGCATTAAGGGTGGTGTTACATGGGTGGGAAAAATCATCACTTGGACTACATATAGATCCCTCCTCCAATTTAATACCTGAAGTTTTCAGGTCCTCTAATGAACTGCCCAACACCAAGCACAACAAAGTAAAGGCACCATAAAATGTCTGCTATGACTTGCCAGTATAAAGAATAAGTAAGGAGGAACAGCAAGATATTAATACATACACTGTTTAATTAAATCACAATATCGTTTTCTTGTAATCCCCTAACTCTGCTGGAAAAGTACAATGTTGACAAGCTAATTTTATAAACTTCCGTGGCAGTTCATGTTGAACTATCCACCATTACCTTACATTGATAACTGGCACTTACAAAGAAAATGAAATGTCTAAGAGATTCATTAAACATGCCAAATATCTGAGAAAATCCAGTGCAATGGTTACATTACCCAAATCACTATGTAAGTAGCTAAGGGCTGTCTCCTTTTCACATTGTATAAAAAAAATAAAAGAGTCATAACCTGATACTATACTTTTAATGCAAGGGAAATGAAGAGGTTACTGTGAGACAGCTTCAAGTCTTCCTTCTATCAACTGACATTGGCAGCAATTTCAATTAAGTCAGAAAAGGTACAGTATTTGGCATTAGTTCTGCCTTCGTCACTTTCTGCCATCCTCCAGAAAACAGAAAATGGACAGAAAATCTTATTTCTGCAGATATTCCCTTAATAATCCATTAAAAGAGAATCTCATCAAAAAGGCTTACTTGGAAATGTTCAAGTGATCTATTTTCACCGTGCTGGTCATTCCTCCCCCCCCATGGTCGTAGCACACAGACTGCACAGAAAGTAACAAAATTGCCCCCTCCAATGAACTGCAGACACCTTTTTCTTAATGGACTTTGGCACTTAAATTCCCTGTGGTTGCTCTATCTAGGCAGTTGAAGATGCTTGAAAAAGCAAGAACATTCTTTAATTAGTTAGTTGCTAAATATCCAAGTGAAGGAAGTTCTTGAGGATAGGCCAAATATCTTGGCCTATCGCTCAAGCCAGCCAATCTCAGGAAAAAAGTAAAAAGAAACTAACAACACGTAACATTCTCCTTTGTCTAAATAACCCTTGCCTGGCCTTTCAATGCTGAAAGGAGACTGAAGAACACTTGTATGAATTGTTCTTTTTGCTAACTACACAGAGTCACACAGAATAATTTCACAAAGTCATCTATTGAGGAGAGAAGGTAAGGAAAGAACTCAGCATCAAATCTTCCAATCTCATTTAAACACAGCCTGACCACAGAAATATCTGAGACCACATCATTCCACATTATGAACTGGCCTCCTCTAATGATGAGGAGACAACTCTTTTCTAAACCCACTGATGTTAAGGCTTATTTTCACTTGATGCTACACCACTTATCAAGGGAGCACATTCAGTATGCTAGCTCTCTGCCACAGTAATACAGTGAAATACTGGACACAAAAGTGTACAAGTTACAAGAAAAAGTTGTCAACTCTCTAACATACTTGATCACATTACAATCACTTACTGTAGTAAGAAGCAGTGATTCAATCACAGATACTAAAACTAGCAACAACTCTATCAATCTTAATGTGCAAATGAAGTGACAGAACCTGCTCAATTCTTACATCCATGAATTTCTCAGTTTATCTTGCTCTCAGATGATAAAAAGAATTAGCTAAATTAAATGTGTTACCTGCATAGGAACATCTCATGAAGCTAGCTTGGTTCTTTTGATAGAAGTTGGATACTTGGTGTATCAAGTAATTCAAAGAGGGATCAGACATCTGTTGTCACGCTCTCCACATCTCAGAAGTTTCATACTGTGGACTAAGTTGTTAGATCTTCAGCATAATTGACTTTAAAATGGCAGTCTGTACTCTGAAAGCACAAAAAAAGAAAAGATTTTTTTAGTGTCTAATGCAGTTATCTATTTGTAATTGATCTAATGAAACAGACAAGTACATTAAATCTACTGGTAAATTATAAGGTAAAAGTTCTGACTGATTTTTTTTTTCCTTGGGACTATATGAATAGACTTTTGAAAATACAGGTGAATGGGAAATAAGCATGCTTGATATATATGACAAAACAATTTCTGTCATGATTTACAAGTTTCTTTCCCTCAAATTCATCCTCAGATCTTCTCATTGTTAAGTGGGATGGGAGATACGAAAAACATTCCACAGAAGACTGGACCAGCTTCCACAGATTTTTGGAAGCTCTCATTATGAACTGTACTAGGCCTGATCTTAAGGTTTATGATCCAATAATCACACATCTTCACTAACATCTGTAGTCTTTATGTCTTTTGGGAGTCTGTGAAAATACTTGCGAGCAACACCAAGCACACCCTCGCCTAGCTCTTAGGGCATCCATTTCTTCACTGTACTAGAAAAGTCTCCTAGGAAAACTTCAGTGAAAGTGGCAGCTTCACAGAAGGCTGGTAAGAAGTACTGTGAACTTGTATTTTAAGGTGTTCTAGGACCTTGTGAAACCACAGAGTGTATTATTTGCGCATTTCAGCCTTGACCTTATTGTACAGCATTAGCTCTCTGAATAATCCCATTTCATCATAACAAGGTTGCATTTCTGAAGGCTGGTTATAAATGATATCAATAATTTCTCAAGCTACTGTTTGCTACTTGTATCTTTAGGATGGCCTGTCCTTAGATCACCTCAATTCCTGCCCCTCACCTTTGCTATTAAACCACAAATCCAAAACATTTAATAATGGCAACTTGAATTTGTATCCATTCTTTGAATTATCCATTGAAATTCCTTATGCATGTTATGACAGCAGAATTTGCACAGATCAAATGAACCGTTAAGCTATTGTTCTGGACATCATCCTTTTACTTTATCCTTTCTTTTGGTACTCTCCGAGCACCAAGGACTCAAAGGAAAGAAAAAGCAAAGATAGGGGGCTAGGTCAGAAATCTAGAATTTTCTTCCTTGTCAATGTGTTAAAAAAATTAAAAAAAAAGGAAAAAGTAAAAAAGAAATATGGTGCCTAATTAGAGACTTAATTAAAGGTTGTATGACTCTTTCCAAAAAAGAATTGTAATTAATGCTCAGGGTTTCCACAGTTCTCAGCACCAACCTACTGGTTTCTATTGGTGATGAAAATCTCCTGAATGTATTATATTTTAACATTGTAGGAATCAATGTGTTTTAAATAAGAGAGCTTATTTGTTCAAGAGGGGAAAGAAAAGGATTCACCTCCTTTGCCCTTCCTATTAGGTGCTAACAGCTTACAGTAAAGTGCCCATGCAAAAACAAGGGAACTTATACTCTACAAAATGCTGCATGCTATTAAGGATAGAGTGTCCCCGCCCCCCATCCCCCCCCCCCTTTTTTTTTTTGACCCTGGTAATAAGCCGCATCTTTTTTCCTTGCTGTAGCCTGAAACAAAATAGCTGATTCTCAGGTGGAAAAATAATTAGTAACATGGGAGGTTGAATGAATTTTGAGATATTGAGGAAAATGTAGTTTGAACTGTCAGGTTTACTCGCTTACCCACAGGAACTACAAAGCAGCAAAGAAATAAAACCCTCTTAGAACTTACAGCTTTCATCAGCCTATTCCCTCTGGCTGGTTTTTCTCCCAAATCTCTCTTTTCCCAGTGGCTCCTATTAGAAACACAAACAGTTTGCCTCTCTGCTTAGTGACAAAAGTCATGTTACTTGACTTTTTTTTTTTAAATAATATTAAATTATTATATGTTTTAAATACGTAGACTATGCAACCTGTTCAGTCAAATATGCTTAACAGGAACACTTGCACTGCGTGGATTTTGAAAGGAAATGGAAGGAATTAGAAGTTCCACTTCTGTGTGGAACTAGGCTGAAGAGAGTTGCTCTTTTTGACACCCCACCTGCACAGCTGCAATGCCTGCCAACAAGACCACGACTAGGTCTTTGTACATACATTTAGAACAGCTAGGGATTTGCACAGAGGACCCTTAACAGTCTTTCTCATACTCTTGTCACCAGATCATGAAAAATTTATGGATAGAAATTGATTCTTTGCAATTAAGAAGATAAGGAAAATCAGCATTCAGTGCGTCAGTGGGTCCCTAAGTCTTTCATTGCTCATGACTTTCCTTTCCCTTTTATTATTATTATTTTTTTTTAAGTACAAATAATTTTTAAAGAGTTAGAAAACACTTAGTCCCTCATCACTTAATTGTTTTTGGGGCAGTGAAATGTGTGGAGAATAAATTTTGTCATATCCTTGCTGCAGCAAGTGCTGCATTTGCACGGTCATCCTGCCATCATGCTCTCCCACAGAAACTCGCCCAGCACCGCCGGCAGCTGCAGGTCCTGTAGCCAGGGCCCTCACTAACCTCCATGCCCACAGCACGAGTTCAGGGCACCGGAGAGCTGCTGATCGCAGGCTCAACGGAGGCCCGTGGCCGATGGTGCGGTGGGGCCTAGACAGAGCAGCTCCGGCTGCGGGCTCTGACAGGGCCTCTCCCTGTGTCAGGCCCCGGGAGGGTGATGGGGGCCCGTCCAGCTGAAGCATCTGCTCCTTTGGCCTACATTCACCAGCCACTGCAGTCACCAAACCCCATTTCGATCCCATTGTCAATTTGACTTCTCATCCTCCGGCACTGATGGAATAATGCTGCTCTCCCTCCACAGCCCCTGGCCCCTCCTGTGCTCCCCAGAGCAGGGGCAGGCACCCGGGCTCCTTGAGGCCTTGGGCCTCCCCACACGAAGCAAAAGAAACAGGCTGCACTGCTCTCCTCTGGGGGCTGCCTCCCCACCTCTTTCCAAATTGTCTTCTCCCCAGCTGACTGGTGCTGCTGGCTACTTTTCAAAAGCAGTGCTTGTGTTAGGGATGCGCAGGGAAGCACGCAGAGACCCCATGTCAGAAGCTGCAGGACTGATTGTGCAGCAAGAAACTACATTAGGCTGGTTAGAAGATCTACTAACCACTAGCATCAGCTTTGTTCTAAAAGCACAGGGAATTGCTGCAAATCTGGAAAGCACCGGAACAACAGGACAGGGACCTGTTTTTCTCCAGCCCCAAGTTTTTGCTAATTATTTTGTAATGATTCCCCTCCCACTTGCCCTCTTAGCAGGATTTAAGTGCCCAAATTCCTTGTTAAGCAACCAGAGCTAGAAGTCCCAATTTCTTTGTGGATTTGCGTGAGTGACTTGTAGCTTCACAGTAATCCTATTCTCCTTCACTACAGTCTGTTTTTCCCCAGGGGCTTGAAGTATCTCTGAATGCAAAATCCAGTGTGTGGAGCACGCACAAGTCTCAGTGCTATACCCAGCCCCTGTCAGCGTGGGCATGGAGGCTCTGAGCAATGCCTGCCAAAACGAAAGATAAGCACACTGTCATCATACGAGTTGAAGCTGTATTTCTACTTTTCATGTTAAAAACAGATACAAAATATATTGAGAATTAATGTTTTAAGATTATACCGCTGTTTGTATGAATGATATTTGCTAGATTAATAGATGTGCTTTCCACTAAACAGTAAGGTCGGTTGATTTCTTCAAGAAGGAAATGTGAATTCAAATGCCACAGAAAGAAAAGTGGGGTGATTTCACTTGCCAAAATCTCATATACTTCTGCCAAAGAAATCAAAAGTGCATTAAAGTTCATAATGGCCATGTTTTTCCACTGAAAGCCCAATTATGAAGCCTGCATAGAAGAACAGACTAAAGCTACAGAAGGACTGCTCACTAAGTAGTCTGCAACAAAATCATACACATTTATACAGAAACAAACCACCCAGCAGAAAAATTAAATGGAAATGGAAAGTCTTCACCTTCAGTGCCTAGTTTCTGCAGAGTAAAGAAATCCAAAGTAAGAGGCTCCAGCAAGTGGAAGTCTACAGGAAGAATGAGAAAGAAACTGATCATAGAGTGATTACAGATAGTCTTCCTACCAGAACAATTCTGGGAAAGTAATTACAGAGAGATTCATGTCTTGGCAGATAGCAGAATGGTTGTAACAGGAAAGTCACAAGGGGACTTCCAGGCACCATGATAAGCATCAATTCTTTTCATGGCAGCAGAAGTGGGAAGTGTAAATGACATTCCCTAATTACTTACTGCTACACTTAAATGAAAATTAGAAGGAGAAGCAGACACAGAAAGTATCAGGGCAAACCAGTAAGTTCCTCCATACTGTACATGGAGGAGAACTGAGGAAAATATGTTTAAGAACAAACTTATTCAAAAGCTAGTTAAACAGCCAATCACTATTAAATATTGTAGAGGAGGCAACATGCCCTAGAGGGAGTACAAACCAGAAGAGACTGACTTCTTCAAATTCACAGCCGTGGTGAAGCAATCAAATACTCCAATGCCAGTTTTCCCCTCAGAGACGAGACAACCTGGGGCCATATGACCTCAACCTCTGATATGCACATGGAAAATCTAATGAGAGATTTGCTATAGGAACTGATGTCTTGAAGTGACAAATTACAAGCTTCACTGACCTCTCATGAAGGGGAAGTTTCAAACTTTCATCAGCACAATTGAGCAACTGAGACAGGCACATGCAAGGAAAGTAAAATTAACTCTCAGCAGAAATATTCACAGTTGCTGATGAAACCAACTTTAATTCCACATTCTTTTTAGTCAAAAGTGGAGGAACACAATATAAGAACACTGCAATAAAAGTACGTGAAATCCTTGGCTGGGTAATTGATTTACTGTCCCCCCCAATCAACACTGCTTGAGAAGAGCTGCTCTGAGGACTTAGTCATTGCTAGACACAGTCAGGACCGGGAGGTTTCCAAGTGTTCACAATCAAAATAAATTAAATTACATTGAACTCTTCTAAGCTTCTGGAACTTCCAAAAAGGCTTACGTTGGATTTTGACTACAGGGTAAATCATGGGTACAGCGCAAAACAGAAGGCTTATCTTTTGAAGCTTGTATCTTTGTAATTGCCAGAATGTTAACTGTGGGAGACTGCGGCACTGCAAACAAGTTAGTTAGTATTTCCAAGTGCCAAAGATTTCACCCCAGATTTCTGACTCCAGATCTCATGCAGTTAATAGGTTTCATGCTGATTATTAAACTGAACAAATCAGAGTATCATGCTGTTGGCAAAAAAACATTATCATTAATAAGATTATATATTTCCTTCTAAAAAGGAACAAACTGCTCTGGGCAACTGATCTATGCCTTCAGAAGACTAATAATGTGAAAAGTTAAGTGATTTGTCCCACCAGCCTCTGCACCACCTCCTACTCTAAGAGCAAAATAAGATTTTTGCCTATTAAAAACTGTACAGATGGAGAAAATCTTAACTTAAAAAAAGTTCTTTTGCTGGATCAGAGCCTGATACCTTGAAACAGTCACAGTCATCTTTAGCGTTTTCAGGACAGACAGTAACAGGTAGTCAAAAACAGTGATTTGTGGTGTTCTGCTTGAGATCCTTCATGAGGTTCAGCATCTCTAAACAAGCTGACTACACATGTGCCAAGAATCAAGCCTCTCTGGAATGTCAAGTTGGGAACGTGAAGGCAGAGACACCTGAAGTCACTAGGAAAGCTTAAAAAGTCTCAGCATAATTCCCAACACTCACACAATCTCTCTCTCTCTCAAAAAAGCTTGCAAATTGACAGTAAATCACTCCTCACAGAAAGTCTTAAATGACAGGATTTGGCTCCGCTGCATACAATTCTTCACTGAAATGTTATTTCATGTCACTTTTTATTGCCCTGTGTGCATGCCAATGTGTACAAGATTAGTGCTGCTGCTGCAGATGAGGAGATGAACTACTGCTGTTTCTAGGCTTGCATCCTTTTTAAACAAATCATTGATATTATGAAATCCAATTAAGAGCTATGTATACACACACACATATATATATATTTCAGGGAAAGGAGAAACAACAGAACTTAGAAAATTGAGAAAAAGGAAAAAAGGCCTAGAAAAGCAAGTGCTTACAGTGCATCGTAACAATGAACAAAGCTTCAAGAAAGGAAAACATGTTGGTAGTAGAATGATTAAAAAGATCTCACACCAAAATCCAGAAATGAAAAACTGGAAGGAAAAAAGAAGACTCAGGTGTTCAGAATGTACTGCCAAACAGACCAAGAGCATTAACAATCAATACTCTTTAGGCGTGTTAAAGCTTCACCTTCTAGCTAAGAGAAATCCAATGGTTGCTCCTATATTTATAAGTGGAATTTTGTCAGCAGAGCAGATACATCTTCATCAGCACTTTGTGTCTGCCTGCCCCCTCACTTCAGTTCTTATTGTCATTTTGCAATATATTAATGATCCAAATCATCGAGTGATTCCAGTTAGGCTGCAAGAGGTTGTCTGAAGTAGGCAGCACTCCTTATAATGATAGATTGCAGGAATAATGGCCTCTTTTCTGAAAGCAAAACATCAGAAAACTGGCTTAAAAAATGTCAAAAAAGGAGGGGCTGAAGATCACAAGCGAGTGCTTTATTAGCAAGTATAGAATCAAAATATTCAAGAGGGCAGCATCATTTCATATTCACGTTCACAAGGCCACCTGTGTTAAAGACAGATGACGCCTGTTTTAGCATAAAGCATCAGATGCCTAGCAAAGTGATTTCTTCATCATGACCTGGTCTGGAACAACCACACATCCTTCCCCTGTGTAGAACTGAGGCCGTCAATGGAAACAAGCCCTTCCAGCTGGAGGGGTGGTGACAATCAAGCTCTCAGAAGCTAGGGCAGTGAGAAGCCCTGTCAATGCCACCACTGCACAGCCTGAAGTCCTCTGGTGGTACTTCTATACTCTGGCTTTCCCCAGAAGATGCCACTGCTATTTTGCAGTTCTAACAAGCACAGCTGACACGCGGCTGGGCTGCGGTGTCTCGGAGCCAAACACATGGCTGGAGCTCTCAAACACAGACTTTCACAGGGCTACGCACATGTCACTGAAAGAAGACAAGAAATTGCAAAAAATACTTGCCTGTGGTGGTGCCTGTCCCTGCTCTTACCCTAACACTCGAGTAAGCTAAAGGAAAGGTTGTCATTCACCTCTGTAATGAGGTCCCACAAATTCAGATGGGTTAGTAACTCACTGTGGATTGGCACATCTTGGTTAGCCTGAAACTTGCAGAGTTAAATACAAAGAACTTCATGCACAGGCCAGTTAAAACAAAGTGTGCTTTTCTCCCCTCCTCTCTCATTCTGTCTCTTTGGACGGACTGCCGGACTGACCAAAACTCATCCCTTTCAGCCGCCCTGCAAAGTTCTCTAATTAGCTTTCTGCTCTTCTGATTACTAAATGCAATACAGTGGCCATGACTAGATTTCCAGGTGCTCTACAGTTTTTTTTCTGACGATAAACTAGACAGACAAAATCCATGAACGCACAATCTGCAAAGTTTAATGCTTCCATGCATTATGCCATTAATGCGGATAAGCCCCTTCAACTTTCCCATTAATAGCTGGTCTTAATTCACAGGTGCCTTTTTAATCTCTGCTGAATTCCTCTAGAATATAATGAACACATGTAATAATAATAGCAATTCAAAATTTAATCCCAATTCTCGTCTTTCTTAAATTAGACTTTAGTCATTAAGAGATTAGACGATAGTGAATGATAGTTAATCGATGTGTTTAATTTGGCCCCCTTATTTATATGATACAGTTTCTCACATAGTGGCTATAAATCTTCACCCCCACCAAGCTTGACCACAATGATGAAATATTGAGTGAAAAAATGCTAGATTTGATGATCCTTTTAAGTGCAGGTTAAAATATAATTAATCTCTCTACATGTGAACATTTCTTCCAAACCAATGCGTATATGCACATATGTAAGTCATACACAGCCAAACACTTCTTGCAAGATTTATTGTGCTTCATTTTTTGTCTCTGTTAACTCTTAGCACTATCAGTCAAGATTTCCCAGCATTTACCACAGCATTAGCCCTAAGCATCGGGAAATCACATTTCTTGGTGCCAAGGCTTTAAAAAGATTCTAATTCAGCTATTAAACTGGAGGCAGCATGTGCCAGCCCCACAGCACATTCACCCATTAATTCTGTCCCCTGGAAAAAATGCCTACCTCTTGCACCAGCCTGATAAAATGAGGAAACGTGCTGATTATGTCTGTGGCGGCTATTCTTGACCCAACCAACAGTGACAGTCATCAAACTGCAGAACCTAGAGCGCTGCAAGCTGTGTGAGCTAACCCAAGACATCATTAATTCTAAACACCAGAGCTCTCGTCCAGATTCTGGAGTTCAGAGAAGCTTAAAAACAAATCCCTTTGGTGGGCTGAAATTCTGTATGCTGTTCGTATTAACTTTCCAGACAGTATTTGGAACTTATTTCTCCAGCTGGATGGGTCAAATGTGAGAATCAATGTGCCGGTGTCCTTCACTGGGCTGCTCAGAACTGGACCTCAGGACCAATTAATAATATTAGGTGGACAGACATCAAGATGATGGAAAGATTCGCTGGTTTTGTTTTTAACACAACAAGATGGAGGGGACAAAGGAGCTGTGAATGCTGTAAACTGAGTGATTTGTCCAGGATCTGAAAGCATGCATGTGTTCAGTACAAGAAAATTTAATAAAAAATTTAATTCATAGGGAAAAAAAAAAAAAAAAAAAAAAAAAAAAAAAAAAAAAAAACAACAACAACATGGCATTAAGAGTCTTTATGACCTATTCATGGCAAGTCTTTGGGGAGACTTTCACAATTCACAAAGGATCTGAAATCTGGACTTTTTGGAAGTTATTCTGTAAGTGAAAATCATGGAGGTGTCCTGTGGGATTACCATAAAGTAAGTTTATATTGTAGCTTAATGAAGAACTTTGTTCCCTGAAAGAGCTGATGGACCTGGTGCAGCTTTGCACACAGTGCAGCATTGCTCTTAGCTGTAAGATGGTAGCATACAACCTTGCTATCAAGCTGCAAAAATCACCCCAGTAAAGACTCCCCCCCCCCCCCCCCAGCCTCTCAGCCAGGGAGGCACGGTCCTGATGCTGCCTATGGCCGGAGCAGGAAGAGAGGGGTGGAGAAACAGCAGTTTTCTCACCGTTTCTCCTTCTGAAAGCAGCTGCCAAAAATGCTAACGCTCAACAAGGAAGACCTCAAAATGTTTACTAGTAATTTCACCTCCTCATCTTCCTTTTAGGCATGCAGAAAGTAACTGGATCTTTGTAGATCTCAGCATGTTTGGTTTGACATACTCTTCTTAACAAACTGGCAATTACTAGGGACTAAACACTAATGAAGTCCTAGGATGAAATTTCAGACTACCCAGGATGAACTGGGTACATCATTAGTTTCATATTTGACTTTTTATGTCAATAAATATACCCAGAACTCTTTAAAAAAATCTGGCCAGTTGGACTGGGAATAGGTCCAATGAGTTAATACAAAAACATCATAGCCTAAGTCAGACAGATCCTTTGAAAAACTGCAGCCAGTGATTTATTTTTGGGTTGTTGTTTTCCAGTAATAAGAATTTTAGTTTTGGAGAGACTCAAAATGCTACTCACATTTACAGACGTTTTTCAAAATGGAAGAACTTGTGTTGCTTTAGCAATATAATTTAATACTGTGTTATTAAAGTAATTTCTGCATTCCTATTCATTTGTCCACAGCAGCAGATCTAAGCAATTTTTGCTTGCTCACTCTCCTTTTAAGAAATTTTACTGGTTAATGAATAAAGCTTAGCCTTGTTCCCGAGGTCCGTCTCTCAATAGTTACTATTCTCTTTCTGACTCAAAGACTAGCTGCAATGAAAACAATGCCCTCCCGTTCCTCTTAGCACTTAAAAAGGTTTATAGATCTCCAGCCTCCTACAACTCAGCAGAAAACTGCTCGCACTTGACAGTCTTCAGAAATCAGCATTGTTTCCATCCCCACTAAAACTGTCAGCCCCACAAGGTCAGGAAATGAGGAGAGCTGATGTCACCTGAATCATTACTACCTCTGCGTAGACCTCTCTCCACACTCCTGTCTTCCAGAGAAAGCTGGTATACCCAGGAGTGTAAGGCTGAAGTTTTTTAAAACTGTCATAAAATAGTTTCTGGAAACTGTTTGGAGAACTACAGAGAACTCAAACCCTTCAAAACTGTAAACTCATGAATACTTTCCTACCAGAGTTGTCAAACTGCTACAGTGTTTTGCAGGGGGTTCACGCATATGAGCATCTCTTCAGTAGCCTCTAATAGGTATTATTCTTATTTATTTATTTATTTATTTTAGGTATAATTCTACAAAGACAGCAGTAAGGAATCCTTTCAGACTATCTAGACTCCATCTATTAGTTGTGGCATTTAAAAATCACCATGTAAATCTGTACGACCGCTCAGAAGGAACACCTTGCTCCCTGAATACCGTGATATGTGCTCATAAAAACAATGTCCAAAGGATAAAAGGAAAATAAATCCCATCATATGCCTTTGAGATGTTGTTTGTCTATTTTATTCCATTTAAAAATCATGACAGAATACAAGCAAGAGGCTTTTAGGTGACTTTCTCCCAAGTCTGTAAGCAGCGGAGATGACCTTGTGGACAGTCATAATAGCTCCAAGACAACGAGACAGCTGCAATTAAGCCGATACTTGCTCATTGCATACCTTTGTACATTACAAACTGTACATCAGAATATTCAGTTATGGGTCGTTTCCTAACATTTGGGACTTACATTTATGATGTGAGTATGTATTACACTTGCCCCATCCCACCAAAGGCATCACAATTCACCTTAAATCCCAGGCTTATCCTCACCATCATCAGGTTGTACTTCTAACATGGGAACAGTGCATTCCATTTCAGGGTGAGACCCGCTCTCAATGTTGGGTGTGTTCGTTGGCCAAATGTGCACCTTTCAGCGAACGCGGTAACGCTGAATACAAAACAAAGCTTTGAGCTGGGGCAGCTGGTGTAAATCTGCGAACCCCCAGTAACCTTGATGTGGTCTGAAGGCCCTGCTGCCGACGGAGGAAGCTGCTTGTGCCTGAGCTGGCCACAACGCAGCACCGAACAGGGAGCCGGCGGTAAGAACGCGCTGCCCCCTCTGAGTTTTTTCTCTGCAAGGCCCATTGGTTGGATTTAGGGTCATGCTAGACAGGCTAACACAGCAAGATCTGCACCTTCTCTCTTTCCAAACAACCCTAAACATAACTCTAAACCTAACCCTAATTAGGACCCTAAAAAACACATACAGCACCACTTTCTCCCATCAAAAAGTGCTCCCAGTGGAAGCCTTTGAGTACACCTGAACTCCCCTGGGGAGCCTTCACGCAACTGCATCACAGAGCTTGCACCAAACATCTGGTCTGATCTGGCATCCTGAAACCTACAGAACTTCCCTGATAACTTTACTTTTGCCAATTCAAATTCATATTGAGTGCAATCCTCTCTTAATGTAAGTCATCGGGAGTTTTACTTCTGATTTCAGCTGTGATAGGTTTTCCAAAAATATTTTCTTCTGCCAGCTACGCTACTCCCTCCCTGCTCTGAGCAGACCACTTTACAATACAGCACTCACCCTTTTGTTAATGATAATGTTAAAAAAATCAATGGCTCAATTAACAATCAGGAATGGAGCTTCCAGGCAACAAGCACCGTGATCAATAACTTATGTTCAGTGAAATTAAAGGCACTTGTTAAGTCAAGTGTTAAAAGCTGCACACACTTAATATGGGAATATCAGTCAAGAACAGTTTGGCAGTTTAACTTGAGAAAATCAGTAAGTACAAAGTTCCCATACTATGTTCCACACCAATGAGCAACTAATGAAGCATAAATATTCACAAACTCATTTCTATAATAAATTCTCAAAACCCCCAATATGCTGCAGGAGTGCTGAGTTGGCAGAAGCTTTCACTTTGGTTATTAGTTAGTCTTCTAAAATATGAATCCAAAGTGCAGTTGGCAAACCCAGATTCAAAGCTTGCACAAAGGTAGATCCCAGCGGCCTGAAGTAACGTGAGTGCATAATGGCCTCGCTGCTATGAATGACAAAGCTTTCCTACCAGCATAAAGAGACATGTTAGGAGTTCTTCCAACAAATTTCTGAGGTCAACAAAGCATCTTCAGCTGAAAAAGAATACATTGATCTCATGGGACAGGCAAAAGGAAGGGTTCAACTAGCATAGGACAAGTTGCATGGAAACATTTGAGTTTTTAGGGGATTTATGGGCATACATCACAATACCAACATCAAGAAACCTGTGTAGACAGTAATGCCCTACTATCATATTCCTACCGCACTGTAAGATGGCGGCTAGGGGGAAGATTTTTCAAAGACATAAAGGACAGTGAGCAGCTCAACTCTCAGTGGAAGCCTGGGTAAATCAGATCTCACTCATTTATGCAATCTAAAATCTCCCGCTTAACTTTTATAAAGCAGCTCTCAAAAGAGCTTTTCTTTGAGAAGAGAACATTTAGAGCAATGTCAAAACCGACTCCTACATCAAGCTTGTGACAAAATTCATCTCATGGTCAATAGCCTTGTTTTTAGAGCTCCACTGATAACAGATGATTTAGCAGCGTACTCCTACTGTGGGAATAGCCAAATTGAAGGCTGCTCTTCCGATTATACCAAAATGCTTCTACAGAAAGTAGGGAATATTCACAGGATAATTTATGCTTGTTCAAAACTTTAAAAAATAAATAAAATAAATGAAGAGAAATCTTTGCATGCCTCATTTTGCATATCAAGGACTCTCTTATAGCATCCTAGGATATATACCGTACCCTTTTCCAAATAGCACAGAAGTCTTGTGAGGCCTGAATCGCTTAAGCAGCAATTGAAAACGTGGGGGTGGGTGGGTGATGGGATGGCAGGATGATTCTCTTCAGTTAATGAGCTGCCCCTTTCTTCAAGTGTATTATGATCATATCCAGAGCATTGCTGACTGCACTTTGATGGGTACCTAATCAACGAAAATCAATCATCTGAAATTGCACAGACAGTATTTCATCTCCATCAAAAATCATCTTCCTACAGAGCTCCATTAATCTCTTCATCGTTGTTTAACTCAAAAAGAAACTTCTGTTGCAAAAGATATCAGACTTTGGTTTTAAATTAAAATTAAAGCTGTGCAGCCTTTCCTTTAAGGAAGCAACTATGGCTACAGCAAGAATTTGGTCTTACCGGACAATTTTGCTGTGCAGAATTAACCAGTGCACCTTGGCAACACACGGGAAGACAAGTAAATGGTAAACGTGAGGTGAATATCCCTGTTTACTAACACTAGAAGATCTTAGCCTTTCATCTCCCTCACAAGGGAGCATGTTTTCAACCCTCATAACATACCTGTTTGTCTTGAGTGAACCAGAAGCCCAACCTCAACAGCTCTCAGGCAAGGCTGGGAGGCAGGCACAGGGAGAGGAGCAGAAGGCTTCCTCCCCATGATCTACAGAAAACAGCCGTGTTCAGAGCAGGGAGCAGGTTCCTCCTGATGAAATCACAGCCCATTCGTACCTCCCTCCCCATGGGTCCCTAAGGCCTGGCCTCAATCTCCCACAGACTTCTGCCTCCACTTCTCCTGCTGAACACCATGAGCCCCTGTGCGCCCACTTGGCCTACTGCCCTGGATGTTTTCCTCCAACCTCCATTGCCTCTAACCTTCTCCCTTTCCTTCCTCTTCCTCACCAGCGTCAGGCGTACAGCAGAGGACACTTCTCAGCGTGGGTGTAGTACATTAAACTACAGACAGTGAAATGGGCACAGCTGGGCAGTAAAAAATGTATTTATGCTAACTTGGTATCTGCCCTGGAGGGGAGGGTAAGACTGCTCTTTCCTTGAGGACAGCGTGGCATATTTAGATGCAGGACCCAAAAAGAAGGCAGTAAAAGATGCAGAAAACGGCACAGCTAGGGCAGCAGCAGAGGCTGAGGGAGCAGCAGGAAACCTGCTGCCAGCAGGGAACAAAACCTCAGCTCCTGGTTACTGAAATCCAGCATAAATCCACACCGGGCAGGCTGTGCTGTGGCCTCTCATCACAACAACCCTTCCTCGTAACTGCACCAACGTTGTCTTACATGTCATAGAAAGTCATTCAGAGCAAGGAACTAAAAACCTAACAAAAACCAACCAACCAACAACAACAAAACCAACAAAAATATATTAGGATCCCTTAATTAACCTAGGTGAGAGTTGTGCTTTCTGTTCCTCTGCCCCCAAATTAACACTCGCAGAAACGCTGCCCGCTCTGAAGATTTATTTGGTGTGGGCTATCGCCGAGAGGACCAGTTGTGACTGCAGCTGCTCTGCCAAGACAGGTACCTCACACGGAAGGCAAAATTGGCGCTGCGATCTGAAGGCAGTAGTGGGTTCAGCTTTCTTTGCACTGGAGCTGCACTGCTGCTTCCTGCCGTGCCTCTCTGCTAACAAAGAAAAGGGGCTGCTGCTGCAGCTCTGCCTGCCCTCCCGATTTTCAGAAGCTTGTTACAAAGAAATTTGTCCCCACAGCAAATATTTAAAAGAAGGAGAAACCGTGGAACAAACGCACAAATGAAAACGCTATGAAAGAAGTGAAGCCTAATTCAGAGGGATCTGAACGGATCCTCTTTCCTGAACTCCTCCACAGTGTCTGCTTCTGAACCTGGAGCCCACACGGGGATATTGGACATGTTCAGTCTGATGCTGAGTTGCAGAGACAGAAAAACCATTTTCAAGGACTACTGCTGTTTTGGGAAATGGACAACTGGTTTAAGTAAATCCTGGCTTACACTTGCAGATGTGGTCCAACCACAACTACTGGACCCGAGACAGAAACTAATTCAGCCATGTTCTATATCCCGGGTTATACAGGTTGGATCAGGAGCTCTGTAACGGTTCTTTCAGAGCTCAGAGAAGGGTTTATGAACACTTGGGAGCAAATATCAAACTGATTATATTAATCTTCCACCATCCTCATAAAGGAAGTCAGGCCAGGCCAGGCACAGTTTTGGGATTCAGAGCTATGGCACGTGTGGTAACTTCAGCTGACTTTGGCAGTAGGTATTGGCGGTCAGCACTGACCCACGCAGATGACAATGCTTTCGCTAAAATTGTTCTTGCTTTCCCAGTCTGATAAAAGCCCAGTGAGCAAATCTCTGAAATGAGCACTTCTATGGAGGCAAGCAAAAGGTCATCTCATACTCAGGTCATTTCAGACTCCTCCCAATTATACTTTTGAAAGATTCCTCACAATTATTACTACTTAACTTGCAAATGCTCGGGAGACTGGCTTCTCTCCTCTTCCTATCCGTACAGCCTTACTGAGCAGAAACGTTATTCAAAAGTTTTATTTATTCATATCCACATTTCTCCCAGCAAATCTAAGGGAAAGTGAGCAGATGAAACTTGGGCAGTATCAATCCTTTCTGTGGCCTTTCATATTACCTGCCTTTCAAATAGCAAGCAGGAGATGTAATTTCAAACAGTTTTCAAAATCATAGCTGCTTTTTGGGCCTGTCAACTCAAGATGGCACATGCTTTACACACATCTGACAAGCGTGATGGATACAAAAAAGCAAGCAACGCTTTTTGTATTACTACTCGTTTAACGCTGCCCCCTTACAAAGCAGTGTTACTGGCATCGTGTTATCGGTGCTCTGTTAGCAGCTGGAAAACCAGATTAACAAAATGCATTCGAAGCCCTGGGAAGGCCCAGGGTCAGACGGGACCTTTTTGGCAGGAGCTTTCCCCGGCCGGCCTTTGCAGGCCAGCCCAGGCTGTTAGCATAGCCACCTCCTCCCCACACCTCCAGCGTGAACAAACAGCCATCCCGGCAAAGCCCTCGTGTCACAGAAACAAATCAGGATGTCAGTGCAGGAAATTGGGACCCAAGCGTAGGAGCTATAAATCTGTCCCATCCTGATTGAATGAGTTGTGCCCTGAAGGATTGCGGAGCGCTAAATGGCTTCTCTTTGTCAAGAAGCCGAGGCGGGCTGAGGGAGGGCACAGAGCTATGGAGGGGGGAGAGGTGAGCCCTGCGAAGTCTCCTGTGAGGAAAGGAGATGAAAACACCGAGTTCGGACCCGACTAGCTGAGGACAGAAATCAAATAACTGAACAACCACGGGCTGGTGTATTACTCACTTGGATATACTTCAAGTTTTGTTTGTTTTCTTACACACCTAGAGATGCAAACATGCTATGGGAAGGCATACAGAAGGCTGGGAGAACGATTTCCTTTTACAGAGTTAGGCAGAACTGGCTAAATTGAAGTCTTCAGAAAGATAATGTGGCGATGCAGCTGTGAGTTAAAACAACAGCTACATTTTTTACTGTAGAAAAGATATTGCTTATTTTAAGCTACTGTTTGATAACTGATTGTTCACAGAATGACAAAACTGCTTAATAACAAAGAGCTTCTAGGACATCTTCTGAAATATTTAGTGAGGAATGCATGTAGAGTGCAGATATCTGTTCTGGCGTGGGTAGTCAGAGCTGATCATTTATTTATTGAGAGAGAGGAGAGAGAAAAGCAATTTGGATCTTTAGTAGAAAATGAGACTTAGGCTTGAAAACCCTTGAATCACTTTCAAGAATATGGCTTAAGTATCTATGTCACATAAGGCAAAGACAGACGTACTTGTGCAGCCCCGGCATTTCTAATGCTGCCGCCAACCGCCTGCCAGAACACTCCCAGCCTCTTTCAGGGCAAAGTCAGGCTCCTTACTTTAAACTTTTTTCTTCGGTGGCTCAATCTAATCCAGGCTCAATCCGTTGTGGTGGCACAGCTTGTAGGGATTGTAACAATCAGCAGGGGGTTGTCATGTCTTAAACAAATGCCGCTGTTCTCAAGTAGAGGGACAGCGTTTGTGCATGAGGACATTAGGTTGAAAAATTGACTGCGTACTTTGGGTGGACTATTTTTTTTTTAGGGTTTATGTCCTGTGCCTTACACCATCTGTTTGAGTGGGTCTGGACTATTTTGATTCCTGTTCTACAAAATTATGGAAAAAGAATCGAGGAGGTGTTCTTTTACAAGTTTCAGGCAGCTACTGTTCCTCTGATAGCGTGTATAGGATTACCTGTGACCACTGGAGCGCATACACAACCTCCACGCGTTTTCACAGCAGGACAAAAAACAGGCGTTAGCACCTCATAACACAGGCAGGCAGAAAGATCCTTGAGCAGCTTCTCCTGAGGCAGAGCAAAGGATGCTCTTTGTGGTCTTGGGAACAGCAAAGGCTGGGTCTGCTCAAGGTCCACGTGGCTGGCCCCTGGCCACCCTGTGCCCTGCTGCAGCGGCTCCCAGCCACTCGTGAACACAGCCGAGAGGGCTGTACAAACACAGTACGACCTGGAGCACTGGTTGGAACACGGCAAGTCAGTGCTCTTTAAAACCTTCTTCAAGGGCAATACCTCGAGAAGCACCGAAGGTTTGGCCTTGTTTTCATTACAGGCAAGAGGATTTTTGCCACTGGCTTAAATGAGAAAAGGAAGCAGATATTAGCAAAGCAAAATGAATACTGTTTGTCCCAGCAAACAAACTCCTGTGTAATACTTTGCACATTTAATGGAGAGCAGAAGTGGTTGCAAAAATACTTGTGATAGATTTAAAAAGTTGCATCAGGATTTAGTGATTCTCCAGAAGTGAGACGGGTTGCAGCAGCAGCTGAGCTTTCACCAGCCCCACTCAGGTTCCAGAAAGTTTTTTCCTAGGAGCTCCCTGGGACGCTGCCTGGCCCCTGCTGCACTCCCTCTGCGGGGAGCACGGTGGGGCTGGGCACTCTGCGGGCTCCTGGGAGGGGAATTTTGGAGTTTCCAGGGAGCCAGGTGCCCTTGAAGTAGCCGTCTGGGTGATGCAGCTGAGCTAACAGTCAATCAGTTAGCCAAGCAGTACAGAGAGCATCTCACAGCCCTCAAACCCAACAAAGCAACGTCCTGCAGGAGGTCTGGGGTTGGTGCTCCCAAGGATTTCTAGTGGCCCAGACTGCTTAATAAACAAGGAAGTTTTGGGGCTCTTAGGCTCTCTGGGTAATGCTGTGAAATAGAACAGCACAGGAACCTGGGCCTTGTTCTCCAAGAAGTGCTGAATGACCCAAATGTTAGTTCTGTGATACATTACTGTCCCTATACTTCAGGATGAACTGAATAAGCAACACTATTTAATACTCCTATGACAACTTGCACACAATTTCTAGTTAAAATATTCCTGTTTGTCTCTGCTTATCAGTACTAATTCATTCCTGTGTACTGAACGCGTGCTCAGCACGTGCACTGCTGAAGCTAACTCCCACAGAGCTGCTGCTCCTGCCTTACGCAGGTGGTTGTATGAACAGGGCGCGTGACAACGCCGTGCTATCAGCATCCTCCGAAGACCTATATTGCTGCACAAATTACTTTCCTAGGTTAAAAATGTTATTGTCGTGGATCGTCCACATTAGCAGGATCATTTTACTTAACACAAGCTAATTACTGTCCATAATAGCGACATTTCTGCAATCAACCCAGTGCCTCCTGTTCTGCTCGTATCTCAGTGAATCTCATGCTCCACATATATGGCTACTGTGATGAAATGAGCGTTTAGGAAACAAAAGCCCATGCTTGGGAAGGAAAATCTGCAGAACTAACTTATGCAGTCCCTACCTGCCGACGCTGAAGTGCTGTGCAGGTGGGGCTGGGAGGGAAATTCAATGGAGCTGAGCACCGAAGCGTCTGAAATGAAAATGTGATGTTTCCTGCTTTGACTGCTTTTGTGCATTTACCCTCTTCTAGACTCTCCTTCTGCAACCAAGGGTGTGGAAATTTATTTCAGCTATGCATTTCTAGTCACTTTATTGTCAAAAAGACACTGAATACTGTGAATTGTTGTTTACTCTCAGTTTTTCACATTACATATATGCAATTTTCTTGTTTTCAACAGTGGAACAGAAGAAAAGATCTGAAAGGATGACTGTGCATGCAAAGGGAAAAGAGAGCAGGCAGACAGAAGGATCTCTCAAGGGCTCTCCCACTCAGCAGAGATATTTTCTTTGAAAAGCATGTCTTGCACCATTTTTGTCACTTTGGAAGCATAAAGGGTTCTCAACACAAAGAACTGGACTCCTAAGAATACATCCTACAAAAATGGAGCTGGTAATTGATGTAATGATGTCTGAAAACCCCCTCCAGCTTTGTGCCTGGTACAGGAGCTGGATTAAACTGAGGTCTGAACGTACTGAGCTGTGGCTTTTCTTCTTACCCTGCTAGCTGCATGACAGTAGTGACGGGGTAAAAACACTTGACAGCACTGAGATACCCAAGTAGAAAAAAAGCCGGTGTACTCTTCCATGTCCCAGTGCAAATCACAACCCCAGATTTTAATTTACCATTTGTTGCTCTTTGATGCCACCACTGCAGTACTGCTCAGGAACCTGGCGTGATACCTGTGGTGCAGAAGGCCATCCCTGTTCCAGCCCCACTGCAGCTGCAGCTCTAGCCTCTCCATCCCAAAGAGACCTAAAAGAGTCTGCAAGGCCCTGCCTGCGGAGACTTCCACGCTTTTAATAGCATAAAGAAGTAGTGTCATTAATTCCTGAGACACTTTCTGAGTACGGACTGTTTGCAGAACAGTGGACAAAGCACTTGAAAGATACAAGATGAGAACCTGCAATGCCACTGAGATGATTAATATTTAGTAGAATACTTTCGGAATTATTTTCTTTATTATTATAACAATGCCCAGAAAAAACAACTGAGGTACTTAGCAACCTTTAACAAATCGCGGTTCCTTATTATTGGTCTTCCTTATTCTTTTTAGAAAACAACACACGTGTTCCACAAGGTCTTTTTTTCTGCACCCTAATTCACTAGTTGCTCGGAATAAATCTCTTCTCTCCAATTAGTTCCAGGACTGAATGCACCGATGCAGCAGTTTGTTTTGTATGCATTAAAAAAAAAAAAAAAAAAAAAAAAAGTTGGATTAAAGGATTCTGTCATGACTTTTAGAAGAAAACACCTAATTCACAGCAAGTACCCAGCAAATCCAAACTGCTTTTCTGCCTCAACTAACCTCAATTAGTTACTGCTCGGTTCTGATATAAATATATGATGAAGAGAGGAACCGGATGGTGAAAGCACACTCAGCCCAACCTGCATTCAGCCACGAATCTGAATGAAATAAAAACCTACTTCAGTATGAAAGTTACAACTTAAACCAACAAAACGAGGACTGTTACTTTGCTCTTTTTCTACTGTGATCTAATTATTAAACACAGTCTTGCATTGGTTCACACCATCAGCAGCACCGTTTGTTCTAAACGAAGACCTGAAGCAGCTCACGTAGTTCTTTTTTGAATCATTTTTTATTTGTAAGATGTGCTGGTTCTGTGCCTAGGACATAAAACTGGAGCAAAGCACCAACTGTTCTTATGCTGCAGCTTTAAGCCAGATACCACGACCCTCAGAGGGGAAAACAAACAGCTGTCATTGTCAAGCCGGAAAAATGACTGAGGGTCAGTGGTCAGAAAACAAAGCTCTCACTTGGCATTTTTCCTGCCCGTCACAGAGCTCCTGAGAGATGAAACAAAGGTTTTGAAGCCAATTTTTCTTGGTGGTCTCCAATGATACATCCCTTTGGGGGGGGAACTGGGGCGAGCAGGGGCTGTGCTCTGTACATCAGCGCTCTGCAGCACATCCCCTGAGCACCAGGCTCCAGGCACCTGCCACAGCGCACCCAGGGGCTTCCTCGGCCGGCTTTGGTCTGAGTTCAATGCACCTTTGAAAGGGAGATCTGAGGATGGCCACCATGTCTAAAGCCTTAAAATTCACATCCTCTCACAGCAGTGCACCAAGTGCTTGCTGAGTCCACGGCTGAGATGGGGCCTGGGGAGGGTGAGGAAATGATGAGTTATTAATTTCAGTCTCACGTTTGAAAGATGCTGATGAGAATAGGTGGCAAAGGCATGACGCAAAGTACTTGATCATAACCTAATATGTAAAAATAACTATTTTTGTATGTTTCCCCCCCCCAGCCACATTCTTTCCTATATGCTTTCTTTCTCATCGAAAAATGTGAGTAGGAGGGGGCAATAACAACACATATGCCTGGTTTCAAGGATTGTTTTTTAAAGACTCTAAAGCAAAGCTTTTGGATTTTATAACAACATTTTTTTTTTGTTACCTTCTTTGAGACGTGAAGGAAACATTTCTATCACTTCACCTTCCTCACCCTAAAATGTCTCCGAGTTGTTTCTTCTACATAAGTGTTACATCAAAACTTTCCCTGAACCTCTCCAGAGTACTTTACTCTGAAGAGCAACTATCAGATCAAAATGTACTTCTGTTTATTAGTTCAATCTCCTTCATTAGATTCCCTCTATCATGTGTTTTCCCACACATACAGTGATAAAAAAATCTGCTAAAATCCACTGACAGCTGCGGCTGTGATAGACTTTTCCTTAATCCGATTAGCTGCCGCCTCCCTGTTCGCACCAGTTTCTGTAAGCAGTTACCATATTACACTACAATCTGCTGATTTCATCTGCACTGGCATCAGGCAGCATTCAAAGAGAGTCTGGCCCCATAATAACAGGCTTTGAGAGCTGGGAATCTCCTCTACATACATACGTGCAAGCTGCTCTCTCTCCGACTGTAAAAATCTGCATGATTTAGGAATTCAGCTTTAAATGAATCGGGCATTTCCACAAACAGCCACCTAAAACTCTTGTTACTCAAACTATTCTCTGCTCAAGCTTGTATTTTTCAGCTTTTGCATTGTGACGCTTAAATCTGCTGAGATGCTAAAAGAAAAGACGTCTTTGCTCAGTCTACTGGCTCATGCAAAAAAAGTAAAATAGGGCTCTTCAGGTTGGAGAGAAATAAAGCAGCTTACATTTGAACACAGAAAGCTTATTCTCGTCCGCTCAGCTCCTCGCTTGCGAGTGCCTGCACTTGCACTTGCTGCTGCCCAGCAGCCACGATGGAAGCGCCGTCCTCTCTCTGCATGAAGGAGCCAGAAAGGAAATGCAGGTCTGAAAAGCTTCCTCCCTCCCACCAAGCCACGGCTCCACGCCAGGGGAGAGGTCGTAATGTAAACGGAAGAGGGCTGGAAGTGGCCTCCACTTGAAGGAGAGTAGATGGCATTTCAAGAAAGAATCTGGCCTAATTTAGGAAATTACAGATTTAAGGCAGCTCTTGGAAGAAATTCTGGTCTTCTGACCAGATTCTTTTCTGGTCTTCTGACCAGATTCTTTTCTTTTGGCTTTTAGGTAGGAGTCACAAAGGTACCCCCGCAAATGTCAGTATTTAATTTCCTTTCACTTCCTTCCTTGAATTGGAAGCAGTGTCATAGCTTTTACTGCTCAAAAGAGGGAAAGAAAATGGCAGAGCACAAAGTCACAGAGGAATTTTTGGAAGAGAGATGGAAATTACAGCTCATAATACAGTATATAAACGCTGCAAGATGCCAGTTTAATGCTTAGCAAATAGACAGCAGGCTCATTCTAGGGAGGAGACAACACAGCAATAGTTCCTGAAAGGCATAACAAAGATTTTTCACCCTGTACATGCCCTGGTCTCCAAGCAAGCGGTTTCCTCCTGTGTACCAGGGGTGTGACAAAAGATGCAAAGGTAATTTTGCCAGTGATTCCCAGATCACAGTATTTGCTTTTAATCTGTTTGGTAAAAAAAAATCAAGGAAAAATGCCACTTCATCTGCAGGATTACAGGTTTACGAGCACCTTTGGCATTGATAGTTTGGGTTTTAGAAATTTTTCCAGAATTGCCAAATGAAAAGCTCCACTGAAGACATTCTACATTGCTTAATTATCATGCAAGTAATTTTGTTATGTAGCTAATTGTCATCATGGTGTATTGTCTGGGGAAAATACCCTAGCACTTTGCAGCTGGACACCCAATTAGCCCAGGAGTTTAGGTACAGCTGTGTGATGAACAAACCCACCATTTAAAATTTCAGTTGCAAAAGAAGAAGCATTAGAGCAAGAAGGTACAATGCAATAGGAGTTAGGAAAATATACATAATATACAAATATAACTGGCTAAATATCTTTTGACAAATAAAGAATAGTTACCAGATTTAAACTTGACACTGAGAATTCAAATTAGAGTAAGAAAAACAAAGAAAATTTTTGTTCTGGGATCTGTTCTTCTCAGCAGAATAGAGCAGTCTTCCGTATAAGCTCAATTTTAGCTCAGCATCTGAACACCAAATCTACATGAGCTCCCATGAAGGCAAAAGGTAGGAAAGTGGGTCTTATTCCCCATGGGGGCATGGAAAACCCCATGGGAGAGAAACCCAGAAGTAAAAATACATGATTACAAAAAATATGCACTAACATGAAATGTTGTTCTGACAATCAAATGCTTTGAAATCCTGTATTTTTTTTTTTAATTCCATAAGACAAATTTCTATTTGAGAAATGAGATTCTCTGAATAATCCAAACAACTCTTTCACTGTAGCAATGATTATTATCCTATTTAAATAAAAGACCTGTGTTTCTGTAGTAATTATCATACCATATCCCTAATTAATTATTACTCAAAATATCTGTTAAAATTCTTGCCAGCCATTTAGAAACAGGCACAAATTATTCCCTTTGATCAGACTTGCATTGCTAAGGGCACATTAAAAATACAGAGAGAGTCTGGAAAAGCCTTGCAAAATTGTCCATAAAGCCAGAATTATGTTAACTACTGCAGCAACCCTTACTCTGCATATTCAGAATTTGATTGCATACAAAGGGAATTGCTCTCTTTGGACAAGAGGTCAATCCACACCCCCAACATTAAGTTGCGTACAGTTTAAAAGAAAACAATTGCCTGCTAATTTGAATACATAATGAAGGAAATTAAAGATGATAAACCCATAAGACTTCTGAGGGCTTCAAATCAGTTTACAGTTAAATAGACGACACCAACTGCACAGATTCTGAAAGGCTGGATACGACCTCTGGATTTTTAGCACACTGCCAAGTAGTTAATGAAGAGAAAAACCTGGCCAGAGAAAGTGACGCTAAGCTTCCAGTCTTATGAAAAACTCTATGGATCTTTAATTCCCAAGAACAGAATCTCATTTTTTTTTTTTTAATGATTCCTGTGAAAGACCCATGACAGTGAATATACACGCTTTTCACAATTCTAATTTGTGATGCTCCTGTACTCGGTCTTCAAATTTCTGATGTTTCCTTCACTAAACCTTCCCTGGAGTTGCAATTTCTATGTCACAATCCTCATTGTTAAAGAAAATACGATGATACTCTCTGAAAATGTTTTCATCAGAGCTTTGAAACCAGTTCTAAAAGGTTCTAAAAATCTAGATGTAATAGATTCCATGTAAGAGCTCAGTGCCATCAACTTATGACCAACATGAAATCTTCTCTATGCAATTATTTTGCCCATTTCAAGATAGTCACAGGTAAGTTACTGAATAAATTCCAGTACTCTTTTAGTGAGCATGAGTAGACCAAATTCAGCTATGATGTATGCCAGGGATATAGTTATATCAGAGAGCAATTGCATCTACCTGGGTCAAACCCATTTCAGTTCAGAACTTAGAAAATAAGGCCGAGCACTGAGTTGCTTTCCTACCTTTGAGTCGTGCAGATTACGGCAACCAGGAAAACATACTTTGAAACATGTATCACTCTATTCAAAAAAAAAAAAAAAAAAAAAAAAAAAAAAAAAAAAAAAAGAAAAAAAAGAGAAAAAAGTTGTTTTCCAAACGCCTCAGTTCCTCACAAATACTCTCACAGTCTCTAACAGAACCACAGATTAGACAACACTTGATTCAAAATACAAACCCACAAAAAGTACTGAGCTGTGACGTTACCCCTCATTCACATTTTAGATCTTCATTTTTTTTTTTTTTTTTTAAAAAAAAAAACAACTAATGAAAATATAATTTGTGGAAAAATCCAGTGAGATTCAGTATGAACAAGAAACTATTTTGCTATAGTTTATTAGGCCAACTATTGATCCCAGTAGAGAGAACTCTTTTGTATCTGGTACAACAAAACAAAGCCAGAACACCTCTGAGGCAGTCTGGAGGTCCTGTTTAATTATGTAGATATTTCAGACTCTACAACTAGCTCCGTACGTGCACTGCACAGCATGTCTGTAATGGTCAGATCCCTATTTTAAACCCAGAAAGGAGAACAGCAACATGTTTATGCAAAAAATATTTTAATAATTATCTGTTCAAGAAAGTGGTTGACGGCCTGAACCGTTGAGCTAAGTACAAATTGTAAAAGACCTATTGTCCTGTGGCAACAGTTTCATTGCATTAATGTAGTCATGAGATTTCTTTCAATATAGTCATGCACAAGCAGGAAGCATGTAGGACTGCTCTAAAAACAAAACAAACAAACAAAAAAAACCAACGACAACAACAACAACAAAAAACACACACCCCAAGACTAACTCAAATTAAGGGGCTTCTCTCCCTCCCCTCCCAATCACCCTGTGATATGTACATGTGATGCTAATGGGAGTTTTGTGCACTTCAAGAAAAGCATAAAAAGTAATTCCCATATGCTGCATTTGCCACAGGGAATTTGTTACATTCACTGATGTTAAATTAGGCCATTGTGTATACAGTTTAGAAACAGAGTCAGGCCATAAAGACTCCTACATGTTATTACTTCAGCATTCGCTCCTCAGATTGTCTCTTTGCTGATATTAAAGTCTGAATGTTGTTCATCAGAGAGTGACTGATAATAAAGAAGTGATTGACAAACTTATTACTTGGTTTTAAAAATAAGTTCTCCCAATTCAAAAGATTCTTCTATAGTTCAGAGAGACACAGCTTGTTCTTTGTAACAGAAGGCTGTAATTGGCAAAGAATATACACAGAGGAAAAAAAAGACCTAGTTTGTATTTAAACTGTGTAAATAATTAGAAACGTGGTTCCTGAAAGCGTCTAGCATGGCTTAGAGAGGGCAGCACAAGCTAGGCTCAGGGCTGGGCCGCAGCTGCTCCATCCCCTTGCTTCACCGCCAGTGTTGTGAGTTTGAGCAAGCAGGGTCTCTCTGGGGCCGCTGTCATGGCAAAGCTGAGCACATATGGTAGCACCACAGGATGTTGCTCCTCATCCAGGCAATGCCCCGAGGTCCACCACCCCATACGCCTTCACAGTCCTTACAGCCAATAGCAGGGATAGGGTTACATGCCCATTTAAACCCACCACGAACACAAGCTCATGACAAAAGCGGTGATTCCACCCTTCCAGTCCCCTGCTTGCTCCCAAGCCCTTCCTTACTGCCCGCATGCATATGGGGAGCTGGATGAGCTCCCTCGCCCTGTTCAGCATGATGCCGAGTAACAGCAGGGATGGCAAGAAGGGCTGAACACGAGGGGAGGCTGGGGATGCCTTTGACAGCAGCAGCACCGACTCGCGCCAGGTCAACCAACACGACTGTAACCACGTTGCTGGCTCACGGCATCAGCCCACCACCCACTGCTGCAAGGAGCCGGCTTGCAACCTCAGTGCTTCCCTTAGCCACGGTTTTACTTCCTCTGGTGGGGTCTGAATTAGGGCCCCATCGGCAGGAAACTATTCCCTACCTGTGTTCCTTTATCTTGCTGCCCATCCCGCACCCTGCGAGGCCGACCAGGCCATGCTTGCAGCAGCAGCCCCATGGCTCCAGCTGCAGAGGGGTAAACAGCCCATGAGTGCCATGGGCCTAACTGAAGGCTGCTTTTTGATTCATCAGGCTCTAAATTAAGGTCTGACTTGCTTGTTTTTCATTTTCAGTGAACATTCTCCATTATGTACCACACAGCAAACGTGCCAGGCCTCAAGCATACAGACTGAACCACAGCAGCCCCTTCTCATAAGCACCATCCCCTGTCACAACAAGGTTGCCGAGATTTCAGCAGAGGATGAAGAGCCCTGCTCAGCACAATCTGCTGCCCGAAAGTTAAGCAAGTGCGTAGGTGTTTTCAGGAGCTCAGGCAAGCAAAGGCTTCAAGTCTCCTGAGCTTGGGATAATTTGCTGAAATTTGCCTCTTAATAGTTCTAGACACTTGAAAGAAAACCAGATGAAAACAAAAACTTCTTATTAGGAGTGGTCCTATGGGATAATGCCAGCTGGTTTCCTGAGTTTGGCTCTGTATTTTCCTTCAAAATAAGTGAACAAATAATCTTTCTCAAGTCTCTTCCCTACCTCTCATTTTCTTTTAATTCTGGGCAGAGTCAAAATTCCCCTGCAAGCCTTATGCTGCTAACCTCCAATTTCTGTCAGAGCAGTTTCACCATCAGACTGAAATCCTCAATCACGAACTTAAACGCCATTACCTGAAGAAGCTGCCTTTTTTCTAGTTGACCTTTTAAACTATCAAATCTCATTTTTTTAGTCAGCAACATCTTTCTCCCCCTTTTTCTTCCCCTTGCCCTTTCTCTCCCTCACCCAATACTCACAAGTAAGTTTAAAACTACAACAAACACACTGAGCTGGCCTGCCCTCTTGGACTCATCTGTCTTTAGATAAACAAAAACCAAAAATGCTGTTTAAGATATCCATTAACTTTCTGTATCTACCTGTCTACTTACTGAGCTGCACTTTTTTTTTCCTTTTGGAAGCTAATTCACACCTTAGTACCTAGCAAGAACTGAATCCATCCTCCTTCCTCTCTGCTCTGGACAACCTAACGTCATTTAGAACGACAAAATTGTAGCTATATCCAGCTAGTAGAATACTTCAAATTTTATTCAGGTGAAGAAAAGTCAGGCTATGCCACATTACAAAGTAGCTCTCTGTCACTACAGGCTGTGGCCTGAACTCTGTTTCTGACAATTTGACTGCCACTGCATTTACCCCAAAAAATGTTTTATCTTTGGAGTGAAAATCAGTACAGATGAGTACTTTCCTTCAACATCCCTTAAATAATAAATGATGCATTTTTGAAAGAAGTAGAGCCTGTTCCCTGTCTGATTCAGAGAGGGACAACAGTTGTCAGTGTTTTTCCTGAATCCTTGCCCAACATCTGACTTGTCTTTAGAGGGTTACTCATTGTAAGAAAAAATCCACTGCTACCTTGAAATTCAGGTACTCAGTTGAGAGATTTCCAGGTAGTTCTATGACATTCAAAATAAGTGGAAAAATATGCATATTGATTTCCTGTTTTGGCAGCATTAAGATTTATTTACTCTTGATGTTACAGTGACCTCCAGTTTGTCTTGGTCGATACAGACCTCCCAGGTTGATAAACCTTAATATTCACCTTCATGAGAGTCAATATCCAGTTTATAACATAAAAGGTACCCTATGGGACAAACATTAATATTGCCAAGTAGCTTCAGCCACTCACCTCTCTCTTCTCTTAATATGAAAGAGGACTGAGCCTGAATGGTTGGCAATACTGAAAAAAAAAATGGCAATGAATTCTAACAATCTAAAGAATGTGCTAAATGTGCTGTTGACCTTTAGCAAAAAGGACACTGGATGAAATGATCATTTAGATTTGCGTATTAGAGAAAAGACAGGCTGGTTTTTACAGCATAGCCTCAAATTTATCCTTGCAGAGCTCATCCGCAACTAAAAACTTTAGGTACAACCTGCCTGTTTTCACTTGTCTTTCAGCTTGTGCTGCTTTTCCCAAAAGATGCCAATAACTGGAGTGTAATGTTACTTTCCTGATACTAGTGTTAACTTCCTTCTCATCATGAAGCTCTCAAAAAACATTTCTAGCTATAATGAATTATAATTACCAGTGAGCTTCCTACAGGGACAACTGCAGTCCACAATAAAATCTGGGAATTTTGTCATTATGTTTCTCTTTCAGCCATTCCATCAGCTGCTTTATCACTGGGGATACCTTAGTCATCCAGGTGGTGCTCATTTCTGTAAAGGAACTTAACGGAGAAACAAAGTAAGTTTCTTGGTAGCATACAAGAAAATTGTAGCACTAAACAGACTCCAATGCTGAATACCTGCTACTGCCATTAAACTGTCATTTTTTTTCATTGTTTACTACAGAAACATTTGGGGATTTAGTAGTCCCTTCTTATACTTCATCTACTCAGGTAGCAACTATGTGGGATGATTTTTTTTTCTATAGCAACTGCTGTCTGTCTTGGTGTGCAATTAACTGGCACTAGGCCAGGTTCCCCAGTGTGAAAAACAACAACAATAAAAAAAACAACAACAACAACACCTTCTAAGTTGAAGAGAGCTGTCAGAGTAAGGAAACTTTCTGATGAACATTTCCTGCATCCTGTGAATCTTCTGGTGGGAAAATGCCCCCTGCAATTGCAGCAGCTGCTCCAGCCCAAAAAGAACCTACTGCGAACAAGAGGAAAATGCATTCTGGTGCCCAGTAGACCTTCAGATGCCAGAAGAGCTCTGAAGCTATTAAGAAATGATTTATATTAGGACAGATCTAACATATATTGGAAACTGGATCAGTGCCCAAGGCTAGGCTGAGTGAAGTGAAAAGCTATATCTGTCCTCCTGCACATATCCCTACATAAATGTAAACTGCCGTCTTCACATTTGAAAGTGCAACATTTTTAATAAAAAACCCTTTGTAGAACCAGATCCAGTTCTGCTCCATCAGTCCATAGAACTATCTTCACAGCCTGGTCTGAATTGTTTTTATGTACAATGCACCACACCGTTTTATCAAATTTCCCTGCAAATTATTTGGGTTGTTTCCAGATCTACCTTTACAGTGCATGCTCAATCAGATCATTTATTTCCCAGATAAATTAGAGTACTAATGAAGTTTCAGAAGTCTATTCTATTTGCAGTCTTCCTTTTCCTTTACATTAATAATATAGTGCAATGAACTCCTCAGCTCATCTTTATGCTGATTATGGCATTTTGTATTCAATGGGTACTTCTTGGTCAGCAGTAACAAAGAAATAATAAAAGAAGTTACATAAAACTCAGCAAGCATTTTTAGGTATGCATTCTTTACCTGTAATTAAAGCTACATTCATTTCTTGTAGAAGAAGTATTGCCTGCAATATTGCTAGTGCCTCACCCTGCTATAATAGCTGTAAATCAGATACTGAAGTAAATCTCATTTTAAAACTACTTGTTTCTATGTAAAGCTATTTCACTAAACTTTAACACTTATATTGATTCTTCAGAGCAACAAGAAAAATAATCAAATCTGAACTGCAGTTTAATACTAAGTTCCACTGCACATGGCTGAAGCAGTCTTGCTCTTTAAAATCGCCAAGTCAATGCCTAAGATTGTCGATCGCCAGAAGCTGGGTTTTTGCTCCACTGCCACAATCCCTGACTGAAAGCTCTTCCAAAATCATCCCTTAGATTCGCATGCCTCTATTCATCTCCGGTCTAAAGTTACCAAATGGCAGTTCAGATACACCATTTGTGCACGACCACTATTTTTTGCAGTCTTCTTTCCTGAAATGGGACGTGTATTGCATTAGCATTAGTACTTTACCCACTGTCTTCATTTCACTATGCTATGCCACATACACTTTCCTAGTCTCCCACACAAAAAAAGGAGCTTTCTATCTTCTCTTTGTTGCAGCAATACTTTCTGCATCTGCTCTACTTTCTGTCATTCGAGAGCACAGGTGACCAAAGTTATGGGGAGCATTCCTGCTGAGATGACAACTGCACCTTGAGCACCGATGCTATCCCCTTCCCTAAATGTACTAAAACACACAGCCTGATGCATCCGAGGGTCTCGTTACTGGCTCTCAGCTGTCTTGTACTGCAGCCCAGTGCTAGATTCTCGTACTAGTCACCTGTTTTTATCACAAGGTTTCCAAAAGCTCAGGTTAATTTTCCTCCCTACATCAGTGATGAGACTCGACTCAGACAGAGGCATACCTAGGGATATCTAAATTCATAGCATAAACTTGCCAGCTATCCTATTTCCCTCCTAACAAAACCCATTCAACAGCATGCTGTTGGTATTGTGTGCGTGTGCCAGCTATATGGTGTTGCTGATACTGCTGCTACTTCTCAGCTGAAAAATAGGAGCTTTTAGCTGTCTCAGAGGTATGTCGTTGGGCTAGGCTTTTAACATGCTTGAATTTTATAGAAATGAAAGAACCTCCACATAAAAATACAGAAAAACAACAAATTACACAACATAAAGTCTGAGCAGCATTATTACCACTTTTCAACAGAGAAGCGAGCATACATGTGTCTCTGAATATAGAGTCTCATTTTTTGTTGCTTTAGAAATCACCAGGTGATGATACAACACAACTAAGAATTTTCTGTGAAGATGGGCTTGTCTCTTAAATATCAGTACCTCAGGAAGTGATGGTATCTGGTGATCTGGGCTCTTTTTTCAGACACACTAAACTAAAGTTCAAGGTTTTATGCTGACATCTGCAAATCAGGACAGCACTAAGACACCATCTCTTGCCGAGATCCAGATGCACTTACGTATTCTGTTTAAGGCACACAAATACAGGAGTCTGAAGAATCACTCGCAGTCTTATTTTTTGTGATGTGTATTTCTGAGCACAAGCTGTGACATTAATCTAATGTATGTCTCTCTGCATTAACTTATCAGCAAATTCTTCCCGAAACATTGCTTCACCAAATCTGAGTACAGGTTAGGAAGTATCTAACATTTCTGCATGTGATTTGTGTTTGCTCTTAAGCTTGGGTGGGTAGAAACTAAATATTGGAAAGATCCCTAAGTACTGCAGCCTGGATTTTTTCTAGAAGGTTATACTCATAAAAGTCTTATGTCACACATAAAAACAAGATGTATAGATTTCAGTTGCTGGGTGCTGGTAGTAGTGGCTGAAACACAAGATAAAACACAATTAGGGAATTGTTTTTCCCATGCAATTTTAACAAAGAGCTTAGAGGAGCTCAGAAATCCAGTAGCCCAGGAATCTGCTGTGTAACTGCTTCCCTTACAGATCTGCTGCAGTCTGCTATTTCTCTTCTCTCAGAGCAATCTTTAAGGATCCAATAAATCCAAGCACGACTAAGAACAGCCTCAAGCCTCATATTGAGGTCAGAACTGTTCCAAGGAGGAGCAGGCAAACAGGGGAAGACAAAGGCTGCATAAAACCTTTACAATCCTTGTACAGCATCTCTGTCAGAACGTAAAAATCAGGAGTCTGGACCAAAATTTGTCCCCGACCATAAGCACATGTGATTTTTACTCAGTTACCATTATACTAGGGTAATTTAAAAAATATATATATATTAATCAAGAGTGTTTAGAGAAATTCCTCACATCTTACTACAACATTTTACTCAGAAAGAAAGGTCTTCAAAAGAAAGACAAAAGGCTTTTCACCGTGATGTCTTGGTGCCCAGTGATTTTGTGCACAACCAGAACTGGCCAAGAGCTGTCCTCCAGTTCCCCGGGCAGCTTAAGGCACGTGATGCTCCAGCAGCTGTTACCGCGGCAGGCAATGCCACCGGGGTAAGAAGCCGAGCATAATTCCCATCTGAACCAACCTGACAGATTCATCTAGACTTTTTCTAAATCCCCAACAGTGTATAGCCGCTGGAATGTTTCAGATGGAAAATCTATAAGTGGACACGCTTTGAAAATAAGATCATGCTTGGGGAAGAGGCTGGGAAGTGCCACTGTAGTAAAAGAATCTCCCCAGGAGTAGCTACCAAGCCCTCATTAGAAGAAAGTCAGGAGGAACAGTGCTAAGTGGCATGAGAAGGATGGACAGGACAATGTAAAGAAACATTTTTCTTTAACTATTGCTGCTTATAAAACTGGGATCCAATTTTTAGTTAATTGATGTTAAAAGGAACTCAGAGGAATCTGAAAAGAGAACTCTTTGTTCCCAAGTTGGAAAAATGGGGTTCAGTCTAATAAATGTGTTTGCACAGAACTACAGCAAGAAGGAAGAGGAAAAGAAAATCCACTTGAAAGTTAAATAACAAGTAACTTGTGATTAATGTGTTCATACAAGTAGCCTGTTGAGTCACAGATGAAGTCCACCTTTAACAAGTTGTAACATGGCAATAACCTCTGGTCTCCAGGGCTGAGAGCAGAAGGCACACAGAGGGTACAGGTTCTACAACATGCAATGCAGGAAAAGCTGAAAGCTCGGGGCTTTGCCTTCAGCAAAGCAGATCTAGAGTCAACTGCATCCTGCCCCAGCGACAGTACTTCCAAATGCCCAAGAGGCACTATGCACTATCACTTCAGGGCTGAAGACAAGCCACGTGTTAGGGATGGGTTCTTTCCCTGCTGCAGGGGCGGAGCACAGCAAAACACCGAGAGATCCCATTCTTACGGCACATTCCAGGATCACAGAAGGGCTGAGGTGTGAAGGGACCTCTGAAGATCACCCAGTCCAACCCCCCTGCTGAGCAGGATCACCTAGAGCACCTTGCGCAGGATGGCATCCAGGTGGGTTTGAGTATGTCCGGAGAAGGAGACTGCACAACCTCTCTGGGCAGCCTGTCCCAGTGCTCTGCCACCCTCCCAGTAAAGTAGTGCCCCTCACATTCAGCCAGAACCTCCTGTGCTTCAGCTTGTGCCCGTTGCTTCTCCTCCTGTTGCTGGGCACAACTGAAAGGAGACTGACTCCATCCTCTCGACACCCACCCCTCAGATATTTATACACATTGATGAGGTCTCCCATCAGTCTTCTCCTTTCCAGTGCTCCCAGTGCTTTCAAGAAGGAAATACAGCAGTCCCTAAGGCACAGAACCACAGTAAGCTCCTTCTGCAGCACAACCCGTAGGTAGGCAAGAACTGTTTTTGTTAAGGAAACACAGCCACAAGTCTGCTTTTGTAGTAGGGATACAAGTCTTTGATTCCAGAAGGTACAATGGTAACCTCAAGACATTAAATATTTTTATTTTTTATTTTTCATCTCCTGTAGGTATAATACACCCTAAATTCTCTTCCGATGATTTTCCAGTGGCAAAATGCAAAATAATAAAATAAAGCAGCTTTTATAAAAAAGCACATAAACAACAACAACAAAAAAAAAGCTCACAAATATCCTTAAAAGCAAATCTGAAAGAAAAATATTGAGGTTTCATTTAGAGTAGTTCCCAGTACAACACGCTTGGTTTGTGCTGGCATCATCTTGGCTGCTGAATTATAAACCTCTCTGAAACCAAGCCTATAATTACAGCTGGGTGACACTTGAACTTTCCACGGCCAAACATTTTACAGAATGTAATTTCAGCATGAGATTTCATGGCACACTGTAAAGCTTTGAAATTCTTCCATCAGCTTGTAATTTTGTGACCCTCTTCTGCCAAGAGACTTAAATGAATAATTATTGGTAAGTAACGATAAAAATGAATTACTTTCATTTTTGACAGTAGAATCAGTGATAGTTCACTCTATGCTCTTGGTACTAAAGCAAAGGACAGAGAAAAGTGTCCAGCAGTGTTATCTGTGATGTTTGTATCAGTGAGTGATAGCTACTGGTTTTGAGGAGAGGGCATTTCCTATCTTCTTTTGCTTTCAATCACATCTTTTCATTAGTGGTGACTGAACCTCAAAACCAGCTGGAGATGGTGCAGATGTGCACTTATAAGCTTGGATGGTTATCTGGAGCTTATCTGAACAACTTTTATCAGCAAAATTGTGATGGGAATTTCACAAGAACAGCTTTTCTGGTTCTTCTTTTCCTGATGAGGTTCTGCAACAGCTCATCTGCTGCTACATTCAAGACCTTGCCTGATGTCTTGCTCCAGACAGAATGAGAACCAAATCAGATTATTTCACCTGGTTTCCCAAGAGCCTCAGTAGGCGTGAAATTAGCAAAGTGCCAAGATGGTCTTAAAATAAATAAAGCTATTAGTTTCTAGGTAAAAAATCAGAAAGATAGAAAAGCCCACAAGCTGCATTCCGTTGTTTCTATCCTTCTTTCTCCTTTCTTCTCCCCCGTTTATAACACAATATTAAGAAAAAAATTCAGATCAGGTACAGGAAACAGCTGCTAAGATTTAAAGCAACTGGGCTGAAAAACTGGGGAAAATGAAAGCCTGATTATTTGGGTCAGTTAAAATTGGTCAAAGCAAATCACTGGAAAACAGAATAGAGAGGACGATTTTGAACTGCCTGGAGGGCAAATAAGATGGCCTAATACAAGCATCCATTTCCAGCGTACAGAATTCCCTTGCACAGTGAACAGCTTTTAATAGCACGGATGTGGACAACTGAAAAAACAGATACCCGGTGAAAACTGGTTCCCTTTCTCCTGGCTGTGCTCACTGAAAGCATCTCTACCATCAGCTGGAGCTACCACATGGCACCGGTTTCCTTGAGAGAGGAAGGGGCTGAGGGGAGACAGCCCCCTTGTCTCAGATGACCCATTTACTTCCACTTGTAAAATCAGCACCAACTGGATCGTGCCTCTGACAACAGCAATGAAATAGCTTTCCTGAACACTTTCAATGGGTTTAGGGCACCTAACATGCTTAGAAGTTAAACATCTTGCGGTATCTCCCTTACATCCTTTTGTTGTTGTTGCTTTTATTTTTTTGTTTTGTTTTTGAGGAAACATCTATTATCAGATATTGCTGAAGGCAGAAGTTTTGCTTAACAGCTGTTCTTTCACTATATAGAAAGCAGCAGAATACATTACAGAAAAGCAACTCTCTATATGATCAAGTCAGATAATAGAGACCAGAAAGTTGCAAGAGTTATCAGCCCCTGCTACTTGTTTTGTAAAAGTTCTTTTCCCTTTACACTGATTTTTCTACTCTGAAATGTGAAATGTAGTTCAAAATATCCCATGTGGCATGTCAACTTCATTTACCCGCTGCATTTCTAATATGTTTTCTCCATACTCTTCTATCCCATCACAGCAATTGCTGTATGCCACAGCATGCTATCATGTTTTATGCAGAATTTCACAGTGAATTCAATGGTGACTAATGCCTAAAAAGAGCTGCCACAACATGGCCCTACCTTATATTATAAAAGCATATGCTCAGGGTCTCAGATCTCATCTTAAAGAGGCACTCTCCTAATTTCTGTCATTCGTTTACATGCACGGGAGGGGGGTCCACATCAAAACCTCAATTCCAAGTACCCATCAGACATTCACTTCCAGATCTGAATGCAGATCCAGGAATTATAGCAGCTTCCTACTTTTAAACTGTTTGGAACTGGTGTGCTGCATCCAGTTGTACATCCGCAACTGCAGCATTTGGACATACGATGAAGCAACGGTTTGCCTAGCAGTCCCCTGAAGCTCATTTGGTGAAGTTCACAAAATGAAACAATGTCAGATTCTCTAGTATGTCCTATGACAAATTTTACTTTAGTGTGAAAAATTATATGGCTCCCCTATGAAAAAGCAGAAGCTGACAATCTGTTGCTCATCAGTTAGCTGCTAGTTTTATCTACATTCAACTAAAAACTGAGCAATCATAATTAAACTTCATTGACACTGCTCATCCAATGTAAAATGGTGTGAACAATATAATCCCAGTTTATAAAAAGAGAAAAGCTATTAAGAAAACAAACATTTTCACAATTTGTTAATCACATCCACCAAGATTTGCAGCAGAGTTTTGCAAGGCAATAAATATTCAGGAGTTGGGAACTGGCCATACCATCAGCTTTGCAAACGCTCTACAGAAGTCTTTTAGAATGGAGGGAGTACAAACAATTAGCTCAGATGGGCATGAATCATCCCTAATACTTCCAAACAGGAATCTGCCAAATCATATACAACATCGAATCTGTTTCATAGTACAGGAAGATAGTTTTAATTAAACAATTATTTTTAATTCTTATTGCGCAAAATTGTTGCTCCAGACAATGAATACCAACTACTACTGTGATATTCTCTAATTTTTGAGTCTTTTCTTGTATTATTAGTAAGGACCCCTTAACAAAAGGGGAAAGTGACTATTCTGGCTTTTACTTTACATGCAGGAGTAATGGATTAAGATTGGTGTTAGATGAACATGAACAGTATCAACGGGTTCACAGGCAGTCATTCACTCATAGTTATGTGAGTGCTGAGTATGTACCTTTCTATGCTGAATTCCAGTCTAAGGGTCAGGTGTAATTTCCTCCCTGTCCTATTTCTCTCTCTCCCTTCAACAATTTGATTTGTCAAAACAGAAACAAAGTTAAGACTACATTAATTTCTCTATTTCTCTTTCGGCTGCGCATGGGGGGGGAACAAACTTTATGGGCTGCTCATACCTCTTCACTGCTTTTAGATTGAGAAGGAGATGCTCTGCATAGGAAATAACTCTCAAAACCATTCACTTCTCTTGGCAGTTAAACTACCTGGGTTGTCTGAATGTCATCTTTGGGTGATGAACATGCAAGGTCACTAAAGGGCTGGTTCTCTTGGACATCAGAGAAGAAAGGCAATGACCATCATGAGTAACTGTAGTTAAAAAAAAAAAAAAAAAAGGATACTTTGTCAGTATTCCAAAAAAAGTGGTCATAGATTACAGGGTAGAAAGCTGCCACTGGTATCTGAAGATGAAGCAAAAGAAAGACATCAAGAAGGAGCAATTGTGAAAGGAGGAGTTAGAATACTTCTCTAGGAAGAAAAAATAATCTTATCAGAGAGACAGATGATTGGAAAAGACAAGGAACAAGGACATAGGCAGCATGAAGACGGGATCCACTTACAACAGGCTGTATTTGACCTGCTGGTTTTATTCAACAAAAAGTGAAGTTACCAGAGTCTTCCTACGCATTTGGATCAAGAACAAAGAATGTTTGGTATAAAACATACTGACCCATTCCTTAACTGCTTTTTAGACTGATTCAGAATAACCTTATACTGTTGAAAGCCACATGGTACATACTACATGCATTCACGCAGACGACATACATCACGCCTTGTTAGCTTAACTGCATCTGGACCTGCTGTCTCCCCCGGTGAAATCAATGCCTGAACTCCCACAGACTTTGACGGGAGCAAGATCCGGTCTGCTATCTGTCACATCAGTAATTGCTACTTGCATTAAAAATTAACAATCTAATTTGAAGGACTGGCTTGTGGTCTGAAGCTTTATTGGGTTAAAAGAAACACTTCCAGCTAGAAACATGGTTTATCTTTTGCTAAATCCACTGCTTCCCATTACTGCTAAAATGAGATCTCTCCCATCTGCAATATATCATCTACAAAGTCCCTGATCCAATGATATACTCCCAGAATTTAAAGTTTAGACTGATGTTTTGCTTGAGATAATACAAAGCTTTCCATTCCCATCAGTAGAAATTCATGCCCTGTCAACACAAAATTGACTGTTAATGTACTCAAACAATTTAGTTGGGAGAAAAGACAACTAATGCAATTATCCCTGAATGGGTTAGATATTAATGTCTCTAGCGCATACTAAGTGCTCAGGAAGCCAACTGTAGCTTCTTAGAAATAAACCTTTAATCCTCTGCACCCCTCTGTAACACAGAAAAAAAACCCTGAATTTTTACAAAAAGGGGGAATACAAAACATTTTTTATCCAAATTAACAGACCATTATTTTCTCCTTGCTTCTGAAACTCAGCAGTGCATTCAGAAAGAATTCAATGCATTCAACAAACGTAGCGATCCTTTCTCTCTAAGACAATTTAGAGCTTTATGGTCATTTCACTCACAAAACTCTCCTACTGTCTAATTAATATTCCACAACGCAAATCAACATGATCATGACCTGAAAGTGTTTTTTTTTTTTTTTTTTTTTTTTGGCTTGAACATTTTTTACTTTGTTGTATTAAAAATAGGATCTCAGGATCAGATTAGAACCTGGAGTGAAAACGGAATCTAATCAGGTTCCTTATTTATGTTGCTATAATACGCCCTTACTCATATGTTTTGCATACATACATACACATTGAAATGCTGGCCCTCCTCCCAGGGTAGCTTCTCAGAACCGTGGCAACACAGGAGGACAGGAGAAAGGCATGGCACCCTCCTACTTGTAATTAACACATTTATTCGGGCTCATCTCCACCCTTTGCTGCCCTCCTAGATTTTAGGATTATTGTTTTATATTGAAGTGTATTAAATCGTCACTTAAAAAATAATAACAAAAAAGAAACATAGCTGGAATTGCTGAGCAGTAGTTACGGAGCCGAGCACCACCGAGATGAAAAAAGCCAGTGGTAACGCTGGGACGTGCGAAGTACTCCCTCACAATTTTGCATGCCCAATTCCCGGTGCTGTAGAAGGGGGGAAGTCTTGGCGGCAATATGAACACCAGAAACAAAATGTATGCTCTCATGACAGTTGACTTAATCTTGAAAAGTAAGGGTTTTAGTCCTTCAGTTCATGCGAAGGGGCAGAGAAAGCAGTCTGTTACATCCCTGCTTGCAAGACAAGCATAATAGGGTTTATATTCTCCTGGTTTTCTGTCTCTCTTGTCTATTTAGACTGTAACTTCCAAGATAAGACTTGTTTCTTTTTGCTGGTAGAATGAACTAGATAAAGATTCAGCTGTCAGAATAAACACCCTTTAAATGCTTTGAGGATGCAGTCTAAAAATTGTTGCTGTACTAATTTGAATTTTTTAGGTTCCTAAAATTGTGCTGGGCACCTTCTAAAACAGCTTTATCTAGGAAATAAGTCACTTCTACTTTTGGTCTTGAGTAAAATTTAGATGTACCAGGCTTATAATCTCTATAGGATCCCATGTGTTATTTATAACCTCTGGAGAAGATCAAGTGGCATTAAGAAGTTAGAACAATTTTCACAAAGTCATTTTCCACACTGTCAAATCACATAACCTACTCAAATCTTTTCTGTCTACATTTTTTTCTTGTTAGAGGAACAAAGATTTATTGGAGTCCAATGACTTTGATATGGGCAAACTTAAATAAGTGGTAGGAGGTTAAAAGGGAGTATTGTCTCTCAAAGCCAAAAATAAAGACACTAACCCAAGTTTTAATCACACAGTCTTGAGAAGTAAAACAGGTTCTCCAGCTGAGTTGGTGCCAGATAGTAATGCCAAACAGGCAGAAGTGAAATGTTAAGACTGAGAATAATGCAATCGAGGAACTCAAAGATCTGAAGTTTCTTTGATACAAAAGCTAAAAAAAAAAAAAAAAAAAATCCATGAAAAAAGGCCAGAAAAAAATGAGCCATGTAGAGCAAAAAAATCAATGTACCTCACAGCAGGATATCCTGACTTGGCAGAGTCTCAAAAATACAAGCAATACGCATTCTGTGCGCTTCCTTAACATAATCTGCACTATGGTTAACTTTATTTTACTTAGATAACTACTAAGAGAATGCATTAAAGTCTGATGGCATTTCCATGTAACTTCATGCATGCTTGACTTGAACAACATGGTAGTTAAGCTACTCCTCTCTAATGCTATTTGCGGTATTTTAGGCCAAAAGATTGTTCTGAGCTGCTCAGCTGAACACCCACAAAGGCGGTGGCTCTGCCTGAGATGCTTGCTGCAGCAAGGACAGCAGCTATCCTCGCCTCGGGGGGCTGGGGTTTGTTTTAATTTCCGAGTACCATTAAAAATCCCATCTACAAAGCAGGAGGTATTGAAAGCAGATTTGAAATCTAATTGAGCATAAAAGGTTTGCCAATTTTCAAGACTGAGCTGAATCATATGAAATTCAACACCCACTAAATATTATTTCTCTCAACAGGTTGCAGGATAGAGTTCTAATGACTTCACTTCTTACACTGAGGCAGCAGATACCCAGATACCATCAGTATAGTTGCTACTTCTAATTTCACAGATTTTAAATTATTTCAAATATTAAAACAACTTGCACATTTGCAGCCAGAGGATACAAGGCACAGGGAGGTTAAAAACAAGACCTGCTTTGTGAACACAAGTCCTGCTCCTCTGCTACTTCGCTCCTGGCTCTGGGATACTGAAGGGGGAGAAAAGGACTTCAAAACCATATTTTTTATACTCCTAATGTCTGGTTTGTATATGGGAAGCAAAGGAAGTGGGGAAAAAAGGAAATACTTATAGCGTTCAGAGTATTTTCTCTCAACGATTTATGGAAAAAGCAGCAGAAATCCCCTGAAAATGAAGGGCTGTCGATTCCACAAGAGTATTTCTTCCCACAGAACATGGAGCTTCCGAGTTGAAACGTACCTGCCAACAACGTGCCGCTGCCTTGGCAGGCCCCAGGCTGCTGCTGAGGACTGCAGAGGTTCCCAGAGGTGCACGGGGCCGGTCAGCTCCGCTGAGGCCAGTTACCAACATTCATCACCTAACAAGAGTCTGGAGACTTTCGGATTCGTCGTGCTATCTGGCGCTTGGCAGAAGGAAAGCCGGTAAGAGCTCCGCAAGTTTCTGCCTGTGGGTACTGAGGATTTAAAAATGCCTCGCTCCGCGGCAGCTGGCTCAGCGGCTTGCTGGGGATGGCCCCAGGCAGCACAAGATGCTTGACAATGCTCCCAGCCTCTTCTGGGAGCCCAGAGCCCCACGGGGAGGCTGCACTGCCTTGAAATGGGGCTTGAAGTCCAACAGGAAATTTCGGCAGTCGTACCACCCATCTGAGGCCAGACATCGATTAATTGAGGAGCCTAAGATCAAAATGGTCCCATTTTTGACTTACTTCTGTTCGTACCAATGCATCAGTGGTAACATTAATATTTAATCAGCAAAATGCTTATTGTTCTGGGCAGAAAGAAAATGGGCATTACTCTGAATTCCTCATGCCTACCATATGTGGAAAATATATTAGAGCTCATCTTTTCACTTACGGCTTCAGAACCGTATACTCTGCTCAGCGCTCAGTATTTCACTTAGCAAAGGACAGCACTTTATAACTATTAAATGCACTGCCTTAGGGATGTGGTAACCCATTGACTTGACAAGTCTTTTAAAAAATGCTATAGTCAAACAGCAAGGCAGGATACACAGAATTTATCTGATAAGCTGAAAAGTCCCTAATGACCCCAAGCACTTCAGGCAACACTAAGTATAAAAGTCATTTTGATGAACCTGCAAATCACATATAAATCAGGAGAGGATTTGTGTGTCCAAATGTTTTTAAAGTCATATATTTCCATTGTGTCATCTTCTTTTTCCCCCTTTACAGTTCCCTCGGCATGAAAATACAAGAAATCATTGTGTTAACTGATCTGAATTAAACCTTTTCTTCACATTGTCTTCCTACCTCCTTTTTTATGGCTTCTACGTGCAAATGGCAGCCTTCACTCAATTTCCTTTACCAGGCTTTACAACGTGAGAGGTTAGATTTAAATTTGTAAAGGGGTAGATAAGGACGATGCTTTCCCACATGACTGTGTCAATGCCACGCTTGTTCTCAAGATAATTTTGGCTATATGCTACACGCAGAAGTGACGGGAGTAACCTACATACCCTGTTTGGGGTGCTGGTGCCTGCCAGTCTGCTATTCCAACAATAGTCTGTAATTAATGTTGAGTGAGCAATAAAGAAAAACCCAAGAGAAGGCAAATCTGCTTGTTTTCTTTTCATTATGGATGACTATGCAAGAGGAAACCAGGAATATTCTGACAGTGCAGCTAAGATCTGGAAACCGTACATCTGTTTTGATCATTTGGATCCCAGCATTCATAAAGCCGAGCAGTTTATTATGCTCGGTGCCATTTGTCAATACATCTTTCCCTATTTGTCCCTGCTGAGATTATGGCTGCTACAAAGTCAGCAGCTGGCGCTAGCGCTGACTGCCCAGGGCCAATTTACGGAACTCAGCTGGTGAAACACTGACCGCTTCTGACACAAAGGGATGGCGCTCTCCGGGCCAGCCAGCTCTCTGCCCTTCTGCCACCTCCTTTCCTCCTTTGGCAGCAGCCGCCGCAGGGTGTGCTGCTGGCCCCAGCTGGGACCTCAGCAGGCCCCTTACGCCCCCACCTCCCACCCCTGTGGGGGCTTTTTGCCAACCCCCAGCCCCAGCTCCTGGCAGAGGGCCTGCTGCAGCTCTGATACATTTTGGGCCTCGCTACACCATCCCCGTGCCGAAATGGCCCTTGTAAAACATGTTCGGAGGTACAGAAGGCAGTCTGATTGTCTGGGGGGAGTTTTTTTTTTTTTTTTTTTTTTTAAAGGAATCGCATACTAGGCACTATGTTTTATGTTTTTCCTGCTAAAGGAACCTGTTTTACAATTTCAAAAGGAGAGGTGATCTGATCTCAGGATTAGTCATAATCTGCCCGAATTATCTCAGAGCAATTTTATTAGGTGAAATCCTGATCAAAGTGAAGTAAAAATTTGATTTCCTTTTATGATAAGATCACCCATCTAGTCGATCAAGGGAAACCAGCTGATGTGATCTTTTTGGAATTCAGCAAGGCTTTTGACATGGTTTCCCATAGGATCCTACTGGACAAAATGTCCAGCATACAGCTTAATGAAAACATCATCCGATGGGTGAGCAATTGGCTGACGGGCAGGGCTCAAAGGGTTGTGGTAAATGGGGCCACATGAGGCTGGTGGATGGTCACTAGTGGGGTCCCCCAAGGCTCCATTTTAGGGCCAGTCCTCTTCAACGTTTTTATAAATGATTTGGATGTAGGACTAGAAGGTGTTTGGAGCAAGTTTGCCAATGACACCAAACTTGGAGGAGTTGTGGACTTGTCTGAGGGTGGAAAGGCCTTGCAGAGAGATCTGGACAGGTTGGAGAGCTCGGCGATCACCAACCACATGAAGTTGAACAAGAGCAAGTGCCGGGTCCTGCACCTGGGACGGGGCAACCCTGGCTATACGTACAGACTGGGCAACGAGACGCTGGAGAGCAGCCCCGCAGAGAGGGATCTGGGGGTTGTGGTTGACAGCAAGCTGAATGTGAGCCAGCAGTGTGCCCTGGCAGCCAGGAGGGCCAGCCGTACCCTGGGGTGCATCAAGCACGGCATCGCTGGTCGGTTGAGGGAAGTGACTGTCCTGCTCTACTCTGTGCTGGTGCAGCCTCACCTCGAGCACTGTGTGCAGTTCTGGGCACCACAGTACAACAAGGAGATGAAACTGCTGGAGAGTGTCCAGAGGAGGGAGACAAAGATGGTGAAGGGCCTAGGGGGGAAGACGTGTGAGGAGCGGCTGAGGTCGCTGGGCCTGTGCAGCCTGGAGAAGAGGAGGCTGAGGGGAGACCTCATTGTGGCCTGCAGCTTCCTCGTGAGGGAGTGGAGGGGCAGGCACTGATCTGTTCTTTCTGGTGACCAGTGACAGGACCAAGGGAACAGAGTCAAGCTGAGGCAGGGGGGGTTTAGGCTACACATCAGGAAGAGGTTCTTCACCGAGAAGGTGGTCACATGCTGGAACAGGCTCCCCAGGAAGCAGTCACGGCCCCAAGCCTGTTGAAGTTTAAGAAGCGTTTGGACCGTGCACTTAGTCACAGGGTCTGAATTTTTGGGTAGACCTGTGTGGTGCCAGGAGTTGGACTCGATGATCCTTATGGGTCCCTTTCAACTTGGGATGTTCTACGATTCTAAAACAGAACATCTCCAAGTAATTGCACTAGAGTTGAGGTGTCACCAGTGTAATTTTGGCAGGAATAAGAGTATAAAGAAATATTTCTGGCCACATGTCCAGCATAGTGTTATTTCATTCCTCACTAGGATGGAGTACTATATGTTCTTAAAATGTCACTGTCGAGACAAAAAAAAGATAAAACGAGGCACAAGCATGGCTTCTGTTTAAATGCCCTGTGCTGTCCACTACAGTCAACAATATCCCCTGAAAATGGATGGACCTAGCCAGCGAAGACTTGAGCATAAGGAATTTCCAACTGTCACTAACACATCTGAAATCAAACAGAAGTGTTAAAACACTTATCTAGCTATTACCAACCTGTGCTGCTTTCCCTGCTTGTTGAGCCCGTCCTTAAGGTACCACACACACAAATTCACAAGTCAGGCTCTTAGTCCATTTTCTCCAGTGCCTTCTCCTCGGTGCATAATATACCCTTCGGTAGACAGGGCACTAAGAGACACAATCCTCCCCCCATCACAAAAATGGCTTATACTCAACACTTCACAGAGGTAAGTAACAAACCTTTCTGTAAGGCAACAGAAAATTGCCTTGTTTCTGTGGAGCATGTTTCTATTAGTCACTGGGGAAGGCAAGAGCTCTTACAAGGCTGCTGGAACCTGAAGGCCCTGCTTGCTCCTGGAGGATCGGGTTTGGGTAAGGAATTTTCAGCAGAATCTTACTTGTGACAGCTTTGCATTGCAGCTTTTGGGAAGGTTTCACAAGCTCGCCTGTTCAATAAATAATCCTTTGGAGCCACAACCGTGTTCAGAAAAGCTTTACAAGTTGGCAACCAGCAGGCACTGCAGCCATTACGGTTAGACTTTAGGAGCTGCACATCTTGAATGAGCCGCTAACAAAGTGTCATTTACTGGGACATATTTGTGTAAATTATATAGACACGAGATGTAGATTTTCCTTAATGCTATTTTTTAAATGTGGTTAAGTCTACCAAATGCTTCAAAGTGGTAGGATGAGCAAGAAAGGCCTTCTGTGTAGAAGAACATAGATTGTATTTGCAATTACAGCCTACAAATAATATTTTGCAGAACTGCATTGCAGGCAGCCTGTGGGCACATCGTTCACATGGATTGTCTCGCTTCTGTTACCTGAACACTGCATCACCAAAGGAGGATTTATTTGGCTCCAGTGAGGTACATAAACCAGGACATCTCACTACCCTCCCAGGGAAGAAAATCAAGAGCTGAAGTTAGGCTAATTTGTCCCACTAATAGTCTGCATTTCCACCTGATGTCTTTGCAGAAGCTGAAAGCACTCTGGGGACAGCTCAAGAGACAGCACAAAGGTGGGAGGAGGCTGTGCTGTGACATGCACAGTCCATAATACAATTTTACTCCTATGGAAGGCAACACACAAGCCCAGGGAGCAGAAAGGCAGACAGGCACTGTATGTTGTCATACTGCTCAAGTATCCAGCCTGTGCTAGCAGCAGCTGTGTTAGGCAGCCATCTCAGAAAGAAAACAGCAGTACCAGGCTCATCATCATTGGTCCCGACTCACAGTTTCAAACAATGTCCAGCACAAGCCTGTGACTGTGCTTAGGACTCCGTGAAATACACCCAAAGCTTGTTTTATGCAGATGATGTTGCTGCAACTGAAATCTACGAAATGCCTGAGAATTCAAGCTTAAGTCCATTGGTGATAATTAGATTAATTAAGATTAATTCTACTTGCATTTGGATTGTAAGAAAAAGCAAATTGTCAATTGAAAGATGAAACCAGACAGAGGCATCAGCAATCCAGTCTCTCTAAATGCCCCCTAAAGATGAGGAGGAAATAATGCCTTAATCTCTAAGAAAACAGAAGATACCTTCATTAGTGTCCATTTCAGTAGCCAGTGCGTGCCACTACTGTTGCATACGAACAGACCGAACTTACCTTCTATTAGAGCAGGACCAGATTCTGCCTCCGTAAAAAAATTCTAATCTCAAATCCAACAGTCTGGAAGTTGGCTATTTTAAACCTTTCACAGCATTTTATTACTGTACAGGTGATAAAGGGTAAACATGTTTGATGGATATTTTTTATTCCAATTATTTAAAGCTACTAAAAAATTTCAAACCTCCGCCATGCTCCCCATCACTGCTCTTCTGTTCCTCTCATTTGGCTTATGAACCACCAGCATAAGGCTTTGCAATGCGAATTTTTGGTGGCATGCCGCTGCACCACAGGTAGCTAGGAAAACAGGTAGAATGCTTTTCCCAGCTACATTTCTGAAAGCACTGCGACAAAAATATAGCAACATATGAATTCTGGCCCTGACCGCAGATAGCTTTTCCCCCATTAAGACTGGCGTTCTTATGAGCAGTCCTAGAGACAGAGAGGCAATTTCCGCAGCTGTCAGCTCTCTGGCAATCAGGTGCCCTTGGAAGGCAATGGCAAAGATCTCACTGCCCTACGGGAAACCAGCGGGCACTGCCCAAAGGGGCACCAGACACAGTCCTCAGCATTTCCTCCTACAAGTGCTAAACAATCCACTTCAATTCTGCCTTCTCTAGGAAATACTTAGCAGATATGTACATTTGAAGCATGACATTGTACATACAATTTTCCCATCGGGGAGAGAGAACAAACCATTTGTGACAGATGGTAGTCGTGCTGCTTAATGCGATACTGGAAGACACTTAGTTACACACACTTAAGATACAGTGACGGAAACAGCATATGGACCTAAATGGAATAGAAGATGCATTAAGCTTAAAACTTTGAAGCTCTTCCTTTGAAATGGTCTTGTTTTACCAGAGACATTTACTAAAGGCAGAAACATTGTTTGCGCTGAGCCCTATAAAAGGATTCAATAATTTGGCAAAAAAGAATTTTCTGACACATACTTTCAAGACAAAAGTGTGCAGCCAGCCTTCAGATTTTTCATGCTGCTCTGTACTCCCGATACATCTCCCGAGCTATTTTTTAAATGTATGTACATCTTAAGGTCTAAGATCTAACATGAATAATAACTGAAATGATACATAATTAAACATTTTGCACATCAATGTGTGATATTGATGGTTTAAATATTTCATGACTAATATGTTCAGTTAGGTTAAGCCAAGCTACTGAGTTATTTCTCCCTCACCTCCACTGCCCTACATCTGAGAGTATTGATACAGCTTTCACCACAAGTTGAAAAGACGACTTCAAATCTATTTCCTGGAAGGGTGGTTAAATAATTACTGTCATGCTAAAATAAGGAACAGCCAGACAAGACAGAATAAGGAAAAGCTCTCTCTACTAGCATGTAAGACACAGCGCCGAGTTCCCGATAATACAGTGGAGCTGGCAATGGAGCTCCTCATTTTCAGGTCCAGCAGCCCAAGGCACAAGCCCCCATAATCCCCAGACCCATACCCTAAAGTTGTAAAGCGTGGTGCCTCACAATGCCAGCATTTACTGCTCTCCGCTTCGTCATGCCAAGCTCAAGGCCTCTATGTTGAATAAATCAGTGGTTCAGAGCTGTCCCCCCGTACTGCTCCGCTGGCTGCTGCTGACTTACCAGAGAACTGACCCTTAGGCTCAGTGGGCGAGATCTTTATGTTTAGTTTTGATGATGAGAGGGTCTTTCTTTGCTGATGACTCCTGTCTGGAGGTTGTTAAATCTGCACCCTGTCAGAGGATGTACTACGTGTCAAGAGCAGGGAAAAAAAATCCAGTGACAGAAAAACTCTTCTTTAGGTCACTTGACATTTTTAGTTCTACTCCAACAAAACTTTTTCAAGTATTCTGGCTTTTTTCCTTTCTTCTCTTGCTGCATTTTCATGACCCCTAAACTTGTAGTGTATTTTGAGGTATGCCTTTTGAGCTAAATGCTTTTTTCCTAAAATTCCTTTTGAACTATCGTGTTTATTATACTTCAGTGTATCCAGAGGACTTCTCCTTAGTTCACAGATGAAAACAATTCCCTTTTTCTCTTGTTTTCTTTTCCCTGGAAAAGCACCAGCTCCAGAAATATATACAAGAGTTTCTCTTATTATCTTTTGAAGTGTAGTAAAAGATATACAATACAGATACATCTGCAATACAGAAAATGCTGAAGGCCAAAGCACGGCATCACTTGCACCTCTATGACCTTCTTCAGAAGCATTAGCACAAGGCAGACCATTGTGAAAATTAAGTTATACCTTTAGAGAGCTAATAAAGCAATGAAAACCGTAAGGAATGCTGACACCATGGTTCTGTAAATGTTTATATTCAAGACTGGTATTCATACTCAATCTGCTAATCCCAGGATTTTCACAGAAGTTTGAAGGAGGCAGGTACCTAATTCCTTTCGGCAACAGGATTTGGGAACCTAGCCCTTTGGGTGACAGCTTTACTTGAGGCGTCGCCTGAAACACCAACAAGTACAGCCCAGTAAGCAAGGAAAACAGCATCACAGTCATTCTTGGCATTTGCTAGGGAGATATGTATATTCTAAAGGGATTAACTGCTCTGTGATCCATTGTCAGGCCGTATCATACACGCCGCATACTGTGCTGAGTATACTGTCAATTGGTGACCATAAATATCGGTTGTAATAAGGGAGATACAGTCAGTTATACAGCTGGGATAGCGATAGAAGGGCACATTCACTTGAAAAAAATCAATTTTAATTAGGAAGACAATTATATTTTCTCCCAAAGGTTGCCAGGGTCTCGAGATTTATCTTTAAGGTGATGGAGAAGTAATCTTTTGCCATTCTATATCTACTGGGTAGCACTGAACTGTGGAAATATTTCAGGTCCAAGAGAAGACCATAAGGTCCCTCAAGGTCTTATAACCCAAGGCAATAAAAATCACTGGCACATCATTAGCCTGTCCCTCACAACAGCAGTTTATGATTATATCCTTTGATTTCTCCAAGCAAAGATTTTTTTCAGTTCATTCTTAAGCTAGGTGGCAGCGATTTGGCCTACGCTGCTGATTTAATTCCAACTGCATCTCCCCTCCCTCGCCCTGCTGGCCACGCTGCTCCTGGTGCAGCCTGGGGTACGGGTGGCTTTCTGGGCTGCCAGCACACGCTGCTGGCCTTGCATCCAGTTTTTGATCCACCTCCAAGTCCGTCTCTGCATGGTTACTTCCGAACAATTCTGCACACAGCCTTTATTGAAAATGGGTCTGACCCAACACAGATGCAGGACCTCGCACTTGGACTTGTTGAACATCATGAAGAAAACCAAGACAAGGACAGACAAGTCCATTCCCAAATAACTTCCAAATCCAACTCAAGCAACTAAAACAACATTTTAGGTACTTGTAGAAACTGGGATGCTCATTACATGAGAAATGTTGGCCAGAAAGCGTATGTGCTGGCAGGTAAAGGTTAGTTTACAGGGATGATCCACATACCTCACCTCAGTGATATCTCACCCCAATGTGCTCCTTTATAAATGAACTACTCCTATTTTAAGACAGCATATTACTGTAGTCTATTTTATCTTAGGGACACTGAGCATTTCTAGACATCGTTGCTTGCCTTAACTGCCAGTTCCTGCTTCCTCTACAGTTGTTTCATCTCCGCGCACATCCGCGATCTCTCACATTGCTTCACAGACTTCAGCTCATTCCCTCAGCAATCACCTTTGTCAGGGCAACCTGCTGGAGTTGCTTTGTCAGCTTAATGCGGTGGCCAGCAAGCAGCAGCCAGTCCCATTCCTCCCTCTCCTTCTAGGCTACTTGCAAGCACACTACTCCGTATGGAACTAACGAAGTCGAACCAATGAATTCAGGATCATCTGGTACGCTCTCATCCTTACTCCGTTGTGTGGTAGGGGCTTTACACCACAAGCTTGTCAGGACAGATCTGCCCCTTTGTTTTGTGTCTGTACAGTATGCTGTGTTCCTGGCACAAGCTGCTTTTGCATTGTGGTGCCTGCTCTGTCTAATAAGGGGAGAGAGACAAATTCTAGCCAAACTACTGAAAAAAACAACAACAACAAAACAAACAAACAAACAAACAAAAAAAACAACAGAACGTAATTGCCCAGAGATTCATCAGTCTGCTTGGGTGAACACCACCATTTGTAATAAAATACAAGCACTGGAACTTCCGAATCACTGCTGGAAAAAAGATCTGTCAAACTGTCACCAACATTCACATCTTCCTTTCCTCTCTACAACGGATTTCTATTACAGACTTCAAACACATTCTGCTCTGAAAACACCCCACTGATGTCAAGCTCTCTCCAGCATATGAAACAGGTGCAGGGCATATGAGAGAAGCACCGCATGGTTCTGTGGTTTTGCATATTCTTGCGGCACTGTTCTACTTTTTGAGATGCTGGAATTGCCAGTGAGTGGCCCAAACCTGAAAGACTCGCCAGGGTGATCAATCTGCAATTTTTACGTCTTATTTTTTCTCTGAAGTATATCCTATATTACCATGGTGACATTGGTGTGCGCTTCTTTCAAGCTGTAGTGAAATCTAAGAACATTTCAGAACAATATTCCTGTGGCTTTTTACCACCACAGTGCTTTTAAGCTGTGCAGAGCCTACTACTCTACATACCCATCTTCCAAAGCTGTAAACACCTTCTTGTCCAGCTGCGACAGATTTGATCCTGAAATGTGCAAACTATTAGCATTTAAGGAGTGCTGAGAACAGCCTACGTCCGCCAACACAACCACAGCGGCTCAGCACCCCAAAATCCGTGATCTGTGTATCCAATGTAAAGCACCAACCCAGAAGAGCATCGCTGTGCTCTTTGCGAGGCCTTTGACCAGTTTCAAACCTAACAGTTTTAAAACGAGCATAATTCAGCCATTAGCACAAACGCAGTACTTGCTAACATGGATTGAATATACACAAAGAAATTATATCAGCCTAAATCTTAATGATGCTATGAAACGATGTTCAGGACTAAAGCTGACAGTACATGAGTTTTGTTGCTGTGTGTTCAGCTGATCTTGGAATTGCCAAAGTGGTGTGAAAGTGATGGAGCGAAACCCAGGAGGCCCCTCAGACTTCAGAGGGGCTTTCAGAGACTAATTTCCATTGTAAATAAAAACGTGTTTATTCTTTTCTGTGAAATGCTGGAACAAGCCTTTTGAAATAGTGTTTTATCATTATAAATGCCAGAAAGCTTTCTGATTGGAAGTGATTACATTCAGGGATGTTTTTATTACATGATTTCAACAAACAAACTTGAGAGTAAAATTGAATTTAATTTCAAGAAGCAATGAGAGAGGGTAAATTTAATAGGAACATATTGTTCCAGGCATGCTCTATGCCAGCCTGCAGACCCTGAGCAAAGCCGGCCATCTGAAAGCAGCAGGGGAGGGAATGAAAGAGACAGAGGGAGGTAAAGAATGAGAAGGAAAGGGAGGAGAGCACAGAGGAAGAGACAGATAAGAGGAAAGTTCCTGTCAGATTTTGCTGTGATGAGAGAGAAGAGTTAGCACTGTGGGAGAAAGAGGTATGAGGAGACTCTGAGCTGTGTATAAAATAAAAAACAATGCATTTAAGTTAGGATACAGCAGAAGTCCAAGACACTATCGAACTTTCACAAAGTCAATGGAAAGGCTCTAATTTCTATGGTGGCATTGCCATAAGCTGTCAGTAAATACTAACCAGGCTTTGTCCCTCTTTTCTCCAGGGCCTGACAACGTGAAGGAGCTGTTGACTACAGGATGATTCATTCTGATCCCTGCTAATCAAAGTCACTGGATAACAGTGAGTGATGTCCCTAAAACTAAACAGAGGCAGCTTTTAACTACACGGGTGCTCCTTATGCCAGGCTGCCACACGCTGAGCGAATACTAGAAGGGGAGACAGGACAAAGTACACCTAACCTATAAATCTTTTCTAAAGCATACTGTAAGGTTTCAAGGCATTAAAACAGAGCAATCTCTTCCAAGAGCTTTAAGAGATATTTTTCAGCAAGTTCCAGTGACAAGAAGAAATTATAAATTCCCCTAAGCCCTCTTAGGGGAGACACCGGTCTGGAAAAAGACCTTCCGCAAATAAGCTAACCATCTTGTTGCTGGTTTTCTGTCCTTCCTCCCTTCCGCTTGTTTTCTTTTCATTCAGTTTACTGGACCAGATTGTGAGATCTCTGGAATGAAAACCGTGGCACTGTATTTGAAAACACACCATATGTATGTTTGGTTCTAACAGCATTGCCGATGAGAGGAGCCAGCAGAAAGGCTTCACCTAACGACTCCTGAAACTTAGCTGAAATCAGTGGGATGCAAGATGATCTGTGCGACACGCAGAGGACAGGAATGAATTTTGCCAAGCATGCAGCAGCTGAGCACTCTTCCTGTAAACACCATTTGATAAATCAATACATAAAATAAATTCCTAAGCATGAGAAAGAGCTTTGTGCTTAGCAGAGCTAGTTTGCCTCTACACAACTAGAGTGAAGCAAGGTTGTAGGACACTTTGGAGGCACAACCCGCTTGCTTCCCATCTCAGCTCTCACAACATCTCTATACATGGACTTGAACAGGTCATTTAGATCTAAGCTATACCACTGCTGCTCACACCACAGTTCATTATTCTGATTGTCCAAATTAAACACTTATGAAGATTACAGAGCCCCTTCTCTCTCAGAAACTGCTTTGGTTTGAGGCCTGCATTAAAAATCTAACACCTCTGCACAATGGTGAAGATGACCATCTTTTGTAAAAAAGAAAACACCAGCAGATCTATAAATAACACAGCTCTTTACATTTGTGTTTATTTAACTGGCAAGGAGTTTCAAGCAGCTTCAGATTCCTCTGAAAAATCTTTAAACAGCAACAAGGGAACTTCCTTCCGGGCAGAGCCGGTTTCCCGTTCACACGTTCTCAGTTGCTACGTGGTCATCCTGTGATGTGCAATGATTTATGAACACAGATAGGATTAACTCTGACCTTGTGAAAACCAGAAACTTCCCTCTTGCTTCTCTCCTCACCTGAATAACTTACTGGACCCCTTAAACAAATTAAAGAAATAAGTAAAAGTGACTGGAAACACTGCTGGACTATTTAAGAAAGCTGCAGAGAACCACACTGGATAATTTATTCTTGTGAGAAACATAATGATCACCCAACAAGTTTGGTTAGGAAGGTGGTTTATCAGGCCACCTTGATATACTAGGGCAAAAAAATACACAGAACACCTACTGATGATGGATTGCAAGATATATTAATACAGAAAAGGATTGAGATTTACTTTCAATAGTAGATTAAGGGGCTCCAATGCAGACAAGACTAGTTCTTTAAAACAACAGGGACTGAGTTTACTTTAGATAAGGACTTAATTTTTATTGAAAACCTACCACCTTCAAACTGCTCAGAAGTTGAAGCACTATAAAACTGTCAAATAACACCATTATTAAAAGCTTTATTTGACAAATCTTCCACTGCTGAGATAACTTGTTTTTTTGCCTTCTCTCTCATATGAAATAAAATCATTCACTTATGCAAACTGCTGACAGGAACGGAAACAAATGGGGTTCTCAGCACAGGGTGAAACACACTATCCCCTTTCTGCAGCTTAATGGGAACCATACTTATTCATAAATCATAAGGCATTCAGACTGAAGAGCTGCTATGCTGCTCGTTGCACTATACTTCGGGAAATATTCCGGATGGGCTCCCGATAAGCTCTGTGGTGTTCTGGAGGAGCTGATAACTTCTCAGGAAGAGCCTGCAGGTACAGAACATCTGCATGAAACCTTTCGAGGGGAAGAAAAGAGGCTGAACAATACGTGACAACTAAATACAGAATTTATTTTAACCTCCTTGTAATAAGGAAGTGTTAGTAGCTCTGCTAGATGGCCTGATAGCTAGCCTTTTACCTGGGACCAGTGACCTTCCCGGCACTTGGTATCGATTCACAGGTTTTTAAGGCCAACAAGGACCTTTCTGATTTTCTAGGCGGACCTCCAAGTTAACGTTAATGTGTGTGAGATTTCTCTTCTGAGCATCACCTTGGAACCTTCGGTATCGGCAACTGATGGACAAATACCTACAAATTTACCTTCAATTTAACGAGGATTGACTTGGAACCAAGTCACAACCATCTGAAAACATTTATCAGCTTCAAACAACTTTGAAATATACCAACACTTCAGGAATCTTTGCATCTGGAAATGCCTGGGGAGGTTTCTTGTTGCTTCCCTTTTAAAATAAAGCTTTTAAATAAATAAAGACCCATTTAAGACTGCCAGCCTTCCACAGAACCTGCCCGAGATGCCTCGTTAGGTTAAGCATGGAAATTTCTTTCTTAGGAGACCTCCTCAAACAGCAAGGCTTCCAGCACACACTTTGCCATTGCCTCTGATTGATGTTGTCACGTTTGCGGGCATTGTCCTGGGATGTGCAAAACCCCAGCAATTCCAGAAGAGGGTGTGACTAAATTTGCCGTGGCACTTAGCTTATGGCTGGGGCATGCGTGGCCATGGACCCCACCAGGCTCTGGGGAGTCCCCACAGGCCAAGGCCGAGGGACAGCAGAGGAAATAACAGCTGCTTCTCAGGTGAGGTTATATTTTAAACTGGATTTAATAGAGAATCTGTAACTAGCTACACTTCATATAAGAAAATAGCTAAAATTAATTTTAGTTATTATTTAGAATCTGTGATGCTGCTTGAAAACCAGGAAAAAAGAATAGAGGATGGAGGGGAAGCTGGAATGAACCACCCTTGGAGAAGCCAGGCTGAAAGGCCAGCTAAGCAGCTGCAAGAGCACGAAAACCCTAACACACCTCCTGTAATGAAATCTGTCAATCAGAGCAGAAAGTCCTGCCTGAAGTTAACGTTCCCTGAATATTCTCCCCATCTATTTTTAACTGTGAAGTCTGGACCACTCCTTGGAGATCTGGGAAACATCCTGCCTATCAAAAATATTACTGAGTACAAGTAATAAAACAGTAGCAGCATTAAAATTACATTTTCAGGACCCTGGGATAAACTAAAGGCATCTCACAAACCTCTGCCTTGTTCTACTGCTGCATCACTCACATTCATTTCTATTGCCTGTAATTGTTTATTTTCTTAACAAATAACATCTTTGCTTTTTCCTTCTATCCTTGTGACATGCTGTTCTGACTCTGGCTGCACAGGATTATCTTCAATGCCTATCATCAATTGGTAATCTAAGTTTTATTTTTGCTCTGCACTAAATAAAAACTGTTTGAGTCACTTTCCATTTACTCTAGATTTAGTGGGTCCTGCAGTTTTGATAATATAAATTACATCTCAGCCCAGAAGACATTCTGGGGTTTGATTTAGCCGGGAAATATATAGATGCTTGTAAATGCTACCCATCCATGAAAGCCAGAAAGCTTGTGAGGCAGAGTCCATAGAATTTCCAGCATGATCAGAAAGGTTAATGCATGATTATGGTCAGCTTAAAACACGCTTCTTGACAGCATTTCTTGCAACAACCTACCCCGTGCTTTTCTGCTTTCTGATCGACTGAACAAGCTTTGGCTCCCTAAGCCTCAATTCTCTTCCTTAGAATTCAGCAACTGAGTTTCTGTGCCAGGAACAGATCCAACCCCGTACAAGCGATTCCTTCCCTTTTAATACTACCAGTTTATTAAGGACGCGGCAGCTTAGGGGACAGGCTGGCAAATTTGAAATGTAGGTCCCCCCAAAATGGGACAATCACTAGAATCAAAATTTAGAAAGCTTATTGGTTTTTATTGGGACAAACATACACGAACTCGACTTTTTATCACATTAGCACTTTGAAGCACTAGCTGAAATCAAGCAGGCATGCAGCAGGATGGTGACAGCAGATGCTGCACTCTCTGAAGTGATGCACAAGGTACAGCAGAAACGGCAGAGAAAAAAATGGGGGGGACAGGGGGGTGGGAAAAACTCGGATTTGCAGAGGGGTGAGACAACTAGCCAAAGGCAAGAACAATAAAACAAAGGGATCATATGTGCCCTGAGCTCCACCACTGCCTATGACCTATTCTACTTCTCAAATCATTGAAGAACCTGGTAAAATGATCAGACTTAAAAAGACACTGAATTTACTAGCATTATATTCTCCAAACACCTCTCAGGGGAGAATGTTCTGCCTCAAAGTGCTTTTAATTTTATGCCTCTTCTGGAGTGTTTGGAGCCTGTTTGCTTTTCTTGTGGAGCAGAGATACCTTTCCTTGCCTCCTCTATTCTTGTGCCAGGCTTCTCTCCCCCCCACACCCCCCACCCGACAGTGAGAGCCCCTAAAATCTTATTTGTTTATTGCTACTTCCCTGTAGTTTCACCTTGCACTGAAAAGCTGAATGGGCTTATTAGTTTTCCTATAAGTCAGCCAGCCTTCTCTGAGCAGTGCCATCCATCCAGTCAGTAATTCAAACTCTGGTGTGCTCAGGATTCCTCATCTGGAGGGTGATTTTGTTTTGTGCTCTTAGTCCATGCTTTTGGAATATACGTGCATGCAAGAGAGAAGGAGGAAAAGAAGGGATGAAAAATATAGTCAAAGACAAAACTTTTTGTAATGGACCTTTTCACCCTAAAGCATTAGATGACAATAAACAACATGGAAGGAGAAAATGAACAAGAAATGGTGAAACAGCGTGCGCAACAAAGTGTTCTTTGCAGAAATACTTACTGCAGCAATGAATATTTCATACTTTTGTTTGTGCCTGGGCTCACGAGCCCCAACACACTGTAGCACTTCAGGTGCTTGCTGCTCTCTATTAAATGGAGCTCATCCAGAGGGCTAATGACCTCCTTTATCTTGCACTGTGCCTGCACGAGGGTAAGAGCTAGCAGAAAGCTGCCTTCCTCCCACCCACCTCAACATCGAGTGCAGCTTGTGCCCCAGGGTATGTGGCCAGGACCTCTCTCATCACGCTGCCTGGGAAGCAACTATGGGTACTGCGCTCATCTCTTCTGCAGTAGGTCTGGGAGCCCTACCACAAGGCACCAGGACGGTTTTGCCTGCGGTACTTTAATGCTTATTACCCGTAAAGTCAGGCTTGCGTGGAATATAGATCTTCTTAGCCTGGTAACAGATGGAGTGGTAACAGGTGCTGGGGGAGGGAGAGCAGCATTTGAGCAGTGGCACTTTCAAGAAGCACACGCTTAGCACAAATTGCTGTAGTCCTTCTTTATCAACCACAAATTCGTACTCAGATTTAGTACCACGTTATCTTATAACAACACCAATAACAACTTCTATTCACCACACTTTTGGAATCCCCTTGCCAGACTTTTCCAAGTTTTGAATAACTTCAGCTGGAAAAACAAGTAAGAGGATTTGCGAGTAATTAGCTTGCCCCAAAAATATGGACCACAATAGCTGAAATACCATAGCACAAAGTTCAAATTCCAGAGAAATGTTTGTTTCACAAACAAACCTCTAACGTAACAAAGGGAATAACAGTAAGTAAGTGCAGAGCTGTGGGTATGTGTGAAACAGCAAAGATCAGCTGCTGAAAGCAAAAGGAGCTGGCCCTTTCTTGCTGGGCTTGCGTTCAGTACAGCACCTGAATACCTCTGAAGATGCACTCAACTTCCATTTCAACCCACACAACCCAGCGTGGGTCCCTAGGGCTGTAACAGAACCTGGCCCAGGATGCTGGCGTAATCAGAAGCTAATACATGGTGAATATTTCAGCACTAATAAGCCAAAAAGTAGCTTGAGTAACAACTCCAAAGTGCTAGTTTCTCACCTCAGTGGCTATGACCAACAGCATGCCCCTGACAACGGCAGAAGGTGTGTTTTCATTTCTGCTGCTTAATGAACAGAGAGAGCTGTCCCCGGTACCAAGCTGGGCTCACTCCCCAGCAATCAAAGGTCGATCCGTGGATACCAAAGCCAAAGTTGTGAACCTTGCAGATTAAACTTCAAAAAAGAAGAGCTTGCAAGGCCACGTTTTTCTTGTTACCATTCTTTCAGTACAGAGAGGCCAAGTGGGGTCTGATGTTACAGAAAATACCCTTTGGCACGCTACCACCCTTCCAGTCCTGACTACAGCACGACTGCGCTGAACTGTGCTCTCTACTCCAGTGCAAGGCAAAGGGGAGCACATCTAAGGGAAAAATAAGGGATTGGTCTTCGGTTCTTATTTTCTGTGGCGGAGGAGGTGAAACCTGCCAGTCACATTGATACATATTTCTGATTTAAAAACAGAAACTGTCTAAAATACTATAAACATAAATATCCTATGAGTATTTTTGTCAGCAGGTGCACAATACTGCTATTTCCTTTTTCTTTTTAGGTACTAAGCATATGAATGTCACCTGTCAGTAATTTACCCTTCAGCACAGAAAGAAACCACCATCCACAGCCCGAAGAGCTAGTAGCAGAGCTACATTTTTATGGCATAAGGTCACTGTTGTGAGCACACTTTTCAGTGTAGGAGGTTAAACCTTTAATGCATGCAGCAAAGACAAATCATTGCATTTAAACTGTTAGCACAAAGCAGGAAGAGACGCTCATGAATTCAGTGGGTGACTATCCAGCGTCCTCCTTTGCTCAGGAAGCAAAGGACTGACATTAAATTACAGAAGGTTTTACGTTCTACTGCTTCAGAATGATTTTAACCTGTAAAATAACTGTACAGATGCAACCACTGCGTTTGTACAGCTAGAGAATCACAGACACCATGGGGAATTCCAACAGTTTCTGTATTTTATACATCGTCTTTGCATCATTAACAAAGCACCTGAGACTTCATCTCTTCCCCTTAAATGCCACCTTTCTTCACCAGTCTGGACTTCATTCTGTTGTTTCCCTGCCTGCACTGTACAGACTCCAACACACGGATAACGAAGAGATTCTAACATCCTGACGTTAGCCAATGCCTGTTTGGTTTGGGGAGCTACGCTGGGAAAAGCACTTATGGCTGCTGACACCTTGCACACCGTGTCATCCACGCTTACTCACGGCAGGCTGAGTTGATGCAGTGATTCCAACACTAATGGCCCAGCTCTGCCAGCGCTCCTGTCACCGCCCGGACCCGTGGAACTCCCACAGAGTCACCGAGGCGAGAGCTCGTGGGGTGTGTACAGAGCCACATCACCTAGATACACAGCTTTACTGAAGGTTTTCAGCCCTTGTGTCCTGCCCCCCGCTCTTTTTTTTCCTCCCTTGAGGTGGAACGTCAGCCACTTGTGTTCAGTGCTTAGCATGAGGACCTCAGACTATGAAGGCTCCTGCCTCTGCACTCAGACTGTTAAGCCACCATCTTCTACCAAAGAACAAAGAAAAATGAATCCGATGGAGATACTCAGCAGGTCAGCAATATCTTTGAAGAGAGGGATTTAGCTTAGACATTAATCAGTTTATAATTGCTTACGTAGCATGCCTTTCTTCGCTATTAATGATTTAACGTGATGATTTACCAAGGCACGGAGACAAAGCCTGGATGGAGGGAGAAAAAGAACAGAAATATAGCCTGTGGTATTCCCTGCCAGAAAATGAATCTACCCATGCAGGAGTGTCAATTTGATAATGAAAGATAAAATGCAGGGTGAGCCCAAGAGGGTACTTTACATATTGCTATGAATAATGCTGCTGCTCTCTCTTCCCATTAGGCTGGATCAGCCTCTTGCAGACCCAGACTAAAAAAATACGGCGGCTACTTCATTCAACAGAAATTGTTACTCCATCAGGCTACCGTTTCCAATGAGCAATTTCTCATCTAGGCTTGCACTAGTGAAAAAAAGTGAAAACCAATCAAATCAAATGTCAGGTAAAAATAAAAGTTCTCAGTACTCTGAGAGGGCTTCCTCATCTTAACATCAGGACCCTCATTGCTGCCCTTCCTGGCAATCACGCTGTTGCTAGCTTTGTTGAAAAACAGATGTTAGCATAACTTTATCAGATCTGATGAAAGACATTTTCCTTTCAGAAATATATTTTGACCTATTCTGAGACTACTTTAACCTAGGAAAGTGTTTTTCAAACGGTGGATTCCTAGGCACCTAAGGATTTATTGTAAGGGATCCATAAACAGAAAAAAAAGAAAAACAAACCTACATTCAATACAGTTAAATTTCCTTACAGGAGTTTGGATCTCCACATTACAAAGTTCTTATGAACTATGTATCAAAAATGATTTGTTTTTTATCTAAAAAAATACCCTGTACAGAATATGCTGTTAAATGTGCTGGATACTTAGCGAGACAGAGTTTGGTGTCATCTGGGAGCAAGGCACCCAAACTATCAGCATGCTGAAGTGCTGTGGGAAGGTTTAAAAATATAACATGTAACAAAATCTGTGAGAAGAAGTTTTAAGATGTATGATTTAGGTTAAGATAAAATTCTCCTGTGAAAATCTGTCCCTCATTTGATATCACAATTGTATTTAAAATAACACTGCTCAATAACGGCTTAGATTTTTTTCATAAGCACCATGACATTCCCTCCATCCACTTCCCAATGAGCAGAACAGGAGTAGCAATAAAAATGTTGAGTAATATTTTTATTGAGTAAAACAGAATTCACTCATTTTTTTATTTGTATAAAATCAAGTGTAATTATACTGACCACAAACTTTATGTTCCCATAATCCACATCAAACTTCAATTTTATTTTGGAATAGAACACACAAGCTCAGATTAGTTTTCTGTGATTCGAAAAAAAAAAAGCCACAACCATCAGAACAATGAAAAACAAAAACATAAACAACCTCCCAAAACCATCCACAAGCTTCTCCGCTTTTAGCCTCAAGTAACAGCATGAAATCACCTGTCTGGAAGTTTTTTCTCCTTTTTATAAAACTTTCACCTTCAACACCGTACTGAAACGGTGGATTGCAGAAATGTGTCACGGTCTCCAAGCTCCTTTGTTTGCAAATTTGCATTCTACACATTTATGGATTAGCAGCCACAAAATTCTAAAGCAAATGGGGCAGAATTGTTTATAATGAACTAAGCTGTTGTACCATCCTCCTGCAGGTAGGCACTAGACACTGTGGGAGTTAATGGATCCAAAAATAGTGAGCATGAGGCAGTAGGTGTTTCATACCATCTCAATTATCCATGGTCCAGTTTCTAAGCAGTGGAGTGGTACAAATTGTGTGTGGGTTATTTCCTTCAAAGCCAATTATCTCTTCACTCCTCACAGCAGCATTATTCTGAGCAGCAGTGACGGTGTTTACCGAAGTCAGCCTGTGTCACTGATCAGCTCACTCGCGGGGGGCAGCTAGCCTCTAGCCTCTATGTCACTGCACTCTCATGTTGGGCGTGAGTGTGCTGCCCAAGCCCAGCGGGCAGCTCAGCATCCCCAGAAACATCAGACCGAAGAGGTCCATAGGTACCCAGAAACAGAACAGCTCAAATCAAAGGTCACAATCATAGAAACACAAGGTTGGAAAGGACCTGTAAGACCATTTAATCCAACCGCCCTCCTATCACCAATACTACACACTGAGCTACTAAACCGTATCTCGTAGCACCTTGTCCAGGCACTTCTTGAACACCACCAGGGATGGTGACTCCACTGCCTCCCTGGGCAGTCTTTTCCAGTGCCTGACGGCTCTTTGAGAGAAAAAAGCTTTTCCTGATATCTAATCTAAATCTCCCCAGGTGCAACTTGTGGCCATTTCCTCAAGTCCTACCATCATCTATCTGGGAGAAGAGGCCGACCCCCTCCTCATCACAACCTCCCTTCAGGAAGTCGTAGAGTGAGATGAGGTCTCCCCTGAGCTTCCTCTTCTCCAGACTAAACAACCCCAGCTCCCTCAGCTGCTCCTCATGAGACTTGTGCTCCAGACCCCTCACCAGTTTTGTTGCCCTTCTCTGGGCACACTCCAGGGCCTCGATGTCCTTCTTGTAGTGAGGGGCCAGCCAGAGGGCTGGCTGGAAAATGCTGAGCTGAGAGGATTCTCCATGGCGCTGGCAAGGAAGCCTCCAAGAAGTCTCCCCCTTTTGCTGGGTACAGTCTCAGCAGTTCTGCCTTGGTAAAAACAAGTGGAACATTTTTCTGTGGACATTTCCTTCCACAGAAGCTGCTATGAATCAAATGGGCCCTCTGCTTCCATGCGTGCAACCGAGCACACAGAGCACCCTACACTCAGGCACGTAATGCGGGATCCCAAAAGTTGACAGGACATCAGTGCTGAACACCACCTCGAGCCCACGCAAATCCCAGCACGGCTCCAGGTTTTGCTTGGACACTGTAGCTCTCTCCCAGATATACAAGGAAACCAAAAGGAACCAGAAGAAAGCAAAAGAAACTGGGATTGCGGCCTCTGCAAACGCGGGCCTTGCTCCTCACCATGCTTTTTCACTGGTATGATAAAGAAGCAGCACACCGAGCAGGGAGAGGTGCTGGGCCTGTGGACGTCTTGGCAAGAAGGAGGTGCTGGGCTTAACTTTGGGTAAAAAGTCACAGCACTGGCAGTCCCCCCCCGGCATCCAGGAAAGCTTGAACTACACGAGTGTTTGACAGCTAGCTCTGGGAAAGACATGACAGAGTGAATAAAAGCATCTGGCCACAACATGGCCCCTCGTGGCCTTTTCCTCTGTAAGAATTTCGTCTCCAAGATATGGAGGAAATGGAGAGGGAGAGAAAAATGGATATAAAACTGCTGACACTTCAGAGATGGTATTTCTAACTTAGGAAATACCAAAGCTCCTTTTTGCTAATACACTCTTCAGTGGTTAGCATTAGATCCACCTGGGACAATGGACAAAAAAGAATTAACATAGCTGCTTTTTATTCCATTCACACAGTCTGTTTCCATTTTAAAAGCAATTTTGTAAATTTCTCACACTCCTTTTATTTAATCAATTGTGATGTAGAATATTAATTTCTAAATTGCACGAATCTTAAGTATTTGAATACCCCTGTGGTCCTAAACCCTCTACATCAGCCCTGTGCATTTATCTTTGTTAGCAAGTGACACAGTGCTTAAAGAGTACACTTAGAGAGTAGAAAGATCACAGCTGCTGTCATATTAATATTTAGAGAGCAGATTTAATAAATACCATATCTCACTCTATGTTATTATCTGCATTAGTGCTATCAGGTTTTAAGGGAATTCAGGAGATGGTTTCTTATCCATCAGGTTGTCAGAGGCAGACAAGAGGAAAATCAAATGTTCATTTACTCACATCTGGTGTTCCACAGGGATCCATGTTTAGACCCCTACTGTGTTTATCTGTATAAATGGTTTCTATCTATCATCTAAATCAGAAGAGTTTATGTGTAGAGCAAACAACATCAGATAAATATCCTTATCCACTAACTTGGTATAAAAGTACAAACCAAACATACACAGCACATTGTAATTCCTGCTATTACTGAGGCTGTAAAACTCTTCCCTCTTTCTTCCACTTTTATTTTTGCTTTAGGTTCATAACTTGATTTGCAACCAATTATTACTTTCCTCTTTTCCTCACGCCTTTTATCTTCACACTGATATATGGCTTCTGTTTCTCTTGTACCATATCAAGAAGCTGGAAAATTGGTTTTAAAAAGTGTTATAAATAGGTAACGCTGAATATAACATGAAAGAAAAGCAGATGTACCCCTGGAAATGAAATATTCAAACCAGGAGATATATTGCATCTTGCTTCAGGGAACCTGCTAGGGACGACAGAGGAACTGTGGCAGAAGCAGTGGTATTACACCGAGCTTTTTGCTAATGCTGCCATTATTATTCTCCTCTCTTTACCTGATCTTTTTACAATGCCAGCTTCCTTCCCCAAGGAGGAGTCAGTAGAATTTTATATGGAAAGAAAGGCGCAGAGAGAGCCCATAAGCGGAGGGATCTTTGACACCAACAGCCATTTTGGCTCACAGGGTTTTTACAAGAGTTACTAAAATTGCTTTGCTTTTATGCAAATCTGAGCAATTAATACATAAATACTGAGACCATGACCACCTGCAATTTCAGTCCCCATCCTAAACAGTCATCTGGTACTGTTGCTACTCAGGCAGCTGTACGAAGTGCACAAAGGAGAGATGTCCTCCTGCAATGATACCAGTGAAAGACACTTCTTAGGTAGTGCCATGGTTCCAAATACCTCTGTATAGCACAATGAGTCCTGCCCAAAGAAAAACCCAGCTCTGTTTGGAACAGGGCTTCTATTTATCCTCTATCCTCTTCTAGCGCTCCTTAACCAAGCCAAGCAACGTATGTAAAGCACGAGTATCACGAGTGTCCTGTTTATTTTAACATGTCTTTAGATAAGAGCTCCATGTCTGCCTGTATTTCGCTCCGAATAACTCTATGCGAGTCAGATCTCCTCTCAGCACTGGAGCTATTCTTGCTTTTTCCAAATGTTGCACCAAATCATTTGACCATGTATGGGTAAAGACCTTTCAATTCACATGCTGTCATTACCATTTTGCTACACATAATTTTGATTACTATCACATTGGGAAGCACCACAAAATGAACAAAATATCGAGAACACATTCATTAACATGCAGAGGATGCATAAAGAGAAAATGATGTCAACGTGCCTTTCCCTCTGCAGTAAGAAAGAGAAGATCGAGACAAGCAAGTGTTTATCTCAGTTGGTAGACATAGCAGGATAACAAAAACGTGCATTTAGCCTGGTAGCTACTACCTCTACCAAACTGAAAGGTGAAGATGACATGAAGGACAATGCAGGGGAAACACAGCCCGCATCACAACCCAGCGATAAAGACCTACATCATATTTAAAAAAAAGATAGAAGCTTCCCTGCTTGTGCTCCAAGATGGCCTTAAGACATGAAAATGGCACCCTTTACATGCTTCCTTGGCCAGGCTAATATGCCAAAGAAAGAACATAAACATGCTTGCACAGGCTTGCATTCCCACAATTTTGAATGCATAGCTAAGCCAAACTAGCATAGTTGTTTCAGAGGAAAACCCCAAATTCCTCAATAGTTATAATTAACCTGTTTTTATCTCATTATTTTAATGGCCATGTAGCTTAAAATGGAGTTTTAAAAACCTAATACTGAGCTTCATTTACCTTGAAAACCCACGTCTGTAAAGCAAAGCAATGTTGTTAGCTCCCTTTACATGGGAGAAACTGGGGCTCAAAGATATGTAAGTGACTTGGCCAACAGTCTTACAGAAGGTTAAGAGCAGAAACTGGTGTCCAGAAAAATCAAACAACTGGACTGAAGTGTCCTGTTCTACCCCTTTTCCTTTTGTCCTCCTCTATTGCAAGAAAGCACCGTGAGCTTTCCTCTGAAGTTGCACGCTGTGTGCCATACCGTAACACACAGACTACCTTGTTCTATGTATGCAGAATGCCCCTAAAGCAGCAGCATCCCAACAAATTAATTTGGCAGCTGAGATTCTCTCTAGGTCAAAGGCACACTACAAATTTCACAGGTTCTTCCTCTCTGATAGCACGGGATAAACACGCACACTGAAGAGTCAGTTTTTGCTTTAAAACAACCTACAGATGGTTACTTGAGACTGAAATCTCAGGTGTTACTAAGCCTGATTACAACAAACAAACCCAGTCTCTATAATAAGAATAAAAAAAACATAAGAGAATATGCTGAGAATATATGAGAATAAAAAGCATATTTTCTGTCCACAATAATTTTTGATTCCATATTAGAAAAATCTGGTCCTATTTTGCTTCTAACACCAGACCATCAGCGTGTTGCACTGATGTTCCTTCTCCAGGCATTTTTCACTGGTATTTATGTGGCCACAGTTTCCATACCTAACTCTCTCCGACTCCACACCTTCTTTACAGATTGAGCCTGCCGGGAACTTGAACTCCATATCCCCATTTGAGACGGTGAGTACGAGCAGTGAAAAAAAATTCCTTGTTCAGGTGCAAAGAGCCACCAGGCAAGAAGCGGTACTCCAGTGCTGCTGAAGTGCATCAAACTCCGGCGCGCATTGAAGCGGGGCAGCACAGGCAGCCTGCAGAGAGTGAGCAGCGGCACAGGCACAACACAGCCCCTGCTCTGCCAGGCTCGTGTGGCACAGGCATCCTCCTCCTGCCATGCCCCCTACAGCCCTTGTAACCTTTGCAATTGGCGGAAAGAGAAGAAACCAAGACGGGCTCCTGAAAGGCCAAGAAACGCTGATGGCTGGTACGAGCAGCAGGTTCACCAGGCTGGAATCTGGATGCTGAAAGATAGGGGCCTTATGGAAAAACACCTCTCCAACAGTCATGAAGAAGCCTACCATGAAAACGGGCCTGAGACTTCTCATCTACATCCATACCTCGAATACCTTTATATGAAATTTTGTGCTTTCGCTTCCAATCAACCATTCCAAGGATACTGCAACAATGGAAATAATTACGTATAAAACATTAACTAGTGGGAAGGACCTGATATTAGAAATTAAGATTAAATTACACTTGACATGAAATTTCATGTAAAATGTTGCAATGGTGCTCTAGGAAATTAAGAATATATCACAGTAAAAACACATACAAATTTTAAATGTTATTTAAAAGCAGTGCACGGTAATAAACACATTCATAAATGATTCTAAATGGTTAAGCGCTATGCTATATACTTGACTGAACCTGTGTTTAGTGAGGTGTCGATCACTGATTTTATTTAAGTGGTAAAATTCTAAACTTCTGCTTAGAGTTGGCATCCTGTTTTTAGGACTTGAGATGTATTTACTTTCAGTTTTTCACGTGTTATGAGAGCACTAAGGTCTGTCTGCTGACATGTATGCAAAACCTGTTTTTCAGTGGATAGCAATTTGCAGAACTCCACAACGGGCTGTGCTCATGCTGCCATTCTTTTTAAGTCTGGGCTGGGCTGCAAGCGGCCAGACAGAAGTGCGAACAGCTTCGCAAAGGGTACAAACCAATTCCTCTAGTATTTTCCTTCTCAGACAAGACAGAAGCAGATTTAGGTATTTCCCACCTAATCAATAGACGGTGAAAACATTTTCTGCAGTGGGAGTCAGGTTAGATCAATCCTGAGCACCTCTGAAGCCTCCCCTGCTGTGCCTGGAGCTCCTCAGAGCACCAGTGGTGATACCTCATCTGCAATGCTCAGCCACAGCTCAGCAAAGCACTGCTTCATTTCCTACCCCAATACACGTGGGATCCGTCCCTGAAAGCGATTCTGCCAACCCTAGGGAGGAGCTGCAGGAGTGAGAAACAACGGGTTTCATACTGCTTCGTTACAGACCCTGCTTACATTCACACAAAGGGAAACCAGCATGAGATGGGGATCCTAAGGGAAAAAGGGCGCTCGAGGGATCTTTTTCCAGGGATATTTAATCTATCCCTCTTTGAGAGCTTTTAAATAAATTTTTCTTCGGAGGCACATCAAACCATACATCAAGAAGGAATACTGGCTTTTGCAGTAATCAAAAGACTCGATGGTGAGCACCATCCCTGATGCACGGCTAAGTTGGTTTCCCTCCTGTTTTCATTATGCAGTAGTGGAGGGATGTTTATTGGAATTAATGGCAGGATTTCCAGGGACTGTGGTGTGCAGTGGGTCACACAGTCAGTTCCTCCATATGTGGTAGTCTGAGGACCAGAGCAGTACCTACTCATTTTAAGCACTATTTTAAAGCTTGATAAATGGCTTAGCTCTTTCTCCCAGTTTTGCAAGGACCCAAAGTAAAATCAAAGCTAAATAGAAAACACTTCATGGCATCCTCTTTTTTCTCGTTTGGTTGTGCTGTTGTTGGGGAAAAAGCGAGCATTCAGTACAACCGATAAATCACTTTGTCACCTTAATCTTTTATTGATCTCAATAAAAATTGTATTTTGTTTCTTAACAAAAGTCCAGCAAGAAGGACATCACATCCAGGGATGTGTATAATGTAGGAAGCACTCATCATTTAATGTTCTTATTTATGGGGCAAGTTACATTTTTTTTGTGGAAAAATCTTCTACCATCTTTGTAAGGTGATGCATCATATCTTTAAAGATGTGTCTGACTAAAAGGCAGGCAGTTTACCAACTACTCTAAGAAATTATACCTTATAGTGAGTTTTTATGAAAACAAACCGTAAAGCCACTTTCTGAATCAGTAAAGGTAGGGGAGTATGGTACTTTCCACACCAAGGCTGTGCTGTCATTCCAGTTCAGTATCTCACAGTCAGTTAATTTTGTTTCAGATGATCACGCTGGGAAATCTCAGCAAAAAGAAAGGAGAAGTGATTGCTAAGGGAGCACCACACCTCCCCATGAGGATCAGCCTGAAACCACACTCCCATGGAGCACGCACGAGAAGTAAAACCTTGACTGTCTCCTGCATTAGCACTTGCTTTCTACTCACCTCTGAAAACGTAAAAGCCATACCCAAGTGGAAACCTGATGTCAGAAGCACACTGGTAAAGCAGGATGATGCCCTGTCTCTAGCTCAGCACAGGGGGCACCCTGGAAGAGACTGAAGGCCGTCTCTTCATTGTCTTGGACAGAAAAACAACGCATTAAGTAATACAGAGAATTTGAGAACTTTCTGCTGACTCCAGAGAAACAATCACAAGGCTTCACTCAAAACCTTACTGATGACTTCATTGTCCTCTTGTATTGGTTTCCCCTCTTTTTGCAAGCTAATTCCACTAAAGGTTCAGTAATACGTAAATTAGAGCTGACTCCATGTTATGGTAGCATACGTAGCTACGAGTAATATCAACCCCTCCTTAAACATGTCTGGTTCTTTAGTTTCCTTGCCAGTCCTCATATAAGTAACTTATGTGAAATTTAGGTCATTTTTTGGTTACCATAAGACTGTCACAGAGTATCACAATTTGTGATCACTTTAATTTACAAAAAATTGCAAAAAATACTGGTTTAATGGGAAGATCCACAAAATTCCTAAAGAAATTTTAACTACTCTATGCTTAAATTGTAAAGTGGATGAATTGCAACTAAATCCAACTATTTTTCACCCTAACTTTTTGAAGAATCCTCTGGCTCTTCTCCTTTCTACACAGTTTATCACAGTCTTTATTGTGTTAGTGCACAATAACTGCTTTCAACACCTGAGCTATATAAAATTAACATGCACTTTAAGAATTGTTTCGTAAAGCTTTCCAATTCCCATGGAGCGATAACATTAGATAAGGGTCCGAATCCTTCCCATCCATTTCACACAACCTACAGGGTTACCTGCACCCCATACTGGCTCTAGGCCCTCATTTGCACAGTTTGCAGATTGCTCAGGCTATCTTTCCATCAAGAAAGGCAAAACACGGAGAACAAGGCTCTGCAGTCCCTCTTTGGGACTGAATTGAAAAGAAGTAGTCTGTAGAGTGCCCTGGACTCTCGGGGTGAAACTTTCTATTCCCCAAACACAGAGCCTGCATGAAATGTCCCTTCTTTCCCTTACTGCAGGAAGCTGCGCAGCTACATAAATACTTCCCTAACATCAAAGATTCAGTGCGTGCAAAATTATTATTGGAGCCATCTCTCACATGAGAGATATTTTACAGAGTACTTTACACATCAGTTTCACCTCTGCTTTTCCCCAGTTACGGTTTGTGCTGGTTTGGGAGGCCTGCAAAATGCAATAGCCCAAAGCCCTCAGCGACTGGCTGTCTCAGGACATGCTGGGAGAGACTACCCCACACGCAGGATCATTTGTTCATCTCAGTTTTAAAGTCAATAAAGCATTTTTATAACACAAGGCCACTGTAAAAGATTAACATTAAGTTGAAGTAAGGAGTATTATTATTATTATTTTAATCGGACTCCTGATATCTTCCAAACATTCTCCTAGATTTAGAGTATATTCAGCAAAGAGAATTAGCATGTGTTTTTCGTGTTCTACTATTCAATCTGCTCTGCTTTTTCACAGTCTGGGCACGTACTTTTTTATACTTTAGAGATAAAGAGAATAGAGAAAGAAAATTCCACCAGTGCCTACAATAAACCAGAGGGCAGTTATTTCCTGCTCATTCCTGTAAGAAGTGAAGCTGAAGAAACACTTTCTCCGTTCTTTATTTGTTTTTCAGGGTCAGAAATTCAAGGCACATTGCACGGGCTTCTTATATCATGGCTAGAGGTCAAACCTCATAATACATGACTTGTCAGTATCTTTTAGCACAATTGATAGTAGTGTGCTGCTGACTCTTGAATTCCAGACCTAGAAAAAAATGTCCAGAGCAACTGAGGTTATATGATAGATTTTGTAAAATATCACCAAGCCTCAGGAAGAAAGATTGTGTTGGAGGCTCAGAAAAGGGCTGCATATCAACCTGAAAAAGTGCCAGACTTTTGATGGATGTTCAAAACTGGTCATTAACAGTTGTGACTCCTGCCATCCACAAAAAACTCTACCTAGTTTAGTAGGAATTCACGTATGCAGCAGAAGCATTCACATGCAGATGTCCCCACCTCAGACTGAAAAAAGGAAAGACTGGAAGAACTGGGCTCCTCTACTACATAGGTCTGTATAAAGGTAAAGGGGAAGTTGTGGCCCCAATGAATTAAGAGGAGAAATTCTATCATCTTCCACAGAGCCAGAACTTTACAAAATGTTATTTCTAGGAGGGTGGAGGGGGCAGCATGTGTGTGTGTGTTAAATAAAAGCCCAGAACCAGTGTAATTTCTAATAAATAACACGATCTGATACGATCTCTATTATTATGGAATGTCAGCTACCTGTATATCTTGAAATCGATCTACTCTCTCTTAACAGTATATACAGAAATGTTTACAAGAGATTCTTTGAACAAGAAGGAAAGTGTAATAAGCAGATGAGGCTACAATTAGAAACAATGATTGGGGAGGGAAGCGAAGCTTTAGCGCTAGGAAAATTATAGCCATTATTTCTTATTTTGAACTCAGTTTCAATTAGCTAATGATAATAAAATCTTTTCAGGCTTCTGAAGGCTTACTAAGGACATACAAATACCCAATAGCAGGTGTTCATCCATTAACTGCTCCATCTATTTCCCTAGCAAGCAGTGATGTAAATAAATCAAACACACACGTGTCAACAGGGTTCTCTCCTCCCTCTTTTTTTTCCCTTTCCAATTTTGTTCATGTTAGAGCAATTGAGAGGATTGTAAATAACCATCAGGAATAGGTGAAGATATAGGCACACAAAACCACCCTGTTTTCTACCGGAAAAAAAAACATTCAAGAAAAACAAGAAGAATATTAAGTGAACTACACATGAACATTAAGGATCAGAGTCTTCTTCCCTTTACCCCATTGCAATCCAGGATGACCTTAACTTGCATCAGGACAGTACAGTATCGATTAACAGGAAAGGAGACAAGATCAGTCAGCTCACACTGAGAAGCCAGCAGGGAATGTTCTTCCATGTACCCTCCTTAGAATCAAAGCAAATAACCTTTGGGGTATAAAACAAGCCTACTATGATATTTGATTACAGATTAATATTAGCATTTCCTTTGTCCACCTTCCTCTAAATTCAATGAGAGGAGTCTAATTTTCAACGCCACTTTCCTTCTATCATAACTCCCTTTTAACATACCTTTTCAAGAAATTTCATTGTTACTCATTCATTATTCTTCAAGGACCATAACTCTTCTTAAGGATTATGTTATCAAATATTATCACAGATGTACCATGACCTGCTGAAAGCGAGACTTCACTTGCCATATAATGAATTTAAAAAAAAAAAAAAAGGCAGAATGAAGACCAGTTTTTAACTACACGTACTGTAGATAAGGTCAAAAAGAGGATAAAACAATACTACATTTACATTTGAAAATGAAAGATATAGAGAATCCTTCCTAATTTCAGAACACGATGGATTGCAATTTATCTGATTTTACTGTAGTTTACAATACGAATTTGAAATGCTGGTGCTAGAACATTTTGCATGGTTGTTTTAGCGTGCCTTCGGATTTCCTAGAGAGAATGACTACTGAAGAATTAAGGGCCAAGGTCAGGTGATTGCAGGGCTGGGAATGGAAATAGGTAGCAGAAAACAAAGCACCGTGGACTCTAGCAGCAGATGTTCGCACCCTGCATGGATTATTGGAATTGAGGTATAAAATGCTGCATTTTATCAGAAAACCAACCGTGTGAAGTAGGTCTGGGAACGTTAAAGTTTCACTGTATGGAAACCTTCTGAAAACCAAATTGGGAAAGATCTAAAGCTGACTCTGCTAAAATCTCCCAGGCTGGAGATGTTCAAGTGACCATAGATAATACTAAGAAGCGCTATCAGGGTGAAACCCTACAGGTTGCTCAGCTGGCACAAAGACTCTGGCAGCTGTGTTGTTTCTCCATGATTTGTTTCAACTCTGACCTGCCTACAGTATTTCCAGAGATAAGACACACATTCCACCATCAGCACGCATACAGCCCCTCATATACTGTTGAGATGGCCAGAAACAATTAGAGCTAGCCACAGGCATAAGTTTTTATAGGCAGTGGTCAGAGGCGCAACAAAGAACTGAGATGTCAAAATATTACAGGCCACATGCATCTGTGACATGCGTGGTGAGTGCTTCTGCAAAGGATGATTCAGAAGGTTGCAAAATGACAATGATTATTGAAGGTATCTTTAAAAACCTAGAGTACGTTAGCAGGATGTAAGCCAAAAGAAACCAGAAAAGGAAAGATCCTTGTCAGATTCCAGTCAGTCAAAAACACCTCACACAGCCCATCAGTTTTACAGCAGAAGCTGCTGTAATATCAGAACTATAAAAATGGTAAAGTCTGAAACGCATCTGTGGTCCCACCTGATTATGGTGAATATCCACTAGCACCAATTTTACCGAGAAAAAACCCTTGTGATGACTGAGCCTTAGGTGTTTCTCTGTGCTACGACAAATATTATATCCCAAATTCATTGCTTTATTATGGCCTTGCAAAACAAGAAATGAATTTTGGAGCAAAATTCTTGTGCTTAAGCAATTAACAGGAAATACATAGAACGCTTTTTATAAGAACACAATTAAAGAGTAATCACACTTCTGTCATGGCCGACAATTAGCAGTCTTCCTTCCCCAGAGATACAGTGCAGCTATGTCATTATCATTATCAAAATCTTAAGCCCACCATGGGAGTATTAGATCTCTGCAGAAAAGCCAGTTGGGAAAAATCCCAGCTCCACTGAAAACAACGGCAAAACTCCCATTTTCCCAGCTACAATTATCTGTGGTTAAATTACAGTGAACATACACTGTACTCAACTAGAGCTGATGAAACAAAAAAGAACTTAATATTCAGTGACTTTTTGAGGCCACAATCTGCATTCCTCCATCATGTTCTGCAGGAAGACCATTTGCTCCAAGCCCCAGTTAAAAATGCTGGAGCTAGACTTGATGATCCTTACGGGTCCCCCTTCCAACTTGGGATATTCTATGATGGTCACGGTCACGATAAGAAGATAGTTACACAATCAGGCAGCACATCAGATGTGCTTACATGATATTTTCGTGTGTACATTTTTTTGGGGGGGGGGTCTCTAAATTATAATGTATTTATTTCCATCTATCACTGTTAATACAAGAGGAGATTTGTTCTTCCCTTGCCTCATTGAATGTATTCTCAGTTAAAGCATACAGGTTTACCTTTCTAAATTTGTTCAGAATCTGCTAATAGAAACTGAGATATGGTCTTCTTCAAAGCATGCTGAAAGGCAATGCAACCTTGACAGCATATCCTGCAAAACAGTAACTGGGAAACAGGAAAGAGTTGCTTCCCAGCCATCACACAGCAATCCGTGGCAATGCTACCCTGAGGAGTACAGCTTGGCATTGTATGATGCTCAGCTGAGCTGATGGTGTCACGTGAAACATCACACAAATTAACCCCATTGCTTCCTGGCAAACACAAAATTGGCACGTCATGTTTTAAGTGATATGTGCAGTGGTTCTGGCCAAGTTCGTTAGACTTTGACTCTTGACCGCTCCTGACAGAGCAGTTGGTACCGGGCAGTTCCATAAAATCCCCATCCTTTAAAACCCAGAGACCCAGGTGCAGAGCAGCTCTTCTGCTCTTTGCCAGAAGAAAAAAGCAACATCACGCTGCGTACAAGGGGATAGTTCAGCTGACTTCAGTCTTTCACCCTTCCTATTACCGGAGCACCAATGCTATGCAAACAGCATTAGTCCAGCCCCGGGGCACACAAACAGAGGGGGACCACATATCAACAGCAAATTTCTTGATAACACTGGCATTTGGCACTTTCAATATGTCTATTTTACTAAAAATCCCAACAAGCAGATCAGAATAACAGTGCTGCTATTCTTTCCACCTGTAGAAGATAAAAGGAAAAAGGCAGAGCTGTCGAGATACGCAGAGAAAAAAGCAGTATTGACAAACAAAACAGTACGGACATGAATCCCAGCAGACAGGGAGGAAGCAAAATGAAAGCCAGTAATGGCTATTGTGATACCCAAGAAGAGCACAGCAAGAGTGGTGATAATTCAGTTTTTCCTTCCTCTGTGATATCCCTACTGTTCGGTTTTAAAGGGTTTCAGTGGGTTTAAATTGTTAGAGTTAACTGTTAGCTTGCATCCCCAAATCACCAGATGAGAGTTCTCATCTGTAACAGGCACTTCTGCTTGTCCCTGGTAGCCAAGAGAAAAAAAAAAGATGCTAACCCCATCATTTTTCTCAGAGATATGTGATGAGAAGATTTAATTGTTCGTGTCTGCTTTTAAAGAGATCAGCTAGTTAGCCCAGCCCGTTTCATCCAGCTGAAAGCTTTATATGCTCTGGCACAGGAAGAGAAACACACTGGGCTCAGCAGGACCTTCTTGAGGCCTCTGCTGTCCGGAGACCGGGAGAGGAACAATCTGGTCACGAGGATCAGAGTGCACATGCGGCATCATATACAACTGGAGGGAAGCCACTTCATGGCACTGCGTGTGCCCAGTCTTAAAATACTCTGTTCTGTGTTGGCCAAGCAGGTTTGGATGGTTGCCAAAACACGAGAGGCAAATTTTGGAGAGAAGCCAAAAGACAAGAGGCAATTGACCTAGCACTTTTCTGTTCTTTCCTGGGGATTGCAGTGCTACAACATGCCACAATTACTTACAAATGTTAGGATTGTTTTCTCTACCTTGCATTGTGTAAAGAGACTAATGCGCTTTGACCTGCAATTTGCAAGGGGGTTACAACTACCAAGGGAGAAGCAAAACTCAGTGCATAGGTTCAGAAGTGCTCAGGTGGAAGAAATGGAAACAGCTGAATTTTATTGCTCCCTGCCACAGAAGCAATGCTCTTAAATCTTTACTTGTACACAGACTCAAACAGGGCTAACAATATCAGAAAAATCTTGGACTGATTTACACACAGTGCTGTACAAAAAAATCAGAGCGAAGCAGCCTGACCTCTGCTTCCAGAAGTGGCTGTGCTTGCGGGTCACCCGAAGATCTGTGGCTTTCCCATGAGTCCTGCCACAAACGTGGCAGGTGCCCAAACTCCCTGCTTTGAGAACAGAAACTTGGGTGGGATACGTCCTCCAGCTGTCAGCTCAGGCATAAGAACAGTGCAGAGGAGCGCAGCGTTCACCTGAGTGAGCGCTGACCCAGGGTAAGAAGCCCCGTAGCTGCAATATCGTTTACCTTCAAGATCTTACATTAATCTTATTCTGTCCTCAATGGCATAAATACATGGGTGCCATTTATCCCATGCCTGCATTCCAGAAGCGGTCCGTGGTGACACTGCCTTTGGATGAGGAAGAGCTCTGGTGCACGGCACTCCACAACAAGGGAATCTCGCACACAGAGGTAACGCGTATCACAAGGCTTTCTCAAAGAGTTTGATTTTGTTGCCCTTTTAAAAAATGCAAATTAAAAAAATTATGAAACAGTAGGCAATAAAACCTGAATTTTTAATACCAAGCAATCACCGAACCTTTGCACAAGAGTATGAAGGACTAAATAATCCCATTCTTTCTCACAGCACAGACCCAGGAGAATTTCTCCCTCTATATTGCTTTTATAACAGCTATCTATCTTAGTCTGGTCTTGTTGATATATTTTAAGGCTTTTAATTTGGAGGCTGTTATTTGCTCGGATGTTATCTTCAGCATATTAAGTACAGTACACTTTCCTCGAGTCATATGCTGGGCACTTGAACTGGGGCAGAATTTCTTACTTAAACTCCCATGTACAGTGGCAGAATAAATAAATAAAGAACACCTTCAAGGCTTCCAAGCACCAAGTAGCAAAAATCGCTCTCTAACCTTACAATAATGCTCTGCTTACAGTCCTCCCCAAACGCAAGTCATTTGCCAGATCCCAAATGATATTTGGTTGATAGATTGCTGGTGATTTCTACATCAGAGCACCTTGGAGCCCTAGTGCTAAACCCCTGACAGCGTTAGCATAAAAGATTTACATTTATGTTATGAGGGCCACACAAGAATAATAATTTTAAAATACATTGCCTTGGCTGCTGGTGCACCATGGGAAATCTAGCAGCAGCAGGCAGCATGCCTGCGCTGTAATTACAAAATGGCAGCACGGGAGAGGCTTTGGAGACAAGGAGCTAGAGACTACCGCCATCTGCATGCCTTGGCGAATTGAAATTACAGTAATATATGAAGACATTACCTGAAAAGCCCAGCACCATTTAAATGATTTACTATTACGCCCCAGCAAGCTTTAATTTAAGGATAAAGTCATTCAGCAAGCTAATCTGATATAGGAGGCATTATTTCACACAGTTAAGTTAATTTACACTAGCTGATTGTTGTTGTTGCAGTTGGCATTATTATCTGCACAAACAGCCGATCGGCCCTGACAGAAGCAATATACTGTTTAATACAGCGTCTTAATTCAGCAGGCTAGCTATCTGTGATAAAGGTTTGTTTATAAGCAATAATGGGGAGGAAAGTCATTTTGAGGCTAAGCTGATAACACTGATGAGAACTTTTTTTTTTTTTTGTAAGAAAACAAGCGGGAACTATCCACTCATTTGTCCGCCTGTCTAATAAGAGTAACGTCCCAACAGATTTCTCATACAATGGTTTCGCTTTCCCACCCTAACTACAAGGTAGATCTTTGGCATCACCTTCTGCACATATTTCATCTGACAAACAGCCGTCACCACCACAGCAATGAGGAGCTTCTCTTCCCCCGTGGCACAGGGACTTCGGGAAGACCTCAGCAGCTGAACTGCCTGATGCGAGCTGCTTTGAGAAGCTTCTGTTATAGAGAAGGCAAACGACACACGACACATTCCGTAGTTTATGTTGGCTTTTCCCCAAAACCTAATGGCAAGGTGCACTCCTAGCAGAGTAAGACAATTCTACATCAATTTGTGCTGCCCGGTGAGAGGCTGTGGATCAGGCTAGCCTTATCCTTGTAGCTTTAGGAGCCGGCTTTTTGCCCACAGGTAAAACTGGGGGGGAGGAACGGGGGGGATGAGGGAGAAGACACAGAACAGTGATATTTGTAAGCTTGTTTATGCATTAAGAGCAGTAAAACTCTTCACCAACATCAGTATTACTCTTTCAACAGAAAACCAAGCTACGAAGAAAGTTTTAATAAAGCTGCTTTCTGTAACTTTCTTCCCTCTTCCCCAAAACTGATTACTCAATATGAACATTTCTCTGTTCATGAAGTCAGAATGAATATAATTCAACTGTGACTGAAAAACAAGAAATCCAGGAAGCAACAACAAAAACCAACCCAAAACCAGAACCAGAAATACCCACTCTGAATTTTCAGTAACACTTCACCTTTTAACCAAAATAAGATAAAATATTCTGTAATGCTGGTTCAGGAACAGTAAATAAAAGAAGATGGTGCTTGGAGACTTCTACTTGAAAAGTATGTCAAAACCAGATCCTCAACATTTTTAGATAGCTTATTGCCATTTGGATGTCAAACCCCACCGACTTTCACAACAGTCAGAATCCTGAAGGCCTCAGTCATCAGGTGTTGCTGTTGCTGGAAAGCACCTTTGTCACAACAAAACTTATCCAAGACTTAAGCAAGATACAGTAACACCGCTACATAGCGGGTCTATGGGCGGCTTTTCCGCCAGTCTTAACAGCACACCTCTGAAAAACCAGCTCCAGTGGGGTACTGACATTTCATACAAGACAAGCCTCACAGCAGATCACAACGTACTGCTGCACTAAATGAAACTTTCCAAAAGTTGCTCTGGCAGCTAAGAAGGCAGGTACTCACCGCTTATCTGAGCTTCTCTGTGGCACAGCTTTCAGCATCACTAACGTGGAACTACTGCGGTACTGCAACAGGGCAAGTGCTTTCATCTCCTTTGCAACACGCTGCACCTGGTGAGGCATGGCGTGGGTCAGCTGCAATCAGGCAAATCCTACTCACCTGTAAGCAGGAGTACACTCACCTCCAATCTGCATGAATATTAGCCTTTCTAGAGAGCATCTTTCACCAGCCACCAGATCAAGTTAGGAAAGCAATCTGCCCTTTGCCATGCTGGCTCCCCAGGACTAGCAGGCAGCCAGGCAAGGCAGCCAACCTACCAGCACAGCTCCACCATCACAATACACAACGCTTTGCTCAAAAGAACAAGCATTGCAGAAGGTCTTTTGAGATGCTCCATGTTTTGCAAGCTGCTTGAATAGCTTGGTTTGTGATTTTCTTAAGAATTACATTATTTAACGTTGCAGTGCAGAAGCTCACAAAATATGCACTCATTTCAGCCACACAGTAGTCACATTTTCATCAGAAGCTGCTGAAAAGCAGCATGAGAGCACATGAAAGTAACACAGGGCAAAGAACAGGTTAGGGGATTTTTTTCTCCCGTTTTATGGTAATAACAGGATTTTAACAGGAGGTAAATTGCTACTATTCAATAGCCCTTTTTTAATTATAGTTGAAGGAGTGTATGTTAGCACCTTACATGGTGTAAAAAGAGAATTATAACTGCAGTGATTTAATTATTGTAGATTCAAATGTGATAAAGGCAACTGAGTCTTTGTCAGCCATCACATCACCTTAATCAAGGAGTTACATTCAATTCCTGTACGTGTGTACATTTGAATATCAGGGTTCTAATGTACAACAATATTTAACAAAGGGATTTAAAGGCTTACTAAAAGTGGGCAAATAAAAGGTGTTTAGTTTCAGTGCTTTTACTTTGAACACCAAAACTACAGTCAAACACAGGAAATAAAGAGGAACACAGCAAATTAATTTGGAATTATTTGGCTGAATCAGGCTTATAGTCTGATAAGTGAATTAGGTAGTGTATGGGAATGTAAGGTAGTAAGAAAAAGAGATGAAATGTAATCAGAAGTTCAAGAATAAAAGGAAGGAACTGCACTTTCACGCTTTGGGGTAAATTCAGGATAATACAATAAAAACAGCTGAAATATTGTAAATAAATAAATAATAATAAAAAAAAGATATCAAGCAATCCAGAATACAGACTGAACAAATCATTCATAATTAACTCATATAACTGTCTTCCTATTGACAAGGTTCCTTGCAGGGAAATATTTCTTTGCATTGAAACTACTAATTTAAAGTTAGGACTGTGTTTATAAAGACTAACAAAATTTTGGATCCAGACTTGCAAAGTTTTAGACAGCTCATTTCTAAACTAGTCTGAAATACTTTATTCTGTGAGTTGGCCAGGTGACTGCCTGGTGGATGACAGAAAGGCTGTTGACGTAGTCAACAAGGCCTTCAGCAAGGCCTTTGACACGGTCTCCCATAGTATCTATGTTCCTGGAGAAGCTGGCAGCCCATGGCTTGGACAGGTACACTCTTTGCTGGGTTAAAAACTGGCTGGAGGGCCGGGCCCAGAGAGTGGTGGTGACTGGAGTGAAATCCAGCTGGCAACAAGTGGTGTTCCCCGGGGGTCAGTGTTGGGGCCCATCCTCTTTAATATCTTTGATGATTTGGACAAGGGAATTGAGTGTACCCTCAATAAGTTTGCAGATGACACCAAGTTGGGGGGAAGTGTTGATCTGCAGGAGGGTAGGAAGGCCCTGCAGAGGGACCTGGACAGGATGGGCCAATGGGCAGAGGCCAATGAGATGAGGTTCAACATGGATAAGTGCTGGGTCCTGCACTTTGGCCACAACAACCCCATGCAGTGCTACAGGCTTGGGAGAGAGTGGCTGGAAAGCTGTGCAGAGGAAAAGGAGCTGGGGGTGTTGGTCAATGCTTGCCTGAGCGTGAGCCGGCAGTGTGCCCAGGTGGTCAACAGCATCCTGGCTTGTGCAGCCAGCAGGAGCAGGGAGGTGATCGTCCCCCTGTACTCTGCTCTGGTGAGGCTGCACCTCGAGTGCTGGGTTCAGCTCTGGGCCCTTCACTACCAGAAGGACATCGAGGCCCTGGAGTGTGTCCAGAGAAGGGCTACGAAGCTGGCGAAGGGCATGGAGCACAAGTCCTGTGAGGAACGGCTGAGGGCACTGGGGGTGTTTGGTCTGGAGAAGAGGAGGCTCAGGGGAGACCTCACTGCTCTCTACAACTGCCTGAAGGGAAGGTGTGGGGAGCTGGGGTCGGCCTCTTCTTGTGGTTACTAGTGATAGGACTAGACGGAATGGCCTCAAGTTGCAGCAGGGGAGGTTCAGGTTGGAAATGAGGAGATATTTCTTTTTAGAAAGAGCAGTCATGCACTGGGACAGGTTGCCAAGGGAGGAGTAGCAGTCACCATCCCTGGGGCTGTTTAAGGAAAGGTTGGATCCTGTGCTTAGGGACATAGTTTAGCGGGTGACATTGGCAGTAGAGTGATGATTGGACCAGATAATCTTGGAGGTCTTTTCCAACCTTTAGCAATCTATGATTCTATGACTCTCATTGTTCAGTGCTAAGCAATTTCACTCCACTGTGATTAGTAAAGTAAGTCACTTAATATCATTATTCCCTCTACTAACTTGAATGGCACTACATAGTCCATTAGGAATGAATTTCATCCACACAAAGGATGTATGTGGTGAAACATCTTGGGGTTCTTGCATGTTTCATGCAGTATATATTTAAGTATTAAATTCAAAAATATAGTTTTTCCATACACTTACTGTATTTATACACACAGACAACTGGGAGTACTTATAATTTTGTAACTTTCTATGGTAAGTGAGGTATGTCATTAACCTATTTTATTCCACCTAATAAAATTATTAACATTTATTAAGCAGGGGAAAATACTAATTGATTTTGCCTCCTGGACACACACACTTCCTAGCTAACTGCCCAGATAATTGATAAAAAATGTAATGTACCATTTGATAATTCATGGAATATAGAACTGATGGTTGAATTCCTCATGCTTGGTCTTGTGTTTAGTAAGAAGAACTTGGTCCCTCCTCCCTTTCCTTCCAAACTGGAAACTCCTGGTATAAGTCAATTGCAATAGATATTAAAAATAATCTTACTTCAAAACAAAGCTCACTCACAGGCAGTTTTTCAAAGGCATGAATTTCTGATAAAAGTGTAAGAGAAAGAACAGGAAAAGAAGAACTGTGCTTAGTGCAGTCCATCAGCTTGTAACCCTAAATAGAGGAGGAGGCGATGACACACATTTGCTATTATTAACAACAGCTAATAGGAGGTACATGGATTTAAGGGAAGCAGGAAGGCTTTGTGGTTGGACTACTAGACCAAAAAAGTCACAGGCCTCAACTGTCAGTTTCCTTGAAATGATACACTGCTATAAAGCGTGGCTGTGGGGTGGCCTTGCCTGGCTGCCAGGGTTCCCCCTCAACAGGACCACAGGAGAGAGCAATATGGAAAAATTCACTGGCCAGGATAAAGATCATGAGCAAAAAATCACGAGCGGGGCAGCCCCAGCCTCTCACACAGGCCCCGCCACCGGCACTGCGCATCGTTACCTCAGTGAGACAGGATTTCCAGTCACTTTTTTTTTGGTACTTTTTTCTTCTCATTTTTTTTTTCAGACTTTTTGTTGTTTATCTGATAGTTTTAGAAAATCTTTGCACATCTTATACTACCTAACCTTCTCTTTTATGACATCTACAAAATTGCTCTAAAACTGTTTTTATGAAAAAAATCACTAACAAAGAAACTCAAAATTAAGTGGTATATCATCAGATTAGGATATTCTTAGTCATATACACGTTCTTATTAAAGTACAGGGAATTATGTGCATTAATTTTCTATAAATCACATAAGACGCCTAGCTGAGTTACTTTTATGAATAAGAACACAGGAAAAAAACTGTAGACAAACAGCTAGAATGTCTGAACAAAAGGATATGAAAGACCTGCATTTACTTCAGAAAGTGAATGTACAATAGATTAAAATTAACAATTCTAGATAGTTTAGACAGTGGTTTGGGGTTTTTTGTTTGGTTGGTTGCTTTTCTTCTTTTTTGTTTAGTTCTGTGTGCTCTTTTAATAGGAATACCCCTGGATTTTGAAAGGAGAACACTGAAATGTTGCCTTGTAAGCAAGTCTAGGCAAGATGAATATATTTCTATTACGAAAGACGATGAGGTGTACTTAGGCCAAGAGCTATTAAAAAAATGTAATGCAATTTAGAAAAGTCTATAAGGTCTTGTTAGCAGACAGTAGCTATTATTTGTGGATACTATGGAGCCTTCTGTGCTCCGGTTTGTGCCCACTGCCTCTGGGCCTGGCCCTGGGCACTGCTGAGCAGAGCCTGACTCCATCCTCAGTGCACCCTGCCTTCAGGGGTTTGTAGGCATTGGTCAGATGCCCCGAGCCTCCTCTTCTCCAGGCCGAGCAGGCCCAGCTCATTCACCCTCACAGGAGAGACTCTCTGGTCCCTACACTGTACTTTGTCCTGTATGCCCAGGTCTCTCTTGGGCTGGGAAGTCCACAACTGGCCAAAGTACTCCAGGTGTAGTGCTGAACTCAGTTCTCTCTCTCTTTTTCTTTTCTTTTTTTTTTTTTTTTTCATTTGCGAAGGTGTGAAGTGCTACGAGGTCTTGAAGCACTGTCATAGCCATAACTGAAGCAGTTAAGTTAAACAAAAATGCAAAATACCAAGAGGCTTTGCCGTGGAATTGAAGTAGGTTTTGGAGCATCACTCCTCAGTTCTGTTGGCACCCCAGCTTACACTGGCTGCAAACAGCCTTAGATGATGGCAGACCATCAGTACAGTTGTAAGCGTATCAGGCCATCCTACATCAGTTTGTCACAGGATAGAGAAATATCAGCTCTCTACAGCTCAACATGAACCTCTCAGAGCTGAATGTATTAGTCTTGCAGACATATAATGAACTATGTCACCCATCCCCCCATGTTAAGGCCATGGGTAAATCAGCACTAAAGAGGTATCCAAGGGCTCACAAGGAGAAGAGTAATGAAACATCTAAATTTAACTACTCAGTAAGGACAAATTGGACTTTGTGATTTTCTATAAACACCACCTAAAGATACCAGTTCAGCAAAGAAAAAGACAGCAAAACACCGAGACAGTCCAAAGCAATATGTTGTACAAGCTGGACACTATCAATTAAAGGAGGATTCCAGAACATGCCTAACTACGCTCCTGAACGTGCATCTCAATTACTTCCTAGCAGTTTGAACAGAGAATAACTCTGACGCAGCAGTGTTTCTGGAGATTCCATAAAGAATCATCAGCAAGTGAGAATTTCTACTATTGTCATTCCTGCCACCGTACTGGAAAGACTTCTAGGGCAAAATCTTCAGGTTAAATGCTTAAAAATTTAATTCACTTTTGTTAGCATTTTTTCATTTTGTTAATGTGTCACACACACACATGTGCATGCACAGGCATACACAAAACCCTCACCTCTGGGTACAGATAAGAATAAGAGTTTGTAGGTAATATTATTTATTAGACCACCTGAACCAGCAAGTAAAGAACAGGCAAGCTGTCAGGTACACAGGGCAAGCAACATCAGTTAGTCCAATAAAAGATATTGCCTCTCCCTACAGACTCTATCTCACTTATTCTTAAACCACTATGTTTACAAGAGTAATATTGCTACAGATAATGAGCAGTGAGCACTTTGACGAATCAGATAAGAGCACTACCAACAAAAATGACTTAATCATTAAGCAACAACGAGATTTAAAATTGGATTCTGGTCTTGTACGCTAAGAACTATCGTACTTTATAACCAAGTAATTCTAATTGGAAATATGTATTGAGAACCCTTATTTGTTGCACACTGGAGGCGTGATTCTGTTTTCATATAATTTTTGTATAACAGTGAAACACCTCCAAATTAAACAGATATTTCTGGTTTACAATGAACAGAAGTAAACTGTGTGCTTTGTTGTTGTTGTTATTCAATAGTCAATATACATTGGAAATATCCAATATTGGATAAAAATTGTCCTACTGCCACTTCTGCTCCTTCAATAAATTTCAATTATTTAACATGTTATTTTGTACAAAGGTATAAATATTTGGATTAAATCATACACACACCATGCAGGACATCTTCTTACTCAACTTTGTTGTCTTTCTGTATTCTAAATCACATGCATCAAATCTTCACTCCTCTTACACTTAATATGCAGCTCTGATACTGCAGTTATACATCATATTCATTTGTTGAGGAGTGATATATAATCTGGACTGAAATTAAATAATGTCATCCTATGTTTAGTATTTATTGATACAAATTTAACCTGCTCATATTTCAACCTCCAATCTTCCTCTGAATAATCTGTATTTAATTATGCATTCCACCTCTCTATTGACCTTTGAAAATATCCCTCATGACTACCAATCAAAAATGATATAAATTAGAAATTCTTTTGAATCGCATTGCAGTATTTATCGTTCTACTCCTTGAATTATTCACTGGAAGCACTTTAAGTTTGTTCTCAAAACATGCCTTCCTAATGCTAAAAACTCAAATACCCCAAGCCCTTCAAGTTCCCTACATTTTCACGAAATCATGAACACGTTACTATCTATTTATCAGAGATAAGATGATTGAATACATGAAGCAGTCCACAGTAATGAAGAACATTTTGGGCATATCATTTTATGAATTACAATTGTAAAGCCAAACATCATTCTATCTTGTTGAGTAAGTTTGTTCTTAGAAGAAAGTATAGCCGGACTTTCCACTAATATATTGCAACCTACTAGAAATATTATTTGATGAAAGTATCAACTTAAAAAGAACAAACTAAGTGGACAAAATTGTAGCCACATAGAAACCCCGACTTATTTACTCACTCCTACCACAATTAAACTGTCATTCAAACAGCAAAGAAGCTTCTCACACAGCTACCTGAATTTAGTTTATTCCTCATTACTTAAGAGTTCAAATTTATAACAAATACACAAAATAACCACTTAAAATATTTTTCAGCATGTTGAAATGAGCAACTATTTTGCTAACTAACTTCCACGCTCTTAACATGAAATTCACTTTACCTTCTTGAAGCCTAATTATTCTGCTCTGCCCAGAGACATACAGGTTGCTTAGGGAGTGAAATCCATCTCTCCCAAACTGCGGTCACGCTGTGATATGACAGAGATATCCTACAAAAAAGTGCATGGGTTCTGACCATGGTAACAGGCACTAACACTTCTGTACTTCTCTAGGGTTACAAGAAATACATCAAAATGAATTTCAGCAACTGGTACTGCGTGCACATGTGAGAAATGGTGGTTATTCTGTACAGCCCCAGGACTGGAAGGACAGACTCATGTAATGGACAATGACTAAGTCAGAGACATTAGTTTCAGAAGGATACACAAGACTTCAACTCCTTTTTGTGACAGTAGGCATAAAATATCTTCCAACACTTTGCAGTAAACATAAAGATCTATACTGGAGACAGTTGGGAGTATCAGAACTACAATGTGCCACAAAGAAAAGATAAAAGCAAAACCTTCACTACATCCTTAGGATTCTTTACATGCATGGAACTTTCTAGGCAAAACATCCCCAATGTTTACTGTACAGAGCAGGGTAAAACAACATCCTTAGCTGCTGTTTTGCAAAATGGTCCATGCAAACCTGATTGGAATTACAATGCTTTCTTCCATTGAATGTTGTAAACTGTGGTTAATTCCACCATGGGAGCAGGGAGTGGTAGGTATAAAGCTCAGAAACGTCTATATTGCTAATAGCTCACTGACACTAAGAGCAGACATTTTCTGATACTCCAAGGAAGATTTCCACTCCAGCTTTAATAAACCAAAGATAAAGGAAATGTTTGGCCTTTAGAAGTGACTGGCAATAACCCTACAATTTAGATTAGTATGAATATTGTACAAATACACTGAAAACATACAGCAGTCTGTTTTCCATGGAGTTTATTAAATACTCCCCCTTCACCTCCCCCCTCACCCCCCCCAAAAAAAGGCTCTATTGTACACTGCTTTGTCCTCTAGTAGTTCTAAACCTTCTTTTATGTGGTTGCTAGAAACCTTGGACATTTACAATATGATCTTTACTGGTATTAACATGTAATTTATGTGTTTCTCTTCCCAACTTGGCACTATAATTTATGTTTGTTATATTCATTAAAGAATTATATCCGTTCGTTTCTTGGTTGACTAAGCAAAAAAACCTGAGTTCATTAAGTCTTATCACCTAATACAGTCTTCCTACCAACATCTTTCTTATGATCTTAGTCCTTCTTCTTTAGTTGACCTGTAGAAGTCTAAAACTGCGTTAACATTTTTTCGCATTCAAATTGTGCTAATGGCTCACCATCATCCTAGAGCTGAATGACACATCCTAATCTTTCTTTCCACCTCTGCTTTCAATTTAAAAGTCTTCTAGTCAGTTCTCTTATTCATTTATGATCACACAACATAGCACTTTGTAGACTTAACCTTCATCCTGCTCTAATTCAACCTGAAAGAAACTATGACATTCTCAGTAACAGCAGTACCTACTGACTATGTGTCACCCTCAAATTTCCCAACTATACATTTGTCTAGTTCTTACTTGATGGTTAGTCATTACAATATTAAACAACTCTTCTGCAACTTACAGCATCACAGCGTGGCTGAGGCCAGAGGCCCCCTGGGCTCATCTGCGCCCCCTGCCCCAGCAGGGCCACCCCGAGCAGGGGGCCCTGGCCCACGTCCAGGCGGCTTTGGGAGCTCTCCAAGGAGGAGACTCCACAGCCTCTGTGGGCAACCTGGGTGAGCGCTCCAGCACCCGCACAGCACAGAAGTGCCTCCTGGTGCTCAGAGGGAGCCTCCTGTGCTCTGGTTTGTGCCCACTGCCTCTGGGCCTGACCCTGGGCACTGCTGAGCAGAGCCTGGCTCCGTCCTCCATGCACCCTGCCTTCAGGGGTTTGTAGGCATCCGTCAGATCCCCCTGAGCTTCCTCTTCTCCAGGCCGAGCAGGCCCAGCTTGCTCAGCCTCTCCTCACAGGACAGATTCTCTGGTCCCTCCATCATTCTTGTGGCCTTAAATTGTACTTTGTCCTGTACGTCCAGGTCTCTCTTGGGCTGGGAAGTGCAGAACTGGCCATAGTATTCCAGGTGTGGCCTCTCCAGTGCTGAGCAGAGGGCAAGGATCACCTCCCTCGAGCTGCTGGCAACACTTTGCCTAATGCAGCCCAGGATACTATTAGCTGCTTTTTGTTCCAGTCCTTGTGCGCAGCTCTAATTGCCACGGTCATTCAAAGATTATTGGCAGTGGCTTCATCTCTGAGGAATGATGTAACTTTTCTCCATCTCTTTCAATCTTATTCTTATTTCTTACAGTTTCAGTTTGTACATTAGCTTTCATTTTAGACATCTCTAATAATCGCCCATGCATCACTCTATTAGGCATTTTAGAGAGGTAAGGCCAGCCTTAGCCATATATTTGCTAAAACCATGTTGCCAGTGAGGTTGTGCCGACTGCCCACAATCTCTGTGAATTCTTCAAGAAGAGGAAGTGGCCTGGGTCTCTGCCTTGGCTTACATAGCTTTTTTTCACCTCAGTCCAAAACCCACCGATGGTACTGGAAATCTTTATTTTTGTGCACATAAACGTACCCACACGTAATACAGCCCTAGTCCTAAGTAAACATTTCATATTGTAGATTCTTTTAGCTGCACTCCCATTTGGTTTGGTCAAGTATGATTACTGAAATAAACCACATATTACGGAAGAGCACCTTTTATCTGACAACATAACTAAACTTACCACTCCTTCTGTGGGACTTCGAGGGTGATGCCTTTCACTACAGTTAAAATCTGCACATTGTGTCACTGAGGTCCTCAGAAGCACAGGCTGCTGATATCAGGTGAATGTACCTAATGTACTGAACAGCAGCAAAGCAATTAGTTAATACTGCTAATATACCACGTGCTATCCTCTTGGCTAATACTAAATACTGAAAAAAAAAATACTGCATAGTAGAAGTTACGTAGCTAAAAGTTTCTGTTAGGTTAGGTTTATCTTTTGAGACAGTTTTATTAGATAGATTAAGTTTCTGTGCATCTCTCCAAAGACCATGGTAATAACCAGTGTCATGACTTTCAAATCCTTTGAACTGCAGAGGGGAATCAAACATGGTTGTCTTTTTATCCTGGCTTTCACTCCTTAGAATTCTAAAAGCTAGCTTTGCTCATCTGTCAAAGGGATGGCATTAAGGGGATCACTGTTGACAAGTGATAGTACAAATTATGCAACACAAATGACATTTCACTACCTCTCTCTGATCTGCAATTCCCCCTCTCAATCATTCCCTATTCTATGAAAATATTAAACCACAAATCCAAGTGCAGAAAAAGTGAGTGTAGGCATCTCCTGCTATCTTTCTACTGAACAAAAATATGATCTGAAGCCCACACCTATAATTATGTTTGTGAAAGTGGGATCCATTTAAAGTCCACCTGAGTCCCTGTAGGGATCTCCAAATATAAGCACATAGCCCTGATCCTGTGATGGTATCTAAATGGTATTTTCTGAGTAAATTTTAGCAGTTGCAAAGGTTTTGCATTAAATTCAATGGAAACCAAAAATCATTAGTGTGCACTTTACCAAAGTGGTTTCTCCCTACACGAGGAGAAACTGAAAAAAATTATACATTCTTCATTGTGTCTTGACAAAGCTTTATCTCACCCCATACAACATCATTTTCTGATGAGCTCCCTCATGTTCTTTCAGGGCTTAGATGGCACCAAGTTCAGTGACTTCACCACGTGCGGAGACCTGAAGAGGATTCTGAGAAATCAGGTTACAGCGTTCCAACAGCAGCAATCCAGTTCCAACTCAGGCCACAGCAACAGCAATAAAATGCCGCACAAGAAGGGAAGTGCAGGGGGCATGTCTGCAGTGGCAGTGGTGAGAAGTGATTCCAGTGGCTAGGACACAGCCACAAACAGCATGAAATCAGACAATCTGTATACAGTGGCTGCTTTGTGCTAGCTAGAAAAAAGTCACTTTTTAAGTTTTAATAATGCATTTCTCTTGATGTAGTGAGACAATTTAGTCCTTTGGACATTACAAATCAGTCTAACTGAAGACTGACAGTAAACTAGCTTCAGGTCTCAGAAGAGGAAGATTGGAGGTGTTTTTGTATAGCATACAAGATTATTCCCTTCCCATGCATACGATGACATTCTCATCAACTGGAGCAATATAGATGGCAAAATACTTTTTACTGAGAGTCACCTGAAGACGCTGCATGGGCACCGATGCTGCTGTTACCCAGGAACTGCCAGTACAGACACCGTAATTTTTCTTTGCAATTTTTCTCGGCAGTACAGAGGAGATTCATTTTCAACAGCTTCTGTTTTGCCACAAGAAAGCTGACCAAAAACTTTGCATGAACATTGCATCAGAAGTGTACAATTGACTCATTTTAGCACCTGACCTCAAGAGACTATCAAAACACAGAAATATTGAAATGAAGAAGAGGCTTATAACATACATAAGAGAAAGAGAAATGTGATCAGAAACAGACATTTTGCCACAAGGCTGTATTTAGACTGCTAAAGCAAAACAAAAGAACAAATAAAATTGTATTAATCTATTTTTGCCCACAGCTTGAAAAAGCTCTTGTGTCAGAAATCACCCCTCTAAGTTACACTTGGTATTCCCATTATATATGATATTAACTGCTTTTTATTAGCATTCTTATTACTTTTGATGTGCACAAGAATAGAAGCAGTTTACAAATGAACAGAATAGGACTGCAAAGAGTACAAACTGTACAAATTGTTCCAGGTTATTTACTGGCTTAGTATAAATCTGCATACAGATTGAGGAAGTCAGCTGGGAAGCACCTTCAGGTATGCCTCAAAAGGTAAGATTATGATGGTACTTGGAAGACTTGTATGCGTACAATGGGTTACTACAAATGGAACAAAACAGTTCAATTTGTCAAACATGCTTAGGCAGGTTTTTATTTTGGAATTACTGTATGGTGTGTCTTGGAAGAAAAGAAAATACAGACCTTGGCTTATCGCTGAAGAGTGAGCCACTGGAGTTCTTTGTAAAGTGGGATTATACTGAGTTTAAGGATAAAAATCCCATATTTTAATGCGATTTAGGACACAAAACTCCCTATGCAAGTTTTCCCAACCTCGATCAATTTTCACAGATGATTTGAGTTGAGCTGAGTAAATCATCCAAGAATCAGTCAGATTACAAGGATAAAATGAAACCAGAGGGAAAGACAGACAGGTTAAGAGCATTAGAATGTAAAATCTGCAGTGTAACTCTTAGTTTAGTTGAATGCTACCACTTTGAAAAATTGACGATACAGTCTCCAGGAACGCTTTCCCACCTAATTATGGAAACCACAGCTACTCTAAGGGAAATAAAAAGTGGTTGTATTTATTGCATATTGCACAGTCATCTTAAACGTTTCATTTTATATATGTGTACAGAGTTTTCCAACAAAAGAGAATAGCTGAAGATAGCCTAAAATCTATTTGTAGACATGATTAATTTATGATTTAATCCAAGTAAAACCTGGGCACTAACATTAAAAAAAAACAGCAAACAAACAAAAAAAAAACACACAAAACACACACACACCACCAATAAAAAATCCGCCAGGACTGTGACTTCTTAAAATTAGGTTGTGATATAAAAAGACTAATTTATTTGTAATCAAGGAAAAACTGCTTAAGATAGGAGTGTTCTGTAGATACAGTAAAGAGGAGAGTCAACCCAAATATATTTATTTTTTGCTATCTCTTCTGTGATTTACACAAGGCCATTTTGCTTCTCAAACGTTTACATCTGTTATTGAGAAGACAGTATTTCTCAGGAAGATGTATTAAAATAAGTCCTAAGCTTTAACTGATCACTGAATCATATTATTATTCATACGAGTTTTGCTGTTAAAACTGATAGCTCTGTCACACACAATGCAATTTCTAGGTACAGAATCATAGATACATTAATTAATATAATGTTAGAATGGTCTCCCCTTCTTGCTCTTTTCCTCTCTCCTCATCCTGAATCTTGTGTCATTTTGTTACCATGTTGAGCATGGATAAAATTGTCTTATGAAATATAGCCAAAATCAACCTTCTATCTCTTGGCCTGCCTCTTAGCCAGGGCAGCTAGCACATAGGGGAATTATTTGTTCCCACAGCTGTCATTAAGGATTCTGAATCCTCTACAAGTCCATAGTCTGTGAACTTTCAAAAGTCAATAAACCTCTGAAGGGACCTTAATCTGTGATATGAGTATTTAATCCTTTGTTTCTTTTGGAATCTTTACACAAAGTGCTCAGGAGTTGAATTCTGCTAAATGAAAAGGTAAACTCTAATTAAAATGATGTTGTTCAGGCTTTTACAGCGAAGGTTGTGTCAGCACTTTCAATATAAGTCTATGAGGGCTTATGACTCGGCCATGAAAAGGTTTCTATGGACTTAACTTCACTAGTAAGGTCTCTAGCACATTGTAAAACCATTTCGTAGACTTGTTTCCCATAGAAATAAGTCTTGTTAAAGCAAAGGGTACACAGCCATGCTGCATCTGTCCAAGGGCATGCCTAACCTAGCAACTCTGGAACCTGTTGCCTGATTTCAACTAAGTGCAAAGAGAATTAATTTCTTGTGTGTTTTATGGGTGTAAGATTGTTAAGTAACGAAGGTACAGACAGAAACACAACGAGAAGCTGCAGTACAAAAGTCACTCATTAGCAGATAAAGCAGAATTCAGCTCACATCCTGACTGTGTTGCCAGTCACTAAATGTACAACTTTAGAAAAGGATTACTCATAGAAACTACTGCTTGTTTCATGTAAGTTTGCTTGTTTGCCAAGCCAAATAAAACCTGATAGAGTATAATAGCATTTTGAATGCCTAGTGATATCTACAAAGACTTGCTATGCCAGGTACATAACCTGCTTACAATTAGCAGAGGGCCAAAATACACACTTCCTTCCCTGTCAAATTCCAATCTCTTAGACATTTATATTAGTAAGAATTGGGATTTTGGCAAAATGTGCTTTTTTTTTTTTTTTTTTTTTTTTTGAATTAGAAAATAAAGGGCATTTTTTCATCAGAGAATTATATATAAATATATATATATTTAGTAGGTTGTCATTATTGATATATGAAAGAAAACAAAATTAAAATGAAACACACTAAGAATATAACTCTTTGCTTAGGGATAAGAGTCACACTTTTGTCCATGGTATCTGGGAGCAATAAAACATAGCATGTGTGTGAAAATGAGATTCCTTTCTCTTTCTAACTTTCTATAGTCTGCAGTGTGAAACAACTCAATCATACACCAGGCACATACATCCATAACAAAGGTAAATTACTTCCTGGCAGTGCTTTTCATCTCAGCCTAATTGCAATGTCCCCAGAAAATCTTTTGCTGAAACTCACTAAAATTAATTCCTTCCTAAATATATTTCCCTTTAGGACTAACTGCAGAGACACTTTTCTAGGACTTTCAAAGTACTATAAACAAAGAACAGCTGTATCAGCAGAAGCAGCAGCAAATATAGACCTAGGTCCTTTTTGCTTTTCCATGTAGCTCTAGAGCTCTGAAAGTCTTTTTTTTTTTTTTTTTTTTTTTTTTTTTTTTTTAACTCCTTCCTTTACATAATACTGCACTATATCACAATATTTATGTAATTCTGTCTCTTGGGTCATTTGCTTTTCTTGACATGTTTTGAACATGCAGTAAATATTGCAGGAAATATTGCTAATTGCTGATAAGGCTTGTAATTGAACTATGAATGAGTGATTGCAGGTCAAGTATGAAATAAAAGGGCTTGGTGTGGAACTTTCACTAGAAGTATTCTTAGGAGCAAAAAGATAATTGGAGAATAATATGTTTAGGAAGAAGAAGGGGAAAGAGGAAGGAAAGCAGATTAACCTTAGTACTGTTTTACATCACACACAACAGAAGTGAAGCATCACCCTGGAATTTAGTTAGCTTAAAAATGTTAGGCCATTAAATTATTTTTTTGTTTCATCTTGACTCTCCTGTTGTCCTCTGGCTGTCCAACTACGTTAAATAAAATACTTCAAAGAAAAAGAGTCTCAAGTGTTCAACAGCTGATTTTGTTCCCAGAGGTGCTGAACTGACAAAAGTGAAAACACGTGGAGCTAATATAATTAGCCAGAAAGGGAGGATGGACTACTACAGCATTTTAGATCCAGAAAATAAAATAGTAATGAATAGGTTTGGAAGATGAAGGTAAGCGTGAGCTAGGCTTAATTAGAAAGGCAAGAGAGATGGTGGGGATAAGAAACCTACTACTTCCTAATAGCTATCTAATTTATGCAGATAAAATGATATACGCATGCATAAAAAGAAATAACACCTTTCTTCTGCCACTGGTTTTGAATACCACACCACATTCTTTAGAAATGGGTCTCCACAGTAATAGGGACAGGATAAGTTGTTCTTCAGATTTTTTGTCATCTTACATAGCCCATTTGCAGGCTTCTTAGGGGGATAGGAATCCAAGTACCTGAATGTTTGGGAAAAATCTAATTACTAAAGTAATTAGCCATGTCATAATTCAAGGGGACTTCCCTCATAAAACAAACAAACAAACAAACAACAACAACAAAAAACAAATGATTGTTTTTTCCATACCTTCCTAACCTGAAGGTTAATAACTGATTTGCAATCAAGCAAAAATAAAGATACCTGTAGAAATATAACTGTACTGTAAAACTGTTATGACGTTTCCTCCAGAATTTCAAAATTATTCAGTTGCTGAGGCAGGAGATGCCTTCAGTCTAAAGCTTCAGAAAAAGAAGAATGTGACATCATCCTGTTTGGAAGGGGTGTTGCAAAGAGTGTGTCATTCAGGGAGTCATCTCTCCAGCTTTTAACATGAGGAAAATTGCAAGGCTTTAAATTAGTGAACCACAATCATTCCTCTCAAATCCAACCTGTCCTTATTCAAAGTGGATTTGGCTCTGTGATCCTGTTATTAAACACTAGTCACAACATGAATTACAGTCATGCTGCCAGAGGAACTGAAATCCTCATGGAAACGTGTAATTACACTCAGCTCCGGCTGCTTTCACTCAGAACTGTGGTGCTCAGGACCGCTTTCCCAGCCAGCAGGCCAGCTCCGGGCCAGCGAGCTGACCAGGCAGACCCACTGGCACTGCCGGCTCACTCCCTCCACCCGTGGAGGCACTCAGCCCTTCCACCTTCACATTCTGGGTCTCAATAGCCAGGTTGCCACAGCTTAAAAATACTGTTTTAGTCCTATTTGGTAAAGACACTTAGTTTCCTTACTATCCTAAAAAAAAAAAATAAAAAAAATCATATAAATCAAATAAACTATCACAAGTAATAATAAAATCTAATACCTCAGTTCTACATGGCAGTTCTACCTTCAGTATTCCAGATGTGAAATTTCATATACTTTAACTCATGTTAACAGAGATCCTGCTCGTGCAAACTGGAGCCCGGGCCTGGAGCGAGTTAGAGCTGGTCTTTACATTACTGCATGGGATGCTGTGAATGTGTTCCCTGGAAGGGGCTGTTACTTCTCCGCTTCCTCTAGATCACAGTCACTTGTAGTTGGCCAGCAGTGAAGTATGGCTGCAGTCAGGGAAAGCAAGGCATAGAAAGTTCTGGCAAAGGATCTCTAGTATTGTCAAACTTACTTGGAAAGCGATATAGCAAGACCGGTGAGGGCTTATTAAACACTTGTCTGTTTAGTTGTATACAGATGCCTTACAATATGTTCTTTTTCCACAAACACACAACCAAAAATCCACTACTAGAAATGAAAGCACATAAAGGCATGCTTATTTTTAAACTGCACTGCAAATTCCCGATTTTTCTGTTCAAGGTCTACACAAACCCCCACAACAGACTGGAAAGACAATTTTACCGAAGCGATCAGTGGGACAGCTCACTTCCAGCCTACCACTCGTAAAAGATGCTGTCAGACGTGTAGCATATTATAAAAGCAGATGGAGGGGGAGGAAAAAAAAAAAAAAAAAAAAAAAAAAAAAAAAAAAAGATGATAATGGTTCAGGTGAAAATTATTTGTGGGTTTTAAGGGTAGAGAGGTCTTGGGGATATTTGATGAGGAAATTTTTCACATTGTCTTATTTGGAACGTTAACTCCAGTCAGCTGCCAGACACCTGCCAAACAGTTCTCTCGTTCCCCTCATCAACAGGATGGGGTGAGAAATTACCACCACAGGCAAAACAGAAACGACTTCGGGGAAAACAAATGTATTTTACTGCCATCTAAAACAGAATTGGATGGGGAGAAACCTGCCGCTCCTTGCCCTGCTCCCCCGTGGGCCTGCCCGGGCTGCAGGGGGATCTCTGGGCCTGGAGCCCCTCCTGCCCTGCCCTGGCTGATGTCTGTGTCCCCCTGGTACCGAGGGCTCCTCTGTGCCCTGAGGGGCCTGGGGCCGGCTGTGTCCGGCATGGGGCAGCCTCAGCCCGTCCTCGTGCAGGCCCTGCCGCTGGCACTGCACCACAGGGCACGCAGTACCACTTACTTGGTGTAAATCCTTAATATTTTTAGGAACTATAAGATTTTAGGTTCCCCTCAGTCCTTGCACTCTCCTTGCCACTTAATAATTAGTATTTTGTCTCCTAAAGCTCTGAGCAGTTCTGTCAGCCGTGCTGTCTGGTGTTTGTTACCCAGAGCACGGCTCCAGGCGCCTGACACTGCCCAGAGCGGTCAGGCCTTCCCCAGCCTTCAAGTAAGCCTGGACTGGTCAAAGCAGGATCTCCTCCACGTTCCATACCCGCACTGGTTTTCTCCGACAAAACCGAAATATTATTGACATAATTAAATCCCACCTTTCCTGCTGCCTTAATAAAAAGCCCCTCTTCTCCAAAATACAAATGACAATTACAACCTATTCATGAAGATTCTGTTAGAAGAAACAGCAGCATATTCCATTTTGGACAACAGTATAGAAAGCACCAGAAGCTTTCAGAAAAAATTGTGGCATACATTCCTCCGTTAGTGCTGTACTTTCTGGGTATCATCTAAAAACTCACCTGGGGGAAGCAGTTTATTACTTGACATCCTACATTTCACTGGCTATGGATTAGGACCATTACACATTTCTGCTGCAAAAATTCTGCTGCTCATGTAACTTCACAGTGTATTAGATCTCTTTTATTTATTTTACATGTCTACATATTGTGATAATTGGGTTTTATAATATCCCATGCAGGCTAATGTGAAAATCATTTCTGTTGAATAGAAATTACTTATTTTAATTCCTCAGGGGTTTGTTTTGTCAAAACTCATGTAGTATTTAGGAAACAAATCACTGTTCAATTGTGGAGCATGAGAAGTGTAAAATTATCATAACAGAAGTGGAGAGAATGAAAAGAACAATGGATCTGACCTCATTTGTTTGATTATTAATGGTGTTTCATCTAATTTACAAGGCCTAACCTCGTGTGATGCAAGTGTAGAGCAAAAATTCAGCTTTTTATCTCACAGCCCCTAATTAGGTATGCTATATATCATACTGTTTTTAATCTAGTTAAGCAAGAGAATACATAGAAATTCGTGAAAAGCCTGTAAGAATTTTTTAAAAACTATCATAAGCTTAGAAAGAATGAGCAAAATTGTGAAGATGATTCAGTATCATTTTACAATTTAGTAATAGCTTTGTCTTAGCTTTTTTTTTTAAAAAAAAGGGGGGGGGGGGAGAAAAAAGAAGCGAAACCTTTCCAGCTATGTTGCAATTTGCTTAGAATGCTTTTGTTTCTTCTTCTAAGACTTCACAGAGGTACCAACCACCCACAGAAAATGGCCCTATATTACGTAAGGTCAGTGATAGGGGCATGCACAGTGTGGTAGCAGTGGTACATCATTTCGGAGAAAACACCCCACTCTTTAGAGAGTTATATAACTAAAGAGCAAAAGACATATCTGAGATGAGAACAATGAAAGTATGCCTCACTTGATACTTCTGGTAACCCACATCAGAACAACACCTGAGCCTACTTTTCCTATTTACATATAAGAACACACGGATTGGCATGTAGATGTGAATAAAACAAAAATGCAGTTCATTAAATTATCTGAGGGGTCAAAGGGAAGAATGTTGGTTCTACCCAGATTTTGTTGCAGATGTTTTTCACAGCTTTTGTTCCTCAGGAAGATTTGCAAAGGAAAAAAACACATTTGCTGAGCTGATGGATTATGGTGTTTTGCTAGCTGTATTACCGTAACAAGTGAGCACACACTGGAATCAGGCCAACGAGCTCAATTTGGGTGGCTTCTATAACATGAAGCCATATCAGCAGAAAAGAAAACACATCTATGCAAAACAATTAGGTAAAAATGAGAAGGTGATAAAATGGAAAATTAGTGTATTTAGAATTTAGCACCAAAGCTTTTCTTTCCTGTTATTTCAGTGATAGATTATACCATTCTGTCCTCAATACATTTGTTTTAATTAAAGAAAAGAAAACTGAAGAATGGGCCATGCCCTTTCAATCTTTCAGGTCAGCACCACTTTATAGAATTTTGCACAAGTATGTATCCCATCTATCTCTTCCCTTATACTCTAATGAGGTGATATTTTAGAGAGAAGGCTGAAAAGCTCTAAAAATCTAGCTGTTTTTTTTTTTTCTTGTAATTTTTCTCCCAACTTCACCTGCCATTAACAACAAAGTCATCCTCTCTGTTTTCAGCTCCTCTTTCTCATACTGTGTAAAGAATCTCAACAATGGCAAAATGAGCCTGATCAAGATCACTTTATCTTTTAAATCACAGTAACATAGAATCATTCAGGTTGGAAACAACCTCTAAGATCATCTAGCCCAAGCTATAAATAAATAAATATATAAAATAATGTATATATTAATAATATATATTAACAATATATTTATATATATATATCCGTTAAAATTTTGTCCTGGCCTCTTATTATCTCATTCCTCTTCACTTCTTTTCTTTCTTTTTCCTAACAACTATTTAATGAACAATCTTTCATTAACAGTGGTCTACATTTGTTCTAATGTTTTGACCAAGAGAATTCAAATAAATTAAATCCCAAGCACAAAGTAACAAACTTAAGGAAATGACACTTCCATTTAATGTTGACAGGCCGTTTTATCACAACAGGGCTCATAGTCAGAAAGTCCCTATTTATAATGGTGTGATTTTATAAACAATAGTCCTTCAAACCTGGGTATTTTATAGCAACCTTCTGTGGTATCCTGGCTTGCTGTTAGCACTTGAGTTATATTTCAGATCAAGGTTCTGTTTCTCTTATTCCAAGGTCTTTGCTAAAATGTCTGTACAACAGACTGCTGCTCAGTCACATTTATTTGTGCTTATTATCTTACACTATTATTTTTTGTAGCAAAGACTGACAATTATGCATTTACAGATGCAGTAGATCGAAATCCCCTGAACACTCTGGTGTTTGCTCTGGGCTTATTACTCCCTGATACTTTTGCTATCTGTAGAATTTGCTTGTTTACTATTGCTATCTCTATTTAGATCATTTATATAGATGAGAAACAGTGTGAAGTCGCACTGCTGACTCCTGGGAGGTCTCATTTGTTATCTTCTCCCAGATGAACAGCAGCTTTTTTATTTACTTATTTATTTTACTACTGTTTGCAGTTTTAAGCCAGAGCTCCATTTACACCTGTGTTCTCACTCGCACTTCACATAGATTCATGTTTAAGAGATTAAGGTACGTTGGCTCCACATTCAGCAAAGGGGAAAAAGGCTTCGCAAGACAAGAAAAATATTAAATCCCAGGCCAGTGACAGGGAAAAGCATTTGGCTCTTGGAACCAGGAAGTGGAATGATAATTTATGTTTGCAAAGCAAAAGTAAAGTAAAGAGTAGAAGTCAGCTTAGGAATTTTGCTGTGGCAACTTCTCTTGCACACCTGCGCCCTCCTCAGCAGAGAGAGAAGGAAGAGAGGAGTTTTATTGGGTGTTCAGGGTACAGTTCTGGGAAAGTGGGGGTCAATCACATCCAATGTGTAAGGGTCTTTTTAGAGGTTGTTTCTCTTTAAAGGAAGTAATTGAGTGCAGAGGAGAGTTAGTAAAGCTGTATTCCTCTCTGTGGATAGGACTGGACTTACTGGTACCCTTTGCTGAAATACCTTCAGTACAACCAGTGAAGTGTCTAAGAACTGCACCTCCTTGCCAAAATGAGCTCAGGTGGGGGGCTGCCTGGCAAGGACACTCTAAAAAGAACCAAAGAAAGAAGCTTCCCCACAATTTGAGTTTGGTATTTTCAGTCACATCCCCAGGGAGCTCTCCCGAGGAGGCAGATACTGCTTACATGGTCCTCTGTTGTGACTGTCAGTGTAGTAAAACAATACCCTTATAAACTGTAGCAAGTGAAATAATGAAAAACTCTGGCACATACAAATCTTAAACTTAAAAGAAAGCCTTGATGTCCAGCTTGGCTTCCATCTTCAGTGCAAATAAAGCAATTTGCTTTTCCACCCTTAAATGTATTACCTTGAGCCAACTTCTGCCATGAGAACTCCTGCCATCATGGAAAGCATACTACAGCATTAGAAGTTCCTTATTTCTGGTGACTGTGGTGAAGAGTAAATAACATCACAAGAACTACTACTGCACTGAATTTTCTGTATCAAAAAAGGCCTTCTTTTCGCCATATTCTCCCTTTAAGGATTACCTCAGCTTTTTTTTTTTCCTTTTTTTTTTTTTTTTTTTTAATTGAGAAAAAAACTTGAAAAAATATCACATACCTACAACATTCATTCTTTTTCTCTTTTGCATCTTTTCTTAACTGATACTGAAGATCCATGCACTGTTCTGTTCTGTCACAGTGCTGGACTTTTCAAAAAGTATTTCAGCAACCAACACGTCAGAGATATTTGCAATCTGATGAGTAGATGGTAACAGTTCTCAAGACATATTTGAAGCATGGTGTTCAGTCTTCGGAGGCTGAATACCTCCTGCACGCCAGAAGCACTGTAAATATTGTAAAACAATAGATGGTGTTTGGGATACGAAAGTAAACTTTAAGCCCTCAGAAGTGCAAGAGCTCTGGTGTTCCTTGCAGATGCTTTTCAGCTTTTTTTATTGTTTACAGATCCTAACTTCAACTGTTTGCCATGAACATACACCCAGACATACTCTGATCTTTGTTTAAAGACTGACTGTTGTTTATATGACTGTACAACAAGGATTACCTTAACGTTTTGGCACTTAAAATCAGAAGTGTGACTTACTCTTTTCTAAAAATCTTCCAACTAAATATTATAGGAAAATACAATAGTGTCTGCCTAAAGAGCAGCAATTACCCTTAGGTTAGGAGTTGACAAATCTCTATGGCTACTGCTGAAAAGTTCTAGCAGTAGCCAAAGTTCTTTTAAGTTCTAGCCAAAGAAGCAAATGTACCAAGTTCAAGATGTTTGTGTGTTTGTGTGTGCACATCTTGTTTTTTTTTTAGACTCTTCTCTGTGGATAATGCAGACCAAGAGATGTGTGGCGTACGTTGGAAGGCCACAAAGTTTTCAGGCAGCATATATCCCCAGCACGAGAAAAGAATCTGCTTCAAAACTTCTTACAGCAACGATGAACAGGACAAGCTGACTGCAGTAGTTTCTGCAGCATATCACAACTGACATGAAATCATTACTGAAAGCCATGCCACTACTATTGACTTTGCAATAACTCCATGTCTCAGCACTGGTACAATGGCAGCCTGGATCGACAATTAGTCGCTAAAACTGGCTCTGGACTTTTGTATCTATCGGTCTTTGTTAATTGCATTTCTACTTTCTTTATCACATTTGCTTCTAAACACTCGGCAACACAGAGGATGCTGACAGGGCAACTAAGTTTTGTCCTAAGTTCACACAGAAACCTCAATGAAGGCTGTAGGCTAGATGGTGTGTTATATAGCCACTCTCCCTACAGGAGCAGAAGAACAAAGCAGTGCAACTCTTGGCAAGGATCCTAAGTAGGTAAGAAGGAGAGACAACAAATGCCTCCAGGGACACACTGGTATTTGGAGTTAACTAGCACTTGAAAAGCCCAGCACCTGTGTTCCCCCCACTGCTAGAAGCAGCTCTGTGTTGACTCACAGCGTATTATTCACTCACCAGGGATTCATCTCACCTAATCTTAGATACTCACAAAGTGGATGTTGACATCTGAGTTAGCTATCCTTGTATAACCAGTGCAAGGCAGCATACTCTTCTACTGGGGTGTATATTGTCTTGTCCAAAGAGGAATATCTAAAGCAGGTAAGTTGAATCTAGAAGCAACAATTTTCCTCCATTTTCTATGAGGAATTCTAGAGGAGAAGATGCCTTGAGAGGTGTAATTTTTTTTTTATTTTTTTCAAACAATGAGGTAGAAAATGGAAACTCAACGTGACAAGCCTATTCAAGTCAACAGCTTAATTGGGGTATTTTCCACATACCACAGGGTATGGAATGGCAAAATCCCAATGGTACCTCAGTTAGTCATTCCGCAAGTTCTTTGTGACATACCAACACACCTGCCCAGAACATGGTCATCATGGAGCAGAGAGGATGCTGCTGGCTTCATATAGATCTCTGTGAGAAGAAAGATGCCATTCCATGCCTTGTTCCTTTAGGCATATATTTCATGCATAACTACAGTAACTACCTGTGTGTAAAAGAGTATGAGAAAACTGCTCTTACAGACCACAAGGACTGACTTGCAAGAATAGGGTAAGACAAGGGTACCTCTGTGACTACGTTAAGGTCAATGCATGCTTCTGTTTCTCAGCATTCATATCAAATCTAAAAGTGTTTCACAAAAATATAGCTTCTCTCTTCTCGCAGAAATCCAAGGTTTGAATCTCACCTTCCGTGCACTTTGTGCGGTTGTTCTTACCTGTGCTAATCACAATGTCAGCTTCTGAGCTGTGTAGCTGTACGTGAATACCTGAGCTGGTAAAGAAGGTGGCCTTTGGGATTTAAGGGGGGCTTTGAAATTGTATTTCAATATATATTGTCTCCTCTAAATTGGATCAAATTTGTTTCTACTGAGAAGCGCATCACATCCTAACTACTCTGACATCTCAACAGACTATTCAATAAAGTCTACTGAAGTATAAATTCTAAGCTATGTCTTATATCATCAACAACATTCCTGAGGAAATAGATGTTTTTTGATCTTATCAGTTAAACAGGAAAATAAGGGGAAGAATGGCATTTCTAATAGTACCGCAGGCCCCAGAACCACAGTGGAATGCTATATGCAGGATTAATTCAGATGTTGCCTATGGAATCCACAAAGTTACACTCGTCTCTCTCTCAACAAACAGAATGCGCAGTCTTGTGCTTGAAGGCGAGGGGTTATTCCTGTTCTAGTGCCATTTTCTGTCTTTAGGAAAGGGTTACGTATAATAGAAGTGTTTTTGCAAGGAGGCATGCAATGAGGAAGCTGCAAGAGCATTGGTGCTTTTGTTTAAACAGGCAACACTACATTCTGGGCACCTTCACAATGAAATGTTGCCACTATCCCCTGGGGCCCAGGGAGGCTGTGGTGCTAATGAAAGGCCTCTGTCTCTCTGAGATCTGTTAACCACGTATCGGAAGTGTAACGTACATATATATATGTATGTCACACTACAAGGATAGCGCTAAACTTGCACTGGGTTACCTGACACTGAATGACATGTAGGATTTAAAAAGCTTTATTTCAGAGAGGGCAGGCTGATCAACCAGTCCAATCTCTCTCATGTTTCACCCAGATGCATTCTTATTCCCCAAAACGGTAGTCCTTGGAAGACTAAGTAGTATGGCACAGGCAAAAAGACTGAAGGATCAGGATGTATTATGTAAGTTCGATTCACTGACTGAACTGTGTTTTCATACTCATACTCTGCAGCAGAAAACACATCTAAATGCATTAGCCTAAATGAACGGGTTGAACTTAAGTTGTTTTTCCTCATATTTGTGAAGCAGGAAAAGCATCACAGATGAGCTGCTGTGAATTAACCAGTAAGGATTTGGACATCTAAACACACAGTGAGTAGGTAGGTGATAAAGACAGGTCCTCCCTACCGGCTGAGGTCATCTGGTGGTTGCAGCCTGCCTTAGCTCCCAGAACAGCCTAGTAATTCAGTCCAGTTGACACTTCAAGATTAACCTATGCGCTCTGCTCAGATTCTCATTTAGAATAGAATCATAGAATCATCTAGGTTGGAAAAGACGTTTAAGATCATGAGGTCCAACCATTAACCTAGCACTGCCAAGTCTACCACTAAAGCATGTCTCTAAGCACCACATCTGCACGTCTTCTGAATACCTCCAGGGCTGGTGACTCAACCAGTTCCCTGGGCAACCTGTTCCAGTGCTCCTTTCAGTGAATAATTTTTTTTCTAATAACCAGCCTAAACCTCCCCTGCAACAACCTGAGGCCATTTTTTCTTGTTCCATTGCTTGTTGCTTGGGAGAAGAGACCAATCCCCACCCCGCTACAACCTCCTTTGAGGTAGTTGTAAAGAGCGAATTTATTTCTTAAGCTTGAAGATAAGCCTGAAGAGGATGATGTTTTTGCAGAGAAATGAAGCATATCTACATCATTCAATTTTACCCTAGTCTTTCTTTACTACATCTAGGGCTTTTATAGGACAACATACTTGTCTTTGGTTATATTCCTTGTGATCGTTTGGAAGGCCTTCCCTGCAGCTGCCCTGTGCACTGCACTAGCCTGTATGACCATTGCATCCCTAACCAGCTCAAGGAGCAGCCTTTGCGAGGGACTAGTTGCTCTCTAGCTCATCAGTTTCTTATGAATCACATAAAAGTTCATGTTTAATCTCCCTTAATAAAGCTGTCAGAGGTAAACATTGCTTTACTACTTTCTTCTTAAGAATACTAGACACTCTCTGAGTGGGAGATATAGATCTAAATGAAGTCAGCTCTTAAACTACTCTCCATATTCCACGGGAATAAATCTTCCTCAGAGAGCTCTGACAACATGGCAGGAGTTGGGGATGGAAGCAAGGAGAGCAAGAAGGGATGAACAGACCAAAATCATCCCACCAAACCAAACAAGCCTCCATTCCTGACCTCAAGCACAGAGGATAGAGGATTCTCTGAATTGCTTCAAAGCAAAACCTTTCCTGTCATATCTAGTGTTCTGTTTCTAGCCGTGGCTGATTTTTGCTACTTAAGAGAAAGGAAGAAAAACAAACAATATAAACAGTATAAAAGTGCAAACTGGAGGAAAGAGTCCCTCCAATGGCTGTAGGAGGCTAAGGTGTAAGTAACTGAGCACAGAAACTCAGCCTGCAATAGCTCTGTATATTGCACAATATTTATACCAATGAAAAATGAGTTTTAAACAGTCCCACTATTTTGATCAGATACAAATGTTTTACAGTCATGAGGCATCAGTGGTTTGCTGTTTTTTGTTTGTTTGTTTGTTTTGTTTTGTTTTTGCACAAGTTGCTGAACAGCTGGAAACCTGGATTACATCAGCATGTTCCCTTTTCAAGCCTGCCTGGATCAAATCTTTCTTCCCGTGATGACCTCTGTAGCTTCAACTTCTCAGGATTCACTTCTGAAGAAGTCTGTCTCTTTCCACTACTCATTTACTATGCCACGAAATTCTTCTGTATGAATGCACAAATTGCATTTCCAACAATGTGCCAAAGAGTATTCCAGGACTGACAAACAGATGCATATACAACACATTCAATACAACAGTTTCAGGGCTATCAGGAAAAGTGCACAGCAGTTTCTGTCTGCACACATTAACATCCAAGTCATCTAAGCACTTCTTCTGTGCCTCTGAGTCACCTCGATTGCTATGGATTACCATCTCTCTGGAGATTCAGGATGGCATTCCTATTATCCACTTAGCTACATGCTTTTACTATATCATCTACTTAACTTCAGCCAATAATACCAGCTGCCATTACTTCTGTGAACACTGCAGATGCACATCAGCCTGCTATTCCTGCCTTTTCCATTTTCCAGAGGATGTGAAATCAGGAAATTTTGCAGCATTTAGCTTACAGCTTGTAAGACAACCTGAAATAGCAACATCTAAGCTTTGAAATTTGTCAACTCTTATTTTATTTTGATTTCCTGGTTGCCAGTAGGTAGATGTTTCTTCTTCAGTTCTGATATATCAAAGATTTCCCTCTCAAAAACAACACTTGCTGTAGAACCACGTGTTCACACACACACGTTCTTCACGCTCTAGTAGTTTGCGCAGTTGGTCCACTAGGTGAATGAAAAGGAATCACAGAATAGTCTAGGTTGGAAGAGACCTCCAAGATCACCGAGTCCAACCTCTGACCTAACACTAACAAGCCCTCCACTAAACCATATCCCTAAGCTCTACATCTAAACGTCTTTTAAAGACCTCCAGGGATGGTGACTCAACCACTTCCCTGGGCAGCCTATTCCAGTGCCTAACAACCCTTTCAGTAAAGGTTTTCCTTATATACAAACTAAACCTCCCCTGGTGATTTAACAGAGAAGTTATAATAATAACTTTTATGGAAATGACAGTAAAGTTTTTGGGAAGCATGAGATGAGGGCATGGAAGGAAATATATGGGTATAAACTGGGGTGAAGGTATTGTAAAGAAGGGAAAAGATATAGAGGCACTTATGGTGAGGCTGAGCCAAGACTGTTCAAAGTTCTTGATATAAATCAGGCATTTACTGACATGGGAGAGGAATTTTCTCTTGTGGGAACTAATAAATTAAATGACAACCAAGCCCCTGCACATGAGAAGCCGTACAGAATTAGTTCATTGTGAAGCTGTGCATCCATGCATTATCAATACTATCTTTAAACCCCCCAATGCTTTCTCCATCTCATGACAAAGAATAAGAAAATAAGAAATCATTTCCATTTACGGTCAAATAAGGTATCTTTTTGTATCAAATATAGCTATCAACAGTAAAGAAATGAGATAATTGCAGAAGTGCAATTTTTTAAATTTTTTTTCCAAATTATATATTGTTGGACAAGTGAATGACTTGCTTTAAGAGCTCTGCAGAAAAGTACATTGTGCTCTTCAAACATATTCCCTTTTGCTTCTCTGATAATTCCAATCTCTAGCTTATCATCAGAGTCTGTTTACCTAGGGTATGGAAAAGAGAAAGACAAAAATTTCAGCAAATAATCCTTGTCTGTATTGCAGTGCAGTATTTCAGTATCAGATCAATACTCCAGGAAATGGAAGCAAGGGAAAGCAAAAGGGTCATGTAGGTACAACGGGCAAAATTTTTATTGACTGTAAATCAGTAAGTTTTCAGTAATCATTAGTGAGCACAATGAAATTAAAATCTCTAAATCCTTTATAACATTATGAATTTCAACTTCTCTTCAAGTTGGCCTTACATCCTGAAAGAAGTCATTAATACTAAGTAACCTTGCTGAGATGGAAAACAACACAATCATGATTAGATCCTCTTCAGACTGTACCCGTGTCTCTGCAAGGTGACAGTGCACATGTTGATCCCATAAACACATAAAGAATTGGCACACTAAGGACAATAGTTTTTTCTGACTACAGTGCTGCATACCAGTCCTATGTCCTGTTTTAAGTATTCAGTAGGGAGAGAATGCAATTCCTCCTGTCCTCAGTGGTTTGTTCTGAAATCACAGGCACTGACATCAGCAAGAGCAGAAATTGCTGAATACTTTTCAAGATGGTTCTCAGTGTGTGTGTGTGTGTGTGTGTGTTATTTATCTGTGTCTCTATTCATTAAAAAGTCTGTCCCCATTTCAAGTGAAAAAATATTTAGTTCTCTGGCTTATGACAGTCTTTGTAAAGAGCTGTGCTATATTGATTCTTGCTTCAGTGTGTATACAAACTCATTTATAATGTTATGACCTGAACTGTAGAGCACAAATTTAAAATGACCTATACATATTACTTGGTAACATTTGGATTGCAAGTTAAATACTCCCTGATTAAACATGAATGCTTTTCCCTGGGACTACGAGATATCTTATCAGAAAAGCCTTCTTATCAAATTCACCATCCTGGAGGCAGACACATTCTCTTGCAGTGCTGGGAGTTTATAATGATAAAATTAACAATGTTGTATTTCCCAATGAAGTCAGCAGTAGTGCACTGCATCCTACCATTAATCATTAGAGCCAGTTCTCATAACAGAGCCACTCGCTGGCCCTCAGGCACCTGCATCACTCCCCAAGCAATTCCAGTCCCCAGCAATAACTTATCGCAGAAGCCAGGGATCAAGATTAAAAACCTGGTGAATAATGGGAGACTGTGTGCACCTCTATTCCTCTGGTAGATACAAGCAAGCTAATAACCTCCTTAAAGGGGAAGCAAATCATTCTATATTTTTTACTTTATAGACAAGCCAGAAAAGACCTGTATCTATGTCTCAGTAAAATTTATTGTATTGTTTAAGTTACTTGTTTCTGCCTCGTGGAATGCATCAGCATGCATAAAACATTTTTTTGGGGGGGAGGGGTTCCTTTGTATAGCACTCTTCCAAGTGCACTATATTCTGCATACTGATTACAATAAAAAACTGCAGGGGAAAGAAATTTTAATTTAAATTGGAAAATCAGAAACATTACCCGTTTTGCAAAGCATTTGGGCAAGCAGTATAATCAGAGGCCAGATTTCCCGCTGGTAAAAAATGGCTTGAATTCACAGTCATGCCATAGAGGTGATAAAAGAGCCCTTGCAAATGCATTTCAGCCATGGCTTCTCCCCCTCTCTTCTTCCCAGTCACAGAGCACGGTACTAAAATACCGAGTGTTCTGCTGCTGCTGCTGAAAGTCTGCAATTCTCTGGGAAAGAGTCTGCTGCAGTCAATGTAGCTCACAACTTGCTAAACATACATGAGAGACTGGCAGGTCTGGAAATAAAAAAGGAGTATGTTATTGAGACCTGCAAGGGAACCTAACTTGGAATTACCTACTGGGAGAAAAAACACATGCATAAATACATACATATGTATATATGGAGAGGCAGAGAGAGGGAGAGAGAGAGAGAGAAAGGTTTTTATGTCATTGAAGTCAACATCAAATATTATTTCACTTCCCAGCTCTACCCTAGTTATTCCTACTTTCACCTACAGAACATATGCAGCTGTTATATTATTATCATACTGTTTATTCAAAAATGAATCTGGAAAAAAAGTTTGCAGTCCTACAGCAACATCAAAGGAAGTAAAAGAAATAGAGTCTGACACGACAAACTGAGACATAATACGTTAAACGCTGCCCCTTAGTATCCTCAAGAATGTCATATTTCAAGATTTTCATTTTTCTAGTGGTTAGTATAAAGAGGGTGCTTGAATTCATAAGAGGAAAACAATAATTAATATGCTTAAGATAATTAATACTACAGATTTTGTATATGAGGTGAGAAGAGGAAGGATTTGAAATATTGAAGTGGAAGAGAACAACAATGGGACTTCAACAAAGATAAATGTAAATCCGCTGAGTTGCAAGTATACCATTCAAATAGGCGGTTCTTTGCCACACCTGCATATGATGCTTGAGTCAATGGCAATTTCAGACAGCACACTGAGCCGAACCAATAAAATATGTAACATCGAATCTCGGAGCAAAATGCATGAAGAGAAGTGTAACTGCGTCATAGACGGTCCGATTTCGTAATGAATGCTACAGGCACTCAGAGAACTCCCTGTCACTGGGGATCTAATTTGCCATTTACAGTATATGAGATATTAAGAATTATGGAGACTGCAAATTAATTTATTTTTACAAGATGAAACATACTACCAAAAACCGAGAGAGGCAAATGATGGATAACAGCATGAACAAAAACTTGCCAAGTAAAAGTAGTTATTGAGCCTAGTGTTCTATCACCTTCTTGTTTTCAGAAATAAGTCATTTTCAGTTGACAGATCTCCAAAATTCTGCCTGTATCCTACCTTGACATTTGCTAAAAATATAATTAAATTAATTAGTCTATTTAGACATCAGAAAAAAAAAACAACACTTAATTCTGAAGTGAACGAATGCTGGAACACGATGTCTATAGAAGCTGGGAATTTTCCATCCTTGGAGCTATGCAAACCCAGTTGAACATTTCCCTAAATAACCTGCTCTGTTCGACTCTGCTTTGAGCAGGGGCTTGGAGCTGCACTGGACGATCACCAGAAGTGCCTGCCAAAATCAGCTCTGCTGTCACTTTGTGATTTTATGAAAAGATATTTATACACGGTAGTTAATGCATGGCTCACCCTGGTCCAATGTGTTTGACCAGAAATCTAAGAGATGCCTGTGATTACAAGCAAACCGTGCAAATGCATGTTCACTCAGAAAATCCTTCTCAGTAAGTGGCAGTCAGCTTTCAGCAGACGTTCCTCCCTCAGATGACATTCCTCCCTCAGATGTTGAAACAGGCCTTCATGTCTGCCAGCGTAGATTCAATGAACTCTACTTGTTATCTTTGTTTTGCATGGTGCAGACTTGCACGGAATAGATAAAATAGCTGTTTTCTCCAGAAACTGCACGAGACATGGTGAGCAAGAGGAGAATCTGAGTCAGGGCCCAGTAGTGACCTATTTATATGCATGGTTTGCTAAGAGGTGAATCAGATCTGAGAGGATGAGATTCATGAATGACCACTGTGGATGATGTGGAGAAGTTCAGTCTTCCTTGGTCATAGGATGGATAAATTAAAAGCTTTTGGAAGTGGTGTACAGATCAAGTATCTGCCAGACCTGACTTAACAGTGGAAGAAGCTAAGTTTTGATTTAGGATAACAACTAAGAATATACCAAGGTCATTCCTCTTTCTAAAAACATACAAGGTATTTAGGTAAACACTCAGGCCTTATTCAAGATATTAATTGTCTTCTCAGAAAGAGGTTCTGAATCAGCATTGTAGATGGGTACAAAGAAGCAACAGCACAGACAAGAAGTTCTGCTAGCACAGACAGCCAAGACATCCAATGCATCTGAAATTCCAGGGGAAAGGGAGCGGGCAGGCTGACTGTTGTGGAGGGAGTATGAGAAGCGAAGCAGTTGTGCAACAGACCACTACTGACTTGTAAAGGATGCAGCATTGACTTTTTTTTTTTTTTAATTGTATTTTTAAACCCATGCTTCACAGTCAAACACAATTCGCTGTTTCTTCCTCTGTGCTATGAGAACAGTCATTTTCCTAAGACCAGGCAATGGAATACTGCATATTTATGACATCAGACCATCTTTCCAGCAAAGCATTTTTAACTTTAACATGTTAGAATCATAATGACAAGGTATTCTTCTGCCCCAACTCAGGGAAATGAGGAAAAAGAAATGGGGGTTTACTAAATCCTCGTGTTCTGATGGCTGATGAAAGGCAACAGTGGAGAAAGGTGTGACGTTAACTCCTGTGAACTACTTTCTGTGGCTCAGTATCTGCGGTTTAATTCAGTATTTTAAAGAACAAAGAGTTCTGAGTTGAGCCGATTTAGAATGTAAATTCAAACTTGGTGTTTTCAGAATTGTTATTCTTATGAATACACTCTGGAGTACATTGCTTTTGTTTTCTCTCCTGAGCAGCATACTTTAACACAAACAGCTAGTGGATCAATAAGCAGCTTGTTTTGCGGCCTCTATGTGCATTGATTCATGAACCATTTGTCTCCTTGTAAACACCATAAGAAAACAATTATCACTTAATAATGCACCATTACATCATCAGTAGCCAATGAGAATGCTGAAGAAACAGAATTTTCTTGTCCCTGTATATCATCCCTATATTGGAGTTCACTCAATTTCAGAATAAATCGATATATATATATTTCTTTCCATGGTCTGGGTATTTTGGAAGTGCTCATTTAATTTCTCCCTACAGAAACAAAAGACTGGTCCCCTCCAGTTTGGTGTCATCTGCAAAGCTGACAAAAGCGCACTCCATCACCTGTTCCAGGTCAGTGATAAAGATGATAAACAGGATGGGTTTCCCACAGGGATCCTGCAGTGCTTCACTTGTTACCAGTCTCCAGGTAGAAAACAATCCATTATTTATCAATAAATCCTCCTAGTCTGGAATACACTTATTCCTTCTGCATATTGTAGAAACCTACATGTGCATTGTCTTGATAATAAAGGTACTCATTTGGTCATTTTTAGAGCAGGTTATCAGATATCACTGAAACATCTCCAGAAAGGACCTTTTGAGGTCATTTAATCAAACTTCCTGCTGACCTAGTAAATAAAACTTAGCTGGTAGGGTTATGAACATTTTCTTTAAACACAGTATAACTATATTAACAAGTATAAAGACATCGCAAGTCCCTTCTCCTTTATCTAAAGATATCAATGAATCCTTAATATTCATTGTATCATCTGTATTCTGCTTACCCGTGGGTTTTGAGAGGCATCTAATGCTAACTCCCTTACTCAGTCCCTCAGGAAAAAAAAAAAAAAAAAAGGTGCAGCAGTAAAGAAGATAAATAGAAAATGGTTATAAAAGGCATTCCCTGACACAAGGGTCAACAAAGATCAGCATGCAGAAATTAGCCTGACACAACTGCAAGGGTTGTATCCATATATACATACATGTAATGCAGCATCCCTGTAATTTTATGTTGTGCTGGAATGCTAAATTACACCAAGTCCAATTGATACTTTAAGGACTACACGAGCATTTGGACAAGAAGTTATACCCTGAGACGACAGGTTAAGCCAAGTTATAAGTAAAAAGAGTACCAAAGGTTCTGGAGTAGTGTTCTTCCTGTGTGTCTCGTATATGATTGTAGCTTTAACAGAACTTTACATGCTGTGTTTCAGGGCTTCGTATTACTATGGTGATAACTATTTAGCATACCTTCTGGTTGGCATTCATAAGGAAGTGACTTACTTCCGGTGACCAAAACCACGCCTGTTTTTGTCGATACTACTTAGCTGTAGCTTTGCCCCGCTCTGTGGTAGTAGCGGCTCTGAAAGCGGCAGGATGCACTGCAGAACCACTCTCCCGAACTAATTCCTTCCCAAGACAAATGAAGCCCTCTCGCAGCCTTGATATGACAAAACCTACTATTTCTGCAACTACTCAGTGAATTGCACTGCCTGCTTTCACTGCTGGGGAAGATGAAATTTCTGTTTCCACCTCGCACCAAAGTAGCCTGCTGCCTCAGAAATCAAAATCTAACTCCTCACAGAGAAAAATATGTGGTCAGAAGAAAAAGAAAGAAAAGCACTGGCTGCCTATTCACCCCCCAAACTCTCATACAAAAATTGCACACAATTCTCATTTTTCAAGATAGCCACCTGCAAGGTACCCCCACAGCCAAGGTGACACCAGAGCTTAATTGATGCTAACAGTGTAATTCCCTCATGAATTAGAGTATGCCCAAAGAATAATGGTCCCTGGAGGCTACATAAATGCTACAGAAAAACCACCTCGGATTTTGGCATCTTGCATGACCACAGCTTTCTGCTGTAATTAAGACTTTATACAATTATGCCTAACGTTGTTTAAAGCCTACCTCTTTCATTAGACAGTAATTTCTGTGCTATACTGCGAGGTGATCAGAGGAACCATCTCCTAGAATATACAGGATGTTAGAGCGATAGGTAAACTGTCCTGGGTTCAGTGCTATCAAGGGCTCTGCATTCCCCTAACAACATTAATACAGAAGCTGTCTCTTTCTCTCTTAATAACGTAACACTCAGCTGATGCTTCTGCTAGTTGCACTAGTGAAGAGGAGCCCACAGTACAAGTACCTCTGAGGGAGATTCCTCAAGAAAATAAATTTGCTCTAAGCTAGCCATGTCCAGTTCTTTAAGGGGAGAGTCATAGGAGCTCCTGACCAGGGAAGCAGAGCTTTCAGGGCTTTCAGTTTTTCTGTAACAGTTACTTGGATTGTAATCACTGTAATGTTCATAGGTTAATAAATATTTTTCTTTTAAACTGTAGGATCTGGTGATTTGTGTATGCCCATTTGGTTACATAAGCTTTTAAAAACACGTATCACACTAAGGAAAACACAGGACTCTCCTTTGCCACATTGCCAAGACCATTTGGGGACTGCACAGGATACAGGTGATCTGAGGCAGGGGAATTTGCGAAGTTCTACATGATTTAGATCTGCGCACTTATGAAAAGAAATCATGCACCATGTCTAAATTCTGGCTCAAAAAAGAAAGTCACGCAACTGTTTGCTATCCATATACACTGCCTAAGCATGCGGTTAGACACATGAGTGTTGAATATCAACACTTACGTTCAAAAGAAGATGTTATATTCAGACTTTAAGAAACTACCCCAAAATATATTTGGATAGTAACTGCCCAGAAATGGATACGAGTTACAGAGCCACGACAGCAACAGTTCAGATGTGACTGTGCAACAGAGTGCTTTTATGCCTCTAATATTATAATTTTATCTTTTTGGACTGCTGAATGATTATTATTTTGTTTGGCAGTATGCTATACTTTTGTGAGTCTTTAACAAATTAACCTCCTCGAATTCAAAGCACTGAGTATTAAATTCAACTGGCCTGGAAATGATGGCATCTGCTTCAGTTTTGATTTTTGGCTTGCAGGGTTTCCATCACTGCCCACATGAAACATTTCATTCTATCTTTCCACTTCATTTTTACTAATGCCAGTATCAAAATAATTACTATATACAAGTACTTAATATTACAGGGGGGAATTTAAATAGGATCTCTTTTTTTCTTTAAATCAGTTCTGTAGACCCCGGGCAAAGTAGTAGGCTTACTTAGATTCCTAGATACTTGAAATTGCCTGATGCATTATGCCATATATGCCATCTTTAATTGTTCTTCATCCAGCCATGGGATAAATCTTCTTCCCACCCCCCAAGAAGTGCACACCATCTGAAAAAGAAATATTACAGATAACTGTAAAGATCTCTATCGGAACTGCACAAAATCCCCATATGTCAATAAGGGAAAGCATTTCTTCAAGATGATTATTGCTGTCTGAATTTACTGAGCGTGTTGGCAGGACACAAGGACCTAGACTGAGCCTGGCCCTAGATGAAAATTAGACATGACACAGAACAGCAGACCACATTAATGAGAGTGTTTATCAACATTATTTGTACGGAGGTGATGAACCAGCATGAATTGCCATAGGGTCTGAGATTTCTCTGATTTCTGATTTTTTCTTTCCTGAGGAAAAAGCTTACTGGCAAATCTGCATACCTTTAAAAAAAAAAAAAAAAAAAAAGGTGGAGGAAAGGCTCTTTATTGCTCTCTCTCATGCGATCAAACCTAATTTCCTTCTCAATTTGCTGAGCCACTATCTCCGGTAATTGCAATTGGAGTGTCAAAACTGTTGGCATCTTGAAATAATGGGATACTACCCAGTATCAATCTCATTTCACATTTCTGACAGAAAGCATGATTTTCCTTTGTCTGTCTCATTTGCAGTAACAAACTGCATGATTTCCATTTTCACTAATAATTTCGATACACACAGTTGGATGACCAACATTTCAGATCTATTCCTTCATTCTTATATTGACATAAATGTTCTTTTGTATCTGAAAAAGTATTTAAGGCCTCCACTCCAACACTTTAATTTTACTTGTAAAGCAGAAGAACAGAAAAGAGTTTATTTCCTTAACCTGGATCAATACACAAAATAATTGCTGAAAGCTAGTGGAGTCATCTTATGTTGGATAAAATGCTAATGAGAGTACAGTTGAAAAGAACAAATTATTTTATTTTCCTCGTAATACTTGTCTCCTGTAGCTGATGAATCCTACCATGACTCTAGATATCTCAGATTTTTATTCCTTGTGCTTAAAAAGATGAAAAACACATTTCATTTTACACAACTTTGGACATCCATTTTGGAGACATTTCCCTATTTTCCACACACAAAATGTTTGGCCTCCTCTTCAAAAACATGCCACAATATTTGGTGTTTCCTATTTAAACCTCCATCTTTAAAAAATGGAAGCTTTGAGTAGAAAACATTAGGTCACGTCAATCAATGTAACTTTCAGAAGGAATATTCTTTGAAGTAAGTTACGACTGATTTATCCAAGAAGAAAATTGCAGAGAAGGGTTTTGGCTTTAAATTTAACACCACCTTTAGTATTTCTCTGTAAAGCCAGGCCCCTTCCCCATGGCTCTGCTCCCTTCCAGGCCCCTGACTATCTTGAGGACCCTCTCATGGGCTTCAAGTTTATCAATATTTTGTACTGGGGGTCCAAAACTGAACTCAGTACTGCAAATGTGGGTTAAAAGGTGCCAAGTAAGGGGAAATACTTGCATTCCATGGTCTACGGCTTTCCTGACTATGTGATCTCGACCATTTTTGTCTATCAGAGAACAGCATCTCCTTTCATTTAGCAGAGACTTTATCCTGTTTCCACACTTTGTCTTCAGAGTAATCTATATATTTCAAGTAGGTCAACGTTGCTATTCATCCCAATTTCACCAGAGGGAAAACAAACAAAGAAACAAACCCCCACAGAACAACAACAAAATCTCATGCTTTCAGCCTTGTGCATAACGCACACCTCAGTGTGAGGTGAGGCTATGTAGGCTGCAGGTGTGAGCAGTAATTTATGCTGATAGGCTCAGCCACTGTTTGAAGCTGTTTTTTTTCCACAAGTATCTGTGTTTGCCTCTGACTAATGACAGATATTTTATAAGCTAAAGAAGCAGATCACTGATACATGCAATTTTTAAAACGCGAGTAAAATTTCAGATTCCTTTTCACCCACTTTTTGTGCAAAGTATGGGGAATGTAGCATTAAGAATACATTTCGCTATTTCCATTTGCATAAAATGCAATCAGATATTCATATTTAATGGCAATTTCTATTTTGACAGAGCAAGTTTCAGTGAGCATAACATTGTCTACAATTGGGAAAAAAAAAAAAAAAAAAAAAAAGCTTGAATGACCTATGAGATCCTTTTGTTAGGAAGATGACTTTCTTCCCAAAATAAATCTGTTCCTACTATACCATGTTATTCCTCTCTACTACAGTAACTGTCAAAATATTCTCTTAAAGTTACCTTTTGGAAGATTTACATACGACCATCCCCCAACTCCTTACTGAGCCAAAATGTGTGTATGTGAATTAGAACCACCTAATCAGGTTGTAACTATGACTTAGGTGACCCCTGCCTGCTCTTCTTACTGATACCGTGGCTCCTGTAGCATGGTACACAGAAAAGGTTGAGAAAAATTCAGACCCAGATGCACTCTTTGAATATTCATGTAGTAGTTTATACACTGGAGTTCAATCTGATACACCTTGCAAGTGGAAAATGCTCAGCAACATTTAGGGAAGTTGTTTGCATCCTCACATTTGAAAATAAAGCAAGTACAGATTACCCCACTGCTTTTGATTTGAAGGACTGTGTAAGTCCTTCCTGAGCAAAGTTTTGACACACATTTTCTTCCCTCTCTGAGCAGAAAACACTGCTGAAGAGGAATAACTGTGCAGTATTTCCCATTATCACCAATAATAAAAAAAAGCACAAACAAACAAAAATAAAATAAAATAAAATAAAAAAATAAAAAAATAAAACCTTTCCCCAAATGCTGGGTGTCAGAGAATTTAACGAGACTCGCATACATCCAGTTTTCCTTTTTCTATCTTGCCAGCAAATTTCTACAGCCTACCATCCACTACCTCTACTGAACACAGCTAGCATACTATGAACACAGAACAGCACTGTTAGGGAGAAAAACTACACAATATTAGGTATACCGAGCTGTTCCTGATGAGCCACTGCACAAGTTCATGGTCTTTCTCAGTCCTTTTCCCATACTGCTTACAGTACAGGATAGGTTATATCCAACTTAGTAACAAATCAATACAGAGATAGGTAAAAACATGCAACTGCAGCAACTGCTTTGTATATCAGTATCTATCTATCTATAATATCTATCTATAGATAAAGAGTAGTCAATATCAACATGTAAGCGTCAATAGTTTCCACAGATAGTTAAAGGGCAGTGAGCACACAGAATCATGGAACAATGAAGGTTGGAAGGCACCTCTGAAGGTCATCAAGTCCAACACTGTGCTCAGAACGAGAATAGCTTGCTAAGTGCCATGTTCAGACTAGTTTTGAGTATCTTCAAGGATGGGGACACTACGCTCTCCCAGGGCTTTCCTTCTGGTGTTTGACTACTGTCCTGGGGAAAAATAATAAATACCCTAATATCTAATCACAATTGTCCTTAAGTGTAATATGTGGCCACTGCAATAGAATGTGCCACCGGTCTTTTTGCTGCGTGGGTCCAAGAAAAGTCTGGCTTCATCTACTCTTCAACCTCCAATTAGGCAGTTGTAGGCAGCAGTAAGACTCCAGCCCTTCTCTCAAGCCCAGCTTTCTCAGCCTCTCATACATCCTGCAGAATTAAGATTGCTATGGTGTTCCTTGGGCCAGAGACCTTGCATTAAAAAGAAGCATTCATGTACACAATCAACTGTAGTACACCTCTGATTTGGTTCTTCCTCCCCTATACATGCAGAGATTTCAGTGCACGTGTAGAGCAGCAGGATGAAAATACAGGAGAGAGCTAGAACCAAACACTGATGTGCAAATCTTCCAAGTCTCATTGCTTCTGCAACACAGGGACCTCAGGGAAAATACTCTGCGCTCAGGTCTCCATCTGTAGAATTATGTTATCAGTATCACCTCTCCTAGATTTCAATTATGAAATTCACTGTCTTGAAATTATGTCTAGTCTGTGGTTTTACAGTGCCTATTAGAACACAGTAACTAGAATAATAATTACTTAAGGCAAACAATGCAAAGAAGAGTATTAGACCCACACTGCCAGTGATTCTGTAAAGTTTTAACTAGGCACTACAGTGTGCTGGTAACTTTTGATTGGATGGCATGCTTATGTTCCTTTTGATAAATCTTTGCTGCAAGAAACATGCCATTTTTTTCCCCCTACATATTCACTTCCATTTATGCATTTTTTATGGAATGTCTTTTCTCAAAAAGTACAGATTTATCTGCCATTCTATGTGGTATTTTTGTGTGTGCAAAATAAAACTGTTTAACTTTGAAATTCCCCTTGCAAGATAACTTTTTCTCTTAACGGAATAAGACAGAATTAGGAAAGCAAATTCCACTGCATAGCAACTTCTGTGTTGCTTCAAAACATTTAGATATTTTTAAAAAAATACTTTTTGTGAGAATTTTTTATCTTCTGTAGAACATTTTCAACTGTATATTTTCTGATGGCACCAGTTTCATTTTGATGACCAATCTTGTAAATAAATTTAAAAAGCATCTTTTAAAAAATTACTCACCTTTTTAATTGGAGAAAGGGAGAACTGAACCCAAAAAGAATGAAAATTTAAAATTCCAAAATAGATGTTAAACAACAATATCAGGTAAGTATAGTCATGTTTCTCTGCCATCATACCAAACCAATAGTCTTGCGAAGACATCAGAGGACAACAGACCTACCTACTAAATCACGTCTGTTTTCAGACCAAAGATGAGAGTATTTGGAGTTCCTCAGCCCTGTTGTAATGTGTGTGGCTCTTGACAGTTCATCTGATCTTTTGTGTTCCTTATTTTCCTCACCTATAAAAGAAACAAAAAAAATTGCTCAGTTAAACTAGTACAATTAACTATTTAAACCAGAAAACAGTTAAACTACTGCAGTTCAGCAGAACAATGCAAGAGCAACAGTTACACAAAAGCAACAAGTAAACAAGGTGCTGTGGTGGTTTTACTAGGGTGGGCAGCAGAGCTCCACCACAACTGGTCTATCGCTCTCCCTCTCCTCAAAAGGAAGGGGGAGAAAATACGATGAAAAGGGCTCAGTGGTTGAGATAAGGATGAGGAGATCCCTCAACAATTATTGTGACAGGCAAAACTGACTCAGCATAGGGAGACAATAAGATTTATTGCCTATTAACTAACGAGCTAGAGAAGCGAGAAACAAAGGAAAGAAACCAAGAGCACCGTCCACCCCCCCATCCACCTCCTCCCCCTGGGTGGCACAGGGGAATGGGGGAATGGGGGTTATGGTCAGTCTATAGCACTTCTTCTCCACCGCTCCTTCTCAGTCACTCTTGTCCCCTGTGCTGTGGGGTCCCACCCACAGGATGCCGTCCTTGCCGAACTGATCCAGTGTGGGCTGTCCACAGGCAGCAGCTCTTCAAGAACTGCTCCAGATATGGGTCCGTACCACGGGGTCCGTCCCTCAGGAGCAAACTGCTCCAACCTGGGTCCCCCACGGGCAGCAGCTCCTGCCGGGTCACCTGCTCCTGCGTGGTCTCCTCTCCACGGCCTACAGGTCCGGCCCGGAATCTGCTCCGGCAGGGGTCTTCCACAGCCTGCGGCCTCTGTCTGTGCAGGTCCACCTGCTCCACCGTGGTACTCCATGGGCTGCAGGGGGACATCCTGCTTCACCATGGTCCTCACCACAGGCCACAGGGGACTTCTGCTCCGGCGCCTGGAGCACCTCTCCCCCTCCTTCTTCACTGACCTTGGCGCCTGCAAGGCTGTTCCTCACTCCTCTCACCCTCCCAGCTGCTGAGTGGCGCAGCGTTTTTTCCCTGTCTTAAATCTGCTCTCACAGAGGCGCAAAACAACATTGCTTATTGGCTCAGCTCTGGTCAGCAGTGGGGCCCTTACCAAACATGGGGCAGCTTCTAGATCCTTCTCACAGAAGCCACCCCTATGGCCCCCCTCCTACCGAAACCTTGCCACGTAAACCCTCTACAGGTGCATATGATTCTATTTCATTTCGGTTTATCAATGAGGAAAGAAACAAGGGAAGAATTTATCTAACAATATATACAACTAGCTTTCTAAATGGTTATTAACTGTAAATTTCATAATTATCATAGCAGTTATACCACACAGAACTAGATCTGCATGTCTTAAAATGAAAATGATTGTTTTTTGTCATTGAGTGCCTTTTGTTTCATCTGAAGAATTTTTCCCCTCACTGTAGAGGAAGATGACTTACTATATAAAGACTGTTTCACAACAGAATTAATCTTAGGAGCAAGAGAAATTCATCAATATATTCTCTTGCATCCTCAGAGTCTAAGTGATGCCTGATTAGAGGGGAGAAAACAAACCTACAGAATTAGGGGAAAACATTCTACTGAGCTTCTGGAGTAACAACTGCTTAATGTCCAGCAGCACGCCAAGCGCATCTGCTGCTGTTGTACTCAAACTTCATTGTCTGAGCACAATGCCCTATGCTAGAAATACAATTTTAGTATGTCTATATAAAATAAAACCTATTTTAATTATGCATGCAAATGTGCAACTATTAAAAATGATGTATAACCCCAACTTTAGGACTGAATGGTAACTAACATGAAAATACATTTCAAAAAGCTCTGTGGATAACCGGCCAAAAAAGGATTATCTCTCTGTTCATCAGCTGCTGGATAGAGAAGTCAATGGACGTAGAGCCAATGTGGTTAATGAGAGAGTTATGCCTTCACAGGGTCTTTGTCTTGAATCTCGTTGAATGAATGGTGGGGATGCATTTTGTACTGTAACAGACTGAAATGTTCTCTTCTGCTTTCCCTTCTTTCTTGCATGACAGCACCATCTGTTTACAAATACATCACTGCAATGACAGTGCTCTGATGATGTACTAATATAATACATCATCAAAGTGCCATCAGTGATGATCTAATGATGTATTAGAATGCTGTTTATCAAAACCCTGTTGCTTTGATGATGTATAGGTGCAATACATCACAGAAATGTCTTGCACTGGTGGCACTGTACTGATAGAGACCTTGTGGGGAAAAATGGGTCCTCTTAGGATGCAGCAAGAGAATGAAATGCAGACAGGTTAAAAGAAAAAAATGAAAATGAACTAAATACACAGTCAAATGCTTAAATGAATTATATTATGAGGAAATTTCAAAGGTGAGGAGAAAAGGACATTGATTTCAGAAAACCAAGTTTCTAATGAAATTGGATTCATCATGGAGAGACAGAAATTTGATCACATTATGAGTGCAACAGAATGAAAAAGAACACCAAAAAAGACCTAGTTCGTACATAAGAACCGTTTCACAGACCTAAATTCCCTTTTCTCTTTCATCCTTTCCTCTAATTTATTTCTGCAAGTAGGCTCTAAAAGCAAACAAGTGGTTTAAGGCTATGAAGTAGAATAACAGTAATTTATCAAGAATGCCCCACGTGATTCCCAAAGCCAGTTGTTTTGGGATACCTCATTTAAAAGACTACTTTTTTTTTTTTTTTTTTTCCAGCTGGTCCTGTGCTTCTGTGCTTTTAACTGCTACACATTTCTTTGTTCACATGACCCCCAGGCATTACCCCAAGTTTTGCACTCAGCAAAAACAAGCTGAGGTCACAAGTCTGTGATATATCTCTATACTGGTTGGGACGGAGTTAATTTTTGTTATAGTGCTTTGTTTTGCATTTGTGACAAAAACAGTGCTGATAACACAGCAACCAATAAAACAAAAGTCGAAGATGGTATCATAAACTTTTGGTCAAAGCTAACTTGCCCTTCTCATCAGCTTATGTGGCATGGAATCTCTCTGTGGTCCGTTTGGGTCAGCTTTCCTGGCTGCGTCCCCTTCCATCCTCTTGCTCACACGTATCCTGCTCACTGGGGGACAGGCAGAATGAGAAACAGAGAAAACCTTGGCACTGCTTAAGCACCATTCAGCAATGGCTAAAATACTGGTGTATTACCAACACTGCTTTGGTCACAAATCCAAAACACGGCACCATACTGGCTGCCATCCCAGTTGGACGCAGTACAGGTATTTCCATGATAGCATTCAGTATTCATGAGAGTCTGCAACACCAAACAGATGTATTAAAACTATACAGAGAAATCTAACAGAGTCAATAAAATAATCTTCCTTAAAGGAAACGGATGATCCCAACTTCATTTTGTTGGTTGAACTCTGAAGCAAACTGATCTTTGCCATTTCTAGAGCACTTTGATAAAAGTTTCATTTGAAATCACAGGAAACAGGTTAAGGACATGGCAGTCTACCTGAAAAAACTGGTGCAGTGAGAGCAACGCAGAATTCTTAAAGAAAAATACAACAAAAATACTTCCATAATAATTTGGGACTTGGACTTACTGTGGTAAGTGTTCACCCAATGGAGTTGATAAACTAAATGATAAAACTAATATTTGGCATTGCATACATGAATGGAACTGAGTAAACGTTGACACAAAAATTAGGCTTTTCACGAAAGAAGTGCATCTTAAGAAGACTACATAACCCTGTGACAAAGGCATTGACTAATAATCAGCCTACAGCTCCCAGCTCTAGCACAAATTCCTGCTGTGACCTCAAGTTAAAGCTGTTTGATTTCTCTCACTTCCATGATCACCCTTTCCCTCCCACTCCTCTATGCTCCTCCTGCATTCAGCACAGGGACTGCAGTAATAGGAGTTTGTGTGTCTCTGAGCACAGCGAGGCCCAAACTTCCACAAGATTCCTGTGCTGAATATAAATAAATAATCACAGAATAAATGATCACAGAATAACAGGTTTGGGATTTTATCAATCAATCTATACAAGAAAAATTTTCCTTTTTTTCTTTTTTTTTTTTTTCTTAAAAGAGTGAATGGATTCTGCTTGAACAGGCTTCCTGAAACAAAACAAAACAAAACACACAAAACAAAACAAAAAAACAACCCAGAAAGAGCTCTTTAATGCTGCCTGAGAAAAAAAGAAGGCTGAAGCATGAAAAATCTAACAGCTGTTTCAGCTGAGTGTTCCCACACCTTTGCTCTTAAACAATAAGACTCCTTGATTTTATTTATTTATTTATTTATTTATTTAGTGAAGGATATTTTTCTTGCAGATAGGCAGAAGGCTGTTGAGTTTGTTTTGCTGGCACAAAACAAGTGTCATAAATTTTCAAGAGCCATCATAGTAAAAAGCTCCTTTTGTACCTGTTGACCTTGTTATTCATTTCAGAGGCTCTTTACAGATTCACAAAGTATTTTTCAAACAATGCAAAAAAGGCTCCCTAAGTGACCTCTGGTGGAAGAATGACCAAGAAATGCTAACTCGGCAGCCCCTTTTGGTAAATCCAGACCACATCACCCCAATGACAAGGCTTGTTGGTACAGAAAACAAGCACACTACTTCTACAGAAGAGCCAGCTGCCATTCCCGCTCCAGTGTCGGGATGCTCCAAAGTTTAAGGCCAACTCCAATGAGCAAATGGAATTATTTTGGTAAGCCTAGGCTTCCAACTGAATTATGCTCATATTTGTGTACAAATATACGAACTGTCTATGTACACAGATCCCACAGAGCATTATATTTTCGGCATGTTCCTAGAAAAAGAACACATATGGTAAAAATTTAAAAGCCAGCCTAAGTTTTGAAAGTGATTAACTACTTTATTGGCTCTAGTTATTACTATTCCTGATCAAGAGGACACTAAAGGTACATAACAGTCAGAAATAAGTTTGGTAAGTATACTAACGCCCTTTTGTATTTTCAGAAAACAACCTTATTCCATATTAAAAGTCAAACAAAATCTGCAGCAGATCTTGTTGTTTTCTGTTCATAAACTGTCTTGCAAAAGAACCTTTCCTGACTTTGTAACTCAAAATTACCTGTTCTTTCTTTCAACAAATTCTCTCTCCACAGACTGTTCAGTTACAAAGTGCAAGCAAATTACACAATCTGCTCTTCAATTTATTTGAGTAGAATATACTGTTTAGCATGTGCATATTTGAAGTTCCTTGCATGACAGCAAGGTGAATAGATCATTCAAACAGGAAAAGGAAGAACAAAAATGTCATGTCTTACTATCCAACATACATTTTATGACCGAGTACATAACGCTAACTTACTCATGGATCATTCTGTATTGGTGAAGATTTATTGCTTCAGGCTCCAGTTTCCAACAGTGACTGCTTTCAGGCACTTAAAAGAGCCTGATTTTCAGAGACAAAGTCATTTCCCTTCCAGACCTTGGGACCTGATGATTTTGACATCAAAACCAAAACGCTGAATATGAAAGCTGAGGTCTTGCTGCTCACAGGCAATGAATACAAAGAGACCTTGAATTCTAGAAAGCTGAAAGGTAAGTATTCACACACATATGTAGAAATTCAGCCACCAAAATACTTAACACATTTAATCTAGTCTACTTCCAACAAAAAAAATGCATCACTGGCAGACCAGCCCTTCGTGATCAAGACTCTAGGCAGATATATCTTCTATTAGTGCAGATGATTAAATGGAAAATAGCAGGCAAACTTTGAAGTTCAGTTTCCTCATAAAGTTTGAAGTTTTTTACATAGATACCACCTGAATTGTCAATTCTGCCATTGTACAGGTTGCAGTGTTGTACTTGCTAGCCCAGCTGCAATACTAGAAGTTAGTTGGACAGTGCAGTACTCGTGGACTTTGATGGCAGAAAGAATTTCATTTTTCCCTCTTCATTATGCCCATTAAAAAAATAAATGAATAAATAAATAAATAAAAAGACAGACAGTGCCATTTTTTTCTGTTCACTTAGAAGTGGCAGTTGCAGGCGTCGGGGCCATCACCATTCATACAAATACTCTCACTTCTTTGACTGCTGACCCTAAAGAACTCTTTAAATGTCACGAAGGCTGGAGTTGTAGAGAACCGTCATGCCTTTACTCTAACAGCAGAAAAAGAGTAAGTACCTGGATGGAATGATTTATGTGTGATCGGTTGGAGGCCACTGAGCAGCTCCGAGCTAAAGTGGCATATAGAAAACTAAGCCAGGTGCACTAACTGCCTTGCTAGGTCTTGCATGTTTCTCACAAAGATTTTCACCCAGGGCCTCTGCCAATATGAAAGGAATGGCCACTTTTCACAGAAGAAGTAGGGGTTTCTTGGTTTAATTTCTTGGTGTTTGACAGAATGTTTGATTTGACAGATGTCTTGGCAAAGACAGAGTATTGGCAAAATGCTTGGTATTTGCATGAATATGAAAAGATTCTGCATTCAAATGGCAGAGCAGTCCGGAGGTGAAGACCTTACAGTTTTAAAATGTTTTACTTCCATCAGAGGTGAAATAGATTGTCAATTATTCAGTGTAGACTTAAGATGTCTTTGTAGCCTAGCCAGAAATTCTGAATATTGTGCAGCCTAAAGGCTTCAGTGGGTTGATGATGGTCAGAATTGCACGAAATTTCCATCTCAGTGCTCCCTCTGAATATTCACAGCACAAGCAAGGCCCCAGACTTGGCTTGGAATCCAACCCATGAGACTATGCCCTTATGTCCTGAATAATTCAGCATTATAGCTATCAAATGTGCAACCAGCATACAGGAAGGGCCTAATACTGGCATACTTGGAAGTGACAGCATGAGAATGAGCCCTGCAGGTGGATGACCAGTCAGTCCTTGAGCTCCTGCAACCAGGAAGCCAGCTAACCGTGCTTCACATCAGCTGAAACCGAGTGTCAACACGGATTTAAGTGCAGCAACACAATGACTGCATCATTACCTGTAAAGATGTGCTTAATATTGTAAGATCCAATTCCTGACTGTTCTTGAGCAACCAGAATCCCTGGAAGAGTGAGAACCATTATGTGGTGATATAGAGGAGATTTCTGCAATACCAGAGGCTGCTCTTACTTCACAAAATAATGAGATATCCAACACTCCAATGGTTGGACATACCTGATCGTTAAACCAGCTCATACTTTGTTAGTGCCAAACTTTTTGTTGTTGATGTCCGAGAGACCAGAATTTAAAGAAAGAATGAAGTTTTAGTTAAATGGAAGGAGAATGGCCCAGCTGAAGGCAACACTTGTAGAACAGATCTGCAAACAGATTTTTCTTTCAGAAAAATCCGGAGGCATACAACTTCATATAGAACCAAATCAATGATTTACCACCTCATTTCATTGTTAATTTAATGGTTCTGTTCATTCATAAAATAGAAATACTACAAGGTGAAACATGAACTGAAATTTAAACACCTCATTAGAGTTACATATTATTTTGTCTTCTAAATATATTGCTTTGTCAATGAAACACGGTGGTTTATGTGAGATCTCTACCGGACTGTTGCTTTACAGTTATTTGTTTGAGTTTGATTTTACTGTGCATTTCCCTGATCTACATGTACCTAATTTGGTTTACGTGCAACTCACTCAATGATATTATAATGATTTCTAAGGTATTTGTATTGATTTCACTTTACAAAAAAAAAAGTCAAAATGAAATTAATCGTAACAAAAAGAGACCAAACTCAATCTATGGAGTTTTCTCCATAGAAAAACTTATTGAAGAGAGATGATCCAGAAAAGCACTTCAATTTTCACATTTAAGTTGTATTTGAAAAAAAAAATTGATTGCTGAAAATATTTGATCAATACTTGTCATTTCTCATTTGTCATTTCTCAATAGTTGCAGGAATTCATTATAGCACAGAACTGAAGACTACCAAGATAATTAAGTGGATGCATCTAATCCATAAATGTACTATAAGAAAAATGAATTCTGGGGTTTCTAACCCTTTGAAAATAGAAATGACATTACTAAAGCAAATCTGAATCTAATGAATGCAGAAAACGGTTGACTTCTATCAAATTAGTCTTCAATTCAAACTACTTTTTCCTCAAAATTTCACAGCAACTTCCTATTTAACCGAAATGCCTGGCTGAATTGGAAAGATCACGCCAACCTGAAATTTTACACAGGGGAGAAATTATGATGCAATGTGTCCTTAAACCTTCGTTAAATAATAAACAAACTTTCTAATAACTCTGCTAACTAGTCACCTGTTTTACATAGCTTTATGTACCAGCAAAACAACCAGAGTAGGGGGCAGAAGAAGCTATCAGACACAACAGAAAGTCAGAAAGGATTGGATCACTACACCTCAGCAAAAGCTCCTCTTGCAGAAAAAGAAAATGGTGTAAATCAACACCAAGCATTCAGGTGTTGCCCTTCTGTTTAACAAAGCAGTGTGGAGGAGTTCACTCAGACTTTAATGTAACCCGATCAAATTATGCACATTGCCTCTCTAGCCAATTATTTCTCCCATAATGCAAGCTTTTGTCATATCGTTTATTTTTCTGTTAAACCAAATTTGCAAAGAGGGCAGAGGAGCAAACTTGCCACCACATTAACACATGCTGTGAGAGAGTACAACTAAGTAAGGCAAGGCTTTTGCTACCAAGAGATGACAAATTAGATTTTAACAAGAATAATATTGGACAGTGACCACCGATCCCTGCCCTGCCCTCCCATATAAAATACATTTAAAAAAAAGAAAAAGAAAAAGAAAGAAAACATGAAATGGAACAGAAAACAGGAGGAGACTATTTTCCCAGGATTTGCATTGCTATGATTCAAGTACAAAACTAAGGCAAATGACTCAATTGAAATAGCTGCTTACAAGACCACGGAAGTTTCAAGTCATATCAAAGAATACAGCACAAAGCCCTCTGCTTTCAGGTGGCGCTCACAGAATTCGCCAAGGCCTTCCCTCAGGTGGCGGGGGTATCTCAGACCACACAGAGGATTCTCTCTCCAACAGCAAGTTTATACATGAGAGTCAGCATCGAGTACAGGAGCTGCATTCCTTTGTCATTGTTCTTTCCCTGTCCTACACCTATATGCTTGCCCTGCCCTAATGGGAAACACCGAAGGACTTCAAGAATGGCAAGAGCTTGGACCTGCACCATCAGGGAAGAAAAAAATAAAATAAAATAAAATAAAATAAAATCACAATATGTATTGTAAGGCCTTCCAGAACACAGCCCCATGATTCCCATAAAAATAGTGAACAACACATAACTGAACAAGAATTGGTAATATTATAAAAAAATGCGTTGAATACATTTTCAGTGCTCATTTTTTCTTCTTTTTCTTTAATAGAGATTTGTTAACCTTTTCTACAGCTTTTTCTAGGTCACCAGGAAGCTGAATTATCTGTACTTGAGACCTCAAAATATGTTTAGCTAGTTAGCATTGTGCAGTAGCAAGGTCATGTTAAATTTGATTCGTTAGCTACATTTATTCTACTGAAGAATAATATGAAAACTATATTTTTGTAACTATAATAAAAGCTGTAATAATGCTGACAAGTTCCTCCTGTTTCACTTTTCATAAATTGGAATCTGTGATAGCCAATCAGACCATGATTGCATTTTATTTTGAGACTTTTTCATAAAAGCAATACAATTAGCTGGTAAATCAATAAATAAGAGATGATGAAAATCTTTTTACTACAAAAAATAATATAAAGCAGTATTACTGGCATATGCTATGGAACAATATGTTTTGGTACATAAAAAGCAACACAAATCTAAGGCTTCCAAGTGCACTACAAATTAATCCATATATTTATGCAGAATAAGTAATTTTCACTGAAAATATAGTTAGCAGAAACCAATACACCTCTCTGACATAACAGTATATTACACCTGTAAATCAATGTACCTTCTATACTGTATAATCTAATAACATAAACGAGATTTTTATGCAGATTCATATATTTTACCCTTATGTTCTATTACAAACAAATGTTGATCCACCCAGAACAATGTGGGGTATACATGTTTTAAATCTGCTTTGCAAAAACCAGAAATTCAGCCCTGCACACAGCGTACATACATCCTATTCAACACTGGTGTCCTACTGCAACCTTACTCATTATTTTGGGATTCAGATGTCCTTTGTGCCAGTCATCTGCTGAACTTCTTTGCTAAATGACTTTCCATACTGGTTGGAAATGTTACAGCTAAAAAGATGCTACAGCTAAAGCCACTGCACAAGACATAAACAAAAGAAAACAAGGCTCATTTCTCACAAATCAAAAAATGAAGCCTAGAACAAATCTGAGAATTCTGATGCATCGATGAACTTAAATCAATGCTATAACAATAAAATAGATGCAAGAAATACAGAAGTACAAAAATCAAACTTTCCTCTCAAAGGTTAAGGTCATTCATTAGCAGTGAATTTCTTCTCTAGTCCTGCTTAATCTCCATCCACTTTAACGCTTCCGAAGTATACAGTAAACTAATTAAATGTGCAGCAATAGTGGACATGCTTGGCAATCTACAGTCATGTTAATTTAATAAAAACTGCTCCCTGGAAAATTAACCTTTACAATTAATTTAAACAACTTGTAGGAGATAGTGGGATCTAATCTCAATTAGACATACCTGATGACACTTCTGTATCGCTTGGAACTAAATTTTAATGAGACATATTTACAGGTTGAAGGAGATTCGTGTTACCTTGTCTGTGGCCCTAGATTTTAATGTCTACAAACCTACTATGTCTGTATCTAACATTTCAGTTAGCTTGGCAGCTATCCATGCCATAAGAGGCTTTCAAAGAAAGGTTTTCTTGCCTTTTACCCAACAAAGGGGCTATAATGACAGTTCAGAGTGATCTTGCTCTGAGTTCAAGAGTCCTCTGTGATAGACTTCAAGCTAGCTATCAAGCAACTAAGAATGTCCACCGGACTGAAATTCAGGTTAGAAGTCATACTTTTATATGCAGAGAACACACAAGTCCAAAACATACTGATTTTTTTTTTTTTTTCTGTCAAAATGCCTTTATATTAACAACATATCTCAATATTTCTTCATGTTTGCCATACTTTCACTTGTTAAAATTTTAATGTTACAAAACTATTAGCAGAATATTTATATTGCTTATTGATAAATATATAAATGATAAGTAGATTCTTATTCAGTAATCGAGCCACCCAGAGCACATGCTACCTCCTTAACGCTTAGTCGAAGTACCTTCCACAGAGAGTCACTCAGAGACGCCATTTTCACATGTGTAAATCGGGGCATGGAGAACTGCGGTGACCCGCCCGAGGCCTTGACCAGCCAACGCTGGTTCCCCGCTGACACCAGACAAGGAAATGAATCAGCACAAAACTAACCCGAATTTCAAGCCCGCTGTGTTGCTGTTGTTCCAGGCAGGGTGCAGAGTGGCGCCGAGGCCCAGCTGAGAGGCCTGGGGCCTGGCTGGCTCAGGAGCCCTTAGCGCGATGCGTGCTGTTGGCCAAACAGAGCGTGCTCCTGCCTTCACGTTTTCTAATCAGAGCATCCTACCAAGGCCTGTGCAGTCCAAGCCAGCAGCTGGAGCTAATGCAAACATTTCAATCAGTTCTGTCTATATCTGACGGCATCCAGAGGGGCCGAACAGGTACCACTGCACCCGCCAGTTCAATCTCCCAGGTGAGATGACCAGACTTGTTCACACCCAAACCTAAGGGGAGAGGTGCTGCACAGCAGTCTAAGCAAACCTTGAACCTCTGCATCTGCAAGGAGATGCTGTTGGTCACTAAGGGCAAGGGGCCCTTTGAGGACTCCCTTTTATGCTCCTTGGTTAGGTGTACGCAGATGCTGGTCAGAGACCAAAAAACGTAGAGTGATGGTATAAACCCTGTGCCCTCCCCTGCAAAATTTTTCAACGTGAATATAGGACCTCTTCCTCTTGCAAGTCTGGAATTATCCTTACTGTTTTCTGAACCAGTTCTCAGACTTCATACTTTCATTCTTGATTTATGGCTTCAAAATTGCTAACCTAAGTAATGAAGCAGTGTAATAATAATAAATAAGTTATTCTTGCCATAGCAAACATCTAAGCCTAATTATTGATATTAGCTTTTAGTGACATCAAAATGAAATTCTGATTTCTAGCTGCAATCTAGTGTGTGAGTGGTGAGGACAATTTATCATGGAAGAAGGAAAAATGGTACATGCTGTCACATCATGTATCATATAAGTATCAAAATTGCTATGGAAACTGTGCACTTTTTATAGAGTAGGCACATAAAATTCACATAATATGTCAGAGAATAAGTTACTACTGTCCTGAGGCTGTAATAAGATCTACACCCTTATTAGTGAAAAGATTTGACAGATTTTGTTTATAATGAATACTTGTAGCCAATGAGTTTGAGTCAAAGTCACCCTATTTTGACCCATCCACTTGCTTTTAGGTTTCTGTCCCCCTTAGATACAGGGAGAGTGGGGAGTAATATAATTTTCAATGGTTATTAGATTCCATTATAGTCACTTGTGATACGACAGGGAAATTGGCTGTATCCAGGCACTATATTCAAAATTATTGGGAGAAAATACCTTGTTAGCCTTAGATTTTTTTTTCTTGTATTATACAAACCTATTAGCATTTATGTGCTTTATTTACAATTTATTGGAAGACACAGAACAGATTAAGACTTAGTATTCATTTGATAAGAGTGCAAATAGAAAAATCTAGGTTTTAAAATGTCTTAAAGTATTTCCTGTGAATAGCCTAAACACTGCAGCCTTTGCCACCCTGATCTGTATGTGACAAGTTTGTCATTGATTGACAGCATCTCTGATGGGTTAGGCTGGAGAAAAATGAGCTTGTTTAGGAGAGCAGAAGATAGTACAATTAGGTTTTGCAGTCCAGTGATACAGTGACTGGTAAAAGAAAGCAAAGTGGAGAAAAAATGGTTGTACATGCAACACCCTAGGGTGCAAGGGTACATTTATCACCTTGTTTTATATGACACAGTGGATGAATGTTGATGAAGATTGTCAGCATCAACGTCAGTGAAAGCAATTCCGCAAATAGAAGAGTTTGTATTAAAAGACTCTCCACCAGGAGGAAATTCACATGATTACTTTATAGATAAACAGCCTACAAAAGTGGAGCAGAGACAACTGTTGATTAAAGGTCATTTTTTTACTGTGTTCTAAATGTGGGCTCCTGTTGACAGAAGGCAGCACACCTGCAGTAAGCACACAGAAATCAGACTGAAACCTTTGAAAATAATAGAGGCGTTAAAAAAGCCAGTGTAAAACGAGAATGCTATTAGCAACAAGCAACTATTACCTCAGAGGCATGCAGTGGGAAGAGTAGGATTGCACAATGTGTAAAAACATTACAAATTACAATGTTTTCCATTTGCCCATTGCTGTTAAACCACATCATATCAACTAGCAAATGTCTGAGTCCATATGTAGCATCTTCAGCTGAATCAGGAAACAACTCCCAGAAATGAAAATTTTAGAAATTGATACTAACCACCACAAATAACCCTTCATTGCCTCTTTAAACAACAAAAGAAAAAGCGACACTCTGAAATTAAAAATCAAGTAGTGCAGAATTAGGATTTCAAACCTCTTCAACAGAAAAACAAAACAAACAACAACAAACTACAAAAGTATAAATTTCAAGTTTTTGAAGGTCACTAGCCATGCAAGATCACTGGAGAATGAAGGTGGACCCATCCAACCACAACCACCCATTCCTCTAGCGATGTGCTCCATTATGCAGACTTGAATTTTAACTGGACTGAACCAGAACTATAGGGTAGTGTTTTCCCTGCTCCACACACCGAGCACCTTCACATTCCTCCATATAATGTCATGAAACACTACGTCGTTGCGCTTTCTTCATGAAAACCACAACCGACACAGCCTCTAGGACACAAAGAGTTCTGCCTTTTGGCTGAAAGTACCTCCACAACTTGAGAGTGTAGTGAAACACGAAAATGCTGTTCCTTCCAATGTTATTTCATCATTTTAAGGGCTGAATCTATCCTCCAAGCAGTTTCCCAGAGTGCTTCATGCCAGAACAAGCCTTTGCTGCAGTGCTGCTGTCAATCCCTCCACCTTTCAACAAAGGTACATCCAACACAACATCTGTAGGAGTTTCCTATGGGCTACTGCAAGAACGAGGGAAACTGGGAGGTGATGTGTGTGATTTCATGTGTATCCACATCCCTTGTTTCCAGAATGTGGAGTTTCTCTAATATCTGCATCTGCACACTTGAAGAAACAACCACTCAAGAAGAACAACTTTGCATCAGTGAGGTTGGGTTGATTTGTTTTGACCACACAAACTTTCAAACTTGGGTAAGGATATCACCTGTGTCAGTATAAAGGAAAAAAACAACAAGATTAATTTCATTTTCAACAAACTCTTACTGGTAAATTCTGAAAACTTATACTATTTTCCACTAGCTAGGGAAAACAAACTTTTGAAAAAAATTGCTTCACTGAAATTTCATTTTAAGGATTTTAATTTTTATGAATGACATAATTCCATTTATCTATACTCTCTATTAAGCGCACAGCATTCACTTTTCAACATATTTAAAGAAATTTAATGAGTTTAATAAACTAAAAGGGATGTTATGTGTGTTCACTCCATAAAGATTGTTTATTTCAGGAAATAAACCATTTTGAATTGAGTAATATGACTTTTAGAGTTATGACTATCTCATTCAATTAGTTTCTGTAATTATTGTCATTCCACACAGTATATGCAGTACTAAAGGAGAAAATACATTTTCAGGAATTACAGTGTAGGTGTACAACTGCTATTGTTAATGAGCCATCAACTTTAGTCTCCTGCTCTGTTAATTCATGCCAGTATAATGTAAATTGGCAAAATAAGTTGACAGTTACAGCTGGACAAATAATGTTGTATTTCATTATTTTCTATGAGATTGTTGTTTTCTAACTCATTTTTTAGAATTTATTTTTCCTCTTTATTTTAGAACATCACCCTACTTAAAATAATAATAATGTTACAATAGATTGAAGTGAAGTCTGAACAATACTGAATCCTCAATGCTCAAGTAAATGTTATCTGAAGTACAGACAAGGAATTTGTAGGACATTTTCATTTCTACTTAGTTTTACTTTATCTCAGTTACAAAGAGATACTAAAGAATAAATTGAACGCAATCCTAGATCTTTGCAACTCTTGGTCTTAGTCTTTCTGTATATTAGCAAGTAGCTCAGATCAGCAGGAGCAGATCTATGGAGTGAAACAGCTGATACTGAGGTTGCTGTGTGCCTTACAGGGGGGAGCATAAGAAAAAACTTAAAACTAGCATAGCCTAATTTTGTGGACTGGTGGAGAATACCTTCCAGTAAAGTTTCACCTGATCTGAAAGGTATCCAACTCACATATTCCATCACTGCTCCAAACAAAAGCTCACCACAGGTAGAATCAGGAGATTTCCTTCATGAGCACACCTCCATCTGAACTGAAACCGTGCAGTAGGTGTGCTCTGTGTGGCCCAAGTCAAAATACTTTGAGGCCAATGAAAGAAATGAAAAGATTTTTGATCATACTCTTAAAGCGTCTGAGAAAAATCAACAGGCTTTGGTGCCACAGGCTCCCCCCTCTCCAGTGTGAGAGCCCCCATGCACAGAATGGAAGTACAGGAAAAAGAACAAACAAATTAAAAAAAACAACAACACTGAATAAACAAAACAGATTTAGTAAAATTTGAGCGATTACATGTACAGACACCCCAAAACCACAGAAAACTTCCTAATTCTGATGAATGATTTTCATTCAGAGTTTTTGTTATCCAGCGCCTTGCAATTTGGGAATGCCCATCACTTCAGACATTGAAGTTGTTTGCATAATCCCCACATGTCCTCTTAGATGGGCAATATGCTTTTAAAGAGCAAGAGGCCAAAAAAATTGCAAGTTTTATCTTTTGCATTATGCTTGTAAAGTGGGCAAAGAATAATAAATAATGTTCTTTATACAGCAAAAGTTTGGAATTCTTTGGCATCTCCAGAAGCTGGCACTGAACAGCCAGACTGGATGTGCTGATAAGTGTGCATCTGCTGCACTGTGGATAGGTGCTGTTCTGTTATGCACACATCATGATAAAATATTCATTATCTTAAAAAAAAAATTTACAAGACTCACGCTGCTGTGATATCACTCAAAGGAAAAACTTTGATCAGTAGTTTCTTCGCTTGAAGTTCAGGAAATCATTGTTGACATTTTAAAATTAGTAAAGAGCAACAGCTGCAATCCCTATTTGATATACAAATTCAAGTTACCTTTTCCACTTCTATATACACCTTTGTGTACAGCATATTCAGGGCCTGAATTCATTAGAATACAATTTTTGCTGGATCTTTTAGCCTGTGAATATTACAACAGCAAGAAACATCATTAGTGCTGTAATCACCACATTCTGGCTACATTCAAGCTCCTCTGAAAAGCCCACTGCTTCTCAGAGTCAGTTGGTTCCTCACCATAAAGGATTTTTGCCTGTTTCTCCCTCCCAAGGCTGTGACAAAGCAGAATAAAAGCCATTCTTTTCCAACGTATAAAACGCACTCTGCATCTAAAGAAATGATGTCACGCTTCCTAGGAGCAATATTACGGACCAGTGTAGGGCTGCCAAGCTATTTTTTATTTTTTTTTTCCCAAAAGTAATCAACTATTTTAAAATGACTCATCTTTTGTGTTTGTTGTGTAGATCACATCCTGAAGTTGACTCAGGTTCTGAGAATGGATATTAAGCTAAATAATAATAATTTAAAAATTAAACAACAAAAAAAACACAGGATACTGAAAAGAAAATAAACCAACAAAGTCATCTGACACTTTTGAAAAGCTTACTCATAATGTGCATATTTCTGTATTTATACGAGAAGTTCACTTAACGGAATCTACTTGTTCACCTGGCTTTTACAAGTATCGTTACATGGGTCTGAAAAGCTACCAGATTAATGGGGATAAGGCAAAGGTACTGCAATGTCAAACAATTTCAGAAGTTTTATATGGCTACACTTATTGTGTCTCTACAGGGTTTAAGAATCTTAGAGTTTGAGCTTTGCTTAAATTGAATGATTGACAGAGTAAGATTAAATTTCTATGCTTTAAGAATTTATTATCTGGTGGAGGGAAAACACAGCAGGATATAAGCAATCCAGGAGGTTCCTGGGGTGTGTTAATGATACCTTCCTTCTCCAGGTGACAGAGGAGCCAAAAAGGAGAGGTGCTACTCTGGACCTTGTTCTCTCCATAAAGGAGGGGCTGGTGGGCAACGTGAAGCTCAAGGGCAACGTGGGCTGCAGTGACCATGAAATGGTGGAGTACAAGATCCTTTACGGCAGTGAGCAAGGTCACTAACCTGGACTTCAGAGAGCAGAATTTGGCCTCTTCAGGGATCTGCGTGGTAGAGTACCGTGGGACAAAGGACTCCTCGGATGAGGAGTTGGCTGGATGGTTGCACTCTTAGGTGCAGTCAAGACCTCCATGTCCTGGTGGACACCAGCAACAAATGGTGTCCCTCGGGGGTTGGTACTGAGACCAGTACTGTTTAATATCTTTGTTAGGGACATGGACAGTGGGATTGAGCGCTGCGTGGTGTGGTCAACACACTGGAGAAAAGGATGCCATCCAGAGGGACCTAGATAGGCTCAAGAGGTGGGCTTGCAAGGTCCTGCACATGGGTTGGGGCAATCCCAAGCACAAATACAGGCTGAGCAGAGAGTGGATTGAGAGCAGCCCTGAGGAGAAAGTCTTGAGGGCATTGGTTGATGAAAAGCTCCACGTGAGCCTGCCATACCTGCAGCCCAGTCAATTGCCATTAAAAAGTTCAATATTGTGTCACAGCTAGCATCAAAGAACACCAGAGATCACACCAAGAAAGAGCGAAAACAGGAAAAGATTCAACAGATCATCATTGTGATGATTTTGATTACTTTAATATGTTGACATTTGCAGAGCTAGCATACACAGAAGTAATATTGCAAGCAGCACATGGTATTCATTTTTTCCTTATGCATCATTCAAACTAACCCAATGGAGCCTATCACAGAAATCACAGCATTACTATTTTTGCCTTTCCACTTGTTTCAACCCTAAAAGGCATGCAGTAAGCACCCAGACAACAATTTCCAAACGAGTCTAGGTTACATTGCTCCACCAATGCCATCGTTTTCCACTGACATGCAGTTACTGCCTCACCTGGAATATAACCCAGGTATGTTCCAGCCAAATCTCCATTAGAATTTCCACCACATTGGGCTACATTAAATTTTGCTTTCCTGGAAAGCAATTGTTATGCCATAAACTACACAGAAATTATCTCAACTGTCTCCTAACTTAAATAAAATGAAATCAAGAAACAAACTGTATTTTCTGGATGCTTATGAACCACACGCACTCTGGCTTGAAGTCCTTCCATTTTCTGAAAGCTATCGGAGATAACAAGCGACACACTTAGGGGATGACTGAACACTCCAAATGTTAGGAATGGGGGAGCATACAGTTGCTCAGCACAGCTGGCATTGCGATTGAGATGCATTGGAAAGCTTCTTGGCATTCAGCTACCTTTGTACTTTCACAGGAGGACTGCATTCAGCAATTGCTGTTGACAAACATACATATGGAGCACAGGAGCAAAAGACTTTTGTTCAGGACTTTTACCCTTTAACTATACGTGACCCTGATAGCACGGAGCAGGACTGGTCCCTCCCGCCCTGTGATTAATCAGCAGTAAGGTCCCACTGATACTGCAGAAAGACCAGTCGAGGAGCTGTTGCGTGCCAGGCGGTCCCATTTCCCCAGCTCCCCAACAGTTCCACAAGGGCCATAAAGCAGATTATTTTTTTCCCAACCTACCAAGAGGTGCCAAGAAAAGTTTGTTCAACCTGTCAGAAGAGCAGACAGTTGGGATCTTACTTAGAAACACTCTTACACTCCCCTCCTCCATCCGTTTCTTTTCAGATATCTTCAAATTTTACAAAATAAATATTGCTTGTGGCACTGGCAGGCATAACATCTGCCCCTGCTTTCCACACGTCCCACTTAAGGTCCACCGCAGGCCGAAGCAGACAAAGTAGGACCCAGAAGGAAGAAAGTGGGAGGAAGAGGGTTTGGGGATCCTTACTTACGCCAGCCTTGTAAGCCCAACATACCACATGACGGAGGAGGGAAGAATGGCAGATGTTCTTCCACACCACAGGCTGAAAGTGGCAGCTGCTGAGGGGCTCTGCTGCACCCTGGGACGAAAGGCTTTTCTCCAAGCTTCTTCCCTGCTTTGCTTTCACACTCTAAAAAAAAATTTGAGTAGCAATGGGAAGCAAGCACTGGTAGCTTGTGAGAAAGCAAGAAACACAGACTTGACACACTGTACCTGTACCCCAAGCACACTGTCAGGGTGAAAATTCCCATTTCTCATTTGTCCATCCACTGAAAAATAATCCAGTAAATAGTGTAACTGCTTTTCAACACGTTTGCTATTCTGAATGGGTTCAAATCTGAAGCTCTGAAATTTGTATTAAACTGCAAAAATTTGAGTTATCCTCTCTAAAAAGTCACACATCTTCATACGTAATCATTTGTTTGATTTTTGCTGAAGAGGAGCCCGCTCTGGCAGTAGGTAAACCGTACTGAGGGCAGTGAATTAGCATAAATGGATGGATCGCATTTTGTGTGCCTGAAATACTGAGCTCCAAACACAAGTCCAGCTTCATCTAACAAAGCTTCCATGACTTTTTTTTCAATATGATCATCCCCCCCATCTCCACCACTTTATGCTTTGTCTATTCATATCATATGAGTTCTTGTACAAGTTTTACACTAAACTTCTAATGCTCCTTCATACAGAATGTATGTAACACATACACTGTGTTAAATTCAAGTGCCTCAACAAACAGAAGCTTTTTTTCAGCTAAAGCTGCATCAATGTGTAAATATAGCCACAAAGGAATTCTGTAGCACCCGGGAACCTAGACTAAATTAATTTTATTTTATATATTTTTAAATTGGCCCCACTGAAGCATAAAAGGAGACTGAAAATGCACTTGAGTCCTACTTCAGACATAGCTGGCTTTTGAGAGAGTTAAGAGTGAGCCTAGGCACAATTTTAGAACAGAGACCTGGTCTGGTTTAGGTTTCTGTGCATACCCAGGGAGTTCCAGGCAGCAGCATGCCAATACACAGAATTATCAGCACATCAAAGGCATTATATTTATCAAGCCCTGCCACAGCACATTTACTAGCTGTATGATGGATGTTGTTGTAGCAAGCAAGGAACACTTTGATGTACATGGCCTTCTTTGATTAATGAGGGCTCTTGCTGAGAAGCTGCATATGAAGTAAATTACTCTTTTCAAAAATGGCTGATTTGCACTATTGTACTAATTATGTCACCAGCTCAGAGTCAGTTCCAGATTCAGTCACCCAAAATAAAGAAATAAAAATTCCCAAATACAGTTCACGCTTTTGTCACACACACACATCAGCTCAAAATCCTAATTAAATTAACTATTTTTTTTTTTCTTTTTTTTTTCTCCTCCTACAAAGGGAGCCCTGATAAATATGTTCCTCTCAGGAAAATTTCTAAAATCCAGTCCCTAATTTATCTGAAATGAATGCAAACTTATTGTTAACTCTGCTGCATTTTTAAGAACAATATAAGGACTCTGGAAGCATTTTAATTGATCACCAAAAACAGAAAAAGAATCAAAACCCCAAAAGGCAAAAGGGACCACAATGCACAAAGTCTGCCTCTTACAAGCATTTCCTAGATTAATTTTACCAGCTAGTGAAACCCCACAAAACTGAAGTTATTCCATTAGCCTCAATTCTCTGAGCACATGGTGCCTTCAGCGATTTATCCACTTAGTTGTAACAAGAATAAAGTTTTTAGAGCATTAACGGTGTGTTACTTTCTTAAAATTGTGAACAGTAAATATTTCATTGCATTAAGGATGTTTGTAGACTCCAATTTGTTATTACAGATGGCAGAACAAGTACTTTGCTTAGGATCACAGAGTACAGATCAAATGCAGATTTTTATCATGGGACGTATCAGCGAGATGAAAAAGAGTAAAAGCAGCGTGCCTGTGTGTGGGGTGACACTCCACTGAGGAGGAAATGATTTCTGAAGTGCATTTTCTGCTAAGAAGTTCAGATTTAATCCAGCTTTGCTTTCATAATTCAGCACGTTTACACAAGGCTCTTTTCTATAGTTGTGTGATAGCATATTAACTCAAAAAAAATAATAATAAAAAAAGAGAAAAAGCAGTAATCCACACTAACCCTATGTCTTAGGCAATAAAATATCAACAGATACCATATCATGTCACACATCAAGCTGGAGTTTAGTCTTCTCAAGTATGCATGTGAAACGTTCAGGTGATTGAATGTTTCATATTAATCGAGCAAAGATATTTACATCTGACACATATTTGGTTTCACCTTGCAACAGGACTAGTAGCTTTCTGTGGACAGCTCACAGATCTGATTTATAGTTGAGGGGAGCAAAGTGTTTAAATAGAAACAGATTCTTGTGCCAAGTCAAATGTTTAGGAAATGATAGATCACAAGTGTATTGTGCACATAATCTGCACATCTATCCTGGGAGAAGTCAACCAAATTCCCACTCTTCTCCAGAGATTTCCAGTGGATTGCTACAGGGAAGAGAAAGAAAATAGATTCTGTGAAAGCAGAACAGTAGCATTGCCTTCAGTGTTTTTTCCACACAAGGCTTTAATTGCAAGCAAGTTCTTCACATATATAAAAGGCTATTAAATTTCCTGAAAACACCATCCAGAATTCCTGCACCATCAATAAAGCATCCAACATCAGATACTTCCAAATTGCTTAGAAGATAGCAAGTTGCAACTCTCAAAGCTTCTCTGAAAAGACATTTCTCTTGCCATAGAACAAGCTGGAAAGTTTTTTTGTTGTTGTTGTTGTTTTTTTTTTTTTTTGTTTTTGTTTTTGTTTTGTTTGTTTTTTGTTTTTTTTTGTTCCCCCCCTCCCCCCAAAGTCACGTTGGATTTTATAGTTATATTCACAAGGGGAAATTGTGAGGGAAAGCAGTTGAGGAAGAAGGACATTCAGTTCTTTGACAGGTCTCCCTGGACATGTTTCTGAAAGGTTAGGAGCTCGCTCTGGGAAACTGGCACTCACAGTGAAATAGTGCTGTCACTGGACAGCCCATAAGGAGTTCCATATGAACTGACTCTAAATTTCTGTAAAATGTCACATATCAGCACCAAAATAATTCTAGACCTACTTCCAAACTTATCAAGCAAGTGGAGACATGCAACATGTCACACAGGCTAGAACAGAACTGACAGAACAATTCTGTCAGAGCACAGAAAACAAACATAAAACACAGAACCAACAACATTAAAACATTTAAAACAATGACTACATATTTAGCAAGACTGTTCTTGACCCTCTTATTGGTGCAGTTACGCTATCTTCTTCCAGATCTCTTGAATCTGGTATCAGAGTGCATTATTTTTTTAAATGTAGTTACACCATTAGCGATTAACTAACACATATAGGACACATTTAATATTATCCACCAATGTAAAAGTGAAATACTAAATCTGAATAAACTGAAGTTTTTCAAGCTTTTTTGGAAGCTGATGATCCCCTGAGGCTCAGTTTCTCCTCCATGTGCCAGCACAGCTCCGGTGACTCCTGCTCCTACCTTTAGGTCGGGACAGAGCCTGCCAGTGCAGATCCCCAGCACTGAGAACAGCGATCCGAATGAAGGACAGACATTCTATCATGTGGTTTTAGGTCTGCTTTAGAGAAAATTGGAATGTTTAAAGGTGACCTGTTAAACCACAACAATAGGTTACAGTGCAGAAACTGAGCTATAAGCAATGCAGGTTCTGCATTATCAACCTGCCACAATTACAGGAATTTTACTGCTGGTCAGTCATACAGAGAATTTCTGAACAGAGTTAATGTAAGCTAACTAACCAGCCATCAAACAAAACCAAAAATAGATTAAAAGGTTATATAAATATCTTAAATTTCAAATGAAGATGAAGATGAGAATGATTCTCATTCACTGTTTCTGATAGTTTCATCTCTCAGTTTTCTCTCCAGCCAAGTTGACTGAGTCATGTGTCCTAGACTACCATTGCTTCCCCAAGAATTTTCCAGACAAAATGCTTTCATTCAGAATTCTGCAAAAGTCAAAGCTCAACATTTCATCTGGTTCTAGCTCCTAATCCTAAAACATCTGCCCATGAAAACTTTCCTATTATTTTACATATTAAAACTACATGGCACAAATCCTTTTGTCCTTTCCCAAGAATTTCTGCCATTAATTTCCTACATTAGGTACTGAACTAGTAAACCTGTTATCCAAAGCAAAACTGGAAATAATACAAAGGTATGTTCTCAGACTACAACATTCTCCATAGAGAAATGACTAAACTCCACCTTAATTTTTAATTAAAAACTTTTTAAAATAAGATAAATGAAACCATGAAGAACTCAAGTTATGTTTGAAGACAGCTATCACTTGTGCTGAGCGCACAAAAGCTAAGAAATATAAAATGCAATAGACAAAATAAAATGATTCAATGCTGACCTCACATCAGTTGTAAACTGCTAGATCTGCCTGTTCCTTCCAAAATCACTCATTTGGCTTCAGGGCATTTTAAATAATCCTTTGATGTTGGAATTGCTACTGTACAGCTGGAGAATAGCAAATGTTGAATTTAAAAAGCAGAAAATAAAAGCAAGTTAGGTAACTGCAAGACAGTAAGTCTAACAATGAAACAAGTTTTGAAGGGAGAGAAATTAAGGATAACAGCTTAGAGAATGCCCTCTAAAGATACTGGGACAAGAAAGTTGTAAATACTGAGGAAGAAGAAATTTAAACCCGAAGGCAGTTACAGGGGAAGGACAAATGGGTATAAATTAACTGCAAGTTTAGGCCATAGTTTAAAGAGGGTTTTCACCTAAAAGAATTACAAGGCTCTAAAACAGTTTTAAAGTTAAAAAACAAAAACAAACAAAAACAAATAATAATAAAAAAAAACACAACAAAAACAAACAAAAAATGACACAAAAACACACACACACAATCACTAATAAAATCCATTAAATCCCTGTTGAGATGGTGTATAGTCAAGAAGAACAACTTCAGGTTTGCACAAGCTACGACTGCAGAGGAGCAGACTCAAGAACTTGGGAGGCATCTTCTGGTCCCACCTGCCCGATATCGTCTGTATGTTAGCTCAGAAACTTGTTTCATGGTTGCGGCTGCCTACCTTGAAGCTCAGAAAAAAAATCCTGTTCTCATAACAAGTGAAATTATTTTTGAGGACACAAAGTTATTTTGCAGTTGTCATACATATTCATACAGGTTCTGCTGAGGAACAAGTCAGATGTTGACATCTGGGTTAATAATACAATTTTTAGTGATTGTAATCAGTATTTATGGGTAACTGGTCTGATGAAAAAATAAGGGGAAGATAGGTGGGAACTACTGGGAGGTGGGAAAATAACCATCCCACCCAATGGTCCCTTGACATACCAGACCTATCTCCAAGGTGGGAGTTGGAAGATGACAGCTACATCTTCAGAGAGGAAACATGAGAACGTGAGAAAAAACAGAGGTACCAGAATAAGTCCCAGTACTTGACCCTGAAAGGATTCTGAGCAATGCTTCTTTTCTTCTTTTCCACCTGGTTTACCACCAAAAAAAAAAAAAAAAAGAAAAAAAAAAAAAAAAAAAAAGAAAAGAAAAGAAATTGCCTGGCTTTGACCATGATGAATGAATAAGCAAGATCCTGAAACCTCGAGTAATTAACATCTTTTCCAAATATTCCCTTCTTCCATCACAGTCTTCTGTCAGGAGAGTCTCGGCAGTGCCACACATCGCCCACAGAGTTTGATTTGCTATCGTGAGGAGGGCAAGGGGGTTCCTGCTGCAGCGCCCGAGACTTGGCCTAGCAAAGCCTGGGCTTCATTCCAGCACTGCAAGGAAGTTAATAAGGCCATTTACAGTTTACAAACTACTTCCACTTGCACTGACCATTGTAAGCCTCAAGCAAAGCTGTCATGAGGCTTTTGTAGGGGAAACCTTAAGGGCTTTGGTTAAGGCTTGCTGTCAGAAGGCTGCTTGAAATGAATTCAAATCACCAGGCTCCCTTACTGAAGGTCAAACACAACATTTGCAGCTGGAATTGCTGACACAGTAGCAGCAGGAGGGGAAACATAAAGACCCATTGGAGAGGAAGACACTGGGCGCTGTGTTAGTGCTTCACCCACGGCTGGGGAAGAGGGGGAGTAAAGCAGGCAGGCTGTGGATGGAGGTATGTAGAGATGCAAGCTGCCTGTCAGAGGGGTGAAACTGTGAAACCTACCTTCAGTACAGCACTTAGCCCCAGTGTCTGAACGTACTCTGAAAGCCACGGGGAGGGCCTGCACTTGCCAGTGCTGCTGGAGGAAATGGGTCTGAACATCTCCTCCCTGCTTTTCCATGCTCAGCAGCAGACAAGTGGTCTCCTGGTGAAGGGAGAGGAGCCTGCCAGCTAGTAGTGTGAAGTGCGGACCCGACAGCTCCTGGCAGGCCCCTGCTGGGCACCCCTGTACCACAGGCTAACTGCTCCCACTGTGCCTGGCACAGCAGCAGCAGTGAGATCTCCACGTTGCTCCCTTGCCCCACGAGCTCTCCTGCCCCACAGCAGACAGCTGTGGATGCCCCACAGCTTCCTGACGAGCCAGGAGGCTGTCCTAGATGAAGTACTGCGCTTTATGGCATGAATGCCTGTCTTCATCACTGAACTTGAGATGCCTATATATCATCCCTCCTGGTGTATCCCACAACATGCTGCTGGCGCACTGAAACAACTTCCAGAGGACTCCAGCTCACTTCCTATGTCATTCCTCAACTTCACTGTGCTCTTGGCAGAGGCAAGAATGCTTCAGCACTTGGGATAAGTTTGTAAAGGCAAACTTCAGCTGGCAGAAGTGATGTCAGGCCACAGGGAGCCAAGGTTACCCCAGTGCTGGCCATGCCCTCGCTGATAGGATGCAGCCCCGTGGGCTCTGACCTGCGGTGGTCCCAGCAGGGACCATCAACTGCCCCAGACAAGGTGGAGAACTCATCCAGAATCCATCTGCAGAACACTGGCAGGAACAGCAGGTGGGCATGAGAGGAGCCACAGTGCAGGTCCAGCAGCAGGGCTGCCACCAGGTCCCCACACCATGGTTCGGGGAAGGCTGAGGCATTTCAAGGCCGTTTGGAGCCATTAGTGCCCTAGTGCAGGCAGCTCATAGCTCTGACAACATTCAATTTCAGTATGATAGGTCATAAAAAATAATCTAACACAATAATTTACTGGAATCTATCATCTCACTTTGTTTCTTAAGTAATTCATCTTTTGGGCTCAGCTCTGGCCACAGGCCCAAATTCAGGAGTTTTCTCCCTTTTCCAGCTCCAAGTAATACAGTTGTGAAGAAGAGCATGAAGAAAGATGTGGCCAATTTTGTCTGCTCAGAAGTTCAGCCCTGCTGAATACATTTTGGACACCTTCTAGAAGAAATTTACTTTAAACGTTTGTCTGAATTTGTATTAAAATATGAGGTTCTCATTCACAGTGACCCAAGCTTCAATTCTTACTGAAAACTAAATGTTTTGAAAGAAGAGCAGAAAATCCGAGTGCCTGTACGTGCCTGGAGCATGCTGACTCAGCCAGCTGCTCACAGCTCCCCTCAGAATGAACAAGAATAATAAGGTTGGCCACTGGGACCAGAATCAATCTATTAACCAATATGATCTGGAGACCTTGGGTCTTCTCTTATATTTTCTACAAATTGTATTGTGTCTTAGCGAAAGCAAAATCCTCATGGGATGACTATCTCAGGGCCACATCAGCATTTTTCATGTTCTATTGGTGCATAAGAAACTAAAAATACCAAAACAAAGCCAGACACTAGCTAAGAGGGGAAAAATAAGAAAAAGGAAAACAAGGAAAACAATTGATCAGTCAAAAATAAGAAGAAATATTTTGATGGAAAATATTCTGGTAGTAGAAAAAACAGAATCTTGTTAGATTATATTAGAGGCAAGGAAATGTTGTATGGGCATTAATAGTTATATTGAAGATTCCATGTGCAGCAGAGAAGTTATAGGGTAACATTTGAAATATACACATGGAAGGATGAAAGCTAACAAAGACAGCTCATAACTTAGCTCCTAAGTACTGCACACTTCAGCTGGCAAACCTATGTACACGGATCAAGGTAAGTTGCTAGCTACTCCACAAGACAAAAAGCTTCTGTTCAGAATGCAAAATTTAAAGTGGCTAGAAAGATGCAGGGAAGAGTTAATTTCAACAGACCAAAAGTCAAATTTACTGTTTTGAACTTGAAAAACCTATAGCAAAATCCCAGGAAAGTCTTACACGAATGATAACAGCTTCTTTATTTACAGTGAACAATGACAGTTGATTGTGATCTCCAACATAGACAGTTAGGATACTCAGAATAATTATAGGTACCACAAAGAATGCACAGAGCAAACACTTCTGATGACAAAGCACTATAGCCTTTTAATGTAAGAAGGCTGCTTAGGAACGCCCATGATAACCAACTAAATCTCTCATGCTTGTTCAGGAACCTCCCAGAACAACATCACCAAGAAAACAATATATTTGCCTGATGATGCGTCATCCCATCTGATGTGTTCTGGGAGCAGAATGCTGAATGTTTGAGGCAATGCACGTAATCCTCTTTAGGCAATTTTCAAATGCATATCATTATCACTAATATCGTGATACTAGTAGAACACTAAAAAGGTAAGATTAACACCTCATTCTTCCATAACTGTTGCAATTCCTTGTTATTGTACTGCATTTTATCTTTATTTCTTCAGTTAATACCACTACATTCATTCCCTTTAAACAATGACCTGAATGTCTTCTCTGTGATAGAAAAGTAAGAAATAGGAATCAAAAACATGGAATTGACTCATGAATGGGTTGAATTAAGGAAACCAACAAAAAGAGTATTAGGGGACTGGACCTCAAGTCCATGGAAGCCATGGCAAATGGGAATCTTGAAGGACTACAGTTCAGCCAGATGGAAAGCCTACCCCATTGCCGAGACAGTAGGCATGCATACAGCTTCAAAGAGATGTTCCAAATCTATTACAGCACTGACAAGAAGCGAATTAGTTGTCACTATTCCTGAGAATAAAAAGGGTTGCTTCAATGCCACTAGAAGACAAACCCAGGACTTTGAAAAAAAAGATAACTGTTTGAACTTGGCAGCCACTTCACTGGTCAGCAATCATTGGCTTTTCTTGCTGATATTCAGTGACCTCAAGATTACTCAAGAAAACATTTACTTTTGGCTTTTTTCTCGATGGTTCCTGCCTAGCATCTTCATGCATAAAATCTAAGAACGAGCAAAGAACCTTTATTTTACTTGTAAAAATAGCCATAGGTTGCCTTGAAACAAGGGAGACTTCACATCACACAGTATTTGTTTTCTTTTAATAGGAACCAGAGCCTAAATATCACATTTGGCTACGTTGCCCTTTTGCAAATAAACCCTGAAAGAATATGAGGAACAGATACTGTAGTTAAGGGCTCTACAATGCCTGCAGTAACACCAATCTATGCATCTTACTCAACTGTGCCATTTAGCAAAGGGCAGATAGAGGAACAGGCAAGAAAAAAAAAAAAAAAAAAAAAAAAAAAAAAAAGATGCTACATCCAAAGCATTTCAAAATCTTTTATTATTATATATTTTTTTAAATTTCTTGCCTCGTAGCCATTACAGTCTCTGTAGCTTAGTTGTTCAACTCAATTTTTAAATCTCATTAATTATATACAAATCATGTTTAAGGAATATTTTATGAAATGAATAGACTTTATAATGGAGTGACTTCAGAAGACAGCCTAAAAATTTACATATTTATTTCTGAGCATACAAGGAGATGCTGGTTTTTTCCTTAAGAAATCTGAAACTAAAAGCCAGCGTTTGTAGGATAGCATGATCATGTTTAGTAAGTCCTCTGAGTGCCTGTTGGCCATTATTCCAGTTCTGAGAAATAACTGGAGTTTTTGGCTGTTTCTGCTGGATTTGAGCATGAAAAAATGTGTTGAACAAAATAATTCCAATAAAAGGTAGACCACTGAAAAAACCTTGACATGAGCCAGCAGTGAGCACTTGCAGCCCAGAAGGCCAACTGCATGCCAGGCTGCATCAACAGAGGGGTGGCTGGCAGGTCGAGGGAGGTGATTGTGCCCCTCTGCTCTGCCTTCGTGAGGCCGCACCTGGAGTCCTGCATCCAGGGCTGGGGCCCCCAGCACAAGAAGGATGTGGGGCTGTTGGAAAAGTCTCAGAGGAGGCCATGAAGTTGATAAGAGGGCTGGAGCATCTCTCCTACGAAGAAAGGGTGAGAGAGCTAGGGGTGTTCAGCCTGGAGAAGGTTCCAGAGTGACCTCACTGCTGTTTTTCAATATGTAAAAGATGGAGAGTGACTTTTTGCTCAGGCAGATAATGACAAGACAAGGGTAAATCATTTTAAACTAAAAGAAGGAAGATTTAGATGAGAGGTTAGGAGGAAATTCTTCACTCAGAGGGTGGTGAGGCACTGGGTCAGGTTGCCCAGAGAGGTTGTGGATGCCCCATCCCTGGAGGTGTTCAAGGCCAGGTTGGACAAGGCCCTTGGCAACCTAACCTAGTGAGTGGCATCCCTGACCATGGCAGGGGGGTTGGAACTGGATGAGCTTTAAGGTTCCTTCCAACCCAACACATTCTATGATTTATCTATTAAAATCTGTAATTTTTTTCACCTCACAAGTGGTCTGCAGCTTGAAACAAATCTGCTTATCTTGCCAGGCCCACCGCTCTTCACAGTTCTGCCAAGCGTGTGGCGGCTCCCACCAGGAAGCATCACAGGCCTGACTGAAACCTCCTTTTGCTGTAGAGAGCCCATTATCCTAGCGGTATCACTGTTGAAGAAAATGAGACTACCAATAAATTAGAAAGGACTAGAAAGACCTATGAAGATTCAAACTAGATGATGTGAAGAGCAGCTCAGCTCGAGCACAGTACTGAGCTGCGTCCCTGTGCATAAAAGATCTTAGCAAATGTTGTTCTTTCTATAATTTTAGGAGCACAGACTTATAATAAAGCAAAGCCCAAGGGGCAGACAAATTGTATTGTTTTGTTCTTCACATAATACCCAGAACCCAAATTTTATGATAAAGAAAATACTTTTAAAAGTTTCTGAGAAAATAAAACAGTAACTATTAAAATTAATACCATATATATATATGTAATAATGGGTTTGGAATTGGAGTCTGATACCAGAAGCCTCATACCTCCCTACAATGAGATTGTCTTAAGCAAATCCCAGCTGTTAAAAGCCACATACTAAGCCCAACCACCAAGTCTGTCATTTGAGGTTGCACTTCCCAGGGAGCTCTGTTTGGCTTTATATCCAATCATATGAAACAGTTTGAATTTGGGATATCATTTTCCTCTCAGAATTTGCAGAACCCCAGTATCTTTGATTTGATTTATGCCGAACTGCCATTTTCAGGGGGAAAAGTGCATTAATTGGCATGTGGTATCTGCCTGTTAACCCTCTTGGAGCTTCAGCTGCAGGATTTTGAAGATGCAGTCCCTCTCGCTGCAGTGGCACAACTCCCATCTTTACATCTGGGTAAATCAGGTAAGCCAGCTCTTATAATCCAATTCTAATTAATCTGGCCTTTCTCATCTAATGCAGGAAACTAAAATGCCTGTACAACAGGCACCTCGTTTTTAGCTGTGTACCCCTTGTCTCTAAAAACACTGCAGACGGAAGGGATGTCATCACCTCCCTTTTGCAGAAGCCACTGCAAAGCAGCGTGTTACTGGCATTGGAGGTTAACGTGACTGTTGGGGGAAACAAACAGCCCAAGCATATGCTGTCCTGTAAAAAATCCCTCCATGTCTCATCCCGTCAGACAGGCACTTTTTGAAAAGACATTTTAGCATTATTTTCTCTGACCACAGATGGGTCAGTGTAGTGAAAATAAAATGATTACACTGTGTAATCATATGCTTTTTCTCAGCTAAAACTTCTGTCATCTATTTTAGGAGGTCTCACATGTCTCTTAAGCTGTCACTTCCGATAAGCGTACAAGTGTTCTGAGGACATTGTACTACTGTATCTGCCTCCATCAGATCTGGCTCTGCCGTTCTTCTCCCTCCTCCTTTGCATGAGTTACCTTAGGTGCTATGAGAGTTCCCTTGCAGAATTTATTGTAGCGATCTTAATTAAATTAATATTCCTGCGTGCAAGGCTACTGGGATCCGAGGCTGGTATGAGGTTCATCGACTTTCACTTAGAGGGTAAAATTTCCAGTTTTCACTCTCATGAGGCAATATGAAAAATTTATGACAGAAGCAGGAGAACTCTTGCTAGAGGCAATGACATCCCTGTGCAATTAAAACACTTTCAAGTGTCTTTTTTACCTCCCTTCTCTTTCCACTCATCTTAGAAAACAATATACAGAGCAACTTTATTTTGCACTGTACATTTTTAACTTAAAGATCTGTAAGCAGTTGAAAGATTATAATATGATCATAAAAAAATTTTACAGTTTGAAATGTAACATATTGTACAAGGTTATGGCCAGATGGTTAAGGAGCTTTTTTCTTTTATTTTTCTTAAAAAAAAAAAAAAAAAAAAAAGAAAAAGAAAGAAAGAAATTCCCTCCACAAAATGGAACAAATGGAGACCCTGTCTTGCACTCTTAGGAAATCACAGCACAGCAGTTGTACTGAACCCCTTAATGGGCACAAGTTTGAAAGGGCAAGGCTTAGTATGAGGGCTCCTGAGCTTTATTTATGCTTTGTAGTTCTGGTGGGAGATGACTCCTGCCACAATCCTGAGAGCTAGGCTGCGGTATTTAACCACACCATGTAGTGTCACCCTGCTGTAATTTGTGCACAAGAAATATTCCTTTTAAAGAACCAAGCACCCAAAAGCAGCACAGAGACCCCATGTCTGTCTTGAATGCCCTGTGCTCTTGGACAAGCCACACAGGTTTTTGGAGAGCTACGCTTCTGGCTCTGAGCAGCTCCGGGATGGGATGTCTTTGAAGAAGACATCTATTTTTTCTCATTCTGCACAGTTGTGTAAGTGAGGGCTTCAGGACAGTTGGTTTCTTTGTAAAATAACGCTCAACAATTGCTGTGGCTGCAAACTATGGGGAATAAAGAAACAATAAATACTTCATAACCAACTTAATGCAATGATCCTTTCTTACCTCAACAGAGTACATAATTTTTTGCAAAGTGCATTGCAGAGAACACTGCAGTAACCAGAGCTAACGAAGTAACATGGAAACAACAGAGACCATTCTTTCAATGACCGTGTATAATTCCCCTTAACAGCATGTGCCCTGAGAGAAGAAATTACTATTATATGCCATGCTTAATTCTCAACATGCTAGTCTTTGTTATCTATGGATAGTTAACATTACTGCAATGCAGTAGTCTTTAAAATAAAATATTATTTATTAGTCTTGAAATTGGTAAATATTAAAAAAAAAAAAGTTGTAATTTCTTAAACTCACTCCAGAATTTAGATCTCAGTAGACTGAAGAATATTATAGATGCCCACCAGCAGATCTAAGCAGCTGAGCTATATCCTGTTAAATTGTCTTACTTTGATCATACGGGCAGTAATATAAATAGGCCTTGAAACACAGTTGCAGCATGTTGCGCATGGTGAAAGATTATGAGCCTAAATTAACTTTCATCCTAAGGTAAGTCTATTGACTTGTTTTTGGAAAACTTTAAATAAACCCTCCTCTATCCTCACATTCACTCTGCTCATCTCTGACCTTCAACCATTACTTTCCTCCGCACTCCACACATGCTACAGGGTATTAGTTTAAACAAGTCCACAAAATGTAATGTGTGATATATTTGTCTGATCATACATGTCAAGCATATATAACAATATTTACATTGCTGGGTGTATAACTGCGCTAAACAATGCAAAAAATGCAAAAGTCCTATGCAATGTACAATTTCTAGAATTCTGTTAAAGGTAAAATATCCTGTATGGGTAAAGAAGCGGGGGAAGAGACTGCAGTTATGATCATCAGCATCACAAGCAAACTGAAATGAGAATTCACTGAATGAGAATGAAGACTAGGATATTGCCTTTCACATGGTAAGTTTAATACTTTTGTGCATTCAAAAAATAACCTTGAAACACTTTTAACCACACTGCCAACGGAGCCCTAAGACAAAGACACAGAAAGACAAACAGACACACCAGTTCAAAGGAGAGTTTCAAGAAGATAACTAATGGATAGAGAAACTCTTCAAAGTGTATAGCTGGAGATGACAGCATAAAGGACCAAAAAGCAGGAACTCTTTTGCTACCTTCAAAGCATTCCTGCTAACGCTTCGCGTTTCTATGTAGTGGGAGCTGGTTTGCTTATCACAAATTCAGGAAGATTTTGTCAATTTCCAACCCTCCCCAGTAAGACAGAATTCATATAATGAACTCTGAATATTACAACATCTCATGTAAAGATAAAGATGGGTTTGTAAAACGCATGCAACATACACAACACCTCCTCTCATTCCCATGGCTTAAGGTAGTTGCCTTCAGCAGCTGGGTAAATTAAGCTCTATTCCACAAGCTCTGCATTAACCTCAGTTTAACACACAGATACAAAGCAGGAAAGCCTTGAATCATTTCAGTTGCTTTCAAAGTGAATGCATACTTGTGTCCCAGATTAGGAAAACCCGAGGTAAGAGCAACAGGCTGGTTAAAAACTCTGGATTCACATACTTCTGTCAGGGATGCCATGGCTATATGGCAAGTCATACAGTTTCACCTTGCTTCAAGGTTTCCACGTGAGAGGAATACAGTACTACCTTACATCATTATGGACTTGTGAGGATAACGGCTTTAAAGCACACAGGTACCTCAGGCAGCACCACAGTCAGGAACTATACCAAATAAAGAAAAGATAATTTGGATGAAACCTGAGACACACACCTTCAATTTTTCTGACATTCTTTCCTCAGTCGGTGGACAGATTAACTTCAACAGTTGCTGCAGCCTAGTTAACAAAGGCAGGAGTTTGGGGCACTGAGGGCAATTGATACTGCATTATATATTTTGCCAATTTAGCCTCACTGAAAAAAATCTATATTCCCCATCTACACAGTGGTTTGCTAACACAGCATAAGACAAATAGTAACCACCAGCTGTAATAAGCGAACTGAGGGATGAAGGAATTCATGAAGTTCAGGATAGTTTCCCAAAGGCCAGAAGCTCACATCACCAAAACAACACTGGGGGAGACCTGGGCCTTCACTCTGAGAGCAAACAAAAGCCTGAACAGAGAAATCTTGCGCGAGACAGCGCATCGTAATTGGTGTCTTGGAGAAAAAAACAAAAAACACACAAAACAAACAATCCAAAAACCAAACCAAAACAAACAAAAAAACCAACACAATCAAACAACAACAACAAAAACACAACAACAAAAAGACAACCAACACTTCTTAAGGCAGAAGAAATAGACAGGATGATGGAGGCCATAAAAGGCATCTTGTGCTGTAACTGACCTTGAAACCTTCCTTTTCTCTCAGCCTGATTAAGGGAAAAATACTTAGTTAGATGCTCCCTTTGTCCTCCACATGGATAAGCACAAGAAAAAAAACGAGGAAGAGAAGGGGAAGAAAAAATCAATACAAGCTGTCTACAGTTTAACTGGTACGTTACAGTGAATAGGTTTATGAAACCTCCAATAAGGAAGAGCACAATTGCTCCAACAATAGTAGAAGTTGCTGAATTTTAGTGTAGTGCTACTTTCTTAGGTGTCATATAGCAAGAAGAAAATGCAGGAAGTGTTCTTACTGTCCAGGGACAGTACTTGTGTTAGACTGTAAGAATTACTAACATGGAATAAACTCATCTGGCGTAGTACAGTGGTTGTAACAGCAATCACTACTATATGCTGTACAAGGAAGTGTGAAAACTGCCATGCACACAGAGGAATGAGAATAAATATAGATAATAGGAAGCATCTCTTCCTACCTCCTCTGGCAAAATGATTTATGTTCTGAAAGAAGACTTAACATACCTTTAACCCTGACTGGTTAAAGCGTATGGATTTAAAACTACAGGAAATTGTGGATGTGTACATTTTCATGATAAATAGCCCAGCCAGCTTAACGAGCACAGTTGGATTCCTGTACTTGCTGGTATCTTGTAGCAATGAGTTCCATGAGAAAATTCCATGTTGTAAGAAAACGCTATCCAGCCCTTGCTCTCTCCCTGTCACCCTTCTCTCCCTTACACAGACACATCCATATTCTTGTAGAAACTGCTGCATGATCCTGTCTGGCAAAAATGAGATGGATACCAAGATACAGAAATAGGGGAGCAGGGAAAATAAGCAGATGGTCTTGCTTTACTATGCAGGTGCTGTTCAGCAATTTTTCCCACCAGTGAAGCTGCTGTATTTTGCACAATGTTTTCCCAATTCACTAGACAATCAGGAACAGAACAACATGAATGCTCTGTTCTGCTACGATGTGCTGAGACAGCAGGTTATCGTTGGTGACTCTGAAGCTTGCTGACATCTGACATGAATTCCTGGCACGCTGACTTTTTAAAAATCGATGGGGACAGACCTCAGAGTAACAGAAATAGCTGTGAAGTTTAACACTGCTGAAACTGTTCAGGCTTGATTGGCTGGCGAACATGGAAGGTCAGAAAGAGGAGCACTAGATCCTCATCAGTAGGAACAGAAGCAGATTATTATAGCAAAAATCACTCTGAAGTTTCATAGCTTACTGTTCCTGTGAAACAGCCGAGATCAGGAGATGCATAATGTGCAGCAGACCTCTTCTTTATTAATACAACCTTAAGCTAAAGATGAAAAATGTATATTGGCACATAGAGGGCTCAATGGAGTGTTATAAAGCCATTGCTTGACCTCCATTTTTGATGATTTTAGAGCACTTCCTAAAAACTTTTGTTAAAAGAAACACTTTAGCCAGACTGTTGGTGCTAATGAGATTTTACTCTTCAGGTTGAAGTGGAGAGGGAGCTCCAGCATATAAGCACCTAAAAATTCAAGATTTACTTTAAACATGAACGTAGCCTTACTACTAGGCTTCCTACAAGCCCTTGTCACAAATAAATTAATAATACAAATATTTTTTTTAACCTAGACAAAATTACACAGTAAAAAACCTGCAAAACATCTTACTAGCAAAAATGATTAAGCTCAACTTCTCATTCATCCTGATTTTTATACATGTTAAGAAGGTCTGTGTAAAGGGAAATGATGAGTCAATGGAAATTTAAAGGTAGGTCAACAAGCCAGTTTGAAAAGCTTTGAGAGAATACTGAAAAAACACATTATAACTTTCCTTTCAAAATACAAATGGGAATAAATTATAACAATATAAAGAAATATAAAACTTTTATGTAATTGTAAAAAGTACCTAAAAGCACACTTGTTAAATGAACAATTATGTCTTCATAAAACAGTATCTCCTTAGTTTCTTCCATCCACATGATCTGAAAGCACTTTAAAAGCTTTAAAGCTATTCACTTGATACACATATATTGATAACTAAGGTTTTGTAAATCAAAGTAGCTGAAAGTCAGCATCTTAACTATGAGAATGTTTAACATGATAAGACCTCGCTGCTGGTGAAGGCTTCCGTGGTGGTACTAGATGCAGTGGTCTTAGTGCTATGAATCTATATTGGTTTTACCTTATCACGGTATTCTTTTTTGATTATGCAAAAATACGCATTGCTGAAAATGCTTAGGCACTAGAGCTAAAGCAGGTAGTTGCCCAGCACAGCCTTAGCCTCTCCTTCTCACCTATCCTGCCCAGTGCTGTAAGATCCAGATGTGTGGATGGGTCCCCCGGCAGCATCCTTTCCAACAGCAACACAGCTGCAAGCCTTTCTGCTGAGCACTCGGGAGCCCTAGGAGCTTTGTGTCCTGGCTCCATGCTTTTCCTCTTCTCAAGGCAGACATAAACCAGATGAGGCACTGGACCCCTCTCAGCAGTCATTCACAGAAGAGCAAAAAGGTGGATAAAGCCTGGTGTAGAGAGCTTTTTTGCTGGAATGTGAGGGGAGACCACATGACACTGCGAAGAGAGTGAGGACTGGCAGGAAAAATGCTGCAGAGAAAGGCATCTAGCTGCACTCACGTCTGTGTTGGAGAAAGGTTGCAAGGTCCAAGATGGTGACAGGGATTTGATGCTCTGGCAGACAGGAAGGACAGAAGAGAGCAAAGCTACTCCTAGTCCCCAGCTACAGCTCACCAACTCTGCCTTCCCAAATCAACCAAGAACCACTGATCCCTTCTAGCCCACATCCATCTTCCTTTCCTTTCTTCCATAAAGCTTCTTCAGACTTTGCTTCTGGACCTCTCATTGACACAATTCCTAGTTCCCAACTCAAAGTCCTGCAATCTCTCTCACCCTTCAGTGAAGGTCCCAGTCTCAGTCCCATCTCCCAGATCTGCTCACCACCTGTGCTCCCAACCCAACAGTGAAGGCAAATCAGCTTATTTTTGTCTTCATCTGTGGGGCAAAAAAATTCAGTTTTGCCTACATAGCTGAGATGATTTGACTTGCTTCTGCTGCTGACTGTTCTGAGTGAGGGATGGTCAATAAGGAGTTATGAATTGCTCTGCCATATTTCATAAAACGTCTGTGTGCCAGTAGCATGGCCAGATACAAAATAATGTCTGTGTCCCACAAAGGTTTTCATATTTGCTGAGACAGAAGAAAACTGATTGGCAGAAACTAGCACGACAGAAGAAGGATGAGAGCTTTTCCATCTATTTTTCAGTAAGATTTTCCTCTTACAGATTAAATAATGGCATCACGCTTTAGAATGCAAGTACTGTAGTAGTCATATTAACAGGTTTTACTGAAACTATGTAAAAGGACGTTAAGTACTTTATATGGTTTCTAAAGTAGGCATTTCGCTCTCCCTTGACTGTACAATAACCTCTCAGCAGTTTGAAAATAACCTACCTTTCTGCACCACTTCCTTCTTACACTAGTTGGTAAACATGTTTTCTGCACAATCATGGACCACAAGTCAAGACAGTAAAGGACTTGTGAGTCCAGTAGCAGCCAAAAGTTTTGTCAATAATACCAACCAATGTCACAAGTCACGAGCTCAAATTCCTTCAGCTGCTGCCTCTGAATTCATACAAACTTGGGGTTGTGCACTAACAATATCTAATTTTCTCCTCCACTCAGTTGTGTTTTTATATTTTCTGAAAGGGAAAATTATAAATAATTAAAAAAAAATGCATACAGAGGATAATGTTCCAAGTATGCAAGCCAAATTCTACATTGATTTCTGGTAGCATAGCATGGGTGGTACCTACTCTAGCAGGATGGTGTGGGTTCAAAATTCAATGATCAGCTTTTCCTTGGGTACGAGTAGCCAAGAAGAGGGAAGAACCTCCAGCAGGTGAGTGCTTAGCAGAGCTTTTTACCTGTTCTTTCATAAAAGCAGACCTTTTGCAAGAGGAGAGGAACTCATATTGCTTCCCACGTAAGAAGGGGATTCCCCCTTTTTTTTTTTTACTCTCCCATCCACACATTTCACTGCTTCTTCCAGCTCCTGAAGGGTTCTGTTTTTCAGAAGCTGAATTGTATGAGAACATACCGCTGCATTTTCTTAAAGTATATCAGAAAATAAGGCACCACATATGTCCCAGAGGGAGAAGCAGCATTCTGGAGGGAAATTACTGATGTCTTTGTAAAGTTAGGCACTTCATTATGCATGGTCAAAGAGACAAATGTGCTGCTCAGATGTTTAACATAATCTCTGTAAACTCCTTGCCCTGTAATACTGTGAAAAGCAGCAAAGAAATACCTGCACAATACATCTGCCAGGTGCATCAGAAGTGGCTTTTGACTCTTCTAGCAAATTCTCTTCTTACACTCAATGTATTTTCTATGTAAATAACTAATTACTGGAGATTTGATGCGGTGAATATTCCTAGTAGGGAAGCACCTCGTTTATTTATTCTTAGATAATTTACCTGATGAACATTATTTTCTTCGATACTACTAAGCAAAAGCACGTCCAATGGAAAGCTACATAATCATATAAAAACAGATAATTTACAACATGGATGACAGGTCTCTGTGTGATTCTCAAACTAAACAAAAAGCAACTCTTCCCTTAAAAGAGAAAGCTTTAATTCTCAGGTTAGTCTGTCCTACTGAGGTTTGCACAAAGCAAATCCTACTGCAGTATACCTCTTAGTCATCTATGTTCTGGTCTTACTTCTGTACTCTCCCCAGAGCTGTGGGAGGAAGGCTTTCTGCAGATTCTAAAATTACAGGTTGCAAAAGGCTGAAGCTCTTCAGTGGGTGCAGTATTAATTTCACAAAGCTTTATCACTGGGTGGCCTCCTGAAGACATCTGTGCAAAAATGTCTTAATTCAGAATTTGTTTTAAAACTATCGGATGTTAGACAGTTCACAATACGATATATCAAGAATATGAAACCAATCACAGACATAAAAAATAATAATATTCCCAAGCAAATCTGACTGGTTAACCCCAACAATAATAACAAGACGTAGTCATTATCCCACCCCCCCCAATATTGACCGTCTTCTCAAATAATAAATTCAATACATCCACTGCAACCTTTGTGGAATATGAAGACATCCTGCAACACCAGGGTCATTGCAAGACCTCATGATTCCTCCTTAGCTATTTTGTGTGGTTGAATTCCTAGGGCCAGACACTTCAAGTAATCAGGAGGAGGTTTCTTCCTGGCATGGCTATTTCTGGAAACTGGAACAATTCATTGCCTCTGAAAATATCAAGCTCCTCTCACAGATGATATACCTCCTACTAAAACAAAGAGAGAGATTTATGGCGGATATGTCATTGAAATATAGCAGAAAAGAAAAAGTGATCTACACATGATTGAAAAATAAAATCAATATTGGGAAGATAAAACCACACAGAGTAAGCAGCCTATTCTTATTCCTACTTTGGTAAGACAGTGGATGCCATGCTTAATCCAGGCTTACACAAATCCCAAGACACTGAGAAATTCTTTAAGATTTGAAATTCTAGAGAATCCACCAGATGGACTGCCTTAGTGAGAGACAGAGAAAGGATGTGACTATAAATGTCAGAATATGAGGCTTTACTTCAAATTGAAAGTTCAGAAGCACTTGAATTCATCTGTTTTTTCCTTCACCTCTTTCTATGCTTCTAAGAAATAAATAAAAAGGACTTTTTCAGTCCTCACGATTTCAACATTGGTGAATTACTTTGAGTAGCAAATTCTGGATGCTTAGAGGCATAAATACTTTTGCTGTCAGGTGATGATTTATAACACATGGGCAACAAATAAACCCAGTGAAAATCTGGATTGAGCAAGAACAGAACCACATGTAAGACGAAGACCTATGTTCACTAAAGGCATGAAACAGTGACGAGGTTTCCCAGCTGCGGATAATGAATTTGCAAGTAATAAAACCGCAGCAGCAGTCACAAGTCTGGAGACACATGCGTAACTTTGTCCCCATGTAGCCTCAGAGCCTTTGGATGCCATCCCAAAAGCATACCTTACAAAGTACCCGGTATTCCCAGCTCTGCCAAAGGTGCCATTCTTGGAATCTTCAGATCCACTTCTAGAAGATTTCCCAAAAGAGGCACAGCCAAAGCAACCAAAGCACAAGTTTCAGGGTAGGTACGACACAGAGTAGCTTCCCACGTACTACACAGATCACCAGGGAAAGCTAACACGCCTCAAACAGGACTTCTTGAACATCCAGGATTGTGCTCGAGGCCTTCCCAGTCCCCAGAGCACTTTGCAATCCAGAGTGAAACGAGATGGCTTAAAGATGCATAGTAGTCTCTTCCACTAGTCTCTAAGTTCTTACAGCACATCCCAGAATCAGTCCTTTATTCTCACAATTCAGTGTTTAATTTATATCTCCCTCCAGACCAACAGCAGCTTCAGCCAGTCACGTCTGCAAGTTTCTAAGCAGATTGAACCTAGACCAGAAAGGCTTAAAATGAATAACTGAGTTCAGGGGAAATTGCTTTTAGTAGTTAAACCTGAAGGAGGTAAAATTAAACATCTATATGTGCATATCTATCTATTATTTAAAAATTTCATTAGCCTGTTATATTGGACTAGATGATCTTTGAGGTCTTTACTAACCTGCATGTTTCTATGATTGAAATATATAATGTTTTCCTTCATTTGGTTACTTAATAATCATTCCACTAGTACCTAAACAAGATAGGTTATGAATGCATCTTTTTAATCCAAGTCCTTTCTGCAGAATATTCTATAAAACACAAAGTGATGCAGCAGTTCAGGGCACAGTAAGACCCTTTATTTCATTTCCAAGAGTGAAACCTTTGAATTTAACACAAATCCATACATTTGTATTTAATAATTGTTAATTATTGCAGACAGCACTCTGAGAAATTGCAGAGTTCTGCGTAGCCATTTAACAATTACAGATGTATTTACTCCAATATATAAGAAAAATAAATTACCCAGAAAATGACCACAGAGATGGCTGTTACACAGCTCTTAATCTCAGCATCTAGCACGGAGCTGTTACCACACAGGCACCACCTCAACACAGGTCCCACCACCCCGGCAGCACGGGAGGGGATCTCGGCCCGAGACTCAGCTCCTGCACGCCGCGTTGGCCAGGCTCCCTGTAACATCAGGCTCTGCACGCCACTTCCCTGTCTCTGAAATAGGGACAATACAGTGGAGAAACCTGGAGAGCTCAGTTACTGTAGAAATGTGAGAAGAGAAACATCTTTGTCGCAGAAGACAACTTCTGACCTCTGAAGGCCAGGAACCTGCTGCCCACGAGCAGTGAACATTGCTACGAGAAAGCGAGAAGGGATTGTCCTTTAGTGGCCCCTTTGATTTTATCACCTGTCACAGGATCAAGTGGTCCTTTCGAAGCATGTGAGAGGTGAAATATTACGGCCCCACAACAGTAAACAAGAAAAATACGCCTTTTTTTTCTTTTTTTTTTTTTTTTTTTTTTTTTGCAAGCTAAGCAGGAGACAAGGAGGAAAAAATACCACATTTTGTAAAATGCTTACCAAAATTAATTCTGAGGACAGAGTTACTACAGGTGGAAAGTATTTGTCAGCTTTGTGACACTGACTTATTCTCTTTGAAGCTGGCTTTAGGTATTAAGAGCATCAAATGTCAACCTGCTATCTTTCCAGGACTCTAATTCTGCTAGCGACTCAGAAAAGAAAATATCCTGATTATGTAGTTACCAGTACTTTCTATTAATAGTCCCAACTGGAAGGAACAAATACTAAGAATTAAAGCAATGACAATATTAGGTTTTGCTTTGTGCTTTTTCACTTACAAGCACTAGGATTTCCATGCGACTGTTCAAGGGTAAGAGCAATCTTTTCTTTTTTGGTCTGTCTAATGCATTATCTATTTACACAGAATTGTAATGCGAATTATGTGAAAATGTTACTAAAGGTAGGGTTGTACAATCAAAGAGATGTGTTGCAAAGAGAACGTGCTCGTGGCTCAGCACTCTGCAGTGCCAGGCACCCAGATCAAAAGGCGGTCACCGTCCCGCCACCCAAAAGACAAGCTGTGCGCACCTTGGGCTTGAACTGTTTGTGCTGCCTCACTTATTTAAAACATTCAGAACTGCACGAACAGATAACAGAAGCCACAGATGAAGTGAGAAAAAGCAAGGGAGAAGGCCCAGACACAGACGAAGACTTTGTTCTGAGAACATGAAAGGAAGGTACATGACAGGTTTGGGACAAATCACTGTCTTGAAAGGGGCTCAGCTCTCAACTTCACCAAGAAACCTTGAACAGTTTTCATCAATAAACAGGTTAGGTACGTCCTGCCTCTTTTCCAGTTTTTCTACCTACTAAAAAGAACGCAAAAGACTTAAAACTGATTTTATCTTAAACCTGAGGACAAAAAAGGTAAAGAACTGTATGTGTTTGCTGTCATTTTTGTGAAGTGTTTCTCTCCCCCCCCGATTTTTCCTGTCAGGGCCCCAGTGAGCTCAGCTGACTCCCTGCATCCCTTCCCCCATAGAAGAAAATCATTTTTAAATCAAAAGCTCAAAATGTTACAGCCCCACAAACAAGGTGCTTATTTTAGGGTAATGACAGCACAGAACAAATCACACCAGAACAAAAGCACGCTTCCCTCAATTTCAAAAGCTGCCATACAAGTGTTGTCTTCTAAGAAGCTCTTCTGCATTTTCTATATTACAGCAGCAATATGTATGCTGGGAAAAAAAAAGACTGCAATCCAAATTTGACTAGTAGCATTCCAAAAGTTTCTGATTTCAATTGCAGATTTTCAATTTTATTTATTTTTTCCTCCAGTCTTTGTGGGCAGTGGCTGGGTTATTCTGGAAGGCAGAAGTTAACGGAGTATGCCTCTTCCAAGGGGCTGCTCTGCGCAAATACAATGCCAAGACCTTACTTTATTAACATTTTGAAGATTTAAAGGCATATCACAAAACTATAGAGTTACATTAGAAAGATACTTCTGTTTCTAGTTTAAAATTGAATGATTCACCTGGTAAATCTCTAAGCCTTTTCCAGCACTGGAACTCTGCTCTCTTAATGAGGACCAGTAATTGTAGATTCAAAGACTGCCCAAATCAGTCAGCAGGAGATAATATGTAATATGTAACCACAGGAAAAACATACTGGAAAACGAAAGACCACCGGCTTTCATAAATCATTTTTTGACAGGAAGGTTATTTATCATGGGAAATAAGCTTAATCAATAATAGAGTGAAACAACCTTAATAAAAAAGGGAATCAAGCTCTGTTCTGCAAGAGCATTATAATTAATGTGGGTAGGGGGAGCAAGAAGAGGCAGAAAGAACTGGTACAGAGAATTGTTTTTATCCTGACAAACGGATTCCATATTGTTTCTAAAAGTTCATTTATATCTAGCAACTTTAAATGAGAAAGTACCAAGAACTATAATTTGTTTTCTAAAAAAAATAATGAGAATTTTGAGGGAGGTGACCAATTAAAGAAGAATTACTCATGAGATCAATACATTTTTGTTTTGTCTGAAGTAAATGACATAACCAACCATGACTGTATCAAAAATCGGTTTCCTCGAAAGACATGGAGAGACCAAATTTTGTATTCATTTTATTGCTATGTATGTATCAAGTGTTAACTTTTCCAAAAGTCATAATTTTTATAATTTTTATCACAGATTGATTAATTTCACAAATAGGAGAGGAAAGGAAAAGCATCCAAGAGAAACTTTGGAAACTCAAAGAAAAGAAATGTTTTTATCTTTCTTTATGACACAAATTGTTGTGCATTAATATTTATAGTTTGATTCAGTCAATTTTCATTTATCTTTCCATCAATTTTAAAAAGCAAATGATAATTACATTAGATTTTGAAAACAATTACCAAATTCTGAAAAACATTGCACAACTTCATCTTCAGAAGCACAAACCTACATCTACCTATTATGGGAGAACGTATCCAGATGACGTAACATTATTCCCAATCCAGCTGGCCACAATATCAGCATGCAATATAAACATTAACAATTGCACTCTTTCAATCAAAAATTGCAAGACAAGACTCCTAGCTCAAGCAAAATTACAAAATGAAGAAATACCTACACTTAAAGGCAGTTCACAAAGGATTTTATTTAAATTGTACGTGGAGGACAGAGGGACAGTAATCCCAAAATGCATGCATAGAAAGAAAGGAAAAGTACGTAAAGGTAAGAATGATGAAAATGAGAATGCAAAAAGAATAATAATACTAATAATGACTGACTCAGATGTTCTGTATTTTAGTTAAGAAGGTGAAAATTAATGAAACTCAATGTTTATCTTAAACCATAAGGATAGTTCTCTGCACGAAAAACACCTCAGAGTGTATGATTGCTCATTCTGTTAGTAAAAATGTGAAAAACTGTTCATCTAAATCACAACTCCCCATATTTTCCCCTCTCTTTACTAGTTGTTGATCATGTTTCTCCCAAGGAACAACGTTGCTGGATATCCCAAACAGAATGAGATTTTATATATTAGTCTCAAGTTTTGCAATCCTCATAAAGGTTACTTTCTTCACATTTTCTCTGCCAGCAGCTGAGCTTTTGAGGATTTTTGATAAGATGCTAAACAGCCTCAAATCAAGAGTGAGGTGCCCTCACCCAGCAAGAGGGAAGGAGAACAGTCTGGACACTGTGGTGGGCTGCAGGAGAAGGCTGGGACTCCTTGCTGGGACTCCTTTCTGCCCTGCCACTTCCCACACCGCTCCATCCACCTGTCCCCTGGCTGGCCTGAAAAAGTCCTTGATCCTCATATTCCTCCTCCTATGGGATAGCTTTCAATTGATGTGATATCTATTTATTTAAAATCCAAAACACAGCACCGCTGTACAACCGTGGATGTGGTGTCTCCATTGCACAGTGAGTGACTCCCTCACAACTGGTTCCCTGACCACCGGGCTCCTGGAGGGGAGGCCAACCCCTCACACAAAATGTCAGTGTCACCGTGCCCAGCCCAGGGTCCCACCACCACTGCCTGTCATCGTCACCGGTCGCAAACACTCACAGCAGCCAGCCATCGTTCATAGGAACAAGGGCACGTGGAGCCATGCCATGTGCCACTAAAATTCCATACTATTAAACAGAAAACCAAACTATCTCTGCTAATTCACACCAACTGGTGTTTTTTAAACCAGCGGTGGTCAGAAATTAATGGCATTTAGCCACATTAGAATTAGCATCTCTAGCTTAGGCTTCTGAATTTCAGAAGACTGGTTTATGCCCCCAAGCCTCTCCTCCACAGCAGGTACTTCTTCCTGTTCTCAAAGTTTTTCTGATCTCCACTCAGCACTCGCACACAACATCAGACAAGAAGCAGCACACAGGTAAAATAAGTTTTATGCAGGAGATCATCTGAAAACCTCATAAGTGCTACAAAACAATTTGTGAAGGGGAGCAAAAAGATGATTATGTCTTCCCTGTTACAAACTAAAATCAATAGCTATTATAGATCTTTGAGTGGTTGAATTGAGGGGTGTTGAACAGATTTTTTGATACTTTAATGTAAAAATATTAACTTATTTTATCTTAAGGTCAAAAAACAAATGTTCTGGGGTAACTTTTTGTACAAGCCATACAATATACTAATTTCAGCTTCTGTTTGATCCTGCAAGGACTAAACTGACAACATTCCTGCTGGCTTTGGGATTGGGACACCTAGTCTCTGGGAATTAGTTACTTTTCTCCATGCCCAATTTATATTAACACCTTGTCTTGAAATCACACAAAGTGGCCAGAGAGTAGTATAAATATTAGGCTTTCAATACTTTGTATCTTAGGCCAAATTCTTCTTCAAGTTCCACTGGGAATAATTTCAACAACCTAATGCATAGAACAACCTCAGAACTTGGGCTGCTTGTATTTCTTCATCAAGCATTGCTACCTAGCTTCTTGCTTGAAACTAAATGCTCAGCACTTTGTTCTTCATATTCTGTTTTACCGCACAACATCTATGATGTAAAGTTGGGCTACTGCTAATTTAATTACACGGTAGGATGGCAAACAGAACGCATTATTCCAGTGTTATTGATAGCTGGTAGCAGCACCTACTGTTACCTTCATATATTCCCCCTGGAGAATGTAGCACTTTAATCAGGCATGCTGCAGCAGTGCAAATGTGCTTTCCACTCTTTTACAGCACTCTGTTTAGATATTTTCTATTTATCTCTTCTAGAAATCCATGGATTGTGCTACCTATTGTAAATGCGTGGGAGTCAGAAGTGGAGCCCATTTCTGTATTAGTGGGTACTTTTTTGCAGAAGCCATTACAGCTGCACAAGAAGAATCTTTAATCTACAGGGAAAGACGTGGCAATAAGGATTGACCACTTCTGTTACTGGCTTGCTTGCAATAAAACATTTATTCATAATACATGTTTAGTGCTGCAGGTGGCATTGTTACTGTTCAAAGAACCCTACTCAGCATATAATGTGTTCAGCACTTCGTCTTCCTGAAAATGAATCTTGAAAACTTCTTGAATTATATATCTCCTCCTGCTTTTCAGTGGATCATAATTTTCTTCAGAAGATGAATTGAGGACAGCAGCACTGATGAGAATTAAACTAGCAAGGTTCATGTTAAGAACATAGTCTGTAAATCAAAAGCTGAGAGTAATGCCTGAGATACAAAAACATAGTCTGACAATATCATGAGATGCCAGGTGTGATGGAGCCTGGTAATGAAGTCACAAGGATAGACACAGCCTGTCACAGACACCCGTGCACAGCCACAGCATAAACCCACACTCCTTGCAGGAGGAAAGGAATCGTCCTCAGGACCTGGGCAGAGAAGGAGACTCGGATAACTAATTCTAAATGGGAAAGTCTACCTGTATCAAAAAGCAGAGAGCTGAGCTCTTCAAATGCTGATAAGCAATGCTGGCAACCACAAAGAGCTTTGTGAAGTTACCACAGAGGTGACATTCCCCAGCACAGCCACCACAAAGCTATGTGCACAACAGCAACCGAAAGAAAACACCTTAGCTTTAGAAAAGCATTCTTCCTAAAAAGAAAAGAAAAAAAAAAAGTGATTTTCCTAAAACATAATGAAACTCTCCTACTCTAAAGTCAACTTAGTCACACTTCGGAGCAATCCCATTGACCACGTTTCTCTGATGTCATCCCCTAGCAATACCTGCTACATATATCAACCTATTGTACAAGTGTTCTCCTAACACCCGTCCTGCTTCTGGTGAATAACCCTGCCAAAATAATTTCTATACTGATCCCATCAGCTCTGTGAAACAGATATTCAGCTGTAGTGGGTGTTTATCACACCTGTAGGATAATGAAGACATCCAAGAGAGGCAGAAAAGAGGATTCACATCCTATATATTTTATATTTCTGCCTTCAATTACACACGTATTCTTCTCCTTATGCCATAAACATTTTTACTTCCGCGTTGACAAATAATCTGCTGAAGAGAAACACAATTAGGGACAAGTACTTAGCATGATGTGCAGGGATGTAGCTGTGTGACTGTGTTAAAGTTAACAGGAGTCCTGCAGTGAAGTCTGTGCATGCACGCACCCCTCATGTCTGCACAGTGTGTTAGGCTTTTAGGAGTGGCAGAAGCAAAGAAAATGACGGGCTCTGTTGCCATCTCAGTGCATCTTTCTGTATGGGATTCATGTGCAGAAACCCACATGTAGCAAGGCAGTACTCTTAGTTTATTAAGGTAATGACTTTAAACTGTGAAAATGCTTAACAGGAAAAAAAAAAAATAATAATAAAAACCTACACCTACACGCAGGAAGCAATTTTCTTCTTTTCAAATGGAATCTTTGAATTTGAGCATGAATTTGGTGCTTGGGGAAAGGAATAGGCTCCCTGCTCCGAACACTACACTACCATTTATCTGCAGAACTGATACAGGAAAAAATGGAAGCACCATAAATGTCCTCCTCACAGTTCACCAAAACATCTCAGCCTTGGTCAGGATAATCAAATTTCATGTCAACAAAATCCTCCTATCTTTGCTGAAGCTTCCCAGCGCAATGGTGAATTTGACGGCATGTCAAATAGGGGCTAAACGAGATCCAACAACTTACGCTGCTCTGATACATGCTTCCAAAGAAGGAAGAATTCAACAAACCAGAGCTTCAGCTGATATTAATCAGGACAGTTCCGCTGAAACTAACATGCTGCATTGATTCATAGCCACTGAAGACTTGGACTCTGGTCTCACAAATAAGACAGAAATTTCCATTTGTTAATGTAAACATACAGTAATGGTTTATCGCTTAAATTCATTCAGCAAAATGCATGAGTCAGTACTGCTTTTTTCCCCATAATAGACTGCAATAACAGGTAGAAGTAAGGCGTGTTTTTTTTTTTTTTTTCCACTTGTATTTAAAAGTTGCTTTTCTGCAATGCCTCTAGATACACTACTCAACCAAGGACTGAACTTCTAAAAACCCAGTAACTCATGCGCTTCTGTCACACTGTAACCCTGCAAACGCACCCTTGCTTTTAAAACTCTTTTTCTTAAGGCCCCTCTCCCGATGCAAGACCAGAAATCGTACAACCACTCCTATGACTGTAGATGGCAAATTTAAAATACCCTTAATTGGAAGCTGAAAAAACTAAGCGTGCTGCACAATGGCTGAGACACAAGACTTATGGTTGTTTACTGTAACACTACGACAGTCCCATTAAGAAGAATGATGGGAAACTGCATCCTGGCATTATTCTTAGCAAAAGACTTGACAAATATGTTTTGTAAATGAAGGAGCTACAACAGAGAAAACATATAATATGCTTTTCCCTTTTTTTTCCCAGTGAAATGGTTGCATGTTTAATGCTTTATACATTATTCAAGGCTCCATTTTCCAGGTTTCATCAATACCCTAGTCCACAGCAGCTAGAAGCTTGTAACAACTGACAAATGTAGACAAAACATGCTGCTTAACCCAAGAACAGTGGGTCAGAGAACAAACAGGAAAATTTATTGTCTTCACTATATTACTGTTGGAATGGAGAAGTAAATGAATACCATACGTTATAGCTTATCACTTCCAGTATGAGTGTATCATGAACAGCCCAGCGTGTCCTACTTAAATAATACTGATGGATAGCACGAAAGCAGCTTTTGTTCATTGCTGCGGTTTTGTCTTGTCTACACGTTGTTTATACTTACTTAGGGTGAGAGGGAGAGACAAAAGAATAGCAAGAGTCATGCCAGGGGCTCACACAATCCCCTTCTTCTGCGTATCCATAATGAATCTAGACCGTGCCTACCATGGAAGTTATTGCAAAGAAATAAAAAAGTCTTCTTGGGATAAAAAGTGGATTCCACAATATATTTTTAGATCAGACGTTATATTATTTCCCAGCTGTACTTGTAAGCAGATCTGCAGAGGACAAAGGAGAAAAAAAAAGGGGGGGGGGGGGGAGGAATAGCAACCAGAATTTTATTGCCTCTGTCTGCTTGAGAACTGTATGGAGATTAGCAATAATTTTTATATTCAGTACAGTACCTCTGAAGGTGACTCGGGAACTTGTGTTAACTGGAGTTCTAGCAGAGCATAAGCAAACCCCCACACCTACGGTGCTCTCTTGCTATTGCGTTCAGTATATTGTACAAGCACACCACTACACCTAAGCAAAGTATGCCAGCACGCACCTCGCAGTTGCAATGGTGTGACATTACCATCTTCAGCAACATTTCCCAGGTTTCTGGGATGAGATCAGATTGCCTGAGGATCTCATCCCACGCTGCCCTCACGCTATTTCAGCCTTCGTGCCACTGCTGTACAAATGGAAATGGGTTGGACAAGACACCACATTCTCAAAAACGAATTTCAGAGCCATTTTACATTCACCCTGCCAGAATGCCACAAAAACTGAAAGGCAATGTAGAAGCAAACCCCATGTAAAGGAAATAACTGAACAATATGAGGGTTTATTTTAAATGATTAAGCTTTTTGCTGTTGAATCAGAAGACAGGAAAACAACAACAACAACAAAAAAGTAAACCAATCTACAATAAGAACAAAAAAATGTTCCCCTACATAATAAAACACAGTTGAGATTTGAGGTCACAGTTATTTTGGTTAATTCAATTGTCACTAATATTAACTACAGGAATTTAATTGATCTGACATTTTTTTTTTCTTTTTTTAATAGAAAGAAGATATTCCCACCCCAATGTGGATTACTTGTCTACTTGTCTACTCACAAAAGTGTAGCATTAATTAAGATTTTACAGCCACCACTTATTATTTAAATCTGACCTATATCTCAGTAAGGGAATCTAAACTAACGAATGGATAGTGCCTTACACAAATCAAAGTGGTTTTAATGAAACAGCTCGATATTCCAGCTGTATTTAATCCAGCATGATTTTGTGATGTACGGCAAGCCTCCAACGAGAACTATTACAAAAAGAAACTCCGAATCAGAATGGAAACAAGACAACATAAGCTCAAAACTGGGCCCAGGTGTGTCCAGTTCTGAGGGGTCCAAATCCCACATTGGTCAAGATGACCATATTCAGCATAACTGCAAGTTCATTCCCAAGTATGAGAAAGAGGTAAATCAGAAAGGAGGCCGAACATACATTACACTTCTCTGCAGAGAAGCCCGTCAACCCTTCAGCTAGAAGGCAGACGTCTAAGATATCACGAAGGTCCGTTATGGCAATGGTAATGTGAAAGCAGAAGAGCAGAGCCTCGCATGTTATTTTACAAAGTATCACATGGCAGTGACTTTTACAAGTGCAAAAATGAGTTCGATATATACAACTCATTACTAATGTAGCATTGTAGAGCTTCCTTACTGATTAAAGAGCTTTTTTGTCCCATAGCCACTTCTCAGCACTCATTTCCTTCCCAGTGTCCCATGGATCTGTAGCTCCTGAAGGCTGCTAGTTTCTTATGCCGATCACAGCAGTACTCAGAAGCCCTTGTGGGATGTAGTCAATTTGCCATAATTGCAGCAACTACATACACGTTTTCCTTTCTAATACATAAACCAAATCAGCCAGGCCGACCAATACAGCTCTAAGTAATTACACATAATGAAACCGTGGGTGACCAACATGGAGAACTTGTACCAATACTGTTTGAAAACATCCCCAAGTCTTCTACTTCTACTAGAGTATCGAACATCTGCTGCCCCAAGTCAGAGGTGTTAAGAAATCTACCATTAAAACTAAACACTTCCAGCCCACAAGCCGGCTGCTGATGTCAAAGAAGATTTAGAAAAATAAACATGAGAGAAAGAATATCTGTGTGGGGCTTTGATGTGATCTGGAGAATCTTACTGCTATTACAATGTACTTTTATTTTAAAGCCTAAAAATCTCTAGGTTTTGTTATCTACACACAGCTGAGAATTACTAAATAAAGCTCTCTAAAATATACTTGACAGAAGAAAAGAAGTCTTACTGATGACATTCAGGGAGAAAAAAATAGCCAGCTCTGCCACAGCTGTGCGCTGCTGCAACACAGCAAAAGCTGGACAACATCACATGAAAATTCTTAATGTACATTGGTTTATTTCTCTTGAAAAACTTCTTCCATTCTTCTATAAACTGATAGCACAAAGCACCAGAAAAAAAAGTCTCTTAATCTCAGGCCAATGATTCCACTACTCTGGCAGTGAACCTGCAGGAGAAGTCACTCAGACCAAAAACATACTTCCCAAGCAATGGCAGATCTGTCTGTGTATCGTAACTGTACTTGAGATACCTGCATTTGGTCCCTTAGGTTGCATTTGTTTGCCTTCATCTCGCAGCATCCGTCACTACGGCACACATCATTAAGCTGACTATGAGAAAGCCCTAACGAATTCACATTCCAGGAAGTCATCAGATGGAAACGCTGGGATATGACTGCTAATAAAGAGATCAATGACATCAGTAGCAGAGCAGGTGGTGACTTTCCACAGGTCATGCTGAAGGGGCTGCCAGTTGTCAAGGCTGTTTTAGTTAAGTTTGGGGACTTTGGTCTGTAATCTTTGTCCCACTCTAGCACTCAAGCAGATCACACAGAAAGCTTAGCACAAATACGGATCTCCAAGCACAAAGGCCTGAATTAACCCTGCCGAAGTAACGAAGCAATAAGCCCTCCCACCCAGTCCAGACTACATGCCATGCTACATGGCCACTTCCCGTCTGTCTGCCAGCACTGTTGCTACAGGAGTTGGGCTCTGCGATGTTTGTAGCTCCCTTCAGCCAGAGGCAGGTTTATTCTCCTATTTGGTGGAATTATCACGCACTGGGCCCCCGACCTCCAAGCACAAGCCGTGTACCCTCCTGAGCAGGGCTGGTTTCAGCAGGTCAGCTCCTGGCCTGGGAGCTTGCACGTGGGCTTATTTTGCCCCAAGGTGCAGAGAGGCAGCCAGGTGTGAAGCTCCTGGTGGCAGGATAAGGCTTTAGAGCTCTACATGCATGTATTTGCATCACGTACTAAAGAACGTTCATTTTCTTTCCCCATGATGTGCAGATGGTATGTCTCAGAGCACCTTATTTATTGGCAAGTTCCATCTAACTCAACACTACAAATACCAAAACAGTAACTTCAGAACAAACACCACTCTAACCAAAAGAACTGGCAAGCTTGACAGCAACCCAGATACGTTCCTTTCCATCCTTTATGGCGCTCTGATACTGCCTCTAGCTTCTGCAATTTCATTTGCCTCCTGCTCTGAAACAGTTACTGAGAAACAACCTTGAACTCAAATTGTCACAGACCCCTAGGCAAATTATTATGTCTTATTTAGCTTCCTTCACCCTACAGTATTTAACAATTTTGGTTTCTCATCTGCATTCATTCAGAACTTCAAAGTGCAAAACAAAACCCCAAAGAAATATGCAAGTATTCCAATATCTTTTCAAATACCTTCTCTGCAGAACATAATTAGAATAAGGGTAAAGGAGAGAAAATTCTTAGTGCCAAAAAATGACAATGCTAAATGCAAAAATATATTAAAGCGTACCACTTTGCTTTATACAATCCTTTCTGGCCATTAACATCACCACTAGCTGCAAAACACGATTATTGTACAGAGTTGAACATATTTAACTACAGAAAGCCTGAGGATCAGAAATATCTGCAACACACAACCCTGCACAATGAAAGCACCGGGAGACGGAAGGCACAGTGCAGTTCTGCTTCCTCGCTGAAACTTCTTTCTAAAAGGAAGTTATCTGATAAGGAGCGGAAGGCTGTCCTACATGCTTTTTTGTGGTAGACATTTCTTTGTCCATTAGATATTCAAACCAGAGACAGCAAATCTTTTCACTTTATCACACGCAACTGCACAGAAGGAAATCTCAAGTAATTTTCATTAAAAGTATCACTGTCTGAAGGATAGGGAAAAAAAAAGCTACAAAAACCGCACTCAATAGACACTTTCCAGCCAATGACAAAGCTATAGCCAGGCTCCTGCAGAACTACAACCTTTCATTTACTACCATCTAGGAAGGGCTCATGTCAGACAATGGATATAGGAGGAAAAACACTCCTTGAAAAGAAACTGCTTATTGGCTGAAAAAAATAGCCATGGATTGAGGAAGTCGCTGCTATAGAAATATTTAATACAAGGCTTATTTTGCATTAATTGCTATGTCACCCTGCTGTTTTAAAGTAATTGTTTTTGTCTTCTTACTAATTAATTTCCAATGAACTAAATTTGAGCAGATTCAGAAATGAGGGAAAAAAAAAAAAAAAAGAATAACCTGGAAGTTATGAATCAGTGTTTTTGCTTCACTTTTTTTGCTGCATGTAAGCGTGGCGTTAGCGTTGATTATAAGCAAATGTGATTCTATCCCTATCATCACACCACTCTGCTTGGGGAAAAACAGAACCCTTGCAACAAAAACTGCAGTGCCAGACAATGGCGTTCAGCCTACCTCATTCAAACTGAGTAAATTAAAGCATATTGTGAATAAAGGTAAAAGCATTGACTTTTGCTTCACAGAATACTCTACTATCTTAACAACTGGATCTGTGTTCATTTTTCCCTCCACATATAAATACACATTAACAGAAGTGCCACGTACTGCTTTAAAAAGCAACGATAACATCCTCCCCCAGTTGTTTTATAAGATCTGAAAGCCTGACAGAATGCACGTTTTGCCTGTTTCATTTAACTCTCAAATACAAGAAATCTGTTAAATCTTTAATGCTCTACAGCCCCTGAAAAATGCTCCTAATGACATTCAGCTTGTTTCCACATCTATTTTTTTAAATTCTGAAATCTTAATCTCCAAGAACCAATAACTACGTCGCTTTGTGATGGTGTATGTGCTTAAGTTAAGCCCAGAACCTAAAACCTTGCTGTACTTCTTTCCCAGCGTAGTAGATACTCTCACAGATGATGACTAAACACAAGCCTTGTGACCTGCCTCTAGTTAAACTTCAAGTTAAAAAAAAAAAAAAAAGAAAAAGAAAGCTAAGTGATTTATTTTTCAGTAAAAGACATTCATTCTCCTGTGTCTTCAAATCGGATGAAATTGATAGAAATACAAAACTACAGCCTGCGTTTACTGAGCTTAGCTACACCGTACGCACCTCTTCAGATGGATGGGTGCAACACCAACATATTGCAGTTTTTTGCAATAAAAAAACAAACAAACAAAAAAAACAATAGTCTTTGTTTTCTCCATCACAAGATTTTGGCTGCATGCTGTCTTTAGTCCTTGAACAAGCTCAAATGGCAGTCAATAGGAGATCGGTTCGGATCAATGGCATTATGTGGCCATCTACACGGAGAGGTCTGCATGTTGGAAAATAGCCATTATCCTTCTGATCACGAAACTGTTGATTTGATATCTGAACTAATTATTCTGGAACCTAATCATACCTTTTACAGAGCTCTAGATGATGTTTTGCAGCAGTTAAAATGAATTTACCTCACCTTGTTCTGTGGCCATTAGAGACAATACAGTGGTTTTGGCTGTACAGACAGATGGTTGGCATTAAGAGAGCAAATAGGTGAGGAACTTAGACCACCCGACCTTGCCTCACTTTTCTGGTCCTAAAGCAGAATTCCTCATTTCTGAATACTCAGTGTTGTGTGTGGGCACACACACAGGAATGGTTTAGCAAATACTAAAAGATGCCATTAAAAAAAAAAAAAGGAAAGTTTATGTTAGGTAATTTTATATAGAAAATGAACAGAGCTAGTTATGGGAGCTAGCACTGTATACATATGGAATATATAAGCTGTTTACCTTCATTAAAAAGAACGCTATGCCCAGCTTTGGTTAGTTTCCCTATTCTCTGAATGAAACATTCATTTTCTGAATTAATCTTGTTGGGAGAGAAGGGGAATTATTGGTCTGTGAGCTCCACTGAAGGGTATATGAAGGAACAATTTGATTAATATTTTATTAGAAAAAATAGTATATGAAAATAAAATTGAATCTGAAAAAAAAAATATGAAAAAACAAAATCACAAGATAAACTCCTTATATCAAAAGTTAAAATTCTCCACTTGCTTTTGACGGCTGCTGTTTTTATTATTAAAGGTTTTGCTGAGAGTCTGCATTTGATGTTAACATATGAAAATACGTTGACTGGCACAGAAAAACAAACTCATAAATTTCAACTTTAAGTATCTGCTTTAATGTATTATTGTACTTTATTGGCAATATTCCACCAGCAAATGTCTTTTTATTATTGTATCCCCTCTTTGCAATAAAGAGGAATGCTGTTGACTGGCTTCCACTTTGGGAAATACGAAATCATTGTTTCTTGCTAGCTGTGGGCAAGAAATAGTTTTCAAGCCTTGCTGAAGTTACAAAAGTGCGCTCAGGAAAAAAAAATAAAATATATATAGCAAGAAATATGCTAGTACTTTTCATAAATTTTCGATACATGGATACAGCAAGATAATTTCCAAGCATAAACAGACCCAGCAGAGAAAATATATTATCTTAAATTCCACTGTGTGACAAAAGATGGGATGTTTAATAGTGTAAAACAAGTACACTCCAGTCTAGTACGGCATGACACTCACAGCAGAAAGAGCATCTTCACTATTTTACATAAGGAGTCACATCTTTGCCTGTACCCCTAACCGAGGCAAATCTCCCATCAGCTTCAGAGAAGTCTTTGCCTGACTACAGATGTACTGCTGAATTCATTCAAAGCTTTAAGGTGTTTGAGTAGCTGGAAAACAAGTAGAAAGGAGACTTGAGGAATTTATCCTAAACTTCACTAATAGGACAAAGTTGTGAAACCTATGGTCTTTAGGAGAGAAAGAAAAACCCAAAGCCATAGCTATTACCCCAAATGCTCCTATCAGTTAATCGTACAGCACACAAGTAGAGCTCTACCATCAGACAAGGACAACACTATGCCCTTCCTTTAATTTTGTCTTTTCTCCAGTTAATAATGCACAACAAAACCTTGTCTTTCATCAAGTGAAACATAATTACACAAAAAAGCTCTTCAGAGATTTTTTTTAAAGCTGGGTAATAATATCATAACCACAAATTAGTGCACTCCCTTTCATGGGGCAAATCCTACTGCCACGCTTAGTTATGCCTCAGTTCTCTGCACACTAACATACTCACACACTGCTTTGCCCAGTCTGCACAGAGGCGCACGAACCTAGGTATCTTCCTTGCAAACCGAGTGACAATCAGCCTGCAGTCCACCAGTTAGCAAAGCTATTGTTAGAGTTATTCTGTAAATAGAGGGCCGACAAACTGATTTCGGAAGGTTTTTGCTGAAAGCTATTTATGATTAGCTAGTAAGGTTCATTATAGAACGACTCGTACTAACATTAGGTAGCACAGGTTTAAGTCAAACCTACAGTCTTTTATGGGCAATATTTGCATTGTTTTTAGGGCAGTCTCTCAGCATTTTAAATTTTTTTCATATGTAGTGGTTGGTACGAATATTTTAACTAGATCCAAGGATCCACTACAGACCCCAATGATTTATTGACATATACAAAGTTGGTTGTAGGAGGAGGCAGTGTCCTGCTCTAAACAACAATTGATGGTTTCAGTCCAGTTCCCAGTGGACATGGGTCAATTGTGCTGTAAAAATCGTTGACACTAATTGGTGATCCTCCAGGTTAGCTTATTGGCAGAGACCTACAGGGAAATTTCTTTTGCTTTTCCTTCTGTTACACTTGTTCTGTGGACAGATAAAAAAGGCATTTTGGAGCCCTGTGAATCTAACATGTTTCACAAGCACTAAGTGCAGTGAAATGTGATGGTTGGAGGCTACCTTGGGCACAGTGACCCTAAAATGATAGCTTTGGTGAATTAAGGAGGCAATTAGTAGAACTGCTACTGTGGATTTCCAGAGGGCAGGCTTTGGCCCACTTAGAGGCCTGGCTGGCAGAGTCCCTTGGGATGAGGTTCAGAAAGGTGAAGGACTCCAGGAAGGATGGACCTTCTTCAAGAACAAAAAGGCACTGGAGCAGGCTGTCCCAATGTGCCTACAGTTTTGTTGGTAGGGAAGAAGGCCTGCCAGTCTAACAGAGCTTTCTTCAGGGGCATGGGAGGAAAAAGAGTTTAAGAAGTCTGGAAGAAGGAGCAGGCAACTCAGCAGGGCTATAGAGCTGCTGTCTAGCTGTGCACAGAGAAAATTAGAAGGGACAAAACCCAACTGGATCTCAATTTGGCTTATACTGTAAAAGATGATTAAAAATGTTTTTATAAATACATTGACAGCTAAAGGAGGTTTGATCTGGAAAGATATGCTAAGTGCTCCACTCCATATTGCAAGTAGAGTGTAACTTCCTAACCCAGGTTATGATCCTGAAAAACAACAACACAGTAACTTCCAGTCTGTGAGCCCTCCCTTCTCCTCGCTACAATATCTGAAACACAGAAGGTAAAAATCAATCCACACAATGTTTGTATGCAGCTCCTTTTCTTAGTGGCTGAATTTTCTTACTGACTTACTGAGGAGTCTACCTTTGGTCTGTGTCAGTACTGTGCGTTATTCATTATCAAGAAATTCAAAGTCATTTGTTGTTTACCTGGAAAAATGTTATTCTTCCTTTTGCATTCAGTGCGAACATTAGTATTATTCCTCAGAACCATCAAAAATTGTATTAGTCTAGCCTGAAATAAAATATTAATTATACTATTACCATGCAAACAAAAGAAATAATCTTGTGTGGTGTGGCTCCTCAAAACCTCACAGCCTAAATACATGAATATAAAGAACCATAAGTAGTCAACAATTGATCAAAATCTGTTCTGAACTACAGCTTCAGGGGGAACACACAATAATGCACACATTGGAAGTACCACAAGAAAATTTACATCTCCACCAAACATTAGCATAACATTCTGAATCCACTTACAAATGCACCACTGACTGTGTCTATCTGCAGCAGATACATTTAGCTTTTAAATTATGATCCTGGGTACTAGGATTCAAATGTAAAAGATAAGTAATATGGGGTCGACTTGAAAGAGGTCTGCATTCCACATTCCAGCACAGCTTCCAATACTGTCCTGAGTTACACCTACTGCCATGTCAAATGATGCTGCTGCATCACCTAGATGCAGATTTCAACTCCCACTGTATCTCTGAGAGGTTCATTAAAATGCAGATTTTGCAATATATCTTTGTGCAGTGTTGTCTTTTCCAAGTCTTTCCAGGTCTCTCTAAATCCGAGAGCCCAAAGAAATCTGTCTTTCCTGAGCAGTATCTGGCCCCCTTTCGTTTTATCCTTTCAATGCACGTGAAGTTGCCAAGTGCTAACATTGTACTTCACTCCCAATGAACTCCTGAGAAATTTAGGAACAGATGAAATGACATGGCCAAACTCATAACAAGTTTTTGTATTTGTGGTGTAGGTAATATTTTTTCATTTGTAAATATGGAAATTAAAAAAATAAAATAAAATCAGATTTTTTGAAGCATTCTTCCTTTCTAAATGGAAGACATCATCAACTAACAACATATCCCAAAGAAGTCAAAATTCCTGTTTCCCAGTCTCTTCCAGTTACTCTCATTTTTCCCATCAAACTTGAACGTCATCATATCTCCTTATGTGACTTTAAATCTTGCTATAGCTCTACGCATGCACTTCCTGTTCCTGTGATTGCACCAGAATTTGTCTGCCATTGTCACCGTTGTTGCAAGAACCAGTAACACGCTATGATTGTTTCACACCTACAGACCCAATGCATTGAAAAGCAACCAAGACCAAGATTTGAAATCCAACACGAGATTCTGTTTACAGATGCAATGCCAACATGTCCATCTCAACCTCTCAGCATTCTTTAAGAAATTTTTGCAAATGAAATTCATAAGAAAACACTGTAGTTGTGCAAAGAATCTCACTTAAATTCTCTAGACTGAGTCCAGATGTTAGGAATCTTTTCTATGAAAATTTGGAAACAGAAGAAAAGACATATCAATTTAAGATATTATTTAGAATTAAATTAATTTTAGTTTCTTTATAAACCACTCTAAGCTTATCATACAGTGCTTTTCAAAATTGTTTTCCCAGACTCAATCCTGATAACGTCAGGTCAATCATGTCATTCACCGTCACTCCTTTTCCCACTATTTCCAACACTCACTAGTCACCATAGTATTCAGGAACCATGAACACATCTGTTTTACTTGCTTCACTGAACAGATTGAAGGCAATCTTAGCACACAGCCATGACCTTAAGCCAAGTTCAATATGCAAATGATCCAACACAGATGTGCACAGAAAGAACACTGCACCTAAGATACAGTAGAATACAGTTTATAGGAAGATGATAATGCTCCTCCTACCTGTTACCGATAAAGGTGGTGAAAGGTGCTGCCAGCCAACAGCAAGAATCCTTGAAATTCACTATCACGGAGAGCTGTATATCCTTTCTAGAAAGACCCCTGTCCTTTAGAAGTGGACATTCTGGATTCACTCTTCTTATAAAAGATGGCAAGTAAATAGATAAGCTCCAGGCACCCAAACTATACAGCTTCCTTCCAGCAAGCATCAGGAAGGAAAAGAAGCTGCTAAACAAGCAGCAGCTAGACTTCTTCTAGAGGAGCTTGTACAGATATGTACATCACCAGTGTGCAGGTTGTGTTCTTCTCAGCTCAGATCTTGCCTGGCAGTGCCTGCAGTGGTATGTGCTGCAGTTCTCCATGCTTTGCATCAAGGCAATTAGTTTTTCTACTTTTTTTTTTCATTTCTTCTCAACTGTAAAGTACCAGATGTGCCAGTATCGAGAAGGGTGGTGGAAGGTGATATATGATACATTCTTCACGTGACTCATGTAACTTTCTTCTCCCGTTTACAAATATTCCATATTCATATTTCAGTGTAGGCATCTCAAAATCAGGATTTGGTTCAATGCAAAGGTAGATACGAGAATCCTGGACAAAGAGCAATAGAAGCATGACTTTGATGAATGCAGAGTCTGCTTAGTGGGCTCCAAATAGGTCTTGTGCGCAAACATACAAGCAGTCTAAAAACAGCCAGAATTCACATCTCTGATGGACACATATTTCAGGATGCCACCTATGCTCCGCAGAGTATGGTCTAATAAGTGCGGGGAATCCACTTTGGCTACCTCATCATGCCTTTTATAGATCCATTTGGAAATGTGGTTCTGTTTAAGAGTCAGATGGAATCCACTCCTTACAGCTGGGAAGTGCAGTCAGGCAAGCTTGTCTGGCTTCTGCTTTTATTGGCATTAACGAGGAAGTCCTCCCGGCAATGCTCTTCTGTTCACAAACGAAGCAAAATACTCTGTCCTTCTTGGCTAGAATTCAGTATTTTCTGTATGTGAGGGCTGAATGCACAATGGCCAGTCTATCTGGAAAACAAAACAAAATAAAAAAACTTAATATGTTTGCTCAAGTCTGTTAGTCAAAGACAGACCTTGAACTGAGATGGTTCACAAGACTAAAGATTAGATAAGCCCATTTCCCTTTTATGCCCTCGTTCCAAAGGGGGAAGACAAGGTCCCATTATAACAAGGTCACATAAATAAGCAAAACAACAAGCAAAACTTCATTTGATTTGCAAAAAGTCACAGCTGCAGGTGGAAAGCTGCTCAAAAGACAAACTCTGTTTATCCCTTGGAAACTTTCCTTTCATTAAGATTATTTTAACAACAACGATTGAGGTGGAGAAGCAAATATCTAAAACCGGAAAAAAAATATGAACTGCTTGCTTCCTGATCTGTCCCATTCCACTGAAACAGATAAATGGCATTTTTAACGCAACTTTGAGTATAGTGAGATTCTCTGTGTCTTTATTCTCTCCAATATTTTGTTCCTAACAGACGGATGGATGGGATGACTTTACTTGATTCATTGGCACTGCTAAAGCACTGACTTCTTTAACAGCGATCATAAATGGTTTCAAGATACGAAACAAGTGTTCCAGCATGGTCCATTGAGCAGAATGGAGAACAATGCTTTTCCCACTGTCACCACACAAGATATATTTAATGATTGCTACCGTACATTCTGATCAAAAGTGGGTTTAGTCATGTACTACATGGAATTCCATCTTGTTTATGTACTCTGAAAAAGCCGCACAGACAGTAGCAGTTGCCTTTCTAGATTCAAAACTTTGAACTGTTCAGAGAAGCATCTTTTACAGACTAACTCTTCCTAGCTCTTTTTAATTCCTTTTATTACATATATTTATACAAATACCTCAAAGTACAACACATCGCTGTTAGAAAATGTTAATTATTGGCTGGAAAAGATCATTCAGTCCGGAACAATTTAAGTTTACTACAGCTATAAATATATTACACCAGCACTCCACTTGCAGCTGTTCATGAAAGCCACAACACACAACTATCTTTGTCAACATCTTGAAACATTTTTCAGCAAATAGCATTTAGAGCTGATAGAGAGGAATGGACTTTTATCAGAACGTTTCAAAATTTTTGTTTGCAGATGAAAGCTAGTATTTGGAAAATTCCTAGAAAACAGTTTTAATTAATTTTTATTCCACTCAAGTATTGTATTTGACTATGTGATGGCATATTTTAAAGAAAACAATCAATTTAAACAATGTTAAACACTGATACCATATAAAATAGACTTTTTTGGAAGCACAACCACCAAGCGCGCTCCAGAGCCTCTCCCTCAGCAGTCTGCACGCCCCTGGCCTTCCTTGCAGGAAGAAGCCAGGACAATCAGAATCACATGCAGGTTAACCACTAGCCAGCTCAGACTCCAGAGCCTGAATACAACCCTCATCAGCCTCGCCACTGGCCCACAGAAGATGCCTTTGTACCTGTGTTGAGATACTAAAAGTGGATGGACTTGCAAATTGCTTGCAAAAGCAAGAAAAGCAGAACACAAACACTTCTATGGAATAGAAAATGCATTTTCTGACTCAGGCATCTTTCTCCGAGGCCAGTGTAAAACCATATAAAATCTAAAGTGTTATTCTTTTGAAACACATAACGATCCAGTTTATAACCACTCCTCTGAGCAGCCATTTTTGCACACAATTCCGTGAATTTTAGAAAAACATGTCTCTACGCCAGATAAAGCAGATCGCTTATTTCTGAATGACAGATTCTGTTCTCAGATTATGTACTGTACCCTTAATTGTGCAGTTTGGAAAAGGTAGTTGATATCCTCAGGATTTCTCTAACCTTTATGTTAGCACACTTCAGGATAGTAACACGGTAATCAATTGAAGCATGCTGATGGCACATGGGGAGCCCTAATTCTCCTATTGAGATCTCATCGGGTAAGTCAGCATTTTTTTCGTAATTTTCCATTTAAATGATTCCTTGGTACAAAGCAATCTCAAAGACACTACACTGTTTGCTCACTGTGCCATGATGCTGCAATGGACTTCACGAAATTTATGCATTTTTATTTATCTTTTACATATTTTTAGCTTTTTTGGTTTGGAGTTTTTGTGGACTTTACAAAGATAGGTAGATTTACCTCCAGACAAGAAAAAGTATTTGACAAAAAATAAAGATGAGTAAAACTTCATTTTTTAAATCATTCAGTTCTTATTTAGTACTATATTCTCAATGTCAGGGAACTAACAGAAAACACAACTCTGTTCTTTAAAAGAATTTCATTTCATGGGATCCAGCCTATAGTAGTAATTTATACACTGATGTATTACACAAATTCAGCCACTAATCCATTTCAGCAACTAAATTCATTAAATTTAAGCTTTCTAAATTGCTAGATAATACCTGTGAAACTAGTTATATATTACTTTTTCTATTAATACCACATGAATTCCTCTTGATCAATAAGCTATAGCAAATGTCAAACACATTCATTTAAAAAAAAAAAAACACCAACTCAGCAAAATATAAATGATCAAAACCACAAGCAAGGCACATTAAGAAAAACAGCTGTGAAAATTCTTTTCAAATATAGAACAATATGTGGAGTACACACTTTCCACTATGAAGAAATCTCATCACTATGTGGCAGAAACACTTGGAAAAAAGAAGTGTTGTTTTATTCTATATTTATTACAAAGTACAGTATAGAGAAGGAAACAAAAGGTGAAGCCTTTTGTTAGCTAAGACTCACTTTCTATGCAACTGCAGTGCTGTGACATTTGCAACAAAGCATAAGAACACAGTAAATGTGATATACTGAGCGAGCTTTCCGACATACCTTTTCTGTCCTTGAGCTCTAAACAAGGACTCCTCCCTCCCTCTCCACCATCATAGACACAACTGAAGTATTAAAATAGAGTAACTTTGGATGGACTTGAACGGTTGTGCAACAAGGAATTGCTCTTCTTTGGAGAGCTATATCAAAGTGAGGAATAGGAACTATCAATCTGGAGCATTCACTGAGCCTTATGTAAAGGTCAGTTGGTTTCTGCTGTAAATGCAGACATTCTACATGGTGTCTCCATTTCATTTTCTCTATTGAAAACAACACCTTGGGCAGATGAGGAGATTTAACTGCATAATTAAAGGAAGAAACTATTACTAACACAAGTGGTGGTGTAGATGCCTAACGAAGTCATTGAATACCTTAAAGAATCAAACAATGTTTTGTTAACTCAGAATGGTAGCTTCTTACTCAAAATCACTCTTCCATGTTTGGCTTTTTGTGTAGAGAGACTTACAGAGAGTGCGACCTTGAAGTTAGTATACCCCACAACTATGAATTAAAAAAAAGGTGTAGATTGTACTTTGTCCGCTGCAAAGGAAAGGAACAGAGACTCTGACTGAAGAAGCTATAAAGAAGCTATATTGTTCAATAAGGGAAGAAGTTCATACGCAGACATATCCTCATTCCATTTGGATATATGCAAATTGTTTAGTACACTTGGAGGTGCGTGACAATATAGCAGATGAAACAATCCATCCAGAGTTTCAGTCTGCAGGTAGATTTGAAAGGGTAGAAGGAAAAAATAAGAATCTGAGTATTAACTGAAGAAATGTTATTCCAATATAGAACCCAATAATTCATATTAGGGTTACATAATTGACATTATATATGTCAGGGCAAGAAAGGCTGTGAGAAATCAATGCTGGAATCTTCGAGCCATTTGAGTAAGGGCCTGGGGCATCCCACAGAAAGGCATGCTGCAGAGAGTGCCCAACCAGCCTCACAGCTCCATCAAAAAAAAAAAAAAAAAAAAAAAGGATAAAAAGGATAACATTTAAGCAAAGGTTATGGAGTTTTGATGGCTGGCTGCTCTCTGAAATATGCTGAAGGACAAATCCTGAAGAGGAGAGAGGAGACATACTTGCTGCTTCTGCTGTGCACATCCCACCCCAGTATATTTAGGAGCATGTTCTGTTTCAGGCTGACATAATCACAGGCCTCCTTGCAAGTTGGTATAACAAACAACAGAAGCACAAACAATAAGTGTGCAGACCTTGCCAATATTTTTTGCTTCACCAGCTATGATTTTGTATTCTTACTTTGAGCATTACAGTTTTACTTCTACAGCCATCAAATCCCTTTCTGTTTTGTAGTGATTTCAGTAAAGAAGAGGAATTGTTCAAAGAGGCAGGAGATTGGAAATCCAGACAATCCTTGTCTAAAGAACAACCATTTTCTTTTCCACTGTAGCATCTACATGCATCTAAATCATAAAATAATACTTTAAGACTAAAGATATGCCTTAAACCCCAAAGGTAATTTCTTAGGAAATTGATTTCTTCTCTGAGGACTGAAAATATAAGAGGTTTAGGAACCTGTACCCATCATTTTATAGATACGTGCTACTAATTTCAATTATTGCATCTCTCTGAATCAGTATTAAACAAAGCATTAACATCCGTAGAAATACATTTGCTTTTTCTTTGAAATTCCTGAACAATGTGCCAGGTGGCATTCTTCTGAGCATCCATTCAGAAATAGGATGGTAACAATCGAACAGCAATGGCATGGACTCCTAGCTTTCTCTTCTTATTTGTACATTGCAGCACAACAGTTCATAAATACTGAAGTTTAAGACACATTAGCCAAATTAACTATTAAGGCAGATAAAGAAAATTTGGCAAGTGGTAGGGGAATAAATAAGTCAGTCACGTTACAGATAAAAATGAAATGCATCAAATGCAGAGTCATTTCAGATTTGGCAACACTATGAATTAATACCTTTCTAAAGTATTTCTAAAGCATTAATACCTTTCTAAAGTATTTTTTGTTTGTGGTTGTATTACTTGGGTGGGCAGCCAAGCTCCACCACAGCTGTTCTCTCACTCCCCCTCTTCAAAGGGAAAGGGGAGAAAATACAATGCAAAGGGCTCAAGGTTTTGTCCTGATAAGGACAGGGAGATTGCTCAACAATTATCGTGACAGGCAAAACAGACTCAGCACAGGGAGATAGTAAGATTTATTGCCTATTACTAACAAGCTAGAGAAATGAGAAACAAAGGAAAGAAACCAAAAATACCTTCCCCCTCAACCACCCTCTTCCACCTCCTCCCCCTGAGTAATGCCGGGGAATGGGGAAAGGGGGGTTGAGGTCAGTCAATAGCACTTCATCTCCACTGCTCCTTCTTGGTCACTCTCTTCCCCTGCTCCATGTGAAGTTCCTCCCACGGGATGCCATCCTTCCTGTACTGATCCTACATGGGCTTCCCACAGGTTCTTCAAGAACTGCTCCAGATATGGGTCCGTACCACGGGGTCCATCCATCAGGAGCACACTGCTCCAACATGGGTTCCCCACAGGCTGCAGGGGACTTCTGCTCCAGCGGTTGGAGCGCATCTCCCCATCCTTCTTCACTGACTTCAGTGCCTGCAAGGCTGTTTGTCACTCCTCTCCCTCTCTCAGCTGCTGTGTAGAAACATTTTTTTCCCCTTTCTTAAATACGCTCTCACAGAGGCGCAAACATCACTTATTGGCTCAGCTCTGGTCAGCAGCAGGGCCCTTAATCTAGCATGGGGTAGCTTCTAGATTCTTCTCACAGAAGCCACCCCTATGGCCCCTGCTACCAAAACCTTGCCATGTGAACCCAATACACTTGGGGAATCCATGCTGTCTACACCCAATGATCTCCTTGGCCTTACTGCATCTGGAAATGGTTTCCAGGATGAGCGCTTCCAGCACCTTCCCAAGTAAGGAGGTGAGTGTAACTTGCCTTGGGTTCCCTGGGTCCTCCTCCTTGCCTGTCTTGTGGATGGAAGTGATGTTTGCTTCCCTGCACTTTTGGGGCACTTCTCGCAGTTGCCAGGAACAAGCAATTATTCCTGAGAGTGGCCTTGCAGTGGCATCAGCCAGCTCCCTCTGCACTCATGGGGGAATCCCATCAGGGTTCCTGGACTTCTCTCTTTTTTTTTTTTTTTTTTTTTCCCCCTCATTTCCCCCCGCCCCCTCTCCATTTTCCCATTAATTCAATCATCCTGATCTCAAACCCTGAGCTCTTTGTGTCATATTTTCTGAGTGGCCGTGGTGGAACTTGGCTGCCCACCTGAGTAAAACCACCACACCTTCTGACATCAGCAGCCTCTGGGGGCAGCCGCTCAGAGGCTCAGTTATTGGTGCACCCTACCGTCCAGTCCAGCCTTCAGCAGCTTCTCTTGGAGGAGATAACGGGAAGCAGTGTTGCAAGTCTTCCTCAAGAGCAGGTAGACAACATCTAGCCAGCTCTCCACTGGTGGTTAGAAACAGAAGTGCTCACGGTACTAACCAGCTTCACAACTGCTGCCATCAGAGTGGCTCCCAAGACTGCTTATCAATATGGCAATAGGCACTTTATACATAGAAAGACACAGAAAACAGAGGGCCCATTGTTTCATCAAGAATGTTTCATGCATTGGTCAAGCACCCCTTCCCCTCAGTGTGGTGGTTTCACTTGGGTGGGCAGCCGAGCTCAACCTCAGCTGCTCTCTCAACTCGCCCTTCTCAAATGGAAAGGGAGAGAAAATACGATGCAAAGGGCTCAAGGGTTGAGATAAGGATGGGGAGATTGCTCTTTCTCTCACAGCTGCTGTTGAGCAGCAGTTTTTTGTTTGTTTTTTTTTCTCTTTCTTAAATATGCTCTCACAGATCGCTTACTGGCTCTGGCCAGCAGCAGGGCCGTTACCTAACCTGGGGCAGCTTCTGGATTCTTCTTGTGGAAGACATACCTAGGGGCCTCTGCTAACAAAACCTTGCCACATAAACCCGCTGCAGATACCCATCCTCAGTTTGCATAGACTACAAGTAGAAGCACTGAAGTATTAATGCAAACTACTTTACAGAAACACACCTTTAACTTGGAAAAAAAAAAACACAACTACAAAAAAAAAAAAAAAAAAAAAAACAACCAACCAACAACAAACAAACAAACAAAAATGGAAGAAATGTTAGTTCTTTTGTGTGAGACTTCAGAAATCTTATTTCCAATTTCTAAAACCAAAGATTAGAACATGTCCAGGGGAGGGCAACAAATTTGGTGACAGGACTCGAGGCAAGACTTTGGAGGACCTGCTTTGCTCAGCCCAGAGCAGGCCGAGGGGAGGCCTCATGGCGGCCTGCAGCTCCCTCACGAGGGGAGCAGAGGGGCAGGTGCTGAGCTCTGCTCCCTGGGGACAGCGACAGGACCTGAGGGAACGGCATGGAGCTGGGACAGGGGAGGGTCAGGCTGGGGGTTAGGGAAAGGTTCTTTACCTGAGAGTTTACCTGAGAGAGTGGCACAGCTCCCCAGGCCCTGAGCCTGCTGGAGGTCAAGGAGTGTTTGCCCTTAGATAAATGGTTTAGTTCTTAGGTTGCCCTGTGTGGAGTAAGGAGGTGGATTTGATCCTAGCAGATCCCTTCCAACTCAGGACATTCTATGGTTCTATGAAAGTAAGAGTGGTTTTCTAACTTTTTGAACAACAGCAGCACAAGTTACTACCACCAAAAATGAAGCCAACAGAGTTTAATTTTTCTCAGGGTCAGATATCCTTACATATCAGTTCTCATCACACCTTCCCTGCATGAATTTGGACAGATTTGCACTTAGATGCACAACCCTGCCAGAGTAATAACAGAAAACTTAGCTTTACCAGCTGCCTTCAGTAATCCAAAACAAATGAAATATTTGACTAACAAGAATTGATTTTATCATTGTTTCATCAGCAAATGAATGGGAAAATTGGAAGTGTATTTCAGGAGGGTTTAGGCTCTTATTGCTACCAAGAAAAGGCTTTTATTTATATGTAAATAAATTTTATAGGGATGAATCTTGGAAGCTTCTTTCATTATACATTCCACAGCTAAGCTCTCCCTCTAAGACAACATTCACAGAAGCCAGCAATAGGTGGACTGTGCAAAGAAGCAGCACAGCCTATTTGTTGTGATATTTAGTGTTCAGCATAAAATACATGAGAAGTTATGCCAACTTATTGTTTTTCCTTTTTAAAATTTTCTTCCACGTCTTCTCTGGCATTCAACCCCTTGGTTTGCTATGCATGTTTTAACCTGAACTCTCCTATGTCTATGCAAAGATCAGGAATACCTTTACTAAATTTAAGGAATATTTTATAGTTGTCAGTTTTGAGTTATCTAAACAACAGATACAACATATAATATAGAAAGGCTGCTATTCTCATCAACAGTTATAGCAATCTTTACATCCTAAACCATACATATCAGTCCCTGGGTAAAAGCAGATATAGCGTGAAACATCTTGTGCATGCAGATTTATGTTTCAAGTTAGGGTCCAGGGGAAAACAAAGGTCCATCTGAAACGTATCTGCTTTGGCCTCTGGAAGAAAGAAGTCTCTTGATTTTTTTAAGCATCACAAACCATTTTTAAAAATTATGTTAACAGGAACTGTTCAGGAAAAGTATGTATTTAAAGAGTTCCACTTTCATGGTGTAATGATTCAGCAACCTCCAAACAAATACCAAACTCAGGTGAGTTGAACAAGCTGCAATTTTACTGATATAGTAATGTTTTATACATTACTTCCATACAATATACTTCCACCAGTGTGCCTTGTGTTTGTATCTTACACAGACATAAACAGTTGCAACTGAACCCCACATAAGTACAATGCAAAATTCTCTGGCATTACACAAACCAAAAGAAAAGGGAGGGGGGGAAGGCAAAGGACTGTTGTAATAAAAGTTACATTTGATCATTTTCTCAGAATATGTGAGAATATATCTGTTGCTGCAAAAATGCTGAGAGTTTCCTGTTTTCAGTGAGTGTGTTGTACTATGGCTAAAACAAGAGTCAAGGTACATCACCAAATATCTAGTAAAATTACAATTAAAACCGGTAATTTAAACTCTTCTGAGACAGCAAAGTCTCAGACTGAAGACTCAACAGTTTTGCTATACAATGAAGGCATTTTGTCCCAAAATTCAGATACAATTTCCTTACATAAACAAACCTTATAGGCATCACCAAGACTTAGTAATCTCTTTTCACTGTTCTTTAAAATCTCAGAATTTATGGAAAAATTTAAGACCAGACACAGAATTATTGTAGACTATTTTACTGTATTCAAGAACACAAACAACACACTGTTGCCTTTCTGTCACACTGTCACACTTTCAAACTGCTCAAAGCCAGAGTCACAAGGTTTGGTGCTGTATCCAGGTTTTTTTTTCCATTCAGTTTGCTTTACAATTTTTTCCCTGGTAGTTTGTTTGTTTTTGGTGGTGTCACCTTGCTTTACAGCAACTTTACTGAATCAAAGATTGATTTCATAAAGATGAGGTAACCATAGCAAAGCATGAGGCTATGCTGACAGCCTTGCAAGGAAATAAGGTATCTAATGCAAACTTTAAATGTAACTCCCAAATAAAAGCTTCCTCGGACCGGAAAGCCCATGTCTAGCAAAATTCTGGTCTGTAGCTTCCCGTCTGACTTCAGCTACAATCCATGACTGCTGAACAGTTCTGTCTTTTCAGAGATATGTTACAGAGATAAGAAAAACCCAGAGATGATAGAGTATCAATAAGCTGAACTAACTTTATTGCTTCTGATAGGAAACTCTCTCAGGGTTTTACAGAAGCTTAGTAACTATGACCAATGCAATCTTCATGGTGCAACAAGACGCATATGACCACATTGGAAGATTTCCCAGAGCACAACTCCTCCCTGAATTATCAGGGAAGTAATTAAGCAGTTAAACTTTGGTGCTTTTGATGAAACAGTCTCACAAGGATACTATGATGACCAGCAAATAGGAAGAAACATGTCCTGCTTCTCTTCCTACTTTCACTGTTGTATTTGTAGTGCTTTTAACTGCTTCTGATGTACAAAAAGGTAAAAGCAATAATCATATTGACATTTACTGACTGTGGCTAGCTCACTGAGCACATCTAATGCATTTGCTCTTGTCCATACTTTCATTAATGAGGAAGCTTTAATTCTAGACGGTATTAGTCACATCAGCCTTATTGTTATGCCTATCTGAACTTCTTAGTTAATGACTCTCTGCTATTACTATAGGTAACACAGTTAGTTTGAAAAAGATCAATGGATCCCAAAGATCCTATACAGTCAGGATGTAAAGCCTGCATATGCAGAGCTACCACATTAACGTAGCTGTAGCAAAGATAATCAATGTCAACATTAGTCCACAAACTTTACTTTAAATTTTTGAAATATTCCAAAAACGTTCCAAACATCTTTGCTACCCAGATATCAACTGATACCTTTTCTAAGAGTGCTGAACGTTACTTTAGGAGTTCACCCAGCTCCTACTCTTAAGCAAGGTCTTGTCTTAACTGTCATGTAATATTTTCTACTTCTAAATATCTTACTTAGCTCTATGTCAATTCTCTCCTCCAAAACACAAACTATTACTAAGTTCTTTAATATCAGGAATTTATGTTTTACTTGAACATCATTACCAACAATTATTTACACAGCATTGTCTGACACGAACAAGATGTTATCTGTGAAGCATACATTTTACCACATGGAAATCCATAAAAGCAATTTCTTAGGGAACAGTTTAAATATACTGTTCCCAAGGTAAACTTATTTGCTATAACATAAATATGAATTTGTAAAAGCTTCTAAGCAATAATTTACTATCTCGCAAGGTTGACTTGGTAAGCGGTTGTGCAGCAGTTGTAGCTGAATCACATTTAATTCCACACCTAAAAGGCGGCATTCTCAGTAAACTTTGTTCTTAACTCTCATTCTCAAGACGAGCTTGCCAAACTTCAACTACACATTCATACACATATTAATGACACCTAGTTTTAGGACTTTCAGACCAATGTATAACCAAAATAACTTAGGTGATCTTACTTACTCAAGCCATGGTTACCTGGAGCACAGCTTTTACTAAATCTTTGAAACCTCATCTTGCTCTACATAAATAGATGGAGTTTTATGCTGCTTCTCGAGGTCATGCTTCGTGCCCATGACCTAATGGACTTTGATGTCAATCAGTATAAAGGAGACGATATTCCCCTCCAGGGCACGATCACTTCCTGGAATTAGAACCAAGGTTTATTTGCACAGTAGCAGAATTCTATGTGGGAGCCTGCTGGTAGGTCATGCTGCGGTTAGAAAGATCAACAAGATATTCTCCACCTCAGCAAACACTCTGCACAGGGCTGCAACCGACCTGTTCCCTACACAAATTAGGGCGCAAGAAGGGCATAGGCGCACTTCTGTCTCTGCAAACAGTGGAGCAACCACAGAGTTATTCAGCTGGCAGATTGTCTGCGCTGGCCCATTTTCTTTGGGCAGGATCACACGTGGAAAAGTGGGATGCCTTTTAATCCCTCTTTCCATGATTTCACACCCCAGCATCCACCCCCAAGTGGGTATTCTCCAAAGTTCTCCGCTGAAAACCATCAGACCTCGACAATGACACATCTCAACAAGCTTTTATAACTGTTTGTTTACTGATGACCCTAAAAGTCTCCATCAGCTTTATGGAAAGCAAGCAGGGCCCCTCGCTACAAGAAGGACATGGAGGTGCTTCAGCGAGTCCAGAGAAGGGCTACAAAGCTGGTGAAGGGTCTGGAGAACAAGTCTTACGAGGAGCGGCTGAGGGAGCTGGGACTGTTTAGCCTGGAGAAGAGGAGGCTCAGGGGCAACCTTATCGCACTCTGCAGGTACCTGAAAGGAGGCTGTAGCGAGGTGGGGTTGGTCTGTTCTCCCACGTGCCTGGTGACAGGACGAGGGGGAATGGGCTAAAGTTGTGCCAGGGGAGGTTTAGGTTGGATATTAGGAAAAACTTCTTTACAGAAAGGGTTGTTAGACATTGGAACGCGCTGCCCAGGGAAGTGGTGGAGTCACCATCCCCGGAGGTCTTTAAAAGACGTTTAGATGTAGAGCTTAGGGATATGGTTTAGTGGAGGACTTGTTAGTGTTAGGTCAGAGGTTGGACTCGGTGATCTTGTAGGTCTCTTCCAACCTAGACATTCTTTGATTCAGGGAAGCAAGGGACATAAGAAAGTGCATGTTCAGAAGCAGGACAGCAAGCAGAGATCACTGTCATTTTCAAATGCTTCAGAATTGAACTCATAGCTCCTGAACTGAGGCTGCTTTGCTGGGGGAGGTGAAGGGAACACAACAAATCTCTGAGCACCATGTCATGTGCTGGCATGCTTGGCAACCTATCCAAGTATATAGCTGTGTAGATAGCTACCCAACTCACACAACAGCATCATCTGCTGCTTGACTTTACTGCCCAGCCTCTTTCCTGAATTACGCCACCGGTCTCTTTGCAGTCCTCAGTAGCAGCTGTGTCCTGCTTTGCAATAACCAAGTCCATTTCACCATACTGAGTTTAGCAAAAGAAGAATAGGCATCTGTTGCAGATTATGGCAATAAATAAGAATAAAAGCTTGTTCTTTTTTTTCTTTTCTTTTTTTTTTTTTTCTTTCTAGTGTGTAGGAAGCTGAACTGGTAGAATATGTTTGGTGGATTTCTCTGCAGAAATCATAACATGAGCAAATGACCCAGTTCTTTGAAAACTACAATCACCTTTGACGATGGAAACAGTAAATAACAAAGAATTCCCAGTCTTCTAATTAACATGAGAAATGTTTGCAGCTCTTTAGATATGCCAGTGCAATGTGACTAGCAAAATCAGGAGAAGACTGAATAGCTGAATATTCTGACATTTTAATAGGAATTTATTAGGAGAAAGTACTGCTGCATCATCCAGAGAATTAATCGCAGACCGAAAACATAAAAGTGCCCAAGTTCCAAGTGTATTCTGAGAGTCAGTTCATTTCTTTCTTTTCTTTCACCCTGAAAATAAGTGTAATGCTTATAGTATCTACTATAAACACAGGTTAACCCGTATATTTGTCTATCAACGTTAAAGCACTATGTTCATACAGAAAATACCACTTGTGTACCCAATGGTTCCTTGTCATCTTCATAAGATAAGTACTAGCAAAACATTTTCATGTGAACACACACTGTTAGAGGAAGACTAAAGACAGACCAATGTAAGTGACTAAAAAATTATATATAATCTATTTAGAACCACAAGCACATCAAAATAGATAAATTTTACCTTGAGTCTAAAACACTTTTTTTTTTTTTCTTAGTTATAAGAAACCCTCTTCTAAGACAGATTCAGAGATAAAAATGTTCCATCTGTTTGATCACTGGAAGCAGCAAACTTAACAGACTAACACATCTCCATGTAGAAGGAACCACCACGCGGCAGGGTAACACGACTGAAAATGGCTTACAAAGCAGGGAGCCAGCTACCACATCCCCAGCCTCTTCCCTGCCATGCTTGTGCCTCCTGGTCAAAGAAATTTCAGGCACATCCACATCTGAGGTGCAAAGGGCAACTCACTTCAGCTCCTGTGGAGCAGCTGGAGCTCTGCGGGGCAGCTGCCCTCAGCAGCAGCTCCTCTTCACTGCCACAGCCCAAGCAGCCTCAGCCCTGCTGTCCGCTGCAGGGCTCCCAGCCCTGGAGGTAAACGACGGCCACTGCAAGGGCCTTGCCTTTGGGTGGTGAATCTGGACTCCAAACATAACTAAGCACCAGAGATCAGGTCACGACCCAGTACGGATTTGGCTATGTCTTTCAAGCTCTACCCTTCCACACACAGAAAAAAGGCCAAAAAAACAACCAAAGCTGCTCTCTTCAGCACTAAAGATATGCAGATCCTGTATGCGTTTCTTCTCATCTGCCAGTTGTGGGTATTTTTTTTCCCCCTTTTGGGTGGGGGGCAGTGGGTAGGAAGGGGAGACCTTCCTCTTTCATAAATTAAGCATAATAATCATTCCCCCAGACTGAACTGAGAGTGAAACACAGCTCTCATCTTTGAAGAATATTAGGGATGTCCAAACAGGGTCATTTGAATCACTGGCCACGCAGCACAGAGAACATGTATGTGTCAGTTAGAGAGCAGTGTGTTCTGTTAATTTTGTTATGGAGCCAGAGCTGCAGGATACAAAATTCACAATACTGAGCCGCTGGCACTGAAGTGATAAAAGATTTAAGGGCTAGTGTGAGGGAAAGAGAGAATGCAAAGCTTTTAAACCTCATCTAAAGGATAAAAGAAAACCATTTTTAACATTCTACTTGGCTTTGCTTTATTACACTGATTACAAAAGACAAGATTTTGACTTGAGATCTCTAGTGATATAAATAAATGCTGAGCTCTCAAAATATTTCCAGGAAAAAAAGCTTCCATGAGAGAGAGAAATTGAATATCCTGAATTTGACTGTACTTTTCTAATTAGGCAAAAGTTAATTAAAACTCTTTTGTGAAGAGAGGTGGATTGAAAACCGGCTGAATGACCACAGCCAGAAGGTGATGGCACAAAGTCTGGCTGGAGGCCGGGAACCAGTGGTGCACCCAGGGGTCAATCATAGAAACACAAGTTTGGAAAGGACCTACAAGATCATCTAGTCCAACCGTCCTCCTATCACCAATGCTACCCACTAAGCTACTAAATCATATCTCGAATTGGCTTGAAGGTTGCACCCAGAAAGTGGTGGTCAATGGCTCTCTGTCCAAGTGGAGGCTGGTAACAAGTGGTGTCCCTCAGGGGTCTGTCCTGGCACCTATGATTCTGTGATATCCCTTCAGCTGGCCTCAGCTGGCCCGCCTGTGCCCCCTTCCTGTTTCTTGTGCACCCCCAGCCCCCTCTCTAGATGGGCAGTGCAACAAACACAAGTCCTTGATGCCCTGGAAGCATTGTTCAGCAACAACTAAAACACTGATATGTTATCAACAGTGTTGTCAACACAAATCCAAAACATAGCAGCATAGAAGCTACTATGATGAAAATTAACTCTATCCCAGGAAAACCACTGAAGTTCGTCAGCATAACAGGCATGGACATACAGGACAGAGTCCAACGTAAGGCCACAAGGATGAGGAAGGGGCAGGAGCCCCTTTTCTGTGAGGAGAGGCTGCGAGAGCTGGGCCTGCTCGGCCTGGAGAGGAGTAGGCTCAGGGGGATCTCACCGATGCCTACAAATTGGATGTCTCCCAAAGCCTCCTGGACATGGGCCTGGGCCAGCAGATGGGCCCAGGGGGCCTCTGGCCACAGCCACGCTGTGATGCTGTGAATAGGCCGCTCCCTTGTTTTAGTGACCAGTTTGTTATAAGGATCAAATGCCGAGATATCCTCCAATTAAGTTGTAAAATATATATAATATATATATATATATATATTTTTTTAAAGGAGCATCCTTTGGATTATTTCTTCGAGAAAGACCTCGCACCTCATTTTTTTTCAAACTTCATGAAGATTATAAACTTAATTTGCAAAGAGAAAGCTATAACTGCTATTTCTTTCTCGGTGCAATTTACAGGATCACTGCTAGCACATCACTTCCTTTGTATGTACAATTTACAGTGCTATTATATCTTCATATAGTATTTACTTTAAAATCTTTTGTCATATTTTGACACACACACATTCACATCCCATTAAAATAAATGGAGTTAGGAAGCTCAGCCTCTGAAGTCAGAGCCATCAAGCTTCAATGGGGGCATGATTTCACCCAGTGTGCTTGTTAAGTGAATTTCTGAACTTAGAAAATTTGAGTTAAATGCATATTTAAGTATTTTGCTGAAGAGGGACCATTAAACAGGAAAGGAAAGAGGACACAGTACAGTAAACTTTCAAAATTACAGTCTACTGAGGTTTCAAATCCTAATTATATGCATAAAAGGATACGAAATAAGAAGATAAAACGTAAAGCTTTGTCCAGCCTCAGACACATCTCAGAAGAAATATGTATTACATTCAACCAAATTCTTCAATGCAGACAAGAGAAACTGAGTGATTTACAGAAGAAAGGACCTCTGCACATCAGTCCTGCTGCACAGTTTCCCAAAGCTCTCCACCCGAGAAGAGCTGATGAGCAATGCATCCTGGAAGGGCCATCTCAAGCAGACAACCTGTGCGCTGACAGAAGGATGGGGCTGGGGGACAGAAATTCATCCAGACCATCCTTGAACATGAATGGGACAAAGCAACCTTAGAGGAGGTATTAACGGAAACATATTTGTCTGGATGTCCTGAGCCCCTTGCATTACTAAGAAAACACTACTTTGAGGAAGAACTACCATATTTCTGGAAAGGAACCTGTATTTATCCAATTCACAGAGAACAGAAAAAAGCACCTACCTAGTTGTCTCAATAAAATCAAAACCATTTGTTGCTGTGGCCTCCACCCACCAGGATTTCAGCTCAGAAGTCTTTTAGCGGTATGAACATAAGTGGATTTGCAGAGCACTTGAAACGTGAGTGCATCTGTACTGTGGGAAAACAGGTCATGGTTACAAGTACAGCTACCAACAGATCCTTGAATATATAATGGTATAAGATTTTTAAGGATGAGTTTGCTAGTCCCTGTTCAGGTTTACATGCTTATTATTGATGACTTACTACATTTAAACCATTCACAAGTGCCTTTAAGAATGGAAGACTCAAAATAAGCTACATGAATCTCCCCTTAAAAACTTGCACATCAAACTTAGCTGTTACTTAATGAACAAGTTTTTAATTAGGTATGCTCCTATTTCAAAATATAGAACATAATTTTTCCTGTTCAGAAAAGTAAGGTACTCTTGGGCTCCAAGTTTGCCTTGCTAAATTTCCACACCAGGAAAACGTTGCATAGCAATAAAAGGAAATGTTCAGATTGCTTAAAGGCTTTGAACTTAGTACACTTTCCTTCCTCTCTAGTTACAAATAAATACATACCAGGATGGCAGCTGCTAAAGGAGGCGCCAGGTACATAAATCAAAGAGACAGAGCCTTGAGGGGAGAAGCCCTCAAATGATAAATAATTACCAATTCTACTGAGGTTGATTACTGTAGAAGTAATGGCTGATTAAAACAAGACCTGGATTAAGGCACAGACCTGAGCAGATTAAAAAACCAACAAAAAAACAAACCAAAACAAAAAAAACCTTTAGCTGCAGTGCCGGAGCAGAGTCACATTGCAAGGCTTCCTGTGCTACCCTGGGAACCCTTTGCTCAGGCCCTCATTTTAGCCACATGCACGCTGGGTTGTTTAATATTCTGCAGAGCTCCGGAAAGTTCCTGTTTCTGGGTGTCTGTAATTTCATAGTTTTTATTTATTTATCCCACATTTATTGCTCTAGTACCCAAACATCCTCCACTAAAGCACTGAAAGGCCTAACATCTAACATAGCTGTGTTCAGTCTCTTTTTGGAGTAAATCAACTATTTTAAGTTGCTTTTCTGCATTTACCAGTTCCTTTTTTTTTTTTTTTTTTTTTTTTTTTTTAAAGTTTTCCCCTTTTTTATTAGTTTAGTATTAGTATTCCCCTTTTTTTAGTTTTTATTCCCTTTTAAAGAAATAACTTCACAATAAATATTGATACAGTTAAAATTGTTTTCTCTTCCTTGATTTAATGAGAACACATTTTCTAATAAGTTCTTTAGCATTTTAGACTTATGCCAGTGATAATTTATTGTAATTGCTCCGAGTTAAATCAGAGCACGTCTTTACAAATGCAACATTTTTACATACTGTCAGAAGCTTAATATTTTAGTTTTAAAGGAATGAATCTGAAGCACGAGATTTCACTTGACTTTTCCAATACTGAACCAATAAAGTCAAATTATGACACTATGAAATTTTTAGTCAGACAGGGCTCTGAATAATCCAAATGTGTTTTAGGACACCAAATAGTTAGCTAAAAGGATGAATGGAATAGCTTATATTAAAAAGAAAGGCAGATACCAGAATCCAAAAATATGACTCCTAAGTTTTGTTTACTAAACACACAATGTGATTTTCAAAACCAATTAATACTAAAGCAATTAATCAGAAGTGTGATAACACTTTTAACTTCAGACCGCTTATTCAGGCTCTTTAACCCAATCTTTAGGTATGATCTTGACCAAAATTCCATGGAAACAAGGCACAGGGAGCTGATAAAGCTAGAAATAACAGTTCACATAAGGAACTTAGCATAAATGAACAGTAATGAAGATAGATAATCATGCATTCAGTGAATCGTGAACTTTATGGCAAAGTTTGGAAAAAACTCACGCACTGATTCCTATGCAGGTGATACAATAGTTGCAGCAGCAGGCCAGGATTTTGAACTTGAAAAAGTAATTCAATACCTCCCAAGCCCACAGATAACTCTGAACTATGCTTAATCACAAGAGTAATTAAAGCTCAGTAATATATTTCTGTTACAGAAAGGGGGAAAAATACCCCAAATCATAGAAGGGCCTGGAATCTGCCAAGAGAAAAAGAATGGGTTGCTAGAATGGGAGCCATGGTCAAGACTGATGCTCAAAATGTGTAGGCCTCAATTTTCTCTTATGAAAGGCAAGGTGATTTTGCAGAAGGAAAAGAAAAATCCATAAAGACAAAGCATTATTTAATGACACTAGCTATCTCGTCATTCTGAAATTCTTGCCACATTTATTCATAGAGCTCCCCAGCATTTAGGAGGTTTAGGACCAAGGTTATCAAGGAAGGCCACTGGTCAGGCCTGGTGGAAATACTCTGCTCCCTTACTGGTGATGGAATAGATGTGTTTGCTGGAACATCCTGGTTACATCTCACTACTAGGAAATCTATGTCCAATACCAATACAGGGAGATTACAAACATCCTAGCAGCCCTTTTGGCGTAAAGTTGTAAATGTATATATATATATATATTTTACTAGTGTCTTTATAGATATTTGAGTACCCAACATAAAATATTCCATTACAAAGGGGAGAGCTAATAAGAAGCTATAACACAGCACAGCAAGGGCAATGATCATGCGAATGGGGAGAATTACAGAAGATATATAAATAAATTTGGTTTTTCACTCTGAAAGGTTACAGCACATACATGCACATAACCGGTAATTCTGCCATTTGCAGCATTGTCACTTGCTGATCTGTGCTACTAGTGCACTCCTTTTGGAAAGATGAACTAAGTCATACCTATTACAAATAAAGCATGGACTGCATGACAAAGAACAAGAGACTTTTCATACATTTTGACACTGTTTTCTTAATGTTGGAGTGACAGAGTTTTAACTTCAAAGAAGTGGGTGCCAGTAAAGATACTTCCTGTGATGCTTTGCCTGGAGTCTCAGCAGAATGGAAAGCTTTATAAAAACATGAGGGTTTTATAACAGATGCCTAGAGGAATATGCACACATGCACAGTCAAAGGAGAGTTAAAGCAAAGTAGCCTCATGGCACTGCCAAATTCCAATGGGTTTTAAATGTCCTATTATGTTAACAAGACAGATAGAAAAAAAAATATCTACCTAACTACCGGAATTAGCCAACATACTTCTAAACTAAAAATAATAATAATAAAAAAAATTATACATCTTTGTAAATCACCATGGGAGTTGGAAACAAACAAACAGCATTGATATCGTGCACATTGGCAGTAATTTAGAGCTCTACAGTGCAAAAGCCCTGGTATAACACACCTTGTGGAAAAGACCTTCCAATCCCTGGGTTCATCATGCTCCCTTTTGCTAGAATGTGCAAAGGAAATATTATAGGATTCATGATGCTAACTCTAGTTTCGTATGGTACTATGAGAAATTTGCCTCCAGCTCCTCTGTATGTTTTTTTCCCAAATGCCCCCAAACTGATTTGCATACAAGAACATGTTGAGACAAAACTAATTCTGTACTTTACTGAACAGCTGCAATGGCACCATACAACAAAGTAGTGGAACAGGGAAAAAAGCACAAGCAGCACCAAATTTTCAAGAGGAACGGAAGTCTGAATTCCTCCAGAGTCAGAGTTACACCCAAAAATAATTTGGCCCAAATCAGCATGTCAAAGTTCAATAGTAATTTCTTCTACATTTTCAGTCAAAAGGAAACCTAAGCAAGCACACTCTGTGAATGTGAAGTAAAACAAATGTATTTACAGCACAACTAAACTGAGTAGCTGCATTATCCTGAAGGCAGCCTGCTGCCTCACAGAGTCGGAAGCAAATAAATCATATATGACTGTGATAAATGATCAGTGGAGGATGTGTCAGAGTGCAGGCCTGATCAGCCATCATGCTGAAATGCATGAACTACCATGGGAGGTTCGGGAGCCTGCAAATATGAAAGACCCTTGTTAGTGTCAGAACTAGGCAAATGATTTGCCATGAATTAGTACAGATGCAGAGCTCAGCCCACTTCGCATTTCTGAATGTTCAAAAAATGGGTAGCAGGTTTGTTTTTTTTTTCCTTCCTGTCTCCAATATGCTAGCTATCATTGTCCCACTCTTCCCCCAGCATTGCATATTCCAGTATTTTTCCTATAGTTACTTATTAACAATATAATGAATAATTTAACTCAAGAAATAATTTACTTTATCCTCAAAGTCCTAGCACTTCATGCCAGTGTTAACAAAAATTCATTTTGAGAACACTTCCAACCCCAAATAAAACATCACTAAGATAGCCTATATGTCAGAAAGGGCTATTTAACTAAGGGAATAGATCCCACCCCTTTTATATTCCTCAATAATATTTGTGTTGCATTTTGGATCTTTGTATATCTTTGACAGGTGCAGAGACATATGACTTGCAGTTCCATGCTTTAGGGCACATGGAGAAGAAAAGCTTTTTTTTATTATTATTTTTATTAAAAAAAGATTAACAAGAAAAACTGTCAAAAAAAAAAAAAAAGAAAAAAAAAAAGAAGCCATATAAAAAATATGAACACTGAAAAGAACACCAGGTGACCTTTCACAAAATTCACAAAATCAATAACGAAAGTAGATTATAAACAGCATTTACCTCAGTAAATCACAGGACAGATTAGAACAGTGGCAGCTCTACCACGCTTGGGCCGGGGCAGCACTCCCCACACTGAGGGCTACGTGCGATTGCAGCGCAGATCCTTTGCCAGTGCATACTGCAGATTCTGGTCAATACCAGCTCAGTACCGAGAGGGGCACTGCCATCATGTACCAGAGCATGCAGGAGTAACATAATTCAGAAAGCCAGAGGAGGCTGTGTTTCTGGTGAGGCTGGACTCCCAGTCCTCAATGTAAGATTCACCAAAGTTGCCAAACATACAAGGCAGAGACTAAGGCTGTGTGATCCTGATTGCCCATGGGATCTCCAGTAGCAGGCCTCGGCTGACATTTGCAGTCTCTCCGCAGCCCCATGCCTGCTATTGGTGTCCTGTGTCTTCTCCTTGGAACTCTAACCCTAACTGCGAGCTGAGACTAACGGCACAGGATGGTATCTCTAAGGCTGAGGACTGCAAGGAGAATGTATGTAGAAACAGCCCTCATCTGACCTTGGCAAAGTCAGCCTCACCATATTACATTTCTTCTTTTAACCCTAAGCAAAGGCTATGACAAATGCCAATCCCAGAGATACAGGCCTACAGAGGTAACAACCGTAGTGCCTCCCAAGGGGCTTATACTGTTCCTTTTCAGAAGCCTGACTCTGAGAATAGCATCATGGGATGCTGTTATCTCCCAGGCTAAGACTGTACAGAGGACATGCAGGTGTAATCCATTCATGACTATCTGAAATATCTCCTCTCCTTTAGGCCTTTTAATAGGCCTAACTGTAGGCTGCGGCTAAAGCCCACAGGACACTCCAGTGCTCTTGGTGAAGAAACACACAGGCAGTGCTTTTACTACTTGCATACAGCCACTTCTCAGACACACTGTTCCTCTGTGACTTGGCTTTCTCCTTCTTCATCACCGAATGTCACTCTAGGCTGAGACAAGAGCCATGGGCCTCCCCAGTCTCTGAACTTCATTGTTTCAAACACTGGCCTAATTTCACTCCTTGCTTTGCTGCAGCAACATCTTCTGTTCCCTGCTCTTGCTATGTATCTGAGATTTATTGTTCTCAGAAGCCTCACTCCGATCTCATCCCCAAGCACAGCCCGAGCCCCAGGCCAGCAACTCAACCTGTTTAATCAGTGCAGAGAGCACAGTTCCTCTAGCAGCTGTCAAATTACCTTGGCAGCCCTTCTGAGCCCCACCATTACTGAGTGTTCTGAATCTGTATTTTTCAGTACCTTACTGCACTGGCTTCTGTTGTGCTTTTTAGCTGATGGAGATTTTGAAAGGGAGGTGCTAAGTCCTTCCTCTTCTACATATTGTGATGCTGGGCAGGTTATTGGCACATATACTGTGGCTGCCTGCCTCTGGCATCCTTGCTGAGTGCAAGAGACAAGTAATTCAGAAAGACTTCATTGTTGTTACCCTCAATAAAATTCTCATGGGGGGACACCCCCACACTCTGTTGGTACCTTGAAGGAACCAAATCTTGTTCAGCATTTAAATGTGCCTGTAATATCTTACTTTAAGATAACAGTTGAATTATGTGTTTTTATTTTTAGTGATGTGAAAATAAATACACGTGAAGTCTGTCAAATATCCACCTTCAACGTTTTTCAGCCAGACAAAGAAGCACAAATAAATCCATTGATCTTTCAGGGTTATCTTCTTGATTGGTAATACTTTAGACTAAATTGCCTTTACAGTTTACCATAGAACCAGAATGGTTTGGGTTGGAAGAGATCTTAAAGACCATCCAGTTCCATCCCCTGCCGTGGGCAAGGACCACTCCCACCAGCTGAGGCTACCCAAAGCCCCATCAAGACTGGGCTTGGGCATTGCCAGGGATGGGGCAATCACAGCTCCTCTGGGCAGCCTGGGCCAGGGCCTCACCACCCTTAAAGTAAATAATTCCTTCCTAATATCTAATCTGAATCTACCTTTTTTTAGTTTAAAGCCAGTACCCCTTGCCCTATCTCTGTACCCCCTGTCAAAGAGTCCCTCCCCGGCTTTCCTGTAGGCCCTCTTTAGGCACTGGAAGGCTCCCTGGGGCCTTCTCTCCTCCAGGCTGAACAGCCCCAGCTCCCTCAGCCTCTCAGCAGAGGAGCTCCAGCCCCCTGACCATGCTCATGGCCTCCTCTGGACGTGCTCCAACAGGTCCTTCCCTCTTGTCCTGGGCCCAGAGCTGAACGCAGGCTCCAGGGGGGGTCTCACGAGAGCGGAGCAGAGGGGCAGAATCCCCTCCCTGCCCTGCTGGGCACGCTGCTGCTGGTGCAGCCCAGGGTACGGGTGGCTTTCTGGCTGCCAACACACATTGCTGGCTCGTGCTGAAATTCTCATCAACCAACAACACCAAGTCTTTTTCCTCAGGGAGATGGATTTTCAATCCATCTGAGTTAGTATGATACTAGAGTTATCAATCTTACTATTATCATTCTACTGTAAATTTCTCCATTCGCTTTGATATTATTGGCAAAATAAGAAAGTTAGGGCCATAAAATTAATTAAAATCTTAATTACATAGATTCTTCCATTCTGCAATTGGAAAAAGCAGGAAGTTATCATTAATTCCCTTTAAAACAAAGACTTGGAGGAAGAGAGTAACCTAGCAAGTGATGGGATAAGATAAAGGATTTGATTTTTACATTAGATATGTGGGCACAAAGAGCTGTATATCTTGTAGAATCAGCTAATGTGAATGCATTACCAAGTTGACAAGACATGGTATAGAACAAAGGTATGAATCTATTTGTCTTAGATGCCATCACTGATACTGAGCTTGGTTTATATTCCACATATCTCTGAAGTTTGAAATTATTTAGACCTAGGGTATTGAAATGTATGAAATTTATCAGAGAAAACAAGCCCAAACCTTTCCAAGTTAATATGAAAGAGTTTTTGTCCTTCTGGGAACAGAGCGGACAGTCAAAACCCATCAGAATATTTTTTCTAGTATCTCTCACCTGGGAAAAAAAATGGAAATCTTACAACAAATAGTTTTAGCATCTCTTGTGACCAAACTGAAAGTCTCATTACTCTTGGTGCTGGCTGAACCTATCATTTTCAGATGCTAGCAATAACATGAGACCCTCGGTTTTCATTATTAGAAAATAAAAAAGTTTCTAAGCTGTCATATCGAGTACAGAAACATGATAAAATGATCAATGGCTCAAAAAAATTGAAAAAAATCATTATTTAAAATAAAATTGTGACTTTGATGAAGGGTAATATTACATAGATATTAAATATAACTTAGGAACACCGGACTGTATCCTCAAATGCTGTATCCAATACTCAACAAACAATAACAGTTAAGACTGCACAGTAAAAAGCTAGCAGCAGCAATAATAAAATGTCAGAGACTGAGTGGACATAGGAGCAAAAACATCACCATGGTATTAGGTTCCTGAAGAAGCAGGGGATTAGGTAGACACATTTTTCAGATGACATTAAATGGCTGACTACACCACCCATACACATTCCCGCCCCCCCACCTTTTCTGTAGAGGAATTGAAAAAACTGCAACAGCTATGGCTACTCTACGCTAGGGTAAAATTTCTATACATCCTCCCCCCAGGAATTAGTTTAAGCTCTAGCTCATCATCAGTACAAAGCAGAAAAGTACTGTAATAGCACAGGGCACAACAACATGCATTATCATATACTTGATCCTAATTTGTCAGTGTTCAGTGTTTCTGAATTAGATCAGGACAAAAATGTCAACTCAAAAACTGCATTATGTATAAAGAGAAAAAATATTTTTTTACTGGCTTATTCAAGTATGTACTGCATGCCTCTAAAACAATGCAGTATAATGTGGTGTAGACTAACAGTATTTTCATCTCTTTTTAAATAACACTGGTGACACCAATTTGCTGAATGCCCAAGGATTTATGTCCCACACACAAATTTCTCCTTCTAAAAACATACCTTTTGTGTTATATAAGCCCATCTCGCCAAGATGAAACACCATTATGGTTTCCTAAGATGATGGTTAAGTGAAATACTGCTCGTGAGTTTTGTTTTTCTGTTACAGAAAATTAACAAGGAAAAAAAAAAAAAAAGAAAAAGAAAAATGAATGATAAAATTTGAAGGTAACAATTTGCCCAGAATTAGCAAGATGTGGTCAAAATAGTTGTAATTTTGAACAGCATTCAGTACACAAAGACGAGTCTCAGTGACTGAAAGGAAGCGCTAAATACATAGAACCAATAACCCCCTAACAATTCAACCAGCTCCAAACCTTTTCAGGTTCACAGGCCACTAACTAATATTCAGCTAAGAGGCTTTAGAAACATAGATTAATGTTTTATGCTCTAGGGAAGAAGCTCATCATCAACTGTGTTGAGAAACTCTTTTTTCCCCTCTAGGGAACAGAATTACATAATCAGTTAAGTACATTATAGTTTCTTAGCTCTTTCTAAGCCCTTGGTAGAGGCAATAACTTTTACTGAGGTAGGTGGACGAGCGGTCTTTGCTACAATGCCCATTATGCAGCAGTATGGTACTAAATAAATACATTAGCAGCATTCCATCCATGCTACTCTTATTCCATTTAATTTCATCCATTAAAAAGTAGCACCTCTTTTCTATATGTGCTTCTTGAAAATTGTCAAACAACCGTGAAAAGGACCGTGCTTGCAATCACACGCCCCAGTGTTCCCCTGAACAACCCACAAACCCAAGAGCAAAAGCGTGTTTTGGGATTCCTACCAGTGCCTTCCCTTTGTCATACAGAGATCGAAAACAGAAAAAGAATTAAGTTCCAAAGCTACATTCATTATTATTGCCATATCTTATGGGAGATACGGCTACTGCAACCAATTCGTGTTGCAACTTGAAATGAACACGCAGCCATGTGATGAGAGATATAATGAGATTTTTAACAGAGGGTTGCATCTGAGTGTTTGACAAAAAGATTCAGCTGGGGTACTATGAACTGTTATTTATTTCCATTTGAGTTTAGCAAAGGTTGTCCTACACTACTGTGAAACAATTTTACACTTTTTAAATGTATTAGCTTTGAACTGAAACAGTAAACTATTTATTTTTTAAAAAAAATCTCAAAATGGATTAACAAGGCTGTGTAGAGAGTTTACCACCACAAAGAACAATTTTTGATGGCATGCTAATGGGATTGCAAAGGGTTATTTCGCCGGAGAGAAGATTTTCAGATGCTTTCTCTCTAATGAAGGTTTTGTTCCTCACTTACGAAGTGCTTTTTGCCTTTCCTTTTCACCTCATTTTTTCCCCTCCTTTTAAACAAGTCAGGGAAAGGTGAATTGCCTTGGAGAACCATGTTGTCATTGGTTCTAAATTAAGCCTTAAAAGATCAAAGCTTTCAAAATCATGCTGAGATCAAACTGGAAGACTTTGGAAGACTTAGAGGGAAGGAAAAACACTGATCTTTACAATTTGTCCACAAACATGTTTTTCTTCAGCTGCTGAAAATATGCAGGAGGAGTATACTGTGTGAAAAAAAACAATCTTCAGTGATAGCACAGCAGCTTTTAGAGAAATTGATCTTTCCTGAGAATGGGTAAAATTCACCTCTGTCTGAGAGTCACAGGTCTTGTTCTGGCCATGTATGCTGTTCATTTAATTCTCAAATAGTTCAGTGGTTGTGCTATAAATTTTATCCCATGTGATCTCCTAAATCTACACCCCACCAAAGATTGCCATACATAGAGAAATGTTGAAATAAACAAAGAAAACTTCCACAGCAGTGGAGAACACTATCATTAAGTCACATAAATACCTGTTATCTTGAGCTACTCAAAAGCTCTAGTGATTAGAATGGACATTTAATGGTCCACAGAGGCTAAAATTATTTTTCTAAAGTCTATAACTGTCTAGCAATACCCGCATACTGCCCTAGCAGTGGTGCATCTCCACACCAGTTAAGACAGTCTCCTACCTTCCTGACTAACCAGAAGGGCCAGGTGCACTCTTAGTCAGGTTTTAATGTAATGACTTTAGCAAGGTCAAGCCACACTAGTTTTAAAATGTACAAGTGTGTTTTACTACATGAAATATTTAGTTGTGCAAAAACAGAAGCTGCCTAGAAAGATGAAAGAAGGCTTATAAGGAATATTTATTATTATTATCATAGCTGGAAACTCATGGCCCAAAACTAAAAAGAGGATTATATTATTGGACAGACACAGGAGACCTTTTATGTCTCTTACTTCCAGCCTTTCTTATCAGAGCTTGCTCATAGCATCTATTGCACAAAATTATGCTTATGCGTTACAGCAAGTGCAGCAGCAATCTCACATGCCATTCTCTGTACCAGCATTATTTGTGAATCTCCTTTAATGTGGTCCTGCTCATTGCAGATATAAGTTTTTTTAGGTCACCCATATCACAGAACTCAAGAACTAGGAGGTAAGGAATGGCTTCCACACATTGCCCGATAGACTGGAGAACATTTGGATACTGAAGAATGTAGTACGGTTCTCCATTTCTTAAAAACCTTTTGGGCTCCTGGAGACCCGCATTTGCCTTCAACTCTTTCACTATTACCCTTGCCACACTAGTGCTGTATAGATCTCTCCAAGCAGAACCTTTCCAAACCAGCTGTTTCCAATGTCCTGGATGTAGTTTAGACTCTGACGCGCAACTTGAGACTTTGATCCATCTGCATGAGATGGAAACTGGGAGAGAGCTGGTAAAGCAATACCAATGCACATTGACACAGAATCAAAAAAGATGAGGAAACTTCAGCTGCAGCTCCTTGTCCTGCCCCTGCTGGCGGAAACGGAGCCGCCCCGTGTGCGGGAGGGGGGCCGGGAGGCCAGGCCCGAGGGGCTGTGGGGAGGCCTCCGCCGCCTGGCCCCACCGCATCCCTGCCCCGCGCTGCCGCCCGACATTTATCAATGTTTATAAATCCTTTAAGTGTGGGAGACAGAGGGATTTAGCCAACCTCTTTTCAGTGCTTTGTGGGGACAGGACAAGGGGCAATGGCCACACAAAATGGAGCACAGGAAGTTCCGCACCGACATGCGAAAGAACTTCTTCATAGTGAGGGTGACAGAGCACTAGGACAGGCTGCCCAAGGAGGCTGTGGGGTCTCCTCCTCTGGAGATATTAAAGGCCCGTCTGGACGCCTACCTGGGCAGCCTGCTGTAGGGAACCTGCTTTGGCAGGGGGGTTGGACCCCACGATCTCTGGGGGTCCTTTCCAACCCCTACAATTCTGATTCTGTGATCTATTGCATGAAACTGCTTCTTCACCTGATGGACTCAGCCTTGTGCATCTGTGAACAGCCACATGGTAGCTCGTGCTGTTGAATTGCTAACTAAGCATCAGATGAAGTCCCTCCAGGCCGCCAACCCTTCCACATACCAAATTCCAGACAATAACACTGGGTACCACACTCAAAGACAGCATCACAGCAAGATCCTTTTGCAGTCCAGGTTATCCTGGACCATATTCAGAGATCTTATTAGGAAATACGCTCTAAGGAGGGTATTTTCCCCCTGGAAGGGACAGGGCTGTCCCCCTGTGACAGCCCAGCCTTTCCCTAGCCACTGTGAGAGCTGAGGAGAACCCTGAGCCCAGGCGGCTTGCCCAGCCCCGGCAGAGCAGGTGGAAGGGGTGAGCCTTGGCATGGAGCAGCCAGCATGGGCCCAGAGCTGCCAGGCCCTGAAGTGACTTTGTTTGCCAACCAGCAGCCTGGGTTCCTGCCAGTGCCTGCCAGGGCCAGGGCAAGGCAGGAGCCCCTCCTCTTCCTCTGGGTGATGTGTAAAATGGTGGCTCTGCTTGTGGGTGGGCAAGCCAGGCCTGTACGCCTGTTCAAGATTAAGTTGCGACACGGTTGTAAACCGTGCACACACCCCTCCCCAGCATGGAAAAAGATCTGCTTCTGTCCTTCCAGTTTTCAATTATTAATTTCAGTTCTGCTGAGGAAACTTTACTTCCAGAACAGCATCCTGCCTCATGAAGGTTTTGCAACAACAAGAATGCCCAGCTTGCCTCCGAAATCAGCTGCAAATGTTTGTCCCCCTCACCACCTCCACCACTTACAACAAGTGATCAGACAGCAATTCGATGCCAAGAGGATGGCTTTCACAAACAACTATACATCTTGCTTTGCCTCTTCTGTTTTTGCCTTAAACAAGTTATCCATCCACCTTTTTTCCTTCAATCTTTTTGACCTCTCTACCTTTTTGTACCACAAGGCACATGAGGTGATAGGCAGGGGCATAAGAAAGGACAAGGCAATGATGAAGGTCATGTATTTCTTTCTTGTTTGCCTTCCTTCCTTCACCCCGCCGCCCCCCCCCCCCAGGCCATTTTGGGGTTTATATTCCCTTTTCACTAGTGTCAGAGGAGAGCACTGACACAGTGTTAGAAAGCTAGTCTTGCCTGCACTAAGATGGGATTTCACCCAGACAATTTTTTTTTCCATGCTCCACAGGCTAAGTAGAACTGTTCTGTCCATTTTAAGGCAGTAGCTCTGGTGATTAAACCTTCCTTATAAAGCTCATTGCCTCCCAGCCAGGTTCCAAGGATTGTACCTGTCATGTTTTTTCTATTTGCAGACCAAGTAGAAAAATCCAAACAACTGTAATAAAACAAAAACTAAGAAAACAACCTAGCATTTATTCATACCCTGAATGGTGAGCAGCAATAGTTGCACTTCAGCAGCCCCTTGGTTGGAAACCTATGATGATGCTGATCATAATCATTCCTCTTTAGACAGCTTCATATGATTTTGCATATATTTTGAGAAAATTTGTAAGAAAACTGCTGCAAATATAAAGGCATTGTAGAATCATAGAATCATTTAGATTGGAAAAGACCTCCAAGATCATGAAATCCAACCTAGCACTGCCAAGTCTACCACTGAGCTATGTCCCTAAGCACCATATCTACACGTCTTTTGAATATCTCCAAGGATGGTGACTCAACCACCTTTCCAGGCAGAGGGTTCCAAAGCTCCACAACCCTTTCAGATCTATATAAGGGGAAAGATTTAGCTTTTCAAGTGACAAAGAGCCAGATTAATCTGATTCCAATATCATAAAGAAGCATGAAAGGTATCAAGTCAAACTTAAATCTATTTGTCTTCACCATATCCACAAGCCTTTAGCTTTCTTTTCCATCAAAACCATTATTCTTAGTATTTGTTTTCCAGTGTGAATATTTAAACAGTAGCTGCATAGTCTACTCAGGGATTTTCTTTAAAGAAATTATGGTTGCAAACCTTCCTGAACTAAGTTAATGCTTTAGAATATTGAGAGAAAAGAAGTGCAAGGTGAAAGGCATTCGTTAAAGTCCTCAACTTTTGATTATCTGGTACTCACAATCAATTTAAACTATTTACAGATAATTATTTAGTCTTTAAGATAACAAAAATCAATCTGACAACTTGTATTGGGAAAAAAGAATATGTTCATCATATTAGTTCAGCAGTATCCTCAGTGGATGTAAATTACCATGAAATTCAATACAGTATACGGAATGATCACATTTTACAACACTGAAGCATATGTTCTAAAAGGAGTTCAGAGTTCTAGCAATGTCAATAAAGAATTAAAATATATACTCTATTTTACAAAGCAATTCACTTACGTTTAAAATAGGGCAGCAGTTACAAAATCATTATTTCACAAAACCATGAGCTGTAATATTGACCAGATTTAATCATAATTTAATTCAGAATAATTATGTCACATTAAATTTGTTTCATTTCTTGAACATTTTCATGTCCCCTTAAGAAAAGCATCCTAATGCTCCAAAGGCTAAATGGAAATCCACATTTTTTTGTGGCAGAATACTGGAAGGGGGGAGGTGGAGGGGGCGGAGTGTGGGCAGCTAGATCAGCTCAGTATTTCTGGGACTTCAGCAGCTTTGTTTTTTGCATCCAAAGGTATCAAAAATACATTGTTTTGTTACAATGAATTTTTGTGGACTCACGAGTCCCCCCCCCAAAAAAATGATAAACCCAAGTATCATTCACACATGAATGCTACTGCAAAGCAGAATGAGAAATTATTTGACATACAAAATACAATAAATGGAGCATATAAAAAGAGAGTAAAAGGAAAGCTGGGATTTTCTCACAGTCCACCTGAACTATGTTGCATATAGCAAGACAAAAAGGAACAATAATATATATACACATATATATATAAAAAACCTAGAAGTTGTTAGAAATTAGAAATCCTGGGCATGTTCTTATGTGTTCATTTTCACATGAAAGCACTATTGTTAAAAGAGAAAACAGTTTACACTCCCAAACATTGATTTATAAAACCAGAAAAGTGAAAGAACGTTGTCATCATTCTGATTTTCAAGCAAGAGATGCTTTGCTTCAGACCACAGGCCTTATTCAGTGTTTCTATCAAAACTTGTGAAGTATCAAACAGATTGTGTTTTCCTTCCACCACTTTTTACGTATTAGCATGATTTTTGCAACAAGACACGTAACAATATTCTCAGTTGCAGAACTACCTCCAAACGTGGATAAATAGCATTTCTAGACATATCAAATCCAAATCACAAAAACAAACAAAAAACCCACAAGACTGTATTTTACCCAAAGTTTGTGAATTCCCTAAGAATAGCGTTACTTGAAAGGCACAGCACTTCAACAGCCCTTTGAGACAAATCAGACTGAGCCTTTAAACACATGCATAGCAAATTGTGTGAGCAGGAACATCTCCACCAATGTCATCAATTCTTCAGCAGCCTTAAAATTAAAAATGGGCTTAAAGCGTTTTCTAGATTAGGCCCTCTTTCCTTTCTTTTATTAAAATGGGACAGTGGCTATAAACCAGCAGAAACTCTAGTGATAAAGTAGAAGACATAAAGTTGGTGAGAGATGTGATAAAATTCACTTCTATACATGAGGGAATGACTTCCATAACTCATTCCAGGTTCTACTTCTTGTAAATAGCATAGACCTGTTAAAAAAAGCGTACTCTGTATCATTTCTAGATGCACACACTACACTGATTGCTTACTCGCTTACTAGTTTTAATTTGACAAAGCACAGAGCATTCTGAACATTCTTCCCTTTTGTTTAATTATCAAAAAGTATAGGAAAAAATAAATTAGTTTCAGAAGTGAGACAGATCTACTGAAGGGGCAAAATTCACATAGCAATTTTTCTTCTGTTCAGTGGGGTGGATGGGTGATCTACCTTTCTTTCAGCTTGCCTTTGCTGGAGGCAAGAAGAGTGACAGTATGGTATAGAACTAGCTGAAGTGCACAGCAGCCAGATTCCTCAGACTTTTGTAAAAAGCCCAACAGGATGAATTTTGTTTAGGTCTTACACTATCAATTACCTTTACATAGCTCTAGCAACATCGACTGCTGAGATATATAATCTGGAGAAAGTTCTGCTGGCCAAATACACATTCTCCATTTTACTGTATCGTGTAGCTGTCAAAGAGGTATCTATCCAAATCTTGGAACACATTGCTGTGAACAGACTTTTATGGGATGCGCAAAATCCCAAGGCCACTGTGACTTTGTGTTACTTGGGGGTCATTACTTATTTGTCATCCCCTTGTACTAGGTACCATTAAATCAGAGAAAAAAAGACTCCCACCTTAGTGGATCAAGTCTTCAGTGGCAATAAAGGCATAGAAGACAACTTGAACAAATGTATTTGTGCTACAAAATGAATTCGAAACCTTATTCACATTAGAAAGTAAAGCGGGGTGCTCTTAAATTAAAGCTTTACAATATATATAAATAAAAATGAGGCGTATATAGGTATATTGTAGTTATAGATATCTGTTAAACCAGAAGAGAGAATAACTCGAAAATTATTTTAAGCTATCTTGAATCCTTACAATTTGAATCCTCTGCATGCAAATTTTCAATTTAGATAGCTCTGACACAGGAAACCATATTTGAACAACATAGAGAGACAGAAATTATCATCTAGAACTCTGGGACTGACATCTACCATCTTTTACACATCTGCACTGCAGTGCAGTTTCATGAAGCTATTTGGGCTAGGTCCTGTTCAACTTCATCAGGACTTCATCAAAACAGCCTTAGACTGGATTTAGAACACAACTGGATTCACAACAAATTGGGTATAGATTTGTTGCCAGTTTAATTTCAATACAGGACTGCAGATGTAAAGTACCTCAATTTGTTGTTGGTGGAGTTTTTTGACTTTTAAGATGAGCATGCCCAACCTTTACGTGGCAGGCCACTCTTTCATTTAGTAGAATGCTGGTAAATCTGTGGAGTTTAACATATGCTTCTCTCATCCTGCTTGGGAAGACAAATAAATGCATGTTCCAAAGGTTGTTTAGTACCAGAACTAAAGTGCTTCAGAATAAGCAGAAATTAACAGGCTTGATTCAGAAAAGTGCTAACACTTGGCAGTCTCCTGGAATCATTTGTGGTTTCAAATGGTTGTACCATAGTTGCCGCTAAGCTTTGCTCATCATGGCCTGCAGTTATGAAAGGAGATGAAGGAACGGTCTATTGCCTTGACAAAGATAAAAGGGAAAGAAAAAAAAAGTGAATAGTCAAGTTTGATGTATAAATGCAAAGGAAGGTTTTGCTAACTAGATATGCAAATCCCAATGAGAAATTAGATCCTGCAGTAAGGTTTTCCTAGCAGAAAGCTGAGATATTCTGAAGATGTTCTATATTATGACAAGTAAATACTTCTTTTTCCAATTAGGAATCTTAGTATATGTCATTCTGGACCATTTAGCTCTCTCTGTATCACTTGCTATATAACTTTCCCCGCTGTGGTTTTGCTGCCTGAGTGTCAGGGATTCAAGGCTCATCTCCAATACAGTCAAGCTACACAACATTGGCTCAGATTTCTAATAAAGTTGTGAGAAAGGGATTCATGAAATCTTGTAGAAAGGTAAAATTACAAGCAGAGGTAAGACTGGGGAGACCAGGGATCATTAGTAGCTCAAGGATTTGAAAGTAATAATACCAGTATGGAAAGGTGCAAACTCCTGAAGGAAGAAAACCAGGAAAACCAAGAAAACAGTTGGGTAATCAGGTCACGTTGTCAGCGTTATCATTTTGATGGACCTGGAGACAGGAAGCAACTCAGTCATGCTGAAGGTTTGTCCCAGGAGGCTCAGCCTTCCTCTTGCAGTGGATGCCTCCTGGGAGGGCATGTACTCCTAGGGCACCACATCAGGGCCAGTGAGCATGCTGGAATTTTGCTTGTTAAGTCCTAACTGTCTTCTGCATGTGATAGCCACTAAGTGATTACTTTAAATATATTAGTTGTATGTATTATGCTTGTAGTCTCTTCTTGTTCCTCGGTAATGATGCCCAAACAAAGTGACCCAGAAGAGGGACGGTAACAGCCACTGATTCCAGCTACCGCCTGTTGAGAAATAGTAAAGTACAAATTCACTTTTCAGAGAGATAGCAAAACTGTTCTTTGATAGCTGAATTTTACCTTGAAATAGATGGACCTAATCCATGCTCCCCACCAGTGAGCAGCACTTTGCCAGATAGCTGAAGTCGCTGCCTCATTGAGTGGCTCTACCTATATCTCTGCAGTAATGTAAAAAGATCAAAGATAATGTAAAATTTATAGGAGGAGAAAGTCAAATAGAGGATTCTGCTTTATGTACCTTACAGTACTAACAGCAGTGGGGGAACAATTTCTGCACCAACCTCTAGTCTAGGATAGCCTCTTAGGCAATGATGCCCCAGAGACAAACCTGAACCTTTTTCTGCTCCAGACCAAAACACAATCAGAGAGGAGACAACAGCATTAGCTACCATCCGTCATGTGCCTAGCCAATAGCAAAAAAGGGAAGAGAAGCTCTTTCATGGATGCACAACAAATCACCAAAAACACCATAACGAAAATAAAACAGGCTATTTTCTATTACTAAAAAATTCAAGTATAATTACATGTTCAAAATCACATTAGTTTTAGTGCAAGCCTCTGAATATGAAAATGTCCTCTGATCATCTTCAGGGTATGCATACATGTATGTATATATAAAATTATACGTTTGCAGAATTTCATTGTGGGAATAAAAACAATGGTCAATGCATGTTGAATTTCTTTTCCTTTTGGTTGGCTATGAGGTCATGATAATATTGTAACCTACAAGACACTTCCTAAAAACTGTGTTAATAAACAGCATTTTAGGACAAGATGGAATGGCCTCAAGTTATGTCAGGGGAGGTTCAGGTTGGAAATCAGGAAAAAATTCTCAGGAAGAGTGGTTAGACATTGGAAAGGGTTGCCCAGGGAGGGGGTGGTGTCACCATCCCTGGGGGTGTTTAAGGAGAGGTTGGATGTGGTGCCGGGGGACATGGTTTAGTGGGTGACATTGGTAGTAGGGTGATGGTTGGACCAGATGATCTTGAAGGTCTTTTCCAACCTTGATGATTCTATGGTTCAATAACATTTATCTGTATTTATATACTTCATTAATAAAACAATAATCAGAACACACATCTACTGGTGTAACCTGCAGTGAAATGGTATCTTCCCCCTGTATCCCATTAATTTATTTGTCTGCCATCCTGGGATTCCCCTCCCTGCTGTCTCCCAGGGAGTGGAGCTGAGGTGACCTGTTGGTTCTCTACAGCAGGGAAGTATCTTCAGAACTGGTCCTTGCAACCCAGGCTTGGCTCTCTAGCAGCAGAGAAAAGCCAGAATGAGTAACTACTTTATTAGTGCTTCTTGCAGTTATGACTTGACCTATCTGTTTGTTATAAGTATAGCTTTCTCAGTTACAGAAGAGGACTGGCCTAAATAATTAGATAAAAGACTGCCAAGTAATGATAATGCGTAATGATTTTTCTGTTTAAATTATAGGGACAGTGAATAAGGGAAAAATTGTGGCTTCGCTTTAAATCCCAGCAGGCAAGGAATGAAGCCCTCAACTTATATCTACAGGATACAAAGGAAGTCAGAAATTGCTTTCATGCCAATAAATAATCTGAATTGCCTTGTAGTTCTACCGAGTTATTACTGTTTTTTGGTCAGATCTTATCTGTACTTAAAGCAGTCTGAATCTGAGTCAATTTACATACTCCCTAAACATCCAAGATACTCTCTAATGTTTTTCATGAGATTACATGTGACAGTCCTCAATCTTCTTCTGGCATTCCCATTTATTCCACAACTATTCTATTCTCCACAAGCATGATATGTAATCTAGATTTTATTAAAATTGTAGAGGTTCATTTAGCAGACTCTGAAGGGTTCTTATTTGCAGTTTTTTGTTTGTTTTTAATAGAAATTCATTAAGATGAGTAATAATTAAGGAGAAGATGAGTTTTGTTTTTAAACAACAAATATACTGGAAGTTTAAGCTGTGACAAACACTTGGATGTTTTTTCAGGCTCAGAGGAAACTCCAAAATTTTAAGTACCTCAATAAAATCAGATTGTTAGCCTTACTCAAACAAATACCATCACTAGCATGTACATCCACCCTTTGTATTACTGTCCTATCATAATGCTACCATCCAAATATGGAGTTAAGTCCTGAAGATTCTTAAATCCTGATATAGCAGGTGTTTTCAGGCCAGTGGGTCTGCAAAAAGGAGACCGTAATCAGTGCCAAACATAACTTGACTTACACGGGTAAAATAGCTTCCAGAGACCCTAAGAGCCAAGTGCTGGGAATGCACAGAATGCCACCCTAACCACGACATGACTGTTACCTACTTCGGAAAGGTACCTCACAATCATCCATAGCGAAGGCAGAAGCTAATGCCAATGACTGCTGAGGGCCTGCCGATATCTTCTGCTAATACGTGATTACACACCTTTCCTTTTGGGAGCGCAGTGCCTTCCATTCCTTTCAGGAATTGAGTCAGATAGGCAACAAATCATCTGGATGATCAGAAGATACCTGAAACAAGTCCCAGGACACCAGTTATCAATAACCTGAGGCTATCAGAGCCTCATTAACACATTAATGACAAATTAGGAGCAGCAGACTGAAAGTCATCTGGCTGGCTGCCTATTGATCGCTAGAGTGGACTTAGCTGATCTGGCTGCCTGGGTGAATTTGTCATCTCTCCTTACAGCATCTTTACGCAAACCTCACAAAGCCACATCCTGAGATGAAGAGCAAGTGTGATGCTCTCTGTCAAGCACACAGGTATCTCCTTCTAGACCCTCCAAACAAGATTAAAGTCCAGCTATGGAATGCAGAACCACCAAGCCTCCAAGTCTTGAGATATCAAAATGAAAGTTTATGTACAGCAATATGCTTTTCACTACCGGAATTATTTGGTTTCTCAGCTTTTCCTGTCCGCCCCTTTTTAGAGAGCCCTAAAGTTTGTTTGGATGGGCGAACCCCGTGGAGCAGACAAGTCTCCAGGTGGGCTCAAGGCTAAACAAGCATCTCTGTAACCATGACAAAAAGCCCTAAGGCCCAAAGGCTGATACTGGCAGATACTTCATTATGGAAGAGCGTGCATTGCCTGCAGCAAGTGTAACAGAAGTGTTTTCTCATCACCATCCCAACACACCTATTTGTCTATAACATGCCTCTGCTCTTACCTAACTTCTTATTGCCCAAATGACAATTTGTAAAGCACGGCAAAATACTCTGGTGGAGCTTTTCAACTCCCATGCTGATAGTTTTTTTTCCCCTTTTTATGATTAATAATTAAATGTATCTAATAACATGACAACATCCAACACATGCGGTAGACTGGATACTTAGCAGAATCACACAAGAGCCCTGCAGCGAGAGAACCCTGTACACATTTTGGTAACAAACTAAGAGTTTTCCATCTGAAAGATCGATGCAATTTTCAGCCAAAATCCACACAAAACATCAAGTGCTGCTTACAAAATTAAGATTGGAGTTGAAGATTTTATTTTAAGAGCCTGGAAACCTGGCAAATGTTTGTGCAGCATACTCTAATAAGGAAAACATACTTCAATAAGAAGAACTACTACTTCCATGTCTGCCTTTTTGCTGATAATTCAGAATACTCAAAAACTAATAACCAGCTTTGGACCATACGGTAGATTCACAGATAATTCAATGAGAAGTGCTGTTAATCCAAAAAGAAAGCTTGACAGTTCTGTATATCTGACATTCATTATTAGTTTATTAATATTCAATTAATCTCATACCAGGAAATGATTAGCGCAGGAGCAAATGTCTAGAGCAGTGCAAACAACTCCATTTCAGCAACATTTGTGCTTTTTTGTTGTTGTTGGCTTTTTTTTCAGAAAACCAGAAAAATTCTAATTTATGACAGACCTTGCATGGTTTGCATATGCCAATACCTTAGCAGAAGAAAAAAATACTAACTAAACTAAGAGAATCTGAGATAAATTTTAGCATTCACTAGCATGTGACAATGTGTGTACCCTTATCACATCAAATATCTATGCAATTTTGGCAGCTATTCTAGGACTGACTTTTTGACTTTTTCAAAGACTAACTCAGTCCTCGCTTGTCTGATTATCAGCATTATAAGCTAAACAAAATGCAAAAACTGAAATACCAAACAAAAAGAATAGTTCATGACTTCAAACTACCCCAAACAAAATGTGACACTAAATTTTTTGATTATTTATCTGGATTTGCAACCAAGTTTAATAGCTCCAGGCTTTCCTTATAAACCTTAGAGAAGTACCCTCCAATGAGATACTTAGCTGCCTAAGCAAAGCTCCACATAACTTTCTGGGACTGGCAAATCACTAATGGTAACATCACAAGTGTTTCAGAAGCACGAGGAAAGCCTAATGCCTAACCTACAAAACAGGCTGAATGTTTACTACTGTGTTTTATTACAAAGGCTTGTATTGCATTACAAGGAAAGAAAAAGATTAAAAACAAAAATACCATAGACTATTAATTTAAAAAAAAAAAAAAAGAAAAGAAAAACAGCAGCAACAACAAAAAATGTAGTTCAAATTGGCAACAAATTAATGCTGTGCCTGAAACTATCAACACAAGTCAGATTGGCATCTGTTACAGCAGCAGGGGTTGCAAGAAAACAGGGAAAAAGTGGGAATATATGACTCAGAAGGAAAAGCTTCTATCTAAAGGACTGCCTCTCCAATTTATTGTGAAAGCTACAAGGGGAAAGGAGAGCCTTTTAGGAGGAATTTCACAAGCTATCTTCGAAATTACACATTCATAGATTTCAAGGCAGGCAGGGGCCTAGATGCCCATAACTGCCCGTGCAGCAAGCCAAAACACACTCCACATTCACACATCTCAGTCTTTCGGCATTCCTGGAAATCCTTTTCCAGATCTCTGATGCTTTTCTTTGCCCTGTTCTAACCTCTCTATAGGAAATCAGTTCTTCACTTGCCCTTCTGTGCCAGGAAAGCCTTGTGAAGTTCAAGGTATACATAAGCTCTCTCTAACACTAGACCACTAGTGTGTTATGTTGATCTTTCACAGAAGCACAGAATCATCTAGGTTGGAAGAGACCTCCAAGATCACCGAGTCCAACCTCTGACCTAACACTAACAAGTCCTCCACTAAACCATATCCCTAAGCTCTACATCTGAACGTCTTTTAAAGACCTCCAGGGATGGTGACTCCACCACTTCCCTGGGCAGCCTATTCCAGTGCCTAACAACCCTTTCTGTAAAGAAGTTCTTCCTAATATCCAACCTAAACCTCCCCTGGCACAACTTTAGCCCATTCCCCCTCATCCTGTCACCAGGCACGTGGGAGAACAGACCAACCCCACCTTGCTACAGCCTCCTTTGAGGTACCTGTAGAGTGCGATAAGGTCGCCCCTGAGCCTCCTCCAGGCTGAATAGTCCCAGCTCCCTCAGCCGCTCCTCATAAGACTTGTTCTCCAGACCCTTCACCAGCTTCGTAGCCCTTCTCTGGACTCACTCACGCACCTCCATGTCCTTCTTGTAGTGAGAGGCCCAAAACTGAACACAGTACTCGAGGTGCAGCCTCACCAGAGCCGAGTACAGGGGGACAATCACTTCCCTGGACTTACTGGCCGCGCTGTTTCTTATACAAGCCAGGATGCTGTTGGCCTTCTTGGCCACCTGAGCACACTGCTGGCTCATATTCAGCTGACTGTCAACCAAAACTCCCAGGTCCTTCTCTGACAGGGAGTTTTCTAACCACACATCTCCCAGCCTGTAGCACTGTTTGGGGTTGTTGTGCCCCAGGTGCAGAACCCGGCACTTGGCCTTGTTGAACTTCATACCGTTGACCTTGGCCCATCGGTCCAGCCTATCCAGATCTTCCTGCAGAGCCTTCCTACCCTTGAGCAGGTCGACACACGCACCTAACTTGGTGTCGTCTGCAAACTTACTGAGGGTGTACTCAATCCCCTCATCCAGATCATCAAGAAAGATATTAAAGAGAACTGGCCCCAGTACTGAGCCCTGGGGACACCACTAGTGACCGGCCTCCAACTGGATTTGACTCCATTCACCATGACTCTTTGGGCCCGACTACCCAACCAGTTTCTAATGCAATGAAGCCTGCGACAGTCCAAGCCATGGGCAGCCAGTTTCCTGAGGAGAATGCTGTGGGGAACAGTGTCAAAAGCCTTACTGAAGTCAAGGTAGACCACATCCACAGCCTTTCCCTCATCCACTAAGCGTGTCACCTTGTCATAGAAGGAAATCATGTTCGTCAAGCAGGACTTGCCTTTCATAAACCCATGCTGACTGGGCCTGATCACCTGGTGGCCCTGCAAGTGCCACATGATGACATTAAAGATAATCTGCTCCATGAGCTTCCCTGGCACTGAGGTCAAACTAACAGGCCTGTAGTTCCCCGGGTCTACCCTCCAGCCCTTCCTGTAGATGGGCATCACATTTGCTAGATGCCAGTTGACTGGGACCTCCCCTGATAGCCAGGACTGCTGGTAAATGATGGAAAGCCTTTTATCGATGCTATTACTGCATCACCAAAATCAAACCCATAGATAAAACTTACATCAGTGACATTTAAAATTTCTTTAAAAGCTCATCACATGAGTCTGACATGATCTATTTATCAGAAAGCTGCACCAACCTGCATTGCTACCTTCAATTCCACATTTAACAGTTGTCCCATAATTCATATTGTTATCAGCTATGCAGCCAGTGTTACAGAGAGCAGTGTGTTTCTTCACAGACCATAATCTGGCAGTAAAGTCCTTCTGATATCAAAAAAAAAGAAAGAAAAAAAAAAGCCCCTTTTGAATCAGGAATAACGTAGCCTGTAGGACCACATAGGTGATCACCCCCTGTAATCTGCTCTGGTGAAGCCACACCTTGAGTACTGCATGCAAGGAAGACAACAATGCCATTCAGCATGTCCAGAGAAGGGCCTGGAGCACAAGTCCTGTGAGGAGCAGCTGAGGGCACTGAGGGTGTTTGGTCTGGAGAAGAGGAGGCTCAGGGGAGACCTCATTGCTCTCTGCAACTACCTGAAAGGAAGGTGTGGGGAGCTGGGGGTTGGCCTCTTCTCACAGGTAACTGGTGATAGGACTAGAGGGAATGGCCTCAAGTTGCACCAGGGGAGGTTCAGGTTGGAAATGAGGAGACATTTCTTCTCAGAAAGAGCAGTCAGGTGTTGGGATGGGTTGCCCAGGGAGGTGGAGGATTCACCATCCCTGGGGGCGTTCAAGAAAAGGTTGGAGGTGGTGCTTCAGGACATGGTTTAGTGGGTGATATTAGTGGTAGGGGAAAGGTTCGAACAGATGATCTTGAAGGTTTTTTCCAAAACTTAATGATTCTATGATTCTGGTAGAGCTCAGGAAAGAACAGTTCCAATGCAGTGATGTTCACTGCAGCTGAGTGAAGGGACATAGTGACATGCCCAGTGGCAAACCCAGAGCTTGATCTGAAACACCCCAGAGCAAGAAGCAGGCAGCAGTCAGGGAGGACACTTCACTTGCGCTGTGCTCTTCGAGCATTCAGCCAGGCAAAGTTCCCAGGAAAGAACTGCATGAAAAACAGTGGCCTCTGAATTAATTGCCTTGTATGAGATCTTGAACAGCATCTCATAAGTCCTTAAACCAGCAATTTATTTTGCTATGCTGATCATGGGTGGTTCCCGAATAAATTTTGATACATATCTTTATATAATTCAGTCCACTGAAATGCCAGCTTTCTCCTTTCAAAAACAGAATTAAAATTCTGTCTGAAGCTGCCTCTGGCTTCTGCAGCAGTTTTCTAACATGCGGATGCAAACTTTCCAAGGAACACCACATGTTGACCTGTCCTCTATTATTTGGTCAATGGGCATGGCTCGATTCCCTATGAAATTCTCTCATAGCCAACTAGTCTGCCTTTTCATGCAGCAATAAAACTAGAAAGTTCATAAAGCTGGACATGCAAGAAGCTTTCTGTAATTTTTGCAATCTATATTTCAATTCAGAATTCTTAGTAAGCTGTGGCTGTTTTTTGTGGCTATGTTTTTTTTTCTTTTTTTTTTTTTTCCCCCAGATACTGTACTCTAAGATACAACACTAAATTACACTGATTCATTATTCCTATTAAAACAAACAATAACCTCAAATTGCTTAGCAAACCAAAGAATTGCAAACAGTAAATTTAAACAGTAAAACAGGGAGCACGTTGGGTAAATGTTATTTCCCCGAACAAGGAAAGCTTTCGGCAAAGTGCTTAACTTGAATACAACAAAAGGCAATTTAATTTAGTAATACAGCTAGATGAAAAATGGAGACCTCAGGTTTAATAAGAAGGGGAAAAAAGACAAGCATATATCATCCAAAAGGATAATTATGAGAAACTATTTTGTATGATCCAGCTAAATCAAAGCTTTTAATGCTTTCTTACTCCTGTCAAAGGAGGGAGATTTAGTGCTTTAAAAATGGGGATTTTGCAGACTCCACTGCCAAGAAAAAATGATTTGTCTCTTGATAAATTACTATTGGGCTTTCTACTTGAAAAAAAATACACTTACATTGAAATAAATGCCAAGGAATGGCTAGAGAATTTATATTATTCACTTGTATCTGCCACCGGATTGGTTGAAAAGTGACAGTGCTATTAAAAATGTCTTCTTGCTTCTAGATATAATGGCACAAAGGGGCCATGTGAGCCTTTCGTGAATGGGAAGGATATGTATACAAAAATAAGAGTAAGCAAATCTTTATTCCCTTCTACCCTCCTGACATGTGGGGGGGTGGGGTTAGGAGGAGAGAGAGAATTTTGTATTTAGAAGCTGCCAATTCTATGCAAATTGTAAGCACTGGGAGAGAAAACGTCCATTCATTTTTCCTAAGGATTTTCTATTGTTCTTAAATAAATCCTAGAAAAGTTTTCCATTCTCTGAAGGAGAGGAAAAACATGCAAATATATCTCTCACATTTATAGTGATGTTAGCTTGAGAGCTGAGTTGCAGTAAGAGCAATTTTTACCCTAAAGGAACCCCTCTCTGGGTCTGTTCTATGCTTTTTGGCTAGCTTGCTCTGCTTTCTTTTCCCCCAGCCCTTGCGGGTCATCAAGGAGCAGAAAAATTAGACAGTCACAGACTGGGAACAGCAAGTGACACTTGCTGGGGAGTCGTCCTCTCTGGTGGCAGCTTGAGCAGGGCTTGTGGGGGGACCATTGGGACTTCACTACCCACAACCAGCTCCTTTCAGGCCTGCGGGCAGCGATGCCCAGAAGCCCCTCGGGTAGCCACGGAGAAGTCTGCATGCGCTGCGACTGGCTGGAGACACGGAGGTTGCAGCAGGCTGCAGCCCGGCACCCCGTGTGCGAGTTGCTGCTGACAAGCTGCTCCCCGTGGGTGCTGAAAGCCACCCTGGCTCTCATCTGTCAAGTGTCAGTCTCTTTAAATCTAAGGTCCTGCTTGCCTCGTTGGCCTTCTGTCCACAGCCAAAGTGAGAGCAGAATTTACAGAATACACGCAGATGGCAAGCAAGCAAACAGAAAAGGTCATTAATGAATGACCTTTAATGAAGTTGGACACCAGCGTGCAGGGTTAATATAGGTCCACGCAGGCTTGCAGGAGTGGGATATCAGGATTGCATAGTGCTTAACCTCTACTTGGCTTAGAGCTTACTTTATGCATGCTTATCATTAGAGCCTGAGAGGATACCAGAAATTTCTTCACCCATTTCTGTTGCTGAGGTCATCTCGATACATAGATTTTCATTCTGTTCCATCTGAAAGATTTCCTCTTTCTGATTAATTGTAACATCAAATTTCTACCAACCTACAAGAGACTTGCTGCTTTTTTAAATCTCTGATTGCTATAGACATTTATTTATCTACTGAGAATAGCATCAGCTACAAATTTTCATAGAAGTCCAGAAAATGTTTCTTGGGGCCCTGAACACTTCAGTGCCTGCTCATGAAATCTGTATCAGCGAGACAGTTCCAAATGCACAACAATCCAAAAGTAAGAATAAGAGCTTTTTTTTAATAGATGCACAAAGTTATATATCATTACAATCATCCAACATATGACATTCAGAGCTAGCTAGGAAGAAATAAGAGATCAAATTGAAATATATGCCATATTTTGTTGTACTTAGTCTATAAAACCTTTGCAAGAGCAACAAACTTCTTTATCCTCTATGCACAGGAACCTGCCATCATGGGACCTGATACATGAGCTGAACATTTGGAAACTGCCACAGTATCAGGACAATATCAAGAAATCAAGTCTACCATTAGAACACATTAAATTTCACTTGAAAAAGGAATTCAATATCTAGAAACCATGATTACAGATAAGGTGAAGTTAGAGGTATTTCTGCAGTAATTTCAAAACCACCTGGCTTACAGAGTTGTAAAGTGCCTCCCATTAACACCAGGTGGGCAATGCCACCAAACCTGACCTACAGATCCTTAGGCATAGTTTTACATAGCTGTGCACGATTATGTCAGGCACTAAGTACTAGAAATTTCATATTTATTTTTCTCTCCATCAAAACCCAAAGATGATTTCACTGCAAAGTCACTATTTGCTCCAGTGGCTGTCTCATTTTTAAATGTAGGAAGTGATATTTAATTTTACTGCAGCTCAGAAAATGCAACATTTGCACGAACCTGGTGAGCTGCAAACAGCAGCCAAGCCTGTCTTGGTCAAACCCCTCCAGCCACCCCCAGTAGATCCCGATCTATTCTTTTATTCATGTGGATAATGCTAAAAACAGACAAAAACAATGAAAAAAATCACAATTTCAATCTCTATCTTGCAACAAGGGCTTCTCATAGAATTCATAATTATATCATTGCTGGCCATTTAACTTAAATCAGTAATCCCACGGCCATTCTCAAACAGGCATTTTGCAAATCTGCCACAGAAGCTACTTGAGGCAGTAATTTATTTTTCAAATAACATATTTACGTTATCTTTTAACATGTAGGCTTACCTGGATTGTTTATTTATGAAAAATGAATCTAGTAGGAAGCTTACTTCCCAAAGTAAGTTTTGTTAGAAAAACAAATTTCTTCCTAGAAAATTCAGTTCTAATCACTAATTAGCATGCAAATACTAATATTACATGGAGAAACAAAGAATAAATAGGGATTAGAGCAGAATAATCCTAACAGAGTTTCTTCTAATATATTGTTTTCATGTTACAAAATCTTTGAAGAATTAAAAAATGTTTCTCTGTGTTTATTTCTTCAAACTACTTCCAAAGAAAGCTCTATCACTCCTACAGCCAACGGTTCCTTTCAAGATAGCAGTTACAGTTTTGGAAGAAGGCACTTTACCAGGACACATCATAATAGGAATCAGTTTTTGGAAGTTGATGAGGAATGAACTATTGTTTAGTTGCTAGGATAATTAACTTCTAGAAACATTCTAAGATGAGGTAGACTCTCAATCCCTCAGTGTCTTTAAACAACCAAAAATAAAACAGCAGGGAACGTGGCCTTACTAGAAATATGAGAAATGGTCCTTCGGTCTGTGCTCCTGCAGGTCGGTGCAGCGCATCCACAGACCCTCCTGACTGCAGCCACAAGCCTCCTACCAGTTCCTTGCCCCTCCTTCCCTAACTCAGCAGCAGTGGGAGTAGTATTTTAGCAGTCCTCTGCCATTATGACAGCTCTGTATCAGCTACCAGCTGAGCTATCAACGGACACTGTCAGGTCAGCCTTGGTCATGCAGAAGACAGAGAGCAGGCCAGCCTCCTTTAGGCACGGGCTGAGCGTCAGTGAGGCTGTTCCCACCAGCTCATGGAGGCCTGGTGGTACCTGTGATCAAAGAGCTTCCTTGCATGAGATCCCTGACATTGCAACTTCATAATTGCTTTGAGCGTATGTACAGAGCTCACAGCACCTCTTAGGCAGCTTTCGATCTCTGCATCATTAAAACAAATCAGCTGATGATCGCACACTCGATTTAGTGATCTCTGCTGGAATTTGAGGCTGCAGGACATTTTCAGTTCAAAGACATTTAATCTTCAAATCTCTTCCCCTTTGATCTTGAAGTGCTACGTCTGCAGACAGTCAAGACAAAGGATAAATCCACAAAATCAAAATGGTTTTCTAAAGCTATCTTTGTCAAAGGAGTTCAGAACAGAGGACACCGTCAGAGTTTCTCTTACATTCTAAGATCAATTCTGTGGGCCAAATCCTCAGCCAACATAAATCTGCACGACTTCATTTCCGATAAAGATGACAGGGTTTTATACTATGTGTGGAACTGGTCCTACCTGTTTGCTTTCCATGATTTTGTGAGACTTGAATGTCTGCAAAGGCTCTTAATGAAAAATAAACTTTAACAAATAAAATGCACCTCCTCATAAATCTTTCTTTAAAAAATGCTAATAATCTAGCCTGATACACATGCAAACAAACTAATCAATTAAACCAGGCTAGAGAGATAATTTTACATGAAACAGCAAGCTCAAGAAAAGGTAGAAGACAGTACATTCACAGGGCTACTATTTACTTTATTCTTTAAAATTACAGCCCTGTAAATTTTTCTGGACTGTTTATACAACATGCAAAAGAGGCAGTCTATGCATGAAGTAGCCATTGTGAATTTCCTCATTTCTCTACCCATTAGCTGAAAGTATACAGCCAATTCTCAGCCTTGTATTTTAGGTCATAAATCTGCTCCCTCTGTTCCTTGGGCAAATTAAAAGCTATATATCTTTTGTCAAAGTCTTTCTGACACAGAGCTCCTACCTTCACAGCCTAAGGCTAGCTGTGTGTCTAGGAAAATTATATACAATAGGCAGTGACAGCCATGGAGTCTAGCATTTAAGTACTAGTCAACATATTTTTATACATGTAAAAATCATTCTACCTTATAACTTGAGCACAGTTTATACATATTTAAAAGGATTACAGGAGTATGAAATAAGAAAACACTTTGGAAAGGATAGGAAGGTGGTCCAAATTTGATATCCTAGCAATCTTTAAAACTGTGCGGCATTAAGCTTATGCATTAACTTTTGCATTACACTAATACAGACTATGCTATCAGAACCACAACCTATTTTCTTGTGCATTAACAGTTGCCGTGCTTCAGATGAATATGTGGGTACCACTTTTGATTTCAGCTGAATGTGCAAACCGTATATGTGCTTTAATTAAATGCATACAAAATTACGTTGTTTGTGAATGCCAGCTTTGTCATGTATCACAGGAATTGCTTGTCTACTTATATTGGAGTTTTACGGCCTTGAAATGAGGCATTGCAAAATGGCAGTATTTAAGATGCCCCACATGAATTGCTGCATTGTGGAAGATTTCCTAAGCAATACGCTCCTGAACTTCTTTTAAAAGCTTCCAGAAGCTTGCAAAGTCATTTTAATTCTCAAAACTTAGAGAAATATTTCTAAAAAATTGATGTTTTACTCTATTTGCTCAGAAACTATGCCAGGCTGCTCAGGGCTGTAGCTTTTAACAGTATATGCTTCTCTTTCCCCTTATGCTCAAGTAACCCTTGTTTCATACTGCTATCTGATGCACTCTTTGCCCTCCTCAGACCTCTTTGGTTTATAGCTGCCATTTTCACTGTGTCATATCTCTTACACTATGATTAGAGGTGTTCATCTTTTTCCTTTCCAAAGTGATATTGTTGTCATGTAATTTACTTTCTCAGTTATTCTGACAGGAAAAGCTGGAAGGCCTGTCTTGGTTACACTTAACACATGCCCACGATCTCAAAAGAGCTTGTATATTTGATCTGCAATTTCCATTTACTGTCCATCTTGAAATAAATACACAGTGGTGCTACTATCTGAAAATACTTCTTGTTCCTATTTTTGAACGCATGGCTTATAATCCTTAGGAAAGTGGTTTACTTTCCGCCCTCTCTCACCCTGTCTCAGCAGCTTTAGGATCCTTTTATGGGCCATTCAATTTATCAATTCTGGTAATGGCAGTCAAATCTGGGGATGTGTCATCTCCCCTAAAGCAGCACTACAATGAGGAACGTCATATCTCATGTAAAATAAGAGTTATTTATGGAATAAAATTTGACAGAAGACATCATTAGAACTGTTTGCAGATAGTCCTGTAGTGGGACGTGGTCACAAGACAGGAACGCAAATTCAGGCGGTAAAATCCAGGACTTGCCTGTCTGAAACTGCTTACAGTTTCTTATTGTGCATTTCACACCAATTCAATTTCAAATCCCCAAGTCTGATTTAATTAGAAAGGCAGCACAATGCAGGAAAGCAACCAGGCATCTAGAACAGCTACAATGTGCAGTTGAAGTAGATGATGTTTATTGGGCTCCCAGAACATATAAAATGCTAAGTATCGCTAGCACTTCTAAACTGAAGGCAGCTTCCCCAATGAATTAAATAGCACACTTTTAATAATGTAAGTCTCAAATAAATGAGGCTTCAGTGGGCCCAATCCACAGCTGGCACAGCTGTACCAAAGTCATTACCACACCTGCAGGGATGTGCACTCCTGCAAGCACTCACACCAGTAAAACAGTTCTTAAGCAAATGTATACATACAGCATGGGTGTGCAAGTCTGCAGCCTGCAAAATACCCATATTGTCAGGAATTCATAGCAAAACCCATCATTTGTTTCTGAACACCTCTGCATATGCAGATGGAAAACTTAATTTAGTTTATCAAAAATGTGATTTTATATTGTTGCCTCTTATGCTATACAAGTAGAATTTTATGTATTTCTTGTGGAGGCAGCATTTTGCAACACATACATTTCTGTTTGCATTGCTTACTGATCTTACACTGCTAATAAGCCTTCACTACCTGTTCCCAGCAACTTGGCTCATCTGGCAGTCTTCAGTAAACTTACTGATCTTAGTAGGTGTATTTAAGTAATAAAGTATTGCTTCATGTGACAAGGACTATCAAATTATGATCCCAAGCACACAGAAATTATTCTCTTTTTAACTTCCTTGAAATGAAAACCACCACAATACTTGCATATCTGCTTGCATGGTTATTTTAAATTACGTACACACAGCATCTTAATAGAAGAAATTATATGCTCCCTAGCTGACACATTTCACAGAAACAGATTTTAAAACTCTTTTCAACTAACAAGTTGGCAGTCTTACTCCTGCCTTCCATGTGGGAACACTCCTTAAAAGCACAACCAGAAGGGGGAGTATAAAGTTTGATTTACTATAATCCTCTGTTACAGAATTTGCAATCATGTTTTTTTTTTTTTTAATCACTCAGTGGAAATACATACTTTTTTCCAATTTGCTTTTAAACTTCTGCTAGAGGTCACCAAAATGAAGATAGTAAGCTAGAGCAAAGGCACAGAAAACATCTATTCATTTAACTGCATTAAAAAAAAAAAAAAAAAAGTGCTTCTGAATAGCATTCCGGTTTGTAAACTGTCCATATTTTCTTTTCTAAAATAACTTGCTGCCCACATTCACAAAGAGAAGACGTGTGTCTGCAGTATAAATTTACTAACTTTAAAATTTCCAAAGTAGAAAGACTGTCAGATGCAGTAGTAAAAAAACTAACAACAACAACAACAAAAAACAAACACAAGTGTAGTAGCTAGCTGTGGAATTACTTCAGCTTGAGACTACTGGAAAAGGAGTAAAGAAAGTTTAGAAGAAACACAAGACAAATCTCTTGTACACTGAGATGAAGAGGCTGTGGATACTTGCAATTACAAAACTTCTTTCACTGTGGTTTGGTCGTCCAAAACTGTACTGGAATTCCACTATGGTAGATACAAAACAAATGTGGTAACAGCCATTTCTGGACTACCATTAGTCTAGAACTGAAATTTGGAAACTGTAGCTTAAAGTATCAGTATAGCCATCAACAACTCCTCTGAATTGGGCATCCAGTATTTTATGATTCCTATGAGAGTGGGATGTTCTTTCTCTTGCAAGAATGGAAAGTCTCCTGTGTAAGTTTGTGCTCTTAAGTGTTTTGCCTTTGTCACTTGTGTTTTTTTTTTTTTTCTACCTAAAAGCAAAAAAAAAATAATAATAATAATTTAATTTCCCCATAAACCTTGAAAATAGAGTGTCTGTAGGCACACTGGAACGCTGGAATGGTGAAGAACCTGAAAGCAAGGAGCATAAGGAATACGGCCAAACATCCAGGTCTGTTGGCTCATTTACTTAGCAGCAGGGTTTTCAACAATGCAACACTTTTTCATAAACAAAAACAACAACCTGTGCACTTTCCTTGAATTTAGAGAGAACTGTCAAAAATATATCTCAAATATTTAGATATGGCAAAACAGCAGTGGTGTCTCTTGGGATTAACATCGTTTTATAGCTCCTGCTGAGATCTGTCTAAACATTCTCCTCTATGAATTTAGAACTCACAAAATAGAGTCTCTTTCCCACGATGCACTACCCTGAAGTGCTCCCATGACACAGAAGTATTTGTGCCCCAGAGACTTTGGAGCATCATGAGACTTACAGTCTGACCAGGGAGCCTGCTTCATACAGCAGAATATCAGCAGGAAGCAAATAAACAGGGACATAAAACAGTTTTGACATGCTAGAAACTGTATCTTTTGGAAATGTATTCAGAAATGAGGTATTCCACACTGGTTGGTATTTCTGATTAAGATCTCCAGAAGGGGTCATGATTTTAGCCAGTGCTACTACTGACATCCTCTTCCGTGCTATTTTACAGACAAGCAGCGCCAACAGGATTCATCTCTCAAAAGCTGGGGCACACAAGTGCAGTGCTACAGCCAATTAGCACATTGAATTAATTTATTAGGTGGACTGAACACCAAAGAGACAGTCATTTTCTCAGAGAAGCTGGAAATGGGAGTAAATAGATAGTACAACCTCAATCCTGGAGATAAAAAAATAATAAAAAAATAAATAATAATAAAAAAACACACAAGGAATACAAAGAGGAAAAAAAAAGTTATTTTCACCCTAAGTATGGACTTGACTCATCACCACCTCACAACTAACCACCACTATCTTTTTTTTTTTTTTTAAACATATTGAGCAGAAACAGTTTCCCTGAATATCATGTTATTATCAGTTAGGAAAAGGCTAATTATGATAAGAAAAATAAAATAAAAAATATCATAGTCTCAAAGCCCTGCTTTCCTCCCATATTTTAACTGGAATGGAATGAGCTTAAACAAAGAAGGGAAATCAAACCTTCACATAATCAACAAATTAAGAACTGGCAAATTATACTTCATTAAGTACTCTAAAATTAATAGAGTACAATTAAAAGGAAAGGCAGAAATTGTCTTAAGCTCTGCAGCAGATTCTTAAGATATGTTCTTGACTTCCTTGAAGCTGAAAATGAAAAGACATTTATAAATATTTCTGATAAATTAAGGTGATAACATTATTAATGAAGTCATTCACCACTACCAATGGAATTCTCTGTCAATGCTTACAGATCCTACTAAGTGAACTCAGAAGAGGCATTTTCACATTTTTCTCAGAACTAAGCCTGGTCAAAATTTTTTCAGCATTTACTTTGCTATAGAAATATACCAACTTTAATTTCTAACTTGACATATACAATTAACTGTAGTTTTGGATTTATCTTCAAAAAAAAAAATCAAATAATTAGATTTAACTGAAGCAATCATGGAAGGCGGATTGCTGGCCACTCAGCTGCCCTCTCCTCAGCAGGACAGAGAGAAGAAATAAAATGAAAAAGCTTGTGAGTCAAGTTAGTTTAGTGGGAAAATAAAACGGGAAAAAAAGCCACCTATTAGGAAGAAATGTTTCACTCAGAGGGTGGTGAGGCCTTGGCTTAGGCTGCCCAGAGGATCTGTGGGTGCCTCATCCCCAGCAGTGCCCAAGGCCAGGCTGTATGGGGTTTCAGCAGCCTGGACTGGGGAACGTGTCCCAGCCCATGCCAGGGGTTTGGGATTGGATAGTCTTTAAGGTCGCTTCCAACCCAAACCATTCCATGATTCCACAGTTCTATGCAGAAACAAAACAAATAACGGGAAGTGGAGAATGAATCTTTTGACAGGCCACTCCAGCCACTTCCAAGGAATGTTTGCCTCAGGATGCATACTGGTTGCTTCTGAAGACAAGCACCTTAATAACAAATGCCCCCTCCTCCTCTTCCCTTGTCTGAGCTTCTGTGGCTGAGTGGGACACCACATGTGGCGTACGCCTTTGCTCGGTTTGGGCCAGGTGCCTCAGCCACATGAGCCCGGCCCCTGGCTGGGCCCTGGCCTCCTTCCTGTGGCTGTTGGCGGCCCCGGCGCTGTGCAGCCACTCCAGTATCAGCCCTGTGCTGGCCCCAGCAAAGCACCATGTGGGCCACTGTGGGGCAAGCCAGCTTCAGGCCAGCTGGACGCAGTACAATTCCACAGGCTGAAAACACTCCGTTTTTGTCAGGGACACTATGGGTCTCTAAGGCTCCTGCTGTAAAAGCAGAGCTCTCCGGGACATCCTGGTGGTAGCATTGCACACAGATTACTCATGTATGTAACAGATGGACAAACGTAGGTGTGAATATAAACTGCTTACACCTCACTGCAAGTAAAGGTAAACAGAAAAATTCTGACCTTATAACAAAGCACTACATACTCAAACCTACTCACAATCATCATGCAAGCTCCTCATTGCCTGCTTACAATTACACTCGCGTGGGAAAAAGCTGCCTCCAGAGTAAAACTAGACTAGAAGTAACAATCCTTGTTGTAACAGGGCAGGAATTCCCTATTTTCTGGCAACAGTTTACATGAAGACCCTGATAAGATACAGTACTGTTAATATTTTTATTCATATTTAAGAGCTATCAAAATGCTTCAGCCCACGAGTAGCTCCTTGTTTGGATAAAAATCTGCTAGCCACTGACTAGAGAGCAGTCAGAATCTATCATACAGCTGATTTAAGATGAAGAGCTTTGTTAAAAGAACATTGATGTTCATTTTGCTGTGCCTAACAATGAACTTGGATTGAAATACCAAATACTTACCATTAATCAGAGAGGAAAAAATAGAATCAGGTTCCATACTGTTTGTGATAGTAATGCAGTGCACTTCCAAATGAACTCAGGGGCATGATCTGTGACTCCTGTTATTTGTATTTATACTTAATACAATAACATATACTGGATTATAAAATGGTTTCCTCTGTAAAATCTATACATAAATACTTAATAACGAAAGAAACAGTGCACAAGGAAAGAAGGAAGCAAAATGTGTGTGCCTCCTCGCGTTTCCAGACTGAGGAGCTCAGACCCATTCTAATAACAAATAGTTTAAGTTTCTATCTTGCAGATCCCAGAAAAGAACACCAGAGAAGGCAATTAGTTTAGGGAGCAATTATCTTCCCTGAATGTCTTTACAGGAGAGAACTGTGAGACAAGACTTGGAAAAAATCAGACTTTGATAAAGGTCAGTGACATATAACCTATTTTGGCAATTACTTGTCAAATATATGAATGGTTTAAAATACATTTAAGCAACTCAGCAAATGTAGTGACAGGACTGTTTTAAACAACTGGCTCACTTGTTCTTCAAAGGTAGCTGTGAACTCAGCACTGCTAATACTGAGATAAAGTTGGGGGAGGGAGGACAAGGAAAGAAGCAACGTGCCCTCCTCCCGAGTTTAAGAGGCTAATGACATAGTTTTGATCTGTAATCTATATGCTATTGGAGTGGCTGTTTGCACAGTGACTGAAAGCTCCGTTCCCGACTCCTTTCTAGCCTTAATACAGATATGATGCATCAGCGACCTTGCTGTACATGAAGAGGACCGGTTCCTTGCAAGCACCACAGCAGCTGGAATGCTTTCTAGTGGAATTCTGTAGCACATCGAACTGCCCGCAATCAAGCATCCTTATTTTGTTCTGTGTTGAATTACAGTATTTCTCCCTGGAGAGTCTCCCTTCTAGCTCCCCATGTAAAGATATGTGCTGTTTGGGGTCAGATTTGAAATGTTTGACCCACCTGCTGTTCAAAAGCTACACAGGCTACATTCCCCCTACCGGTTCTGCCGGTGTATGATTTTATCTGTGCCAGTGGTGGAAGCTGATTGAACATCAGGAGGGAGAGAGAACATTCTATAAAACTGCAGGCGGAAAAGGTTTGCCAATTATTTTTCTTCTTGTGACTTTTAGGATGCACAGATTCCTTTTGGCAGTTCCCCTTGTTTTGTGCCCATAAAATAAGTTTAATGGCTGAATTTTCTTTAGGATAATCAGAGGCAGTATAATTTATGCATCCAAATAGCATTGTAGCCAGATGTAATTTTGCTTGAAGTTTCAGCATTACAGTTAGTAATGACTCTGCTGGCTGTGTTTTGTAGAATTTGCAATTTATTTAACAGTTGACTGAGCACTGACCCCATATAATATCACCATAATCAAAGTGTGGTAAAAATTAAAAATGAAAGAGAAATCTGTGCCTTCTGGGAAACACACAGACTTTAAGTGGACAGGGTATAGAAACGATCTCTGAAGATGACAGGTAAGTAACATGGTCTTTAAAGTTTATAGCAGACAGACTATCCAATCAAACATTTATCTGAATTAAGGTCTGAAACACTTTCTCAGTAATAGCTATGACTTGAGGCATTTGTTTTGACAGTCTTTGCTGCCATTCAACTCCAGTCCCTTTCCCTGATTTGCAAGAGTTGATTATTCTCTGATCAGACGAGAAATATCAGAGGGTATTCAGCACTTCCAAAGAACAGAGGGACCTTAGGGGGAGACAAGTTAAATTTAAATTACCATCTATTTCTGCCGTGGCTTCAGGACGGGTAGCAGAGCGATGCTGACTAGAACCCCACATAATGACGAGGCATGCCGGGACAACGCGGTGAGGACACGCCGTGGCGCTTCCAGAGAGCAGCTCCCTCCCCACAACACCACACTGCTGACCTCTGCCAGGCTGCCGTGGCCTTCCCTGGTTCTCGAGCACTCAGTGGAGCTGTTCCCCATTCCTCCTGTCTCTGCTTGAGTCCTGTTTGCCTCTCCTGCTGCCCCTCATGCCAGATCCACAAGTTTGGTGCTTTATTTCGGTCCTGTTTGATCTGCAGTTAATCCACCTTTTTTAGCCCACCTACTAGGTGATGTTTAATAAATTGTATTCTTCATTAACATTTCTGTCCCAAGCATTACAGATGATTAATGGTGATAGAGAAATACAATGTCATCAGCATAAAACAGTGATTTATGGGGATAAAGAAAACAGCGTCATCAGCATAAAAATTATGAAGTTATTTGAAGAACTAAAGTTAATGGAGAAGGAACAGATCCATAATTTCCTGCAAGTTCAGTTCACCCCTGTTGCATTCATGCCTGTCCCTGGTTTGTCCAGTTGAAGTAACGGTGTCTGGGATTTAGAGATGTCTGTGTCCCCAACAGGTATGACAAAACCTATTTGAGACGCTGCACTGCAACAATAGCATTACACACTAAGAATGTTTTTCTCTTGAACTCCTTTACACTGTTAGTGAATCCTAACTGTATTCTTAAGCCAATTTAGATCAGAGGCTATTATTACATACAACTTGCAGCAGACTACGCTGCCATTTATGTGCCTTGTGGGATACAAAGAGCCCTGAAAGATTTCCTTTCAAAGCACTCAAAAGGCTGAAATGATTTCTCAGCTGGCTGCCATTTAAACTACCAATCCAATTGGAGCAAGAGTGTTTCTCACTAAGTTAAAAAACAGCAAGACAATTTAAGATAGCGTCCCAAGACAGCAACTCAGCATTTTAAAAATGTAAAAAATCTGCGAAAATGTTTTGCATCATGGCACATGGTCAAAGAGCACTCGATGCAGTGTGGAACACACAATTGAATTTTTAAAGCTGTAAGATCTATGCAACTTCCCAAAGCTTCTCCGACCAGCGAAAATTTTTTCCAAAGCAAAAAGAAAATCTTAAAATTATGACAAAGACAAAACGAACAGAAAAAATCCAATTAATACAACAGTCCATTAAAAATGGGACATCTGAGTCTCTTAGGATTCTATGGAATAGCAATGGGCTACAAAGCATGACAGCTGTTTTATCTCTAGGCCACAAAGGAAAACTAACCACCACCAGTTTCACAGAAAAACCTCCATAAGTCTCTGTTTTCTTCTCTAAGCGAAAGCCTTAACTTATTAATTACAACAACAAAAAGTTCATGAAGGCTTATCATATAGAGCTAGGTGTTGGCATTAAGGCCGCTTCTTCTCTCTCAATAAAGAATTGTAAAGACTAAGCTGTTCAGTGATTCGCAGGAGGATTTCAGCCATTCATAATATTTTTCTTGGTTTGCAGAGGAACAATGTCTAGGGGGTTAGATAGTTTCATCCAAGACCTCACTTTCAGCAATTAAAATAAGGGATAAAAGATATTAGAGGAATATTACTACACGAAGGCAATGTAATGTGCTCATCGTGAAATGACAACAGCAATAGCTGGGTAAAGATCATCTGGAGGTCTAGCAGGTCAGTAACTGAGAATTGCCCTTTTTGAGAGGGCAAAATTCAGGAAGAGGCTCAAGCCCAAAGGCAGAGAGCTAAGTGATCCGATTTTCAGCTGTTGTAACTTCATGCTAGTGGCAAAGTACGGGAATCACTGGAACTGCCACAGCATAAACCAGCCATGGATCCGGCTGCTCGATTCTACAGCTTCTCTCTACGGGCAATTTGTACTTGGAGCCTCACTTTTAGGAATAAGGACACATTATTTATTTCTCGACTGCACTAAAATAAATTGTCTATACTACTGCTAAGAAAATATCACCATGCAACTCAAATAGCTTTGGGAGGACCACGTACCACCTGACCTGCTTTCGATTCTGTAGGGGAGAGTGTTTCCCCCCCATTTTTATTTATTTTGGGGGTGGGGGAAATAAATGTAATCTACTCTTATTTTCATTCCATACTCATATTCACTGCAGTTATGGGATTGGGTATTCCAGTAGTCAAAGCAGAGTATCTACTTCATGGCATCATTCCTAATTATTTGCTGTTCCTTCTCATTAATTTTCAAACTTGAGTATCTTGATTTCAACACTACTAAAAGAGTCATTTAGAGAAATAATGGGGAAGAATGGTCCCAGTGCCAATTCGCGCTGTCCTCATCCATAAATCTCTAACTTTAAACACTTTCATTTACAGCTACAATATTTTTGACCTTTATGTTGTTTCTAAGCCTTTTTCAACCATCACCAGCAGACTGACTAGCATGAGATTTTCTTCTTGCATATTCCAAGTGTCTAGATAGAATCGCCACTTTAAGGAGAAAGATAAATCTGAAACAAATTCTCCCCTCTTACACAGTAAAAACATCATAATTATGTCTTGAGAATTAACAGTGCACATTTAAAGCTACAGACTAAAGGTGCAGTACATTACTCTTATGCAAAAGAGTGCAAAAGGGAGGACGAAGAAAAAGGGATCCTTTTTTCCCCTCTCTGCTCAGATACTAACCTATAGGCTTCTCCTAAAAAAGGGAGAAGGATTCAAATTCCAAGCAAAGAACAAAGAACTACCGAGGAGCAAACATATCAATTCCATACATGCAGATGCATGTCTCTCTGTAACGTCAGCAAACACTTTTAAAATCCAAAACTCTCCTAGGTTTTTATGTATATAGTTTGGTGTTTCACACACATACCAAGTATGTGATTTGCTAGGCACACACTTCAAAACTGTTCGAGTGAAACGGAAGCCAGGGTCTTTCTACCAAGATCAAGAAATGCTCCCTGGGTATACTAGGTGAGTATAAGATATCCACCCACTATGTAAGGGGAGGAGGAGCGGGAAGAACTGCCAGTATTTTCTATAAACTTGGATTTAAATACTCGAAACAACTTACTTTGACTACGTTCATACCAATGCATTTAAACTGGAGTATTAATGAGAATAGAGGATTTGAAATGAGTAATGGAAAACGTGCGCACACAAAAATCATTATTTCACTCCAAGTGTACATGAATACTTAGCATACGCAGGCTCAGGGAAAAGCAAGACATCAGGCTGCTTTTGCATACAACAAATGAACCGAGTTTACAGACTAAAACTGATTCAGGGTATCCACTTTGTGAATCTCTTTAAACAACAAATTAAGCTCCATTCTCTACCCCACTGTTTTGTGGATTGTCTACGGTGATCCAGTGTTTTAAAACTATTTTTTTCAAGCTGAGTTAAATACATTCTGCCCTGAAAATACTGCTTTTATAGGTGAAGTGGAAAGGAAAAAGACTGGAAGCTTAATCTACTTATTTCTTATTCAGCTGGGAAAGGTAGAATTATTATTCTCTGCCTACCGCACTTGCTGACAGTTTTATTTTCAATACTGAAAGCAGGTTGTGTAACAGCAATTCAGTTCTTGCTCCTCAGACTATGCAGAGATCTGTTCAGGCTTAGATAAAGGCCCAAAACATACTCCTGACTACCCCAGGTCTATGAGTCTCTGAAAAGGAGCTACAGCATATCTTTTCAGAATTTAGGTCTTGTTATTTTAGTCTCACATGAAAGCACACAAAGCTAAACAAGGAGTAACTGAGGAAAGCGATCTGAACTTACACACAGGGATAAAGAATGGCTCATTTAGAGCTTGGCTGAAGTTCTGGATGAATGACCATCTTAACTTTTGCCTTATTCCAACAATTCTTACAACAAGATATGGGTAACCAAAGTTCTGATTTTTCCAAGTAAAAGTGGAGACTATATTGACGTGTGGAACCTATGTTTAAATAAAGCAGAAGTCTATGCAAAGTACCATTATTTTTGCATTATAAGACAAAAGGCAACTTAGTACCAGCACAGTCAACTTGCTCTTTAAAATAAGACATTTATTAACCTATTCCTATTCAAAATCTTTGTTAATGAATGGCTTGGTTTTGTTGCTTCTGGCTTATTTTACCTCTTAAAAAACAACTTTAAGTATTAGCTACATTAAGAGATGGCAGTACTGTCACATCAAATAGAAAGTTTTTCACCTTAATTGGGTTTAGATACCATAATGCATACCATGATACTGTAAACAATAAAAAACATAATTCAAACATTTTTTATAAGAAATACAGCATCTCAATCACTTGTGTTCTAACCCAGAATTTTTCCTTCATGAGGCACTTCTTGTTAATGTCGCTGTGTAGATGACCTGGCTGTTCCCATTTCTAATCTGTGCGTGAATGCAAAGCAACGTCATGTGAGTCAGCAGCAAGCTGGCAAGTACAGCAGTCTGTCACGATCACAACTGATCACCCCAATATCAATCATTCTTTGAATGTGGAGAAAAACATTAGCTTGTTTTACTGTTAAATTCCCTCCTTATTGCCAAAAAATGGCTTCACACGATTGCTCTTTAGGTTAGTAGGCATGTCCCATTTCACAAAAAAGAGAAGCCCACATTATGATTACTTACATTTACAACAGCTGAACAGCAGAAGAGACCAGGCTTCTAGGAGTACTCAGTCATTGTTAATGTTCATTCATGCTTAATAAAAGTTCAGTTCATTCTTGTACACCATTCAGGTTCTCTTTTTCACAAAATATTAGAATGGTCATGTTTCCATCTTTTAAATTATCTACCACTGTGCAAGAAGCTAATAAAATCCCTACTCTTCATTTACATACCTCTACAGTAGTGCTCAAAAGGAGAAGAGACCTGTCTCCCCAGGATCTCTGGTCAAGCACTTTTAACAGGAACGGAAGAAAATACTCTGCTATGGCAGAGGCTGGGATTAAAAATGCCTCTTAATAACATCCTCTTGAATAAATTAAAATGCGCCAGGTATAGGTTCCACTGCATCTTTTTCAGGAAGTAGCAACTCAGGCAAAATTTGAAGTCCTGTACTACAGGACTTTGGTACTACAAATCAGCAAATTTATGTTATGTACCTTATTCACAGTCCAAAAATTACAGGAGGGAGCGAAAAGTGTGAAAGCTCTGGCAAGAAATTTCTGAGCAAGCCAGTTCTACATCTGCCTCCACGCTGTGCCGTTACGTTGTGCAGAACCACTATAGGCAGGATCCTATGCAGTTATGGTAGAGAGTTTGCTTCCCTTTGCCTCAGGTTACACTTATGCCACAGCATAAAGTGGCCTGTGAATGCATTTGAGCACTAGCCTGCTGTAGTGGGTTTACATGGCAAGGTTTTGGTAGCAGGGGGGCCATAGGGGTGGCTTCTTTGAGAAGGATCTAGAAGCTGCCCCATATTTGGTAAGGGCCCCGCTGCTGACCAGAGCTGAGCCAATGAGCAATGTTGTTTTGCACCTCTGTGAGAGCAGATTTAAGACAGGGAAAAAAACTGCTGCGCCACTCAGCAGCTGGGAGGGTGAGAGGAGTGAGGAACAGCCTTGCAGGCGCCAAGGTCAGTGAAGAAGGAGGGGGAGAGGTGCTCCAGGCACCGGAGCAGAAGTCCCCTGCGGCCTGTGGTGAGGCCCATGGTGAACCAGGATGTCCCCCTGCAGCCCATGGAGTACCACGGTGGAGCAGGGTTCCATGCTGCAGCCCGTGGAGGAGACCACAGTGGAGCCTGTGCCCCGAAGGAGACTGCGGCCTGTGGAAGACCCCTGCTGGAGCAGATTCCGGGCCGGACCTGTAGGCCGTGGAGAGGAGACCACGCAGGAGCAGGTGACCCGGCAGGAGCTGCTGACCCGGCAGGAGCTGCTGCCCGTGGGGGACCCAGGTTGGAGCAGTTTGCTCCAAAGGGATGGACCCTGTGGTACGGACCCATATCTGGAGCAGTTCTTGAAGAGCTGCTGCCTGTGGACAGCCCACACTGGATCAGTTCGGCAAGGACGGCATCCCGTGGGTGGGACCCCACAGCACAGGGGACAAGAGTGACCGAGAAGGAGCGGCAGAGAAGAAGTGCTATAGACTGACCATAACCCCCATTCCCCCATTCCTCTGCACCACTCGGGGGGAGGAGGTGGAAGAGGGTGGATGGGGGGGGAGGTGCTTTTGGTTTCTTTCCTTTGTTTCTCACTTCTCTAGCTTGTTAGTAATAAGCAATAAATCTTACTTTCTCTCTATGCTGAGTCTGTTTTGCCCGTCACGATAATTATTGCGTGATCTCCTTGTCCTTATCTCAACCCTTGAGCCCCTTTAATCGTATTTTCTCCTCTTTGAGGAGGGGGAGTGAGAGAGCGGTTGTGGTGGAACTCGGCTGCCCACCCGAGTAAAACCATCACACCTGCAAAAGTCCACTCCACCCAAGCGTTAGTTCTCTCATTTTGGACAGCCCTGGCCTGCTTTCTCCAGCCATCACCTCTGCAGCCAAAACCCACCTGTCCCAGCTCAGGCATCCTCAGGTGTCTTGGCTGGGTCCAGGTAACACTGATGTAGGCACAAAGATGCCAGCAAGGCAGCCCAGACACAGAAAGCAGTATAACCTCACAGCTCAGTGCTGCCTTGGGTATGCTTCAGCTTGGGACACCTTAAGCGGGGGTTTCTGCATGATCTGCAGTCAGTTCTGGCACATGCCTTTCTCTGCTTGATCCCCCTCTCATGGCACGCTCTTTAACACTAGCACTGATAGGGTTTGGATTAGCAGCGCTGTTTGCTTTCTGTGGAGCTCTCCGTACCTTCGGCTAACACAACTGAGAGTCGCCTCAGCTTGATTTGTAGGGAAGCTCAGTACCAAACAGTCAAACCACCACGCAAACAGGAGAAAAGAAACAGTTTAGTTCTAGCGGTTTTTGCATTTCTAATAGCTGGTAAATTGAAATGTAAAACAATCCTCTGGTTGGCATTCCAGAAGTTAAATTTTACAAGAATATGCATTCAGAAAGGGGCATTTTTGAGCTTAACTGCTGACTGTGAAACCTTCCAAGATGCCAAAGACTAACCAGACTGCAGGAAGGCCACACCACCTTTGTTTCCAGCGAACAGTACTGTGGGCACAGTACAAGTCTCTGAACAAGAGCCAAGAAGAGTGATGCTTGCAGGCAGTGTGACAGGAAATCCCAACAGCATTAGGTATTTGATTTTGAAAACTAGATCATTAAAAATGCAGGTGGTTGGAAGGATTTAAGTACAAAAAGAGAGCAAGACATAAAATGGAACACAAAGCCACAGCAATGAAAGATACAGAAAAGAAGCAAGGAAAAGCAGATGCAGAAGTTTAGTCACACAAAAAGAGAAACAAGGACAGAAGGATTTCAGTAAAGAACAGAAAAAAAGTCTGTTTATTTTAGTCTGAAGCTAATGGAAGTAAGAAGTCCTAAAGGCATTGGAATAGTTTAATTTTCATAGCTGGTCTGGTTGACATTTTCTTTTGAACACCAGATTAAATAACACAACTCGGCTAACAGCATCTTTGCTATAAATGCTACGGGGCTAAAGACCAGATAAGCAGCAGCATTTAAAGCCTTTTTCCCTATGCAAATAAGTGCTGGTAAATAGTATCAACACATACATGTTTTGAGCAAGATGAAAATACAAAATTTGTTGACTGCTCAAGTCTGTTTTTCAACTTCAAAATCCTTATGCCAACACCTGACATGCATCAGCCTGAGGTTTACATATGAGATGATAATTACAAAGTTGTCTTAAAAGAGAGAAATAGAAGACAGTAAATATACTTAACTATGTGTATTTAACTAAGCCTATTATTTTTATTATTGTATCACTTGGATTTCTCAGCAGTCCGTATCCCTTAACATGAAACATCAACAGATTAACACGAGTGTTGTGATACTAGGTACTTTTTCACCTGAAGCTCCCATTCTCAAAGGCAACAGATTCATGAAAATACCAGCTCCTATGCTGAGGACAGACTGTGGGCCTCAAAGTTATTAAATAAAAATTGAAAGTATTTGTGAGAAAAATCTCACTAGTTCAAGGATCGTCAAATATTCATGAGTTAGCAAGAAATATTCAAAACGCCTTTTTTATATTACAACATAAAACTCCATTATTTTGAACTTTTGAAGTGTGTAGTAAATATCATAAAAATGCAGAGTGAGCAATATGTTTTGACTTGAAAAATAAATTCTAGAGAAATAAGGCAACACCAAAGAAGGAGGCAACACGGGAGATGCAGTGATTTTGGGAAGGTCAAGCAAGGTGTCACAGCAGTGCTGAAAATCACACCTTTGGGTTCACTCGTGCTGTACACGTGCAGGCTGGGCCCAGAACCAGCACGTTCGGTACGGTGCATGACCCATCCAGACCTGGACACTGGCGAAACCCTGAAGAATTTGGTGGATCTTTCCTTGGGAAGATAGCTCTACAGAGAGCCAGTTCCAGGGAAAAGGACCTAAATTCTATTACCAGTTTTGAATGCAGGCAAGTTTTATATTGTAATTTAACTGCTGTAATGTCTGATATATCTGACTTAAAGGACAGAATTGTAATAAAGTTAGAAGCGTACAAAATTGCAGGAAGGACAATTTAAAGAGAAGCTCTCAACATTAACATCCAGGTTTTGAGCATTCAAAAGTGAGCTATGAAACATCAGAAAAATACATTTAACTTGAGGCCTTTGGTAAATGTCAACCAGGGGAAATATGACTTAGATTATTAGAGATACTCAAAGAATATAAGCCACAGTAGATCACTTCAGCCCTTGCTAATTACTAAAGGCACTAGTTCATTACACTGCTGTAACTGTATCTAATTTAGTTTGCTCTGCAGTTCATCTTTTTTTTTTTTTTTTTTTTTTTTAATGTATTACTCTGTTGTAGGGTACAATCTGCTCCAAAAGCGCTTCTCAACCCTTCTGGTTTCTACTAAGCAAGTCCAGAAACTGTAAGTGAGGTGTCCTCACTTTTAAGCTGAATACTGATTAACAAAAACAAAGGAAAACAAACAAAACAACAAAAAACACACTCCTCCTCCAGTAGGGATAAAAGCTTGCATTTAAAAATCAAGACCATCCTTCAGACATTTTCTATAATAAGACCCAAACAACTGGAATTAGTTAATAAGAAACCAAGGTCAGATGCAAATTTGAAATTCAGAAAAGCAAGGCTATTTGTATATTATTAACATGGTCTGATCATGTGATATTCCATTATAAATAAGTATTTATGGATTATTCCCGTGAGATTGTTGTTGAAATTTTACATGATAAAAAACAAGTATATTCATATGTTATTAGGAGGGGTTAGAAGTAGCTCATCTGTAAAAGTCTCTTCCAACCCAAACTATTCTATGATTCAGAGGAAAACAAAATAAAATAAAAATCTCAATCTCATTCAGGGTTACTCCAAGAATCAAAAATTACTAAATTACAGATAATTGAGGAAGTATCCTGAGTTTTGCTTTTTGCTTGTCTTTTTCCTCTCTTTCATGGGCACCTTTTATTGACTACTACTAATTTGCTGAACCTTTGATCTGGCCTAATATTATTGCTCAGGCATCCCACTACCAGGGAGAACATTTACCAACGATTCATTGGTAAATGTTCTCAACACAACAGAGGACTATTTGCATGATTTGTATTTTTCCACACAGTAAGCATAAGGTAGATATAGCTACATACATCTCACAAACCTATGCAGCAATTAAAAATACCTCAAATACTTCATAAGTAGAACAAAACACTTGTTAACAGGAACAAATATTTTAAGTTCTGTGGTACGAAATGTCAGTTCAGGAAAATCCATACTGTATATCAAAGAATATTTACTATTCACATCTGAGTTGACTTTCCAGTAGTTAATAATAACGAAAAACAATTTTTTAAGTGGCCATAACAAATTTATTTTACATGGTGCATGCCATTCTTGTCACATTTATGGCTTGGAAATACGGCAATGTAACAGATATTAAAACTGGCATAGTCTCATGTTTTAAATAGTGGTAGCCTGCTTGTATTTTTTGTTTAACATGTTTCTCACAAGTCATTCACAACTAATTGGTATGAGTTTTAATTGAGCTTTGTGTACGTATTAGAAGGAAAACTGAAAAAAAAAAAATGCAGCATTTCGCAGTGAGTCAAAAATTGCAGTACTTTTGAAGATACAAGAAACTTGTTTCTGTATGAATTTAAAGTGACTGAAAGGCATGGGAACCTGTTAGAATACTCAATGTTAAGACAAGTGTTATCTCTAAGTGAAATAGGACCCATTTTCTTCTGTTTGTATAGTGCACAGAGTCCAATTATCTCAAACACAGGTGAATGAGACAATAAAGTGTCTTAAACCCTTCCTTGCAATAAAATAAATAAATAAATAAATAAAAAGCCCAGACTGTACCGGAGTCACACTGGGCAGGCATCTTTGAAGAAAGCAGTCACTGATGTCACTTTTGGAAAATTCCCTAATATGTAAGCTACCTGCAGATACATGCTCATTTTTTTGGCCCTCCACTACTTTAAGCAGTCAACTGCTAAAAGAAAACATTTCCTAAATTTGCCAGTTTCTGTAGTACCTGATAATATAGCGACTTCTAAAAGTGCTAGCGTATAAGAAAAGATGGACAGAAGAAAGTACATTCAGCCAAAGAGAAACAGCACAAAATTTTGAGACGGATGAGTGCTGGACCTCTACCCTGTCTACACCTTGAATTATGGCCATCTATAGATGAATGTTACATAGATGGGACAGCCTGCTAGCCAGCAGCACCCTCATCACACCATTTGCAAACATGTCCACACTTAACACTTTTTAAAAATACTATGAGTTGAGGGCATCAGTCAGAGCCCCTTATCTACACGAACCCTGAACAGAACCTTCCTTCTAAAGCCAGCTCTGCTTTCTGTTTTTGACTTCACAAGAACTGCTGAGGGGTGTTTCCAAGGGGACAGCATATATCTACTTACAGGATCTGGTCTAAGAAGTCACGATCGCTCCTTGACTCTGCAAGCAGTTGTGCATGTTGCCTATTGTCTATGACTGAGTTCAGATAGCAGTTTCAGGAACACAATGGTGAAATTGTCAGATACATCTGAGCAAGGTTTAACTTGTACAACAAAGGCTTTAACAGATTCCCCAAGCTGATTGCAAGCTGTAAGAATTTAGGCAGCTGATGATCATGCTGTTGGGTTTTCCCTGCTTTTTAACCTTTATCAACTAAAGGGGGGCAAGTTGTAATACATCTACTCACCCTTCAATTGCTCCTTTATCCAAGACAGCATAGACTGCCTTTATACTGCATCAAATACATCAACTTTTCTTGTGCCTCAGAGACTCTTAACAAAATGAAGAGATATAAAACTGGAAAATCAACTGCATCATACAGAGCAATCCAATGGGGTACTTGCTGGGTGTTATCACCTCCTTGCTCGTAAGAGCTCACTATCATGTCTCCTTTCCTCCTTTTAAGCCCAAACCTTCACAACAGAGAAGGTAAGGGACCAAGTAACATAAATAAAATTATTTTATAACATTATTCTAGACCTGGCAGCACTGCTAAAAAGTTTAACACAGGCACTCCTACCTGTGACTGGGAACTGAACCCCAGCACCACCTGGGAGCGACCTCTCTTCCTGCCCCAGCACAGCTGTGTCCTGCAGCTGCACCCACTTGGCTGCAATGAGCACGCCGGGGGCAGGCCTCAAACAGGCCTTGTTTGTGTCCCCCATTCAGCCTAAAGTCCCCACAAGGATAATTAGCCTACAAATAACCTCATCATCTGAAGTCTGGAAAAGAGCTGTATGGTTTCAGTTGTACCCCTCTGCAATTAATTCTACAGGTTCTTATCTTCATTATTACTCTCCTACTACATTACATAAAAATGTCGAGGACCTAATCACACTTTGGGGGTTGTTTTCCCATTTACCTCAACAGGGTTTCCACGGGTGAAGCAAATCTGTTAGTAACAACTGGTGGTATTGACTGCTGTATATTAAACCAAGCAGAATCATTTGTCCTCCAGGTTCTGCCTTCAACACAGTAGGCAAAGCTCTGTTTTCAAAGGACAAAACAGTTCTGATGATGAAATAAAGACTTTTTCTTAAGGCAAAATGCAGAAAAAAAACGACTGACATCTGACGGCTATGTTACAAAAATAGAAAAAGTTCAAACCCAGGTGTTTTATCAGCTCTTTTGCCTATGATCATAGTTCAGATAGTATAGGGAAAGGAGTTTATTGGAACATTTTATGCTAAAATGTTAAAAGGCCTATACACCACCATGTAACAAAAAATCCACAACATTCAGAGAACAGAAACTACCTTGCAAATGAACTGAAACAAAAACAGCAAAAAAGAACCTTTCGAGGTAGCTCCTGCATATTGGCAAGGGAAGTAAAAAGCTTAATAAAGTGAGACTAACATAATTTGTCAGGAATGTTGTACAGTACAACATCAGCAATGCTTGGCGACTGAGGATTCATTAAAGTGATGGTGAAATGTTTGGCGGTGGAAGGTTTGACATGTTTTTCATCTTCCAGCAAGAAGTTATACTTCACTCAGCTAGTAAGGCTACCAGCAGGTCTAAACATAGCTTATGTTTAAAGTATACATTCTTGTGATTTGAACCCTTATAGTGAATAGAAATGACTTTGCTATCTTTGTTCCAACATATTTTTTCTGTTTCTAATTACACGTGCCAAAGTGTTTATCTTATCTATTTTCCTACCATATCACAGTTGCAGTCTGCTCCCACTGGTCTTAGATAAAACTGAACATTTGCACTCCTATAATAATTACAATTTCAAAAAAAGAGATTTTAGATTAACTTTCTGAATTAGAAACCTTGAAACATTTTCGTTTAGAAAACAATGTTTTTGACATGCTTTTGCATGTTTTAATGTCCCATTCCATTGAGTTATTTTACTTTTGAAAGATATGTAAAACATCCTTTTAAAATGCGAAATGCTAACGCTCGCTTTCATCAGCATTCCTTCGTAACTACCACAACCCTGCGAAATAGTTTCAGCGAGAAGATAACCATATTTTTGGGTGAATGACTTAGTTATCATTATTATTTGCCCAGTTGTAGTTGTAGGTGGTAGCAGATTTCAGTTCATGCAAATCTGTATGAAGCAAAGTTGCTTAAAGAAGCAAAGGGCATATGAGTTGGTGTGCATTCTTCCAACGGTCATCTTCTAAAATACCAAGTACCACCTCTCCCATGTTGAAGGCTATACAAATTTTACAAATTTTTACTTACAGAAGGCAGGTACTTTCCCCCAAGTCTCTCAGTTCCTTTAGCTGCAACATAGCTGTAGATTTGCTTCTGTCTTATAGTGGAATAAGGAAAACTCAGTTGGAATGCATTAAGCTTCTGAAAATGCCTGCAATTACAGGTCAGAATTAGAAACCTACTGAATACAGGTTGCCCTGGAGCCTGCTGTACCTGAATTTGGAGCAGTTTTTGACTGATGTCATGTCACATTAATATCAGTGCTACTTAACCCTGAAAGAGTGCCAGAGTTAGAAATGGAGCTGACACAACTAGGTTTTAATGGTCTCCAGCAACAATGTTTACTGCTCTGAGGTAAAAGGTGAAGAAAATACGTTGTCCTTCCATATACCATTTTAGCAGATCTAGGTAAAAAAAAAAAAAAAAACTTTTGACACATGCCCCTAACAAAGAAATAGAATAAAAGTGTAATCTGCTGGCGATATTTTACCACACACTCCTACGTGCAAAGGATATTTCTGTTTCTTTTCTTTTCTGATTCATGTGCTTGAATGAACGATTCTCTCACTGCAGAGATTTTTTAAATTTTTTTATCAGAACTGTAAAACTGGAAAAGCCAGTGGCATTTACTTGGCAGTGTAGCCCTTGTTCATGAGCCTGAATGCTTGTTACAAGACTTGTAACAAAAAATACACAAATATCTCCAATCTCCATCTCCCCCATACCTAAAAATGGTGCAGCCAGTGACAGGTAAGCAACTACTCAAATGAAATAAACTGGCAGAGCAGGTGCACAGCAAGAATGCAAACAGGATTGTCGTGTGCTGAATTAAATATATTGGAAAGAAAAGAATTGAGAAGTGAGCAAAGCAAGCCAAAACTCAGATGCTCAGCAGTGCAGGGCAATTCAGAGGCTCTCAGCTCTTGTTTCTAAGCAAAGCTCCTGCAAGGCCTCACATACCATTTGCATGTTCCTCCCGCAAGAGTGAGTGGGCTGGTGCTATCATAAGGAGCAAGTCCAAGAAAAGAAATATAGAACAGCTTTGAAGTAAAAACTCTCTACTATGAAAAGCTTTTCTCTAAGGAGTTTTTTTTTTTTTTTTTTTTTCATTTTTTTTTTCTTTTTTTTTTCCCCTTCAGGTACTTCAGGTATTAGAAAGACAGGTAACAGAGAAACAAGGGAGGTAAAAAAGTCTGAAATCAAATTCATTTTGAAGAAACTGTGCAGTCACAAATAACATTTCATAGTATGACTCCCTCCCCACTTACTTTTACATTGAAAGATTGAAGATAGTCAAGCTGGTGAGCTGGGATAAACTTTTAAGTGCAAAATGAAGAAAGCTTGTTCAACACATGACTTGCCTGGTATCACCCAAACTCTAGACATTCTTGTTTTTAGCTGCAAAATAATTTGTATATCAGTCGTCTCTTTCCTCTTCAAGAGAGTTTTCTAATTACAGTTACATGCCAGGAGACAATATTTGAATTTAGTTTAATTTATAAATTACCATGAAGCAGGTTTGTCCCTGGTGAATTTAAAACATTATCTAAAATTTCATGTTTTATCCACAGCTGTCAAGTGAGCAATTTCCCTGCCTTGAAATATATATAATGCAAAGTGCTAACCCTGAAGAGAAAAGAAAAAAATTAATCAAATCTCTCTATTCAGGAAGAAAAAAAATCTGGTAATAGTCCCTTCCATCCCAGAAAATGATGATAAATTACTGATCCAAAATGTGTCTAAGTATTGAGCATATAAAGGTGGTAACACTGATTTAACTATTCTAGAATCTGGATAACACTGTGCATGGCATCACACAATATACAGAGAAACACAGCCTCCCTCTCCAAAAGCTTAGTCTCCTTGCAGACAATACCAGCCAAGGGTGAGTGAAGAGGAACTTTATTATCTCGAATTTGCAGAAGCACCCCGAGCACAGAGCGTATGAGCTGACTGCACTCTTGAAGCCTTTGCCAAAAGATGAACCTGTGTGTCTTAATCCTAGTTTAACATTTTACCCATAAATCGCTCCTCTCTCATCCTGTTGACTCCTGCCTGCAAATCCAGGCTGCCTGAGCACATGTGCAAAACCTTTATTTCTCCTCTTCTCCACATCCTTGTAACAATTTCCAGTTTTTCTTTGTTGCTATTTTTTTCTTTAACCAAATTTTTGAAACCTTTTCAGGGTAACAGACAAGGAGAAGGGCCCCTGTACCTTTAATATTCACATAGTTATTTCCATCATGAGGGCAGGTTGGTAATGGCCTGGCAAGGACTGGTAACTGCTTTGCATCAGATTTCCCCTGGCTGCTCTGACTGCAGTCTGTACAACAACCGGTTGGAGAATGCATGGCTGAGTCCTTGCTCTCTGCTGTTACTTTTGTTAATCCTACTGACAGTAATTTATGCCAGAAGAGACAAACCTGCAAAAAATCCCAGAAGTAATCAATACAAAAATTACAGTAGAACCACTTAAGGACTCTGACTTTAACTTTGTGTGCAGTGGTATTATATCAAGAGAAGAGGTGACATAAATAATTTAGCTGCTGACCATAAATGAGACAAGCTCTACTGTCACCACAAAAGCATGACATGGCTTAATGAAACCTTGAAAAATAAATTAATATTTCCTTTGGGGACACAAGAAATATTTACCCCCAGTGCAAATGAACTTCTCAGCAAAAAGTAAAATTCCTTATTCATTAAGAAAAACTACAATATTAATTTTAAATATTTTGTTGTAGAATAATGATACAAATATTCATATTCTTGTGATTATGCAATTTTACCTGCAAATTTCTACAATCTACTAGATCTTTACCAACAAATTTATCACACATCTTTTATCCTAAGAGATATGGAGGCGCAGTGCTGACAAAACCTGACACAGGAAATCAATGGCAGAACTGACTAAATATTAAAATCCTCTGATTTGTATTGCAAACACTACTCCACGTTACCAACTTTATCAACTGCAAGAACAATTATCAACAACAACCAACCTTATCAGCTCCAATTAATATATATGTACTTTTATTACCAAGTCTTAGCCATAAAGTGACTCCATTTCAACTCTATAAACCTAAAATGAATAACCTTCTCCCTGATTTTAATTTGGTAAGATACATTCTGTTTCCTGGAGGTAGATGGCAGATCCTCATCTTTGATAAGAATTTCCTTGTGCCCATCTCCTCACCTTACTCCTTCTTTTTTAGGTCTGAATATAGCCTTTTATAATGCTTGCGCATTATCTCAAATCACAAAAATTTACTGCTGGCTGTAGAATCTGACACAGAACCAAAGTCTCTAACAGGAATTTTCTAAGATTTTTCAGAGCTCTTCAAACAATGGTAAAGTAATTAGGAGCAAAATGTAGCAGTAGATACCAATGTACTCTCAAGATCATGATATACGTATCTCAAAGCTATGAAACAGGCATGTCATTCAAAAAAAAAAAAAAAAAAAAAATGTCTTCACTAAGGACAAAAATTTCCTCACCTTTCGTATTATCTTCTTCATCACTTTAATAAATATGTTTAGCTCCCTGAGTGCCTAGAAAAAAACTGTAAAATTACAGACTTAAGTAGGAAACCCCCTCAAGCACCAGTCAGCTACAAACCTAAAGGCCTTTCCACCACAGAGTGGATTTTTTTATTATTTCACATACCCCAGAGCTTTGGGCACCACTCATTTCACCGGTTATCTCATAACTCCTGTTTTCTTTACATGAAATATGCACTAGCATTTTGTACTCCCTGCTGCAGCATATCTGAGATTAAGTACCGATAGCCATTCAAAGATCACAGAATCACGGAATCATAGAATATCCTGAGTTAGAAGGGACCCATAAGGATCATCGAGTCCAACTCTTGGCTCCACACAGGGTAACCTAAGAATTAAACCATTTATCTAAGGGCGCGGTTCAAATGCTTTTTGAACTCCATCAGGCTCGGGGGCATGACTATATGGCCTGACCACCTCTGGGTGCAGAACCTTTCCCTAACCCCCAGCCTGACCCTCCCCTGTCCCAGCTCCATGCCGTTCCCTCGGGTCCTGTCGCTGTCCCCAGAGAGCAGAGCTCAGCGCCTGCCCCTCCGCTCCCCTCGTGAGGGAGCTGCAGGCTGCCATGCGGCCTCCCCTCGGCCTGCTCTGCTCTGGGCTGAGCAAGGGACGTCAGCTGCTCCTCATGTGCTTGGCCCTCCAGACCCTTCAATGTCTTCATAGCCCTCCTTTGGATGTACTCTAATAGTTTTATGTGCTTATATTTTGATGCCCAAACCTGCACACAGTGCTCGAGGTCAGGCCGCACCAGGCAGAGCAGAGCGGGACAATCCCTTCCGTTGACCAGTCGGCAGTGCTGTGCCTGAGGCACCCCAGGACACAGCTGGCCTTTTTGTCTGCCACCGCATACCATGACTCATGTTCAACTTGCCATCAGCTAGAACCCAGAAAGACACAAAGCGTTTCAAATTTCTGAAGACAATGGAGTCTGATTTGCTCAAGACAAAAAGAGAAACAAAGCTAGGTCCTGCTGTTTCTTTCCTTGTATGACCTGCACTTTGTGGGAGGTTCGTGGTAAGGTGACAATTCTCAATTTTATAGTTGCTTCGGTTTAGCTGTGCTAATTGTAATATGCATCAAGCAAGAGATAATATACAGGCTTTCTATTGGGATAAAGACATGATTCTGGACTCATGCAATCCATCTGATGTTTACAGCTTTTTTTTTTTTTTTTTTTTTTTTTTTCATAAAACACTCAAAGATGAGGGTATTGGATTTGATGGAGTGGAACTGTTGAAAAATGTAGTACTTTGTGTTTATTTTGTGCTATGCTCACACACAATGCTTTAAAGGGCTAGACTAGCACTTGATGCACTTCAAAGGCTAGAGAAACTCTTTGCTAGAAACTTGTTGAGCATTATGGCAAGCAAAGGAACAAACTATGGCTGTTCACAAGTTTTTTAAGTACTGTGGTTCTAAAACATAACCATTGCATACAAACTCATTGCATGAGAGATCAACTACAAGTATTCTGCTCAACCAATGCCTATTCACATTTCAGATGTGTGGAAACACTCATATATTCCATGTTTAGTCTGACTGGCCTCAAAAATCCACTACTGAGACCAGTGGAATCTCACTTCAGGGACAAGCAACATTCCTACAAAAGCATGCTTTCTCAGTATACAAGATGGCTATTACTATCTACAGTCAATTAAGAAAAAATAATGGGGGAAAGGGGAAGTAAATCAAATATTATAAATTTAATCAGCTCATAAAGCTATTGAATGGACCCTGTGACAACTGAGAAAAACGAGACTTTGTTCTTGGCACAAAAGACAGACAAAACAGCTTATCATAAATCTTGGCACCTATTGCTACTGATGATACTTCTATTTCATGATGACTCACCATTTCTGAATGCAGGGAACAGCACTGGCAAGTTTCTCTCTGTAGCTCGCCCTCATATCTCTGCCACTTAACTGCAAGGGCATCTTGAATCAGAGATGTTTTTGCCCAGTCAGTGCTCTATCCTTTGGTTGCTTTCACTTTTACATTTGGACTATGCCCCAAGCACCTTGTTGCCTCACTTTCTGTGCATGTTGCTTGGTTAAAACAAAAACAGTAACTCTTCTTCTACAGTTTCACATAACAGATGAATCACTACTACAGGGAACTCGCATGAGCAGTCCTCACTGCAGTAAAATGGAAGAGGGCAATGCTGCATTGCATAGCTGATCATCCAGACTATTCCTTCCTGACTTGAAGAGATTTTGAAAGTGTCTTATTTCACCCTCTATTTTATCAGTTGTTTAAAACACATTTAAAAAACACTTCCAGATCTATCTTAGCAACAAATGCTGCTGTCTTGAGAAAAGCCATGAAAGATTTGGAGTTTATTTTTGCCTTCACTCTAAAGGTATAAGCAATAAATTGATAATAACAAAAAAAAGAACCAAAACAAAACAAACAAACAAAAAAAAACAAACAAACAAAAAAAAGGGAGAGAGATGAAATGTAATGCTTCCTATAGACATCAGTGGCAGGAGGAAGATTTAAAAAGGTAAGTGGCCTGCTTGCTCCTTGGTATTCTATCATTAATCCACTCTTTTATATATATATAAATTAGTATTTTGATTAAATAAAAAATTCCTAGTGCACAGTCTTAACACTGCTGACTTTAGATGTGAGTGCTGATGCTTCAATATGTTAGGCCCATAAATGCAAATTGAAGCAATCACACAAACATGGGAGCAGAGTGAAAATAGAGCTGAAAGGTTTTTTATCCAAACAAACTCAGTCACTTGATTAAAGTTCTTGAGTAATTTGCCCTTTGTGATGTTTATAGGAAATCTACTGATATACAGCATATAAATTCTCTTTTCTTTTGGGTACCATCTCTCTCTGTACTTGCAATACAGTGGAAATATATCCAAGCTCCCTGTAGCCTTGCAGGCTGTACTCAAGCTAACTTCATTTTGGGAGCAATATAGCCAGATTAGCACTGTGCTACACCCAAGCTATTTTTGCTTTCTTCACAGCAGCCTGCTACTAAATGTGCTGGGAAGAAGTTTCACTAGTGTTCTGGCACATTTTCCACAACAGTCAAAGAAGCTAGCACTCCAAACTTTGAGTGAGAAGCAGAACGCACCTTGTGTATGTCAGTGCACATATAACCCACAAGCTACCGTTCTGTATTTCTGTGACTACGTTGATTTTTCCCATGAACCACTGATAATTCAAGCTGAAAGAGCACTCCTACTGATGTCCATCTGCTTGCCTTTGATAAAGCCACATGGTCTAGGTAACCGTTCTTGTAACTTTTGTCCTAAGTATCTTGGATCAGATTCACCTTCCACAAACTCTACACAATTCCTATTGATTAGTACAGCTTGCCATTCAAAACCACTCAGCTCACAGAATAAAATGCAATAAATTCTTCCAAGCAATCATTCAGTACAAGGTGGTCTTAATTCTAAGTATATCCTGCAGAAGTAGTTGCTCACATTATTATATAAATGCCCTACACAATGCAAGAAGATCCTAAATCACTTCAGGTCTGGAGATGAAGCTGCTATTTTATTTTCCTCCTTAAAGCAAGCACATCAAGAAATGCCACAGACTTATAATATTTCTGGGCAGGTTTTTCAAGACCACAAACAATGGACTCAGAATAAGGTAACTTACAATACAGAGAGCTCAGATTTACTGGGGGAAATAGATTAAAAGAAATTGCATCAAAGTTACCAAGTGTCAAGGATATCCCTGTAGGGCCAGTCCTTTTCTTGAGTTTTGCTTTCATTGTGGTGACTTCCAGCAGTCTCTTGAGTTAAAACAAACACTGCAAAATTCTTCCCAACATTGGGGAAATCTTATTTCCATCTTTGAGCACCAGGTATTTGTGCACAAGGCTGCAGGAGCCCTCCTAGCTCTGGCTCCCCCGTTCACCCAGCCAGGACATCCACCCTGCTGCCAGGACAGCCAAACAGGCCCCAGCACTTTGGGAAAATGCCATTTCTTCCTCCTTCTGCAGCCATTAACTGCAACTGGCTTGAGACTAGCATCCTCTCCCAATCACACATTTTTTTTACACAAAAATTGCAATTTTAACTGTAAGATCATCTGAGCTCCTGCAGAGGAGAAAAGAATTATGTTTCCTGTGATGACTTTGATGCTTCCAAAGCATACTGAGGAGAGAACCATGAAGTGCAGTAGTAAAATTTAGGAAATAAATGGTGAAAAGCTTTGTGGAATCTGAGAAAAGACCTAATTCTCAACAAGACTGAATGAAAATATCTGGTTTTCGGCATTGCTATCAAGTTGCAACAAGAACAAAGCAGGGGTCTTTTTTTGCCATGTACAGAACATAAAGCCTATCTTTTCTCAAAAGAAAGTAGGGACCATTTACTGAAATTCAACTTTTTTATATACAAACAAACCTAGAGAATATACACCAATGACTTAAAGGATTTTCATAAACAAGCTATCAGAAGTAGTAATGCCTTTTTTTTTTTTTTTTTTTTTTCTTAGTGGGAGGGGGGGGGGGGGGAGGAGGGGGAGTGCAGTCATTTTTTTTTTATTATTTTTTTTTTTCCTAAACTATCAACAGACTTTATTATTTTTAAATGTGAGCTGGAGAACTATAGGCTCCTTACCGTTCTGCTTAGTGGAATAGAAAGCATTTAAATGTTTCATCTGGGATATTACAAGCAATGAAAAAAAAAAAAACACTTAGCACATTTGCGTAGGAGGTGTTATTGCAAATCTATTGTCTTCGTAGTCTGTATGTTTAAGTAATTCTGGGCCAGTTATAGAGGCAATGACAAGGCTTTATACCTTGTCTTTTAACTTGACTTCCACTGTACAATGTAAAGAGGACATGTGAAAAAACTGATTGAATGAATGACTTCAAGATGCTGTTGATATGTAGAAACCAGAGGTTACTTTCCAGACTTTGGTCAGAGAAAGAGCTTGGCCCCTCATCATTTCTTATTTCTGTAAAGTAGTAAAACAATATCATAAATTTTTACTGGTGAAGTTTCTTGTTGCCACAAATCTTAGTGCAACAGTAAACAGAAAGGAAGTTACTATTACAGAGAGATCTGAATCACTTGCAACCTGAAAAATGCATTTTAATACAGCCAAATGCAACATAATACATCTGGGAACAGAGTAAATCTCCTCAATCTACAAACAAATCTGCAAACTAAATCTAAAAGCTGAAAAAGCTTGTCTTGGAAAGCAGCAACAAAGAAGATTTAAAGGTCAATATAGAGAAAGTTTTGCAATTTTTCTGACAAATAGTTTCTTTGCTGGAAAATACACTTACCAAAGTCTAGTTTAGGGGAGGACAAAATTTGTTAAGTAATTTAGGCTGAATTTAAAATATCATTAAAAGGTGAAAATTCTGATTTTTGGTCTGCCTAATATTAATTTCCTGTCGTTTAATCATAAAATCTATGAATGTCATATATATTGCAATGTACACTTAACAACACGTATGCTAAACTGAATATATTTTACTGTTAGCAGCTGGCATATCCTGTGCTGTCATGGAGTTGGGTTCTGAAGTACACTACACTTTCTTCCACAACAAGACTAAGAAAGTCTGCCTTCTGAGTTGCATTGGAAATGAGAGGAACAGTCGTGCTAGAACTTCTGTTACTTTGAAAGCAATTTCTTGGGAATTCACTTTTTTTTTTTTTTTTTTTTTTTTTTTCTAATCCAGTGGCCTTAAATGGTCTGTTCATTCACATCTGCGTTCTCTCATATCATCCTTACATTGCCCCACAGAATTAATTGAGTGCAAGATTCACTGTCACACTCACTGCCCTTTGAAAAGAGGCACTGTTTCCTACCCACTTCACAGCTCCAGCATCAGTCAGGAATTATTAGTGTTTGATGATCTTTTGTTTCAAGACTTCAATCTCTTGTACTTTGAAATTGAAATTCCTTAGCCTGCAAGCACCTCAGACTCTGACAGCTGACTTCTTGAACTTTCCTAAGCTGCAACAGCAAAGAAAGTAAATCTATCGGTTCGGCCCCTTACAGTAATAGCTTTTGTTAAATATAAAAATAAAAATGAAAAAATAAATAAAGCAGTGCTGGCAATGTCTACTGAAACTACTGTCCTCAGTTTTTTTTTTTTTTCTCCATGAGTTGAATTAAATCTGATCTATACACATTTTTAAACAGATCTGTTGAAGCATTGGTGTATCTTGGATTCAGCAATGTGACAAGTCAGAAATATCAGACAACCAAAAGTCTTTAGCAGCTGCATTCTCATGGTCCTATCAATTGTTGTTTGTTTGTTTTTCCCCAGAGGAAGAAATAGCTGGCATTGCTCTGCTTTCACATTCCCTACACAGCCCAAGCTGTCCTAAGCCACTCCACAGACAGGAAAGCAGATAATGAAATAAGCTGGTAAGAAAAATTAAACATTCTTGATGTAATGAAGAATTGTACTACCAGATACAATTTCCTTCTAGTCTGAGAATTCATCTACCCCTTTCCGTTGGTGTCACGGAATAAAAACCAGGTATTTGCAGACACCAAACACCTTATTAACAGTGTCAGACTTCTCAACTCCTGACATGCCTTGGTCCTTCCTGAACCACAAACCGAGATTAAGCTCTTTAGGAATCGTAAGTGCAGAAGATTAAAGGCAGTAGTATTTACATAGGTCTTAATGACACACAGTGGTATATTTCTGTGGTCACATACTGTCTGATCAGCAGTACCTCCCTTCTCCCCCTTAGACTGAATTGCCTCATTATATTCTGATATGAATATCACATCAGAAAAGATGGCATCCTTGTATGGCAGGAATGATCAAACCCCCCTTCATATAGCAACATATCACAGTAATAAAGTAATTACATTTTTTCAGCTAGAGGAAGCAGTAACTCAAAAAAAAAAAATAAAAAATACCCAAAATAACATAAGCCATGAGATTCTACTGTGATTTTCTTTCCCCTAAAGGCATCAGCAGTAGTTTAACTCTTAAAGCACTGACAACAAAAATAAAACTATGAATTTCTAATTCGACCATTATTGATCCCTTTTGAGATTATTACTTTACTTGAAACACAGATGCATATGTCTACAAGGCTGATGTTAGGAGTTGCTTAAGGAGGATTCAGGCATTCAGAGGATTTAGGATTTGATGGATGAAAAGGAAGGATTTATTGTACACAGAAGCAGTTATTGCATCTTCAGACCAGTGAGTTTGAGAATAGAAGCCCAACTTGGAATCCAAAGAAAAAGCTAAGTGCAAAGAATCAAGGCAGAATAAAAAACAAACAAACAAACAAACCAAACCAAAACAAACAAACAAAACAAACAAAAAAACAACAACAAAAAAAACCAGAAGGTCTTACATAAACCACAGCTTTTCATTTTTAGTCCAGTCTCAGCCATCATGTACCATTCACAGCATCTCTGAAAAGTGTGTTTTTTTTGGAAAAGAGAAAGGAAAGGTGCAAGCCTTTACCTAAGTTTAAACCTTTATGAGCCTTCTTGCAGCCCGGAGAATATTAAGACCTTAGACACCGGCAGAGAATTGCAGTGCTGTATTTTGGGAACAAGGATGATATCATGATTGCTTTCAATATGAATAAGACGCCAGGCCACAGAAGTTTCAGGTATACAGTTTATGAAACAGTGACTGTTTTCTCTTTCAAAAGAGAACACCGTTGCTTTTGGTTGGTCCCACCACTGAAGCAAGTAATCCTGGTGCTTAGTGCTACAGTTCTGTAGTGAAGCCTAAGAGCCAGGGCGTGCAGAAGAGGGAGCAGAACATTTGAAGTTCAGTGCTGAGGAATGTTCATCAAAGATAAAAGCAAACCATTTTGCTCTTGCATGTTTCTGTTGCTGCCCCAAGCTTTCACACTGTTCTGTGTCTGGCTGGGATGGAGTTATCTTTCCCTGCGGCAGCCCATACAGTGCTGTGCTCTGCACTTGCAGCTAGAGCAGCACTGGTATCACACCAGTGTTGTGTCTGCTGCTGAGCAGTGCTGGCACCGCAGCAGGACTCCCTCCAGGCCCCCAGGAGCCAGCAGGCTGGGGGTGGGCAAGTGATGGGGAGGGGACATCACCAGGGCAGCTGACCTAAAGCAACCAAAGGGATGCTCCACGCCATGTGGGGTCACACTCAGCAATAAAAGTGGAAAAGCAGAAGTGGGGGACGACAACGGCGGGGCTCTCCTTATGAGAACGCCTGTCCTCCCAAACAACTGCTATGCATATTGAGGCCCTGCTTTCTGGGATGTGGTCAAATATCACTCATTGATGGGAAGTAGAGAGTAATTCTTTTATTCCCCTCTGTGCTTCTGTGTGGCCTTTGCTTTTTTGTTTGTTTGTTTTGTTTTATTCTTCCCTCTTCATTTTTCCTTTACTTAAATTATCCTTATCTCAACTCATGAGTTGTTTTTTACCTTTCCTGCTTACTTTCTTCTTCCCCTTTTCTTCTCAGGGGGAGTGAGAGAGCAGCTGTGGTAGAGCTCAGCTGCCCACCTGAGTAAAACCACCACCCACACAATACTATTTCAATTCACATAACTGCTTGGGTAAGTCATCTTTGCATGTAGGCTCCAATTCACTTGGGACACTTCCACAATGTGTTTCCTACAACAGAAAGTTGGGTAGTTTGCAGTTTGAGTCAACAAACTGGGTGAAGTTACAATGAAATGCATGGGATCTGTTCCTCTGTCACTTGCTGTTCTCCTCTTCAGTAAATTCAAGGAGAATAATGCTTTTAACAGACAGCAACAAATAAGAATACAGACACTTCTGTTGGACTGGACTTGAGGCCCATCTGTTTCAGTAGGATGGCTCGTACAGTCCTCAGCACTAAATACTTAGGAGAAGGGGCAAAATGTGCATTAGGCAGATAGCAGATAATCCTCCCTCAGAGTGGATCTCTTCTAAATTCACAGTAAAACTGGAGAAAAATCCTTGAACAGTGGAGTTTAGAAATGGCATGGTCAAATGAAACTTGTCTAGAACCTTACAGGTAGAAAATAAGTCAAAATTATTTACAGAACAAAAAATGTTGTGATTAAGCCTATTTAATGAGATTGTTTGGTGGTGGGTGGAGGGAAGGGGGAAATACAATTCCCTACTACCTGGTCCATGAGACTTACTGTGGAATTCTTTGTGGCTCTGAGAGGAGGGTTATGAGAATTTCTTTCCTTTATGTTTATATAGAATATATATGTGTGTGCTGCCTTGCTGTGTTAAGTCTAAACATATCAATGTTGATTGAATCATTAAAATAATATTCTAACCCACCAGCCCATGAATTGTTGCATGCCAATCACAGAAGTACAACTGGCCAACTCACTCATAAGCAGAAAGAGTTTTCTTTTCCTCTCACAGAGCTGCAATCAAAATCCAGCAAGACAGCTAATTGTAACCTAATCTTGTCAATTCTATGTGCAAAAACAATTTTAGGTATGATTGTCAAAATGTGCAGAGGGAATAACAACAGGGTATTTCTGGCACCCTATGGATTTAAAAACAGATTCAGTGGCATTTAAATAAAGTAGCAGGGCTACATTTGCTAAATCAAATAATATTGGACTAATAAGGACATCTGGAAACAGTTGGTATCAAACAACATTTGATTTGTGTTTCCTTCATAACTGTGTGTGGCTAAAACAGGTGCACTGTTCTTGGCAGTGTAGAAGCCAAGTGCTAGACACTTGCAGGGAAGTTGGAAAGAGACAGTTATGTGCTTATTGGCAAAGGTATTTGAGCATAAATAACAACACTGATTCAAGGCCATCACATTAATGAATAGAGATTTTTACACTTATTAGCATAGTAAGGATCACATTTACATTTAGACCTTATGAATATCTATTAGAAATACAGGGGAAAAAAAAAAAAAAAAAAATTGAATGATCTTCCATAAAAAGAAGGAAAAGGAGTGGAAATGAGGCTTTATGTCATTGTACCCCTTTTGGATAAAATCATGAATTAATCTCTCCATTTCAATCTAGTGCCAAGCCTTACTTGGTAAATACAGGAAGCTTAGGTAGTGCAAAGCAAGTACTTGTGAGATTCAAGGCAATGATGTTTAGTCAGGCATTATGCCTTATTAAAATTAACATTTTTCTTAGCATTTAGGAATTTTAAAATCAGTAACTAGGACTGCTATATATGAACTTAAGCTATCTTTAGAACAATAAATAATCCTGCCTCAGTGTGCTGTAAAGCTAACAAAACAAATCTGACCACTCCGGTAAGCAAATAGCTCACATAACCTTCTTAAGTACAAGCAGCTTGGTTTCAATTAATAAAAGTGCCAGCATTACCCAACAATTAGAAGGGGGCCAAGTATGCACAGAGAAGGGAAATGAAGCTCCCCATGAAACCTCTCCTCTCACATCCTCTAGCAGAACTGGGCCAGATAGTTCTGTTCACTGCTATTATTATTCTTCTAACCTCATGAATTCCTAAGAGGCTGAGGTGGGAGAATTTATCAGTTGAATGTTTGCCTATGTTATGAAACTTTGCATGTTCTTATGATAATTCTTTCCAAATCTTTTATGAAAAACTTAAAAAAGAAAAACAAAACAAAACAAAAAATCAAACAAGCAGTTATTTGGAGAAGTGGAAGACTCAAAAACCAACACAATTTCAAATGTAAGGTTTTGAGTTTTCTTTTCAAAAGGAAAATTTTCCCACTTCTATGCCAAAATCCTCACTTTATGATTTGAACTCATTTTTCCCAGCATTTTGCATGGACAGGATAGCCCTCCTCTTCAGAAAAATTGACAACAAGAACAAGCTTGATGAGTGTCAGACATGCAAAGGAAAAATGAGTTCTCAGAGTCACACCAAGCAGACGTGGTGTTCAAAGCCTAGGGCAAACATGACCATCTTCTCAGCCACTGCTCTAATCACTGGACCACACTTCCACTCCCAACTCGACGACAGACAGATCACATTACTGTGACTCTCCTTCTTGTGTCTCAGTTCAAACATTTTTGAGGACCTTGCTACACACATTACACACATTATTTATTTCTAGTCCTTACATCTAGAGGACTGATAATTTGAGTTGGCTGGAATCTGCTGTCTGGAATTTAATTGCTGAGCTGCCTACGGCAACTTCAACCATAAGATCACTTTAGTAGTACTTGCATACCCAATTATTATAGGAGCAAAATGGTTATGCTACTTTGATCAATCATAGCTGCACTACTGATGTTCACAAAGATTTTTATTGCTGTTATAAAGTTATTTCCCAACTCAAAGCCAATTATTTTAGTAGGCAGATTTTAACTGGTTTAGATGCATTGATATTAGGGTTTTGTAAGTGGTGCTAACCCACTGAGTAAGCACATCTTATACAAAATGGATGTAGCAAATATGGCTATTCTACATCTAGAGGCTGGTAGACCATGTTATAGTACTATGACGTCGAGATTAAAGAGAAGTTTTCTGAGTCAGAAATTCATCAATTCTACAAGCCAAAAATATACTTCTACACAATATATACAAATGAGTGAGAAAAAAATGTATCAACAAAAGCAGGAACCATTCTTATGCTCACAGTATTGGCTGTGCTCAGATCTCTTAGTGAACATCATGTACTTAATATAAACATGGAACAACAGTTACTCTAGCTACGCCTTTATGTCTATTCTCTACCAAACAAGAATCAGTACAGAAATAGCTGGGGTAGCAGTATGAAGCTTGGCATTTTTCCAAACCCTCCATGCATTCAATGTAGTTCCTCTAGGTGTTAACTCTGTTCTCCTTGTCTGTTATTTTATTATGCACGTTGTTAAGGGCATAGCATGCTCTAAAGCACAGTCCATAACACGAGGCCGGATTAACATGTGCCATCCAAACAGGTAGTAAAAGCAGTGATAGTTCCCTTCTCTCTCTGGCCAATGAAAATAAGAATTTAACTGCTGAACAGCAACGTTAACCCTTTCAACATTATACCTTGTATTAGAATGCAACTGTCATGTTTTCTCTCGTTCTTTCCCCTTCCTTTTCCTATTTTTCTTGTTCTGTTCTCACTCTGTAATTTTCTCTTCTTTCAAAAACACAACTAGAGATAGAAATCTATAGAAGACCACATAGGCAGTTATACCTACCAGTACACATCTTTTATTAGTGTAATAAACAGAAACTATGCACATTAGAGGGGCTAGTCCCTTTCCCAAATAATCACAGACTGCATTTCACAGCTGTACAATTCCTACACCAGTTGGACCCTTACATATCTACTTGTCACCACATACTTAAAGAGAGTCCTACTCTTATGTAGGGGTAAACCTGATAACCGAATAAGCAGCTCTGCTGCAGAGCAAGATAGCATTTAAAGGACTTGTCTATCTATAACTAAGCCAATCTGCTAAGCAAAAGGCTTCGTCTCTTCTACTAGTGGCACTGACATAAGACAAAAGTCAATTTCACAAAATGCTGTTAGTAGAAGAAATTGTCATAACAGGAATACAAAATATATGCTGACTCTGCCAACCTTACTTCATAACTGTGGCAAAACCACAAGTGGTCTCTGCAGAAATTGGCTTTAGCCTCACTAGTGACTAGCAGCTGGCTTCCACATGATGATTTGAGACCAGGAATCAGTTCATATCAAGACGCCATCAGCCTGCTCAAAGATAGAGAAGAAACAGGCTGGACGGAACAGGATATCTCCTTCAGGAAACCCAAGATCAAGCAAAAGGTCCAGAAAAGACCTTGTACTATCTGTATTACCTCAAACATGCAGGTTGAGGTATAAATGGGAAAATGTAAAAAGGGCCTTCAGGGGAAAGGTATCAGAAAAGAGCAGATATGTGTTGGGGAGCAGCAGGAATAGGACTGCTCCCTGTGCATGAGCTCACAGTTGGGGCACCTGTGCAACAGCGACACAGCAGAGCCAGTGACAGGCAGTCTAGCGCACAGCAGATGTGGCAAGTGAGCAAGCCAGGTGTCAGGTTTTTTTTTCAGGAACCCCCAAAACCACTCAGGAGATGGGGCTGGAAACAGACACCCCACCATGTAGCTCCAACCAGGGCCTGAGCTTGACTGGGGCTGGTGGGGCACGGGTGGGAAGGCAGTGGTGTGGTGCCGCTCAGAGCTATCCACACCAAAACTCGGGGTCCTGGCCCCACTGTTTTGATTTGCATTGAATGTTTTTCTGAGAGATAAATTCATCTCGTAGGATGAGTACATAGCTAAAGAAAGCTTCATGCATTCTGTTGGGTTCACTGCTTTACCCCAGCCAGAGTTTTAAAACTGAATGCATTTCTTTCAATCCAGACCTGCTTTGGCAGAATCTGAACAAATTGCAAGGTTAAACATTGCACTATTAAACCATGACTCAAAAGACATGGGTTTTAGTCCAGAGATCAGTTAATCATAACCAGAAAAGTCAGACAGGTAATAAGTGTATTGCTCATCTATTACGGAAGAGGTGATTAACTGAGGGCCTTTCCATATGGAATAGAATTGCCATGAAACTGATATTAACAGACGACAACTGGGCTAATAATAGAACTGCATTATATGCAATGCTAGGAAAGGGATCTGAGAAGAAATTGGTAGACTTTAAAAGCAACGAAATCTAATTTCAAGTAATTTAATATACTTTGTTGGTCCTACGTTGAATTATTGAATTCTATAATATGAGGTTTATCCCTTTTCCTCACAAGATAAAAAAAAAAAAAAGAGGCACATGTTAATAGCCTGAAATCTCACAACTTTTATTGCCTCGAAGTACCCGTCTGATCCTTGACAACATCTATTAGTGTTTATAAGCCTCTATCTTTTTCTATACAGAAAGAATCAGATCTCCATGTACGCAATCAGACTTGGCTAGCAGCAGATCTACGCTCCCAAGATCCGTTAATTCTGTCAGTGGCAAGTAGCACTTCAGAGCATATGGAGAACTACTCCGCACGTCCTTTTTACAGGTTCTGTCCTGGCATCAATAGCAGGCCTGTGCAAAGGGTACAAAGGCAAATCCATGGGCAAAAAGAAAAGTCATGATCTGCAAAACACAAATAGTTCAAGTGCTACTTCAGAGATGATTCATGTACCTTCAGTTTTGACTTTATGTTGTTCAGAGTTGTTAAACAGACTGCGGTGCACATTGAGTCTCATGTAAAAAAATTCAACAGCTATTTAAAATGTGTTTTTAAAAAAGGGGAAAAAATGAAAAAAACAAAACAAACAAAACAAACAAACAAACAAAAAAAAACCACAATTGCTTTCCTGTTAGGAGAGCAGATTTCATTCTTTCAATAGATTACTTTTTCCCATATGCCCAGCCTTGTCAGATTCATAACCCTCTCTTTGTTGGGTATAAGATAACATCTGCTTACATTGCCAAATTCCAACACAGTGTTGTGAGGCTGGAGCTCCTCTCCTGCAGTCTTCAAAGACTGATTAACATCAAGAGCAGGTGCAACTCCTACAGGCTTTACTTGATGACATCCCATTTTCCTATAACACTCTTTCCACCATCTCTCCAGATATTTGCAATAAAAGGTTCCAATATCAACACATACAAGGTGACTGATTTTTAGATCAAATATACTTTCAGTTCTCAGCTTCACTCAGTTATTTTTACCTTCATGTGTTCGCATTCTGCTTGCAAGTGTGTTATGCACTTTGATGGCACTGTGGGGTCTACACCACTGAAATAAAATAGCAAGCAAAGACAAACGTTTTCCTCATCCAAACGATTGCAGTTGCGGGGATCCTGCCAGTGGCCACTTAGAGTAACCTTTACTGTATCTGGGCCATGACACCAGAACATAGTAGCCAAACCTTTGCAGAATTGCAACAATCCCTAACCAGGCATCAAACATGCAGTCTTTATTGTCAAGAAATGTCAGTGAAGGAACTTAAGAGACTTAACAGTTTTCAGATAATGCTAAATGCACCTTTAATGCACCAAATTTGCCATTTTTTTTTTTTGAACCATTATAAGACAAAGAAATACAAGAACAGTATCAAACAAATTGTAAGAAGAGAGGAAGAAATCAAGTTACAATAACAAACTATTTTCCAATGGAGAAACAAGCAGACAAACAAAAAAAAACACAAAAGGACAAAGTTTTTGGTGAAGTGCTGCTTGATTAAATTTAGTGGAGCAGTATTTCATTTGTGCTTTGTAAATTAATGTACTTCAATCAAGAGATTTGACTTCACTACATTTTTTTTTTTCCTAAAACTGAGCACCCTGCAAAAACATGGAGTGTTTGTCTAGTTAAGGGGACTAATGGAAAGAAAATGAGGAGTCAGAGAAAAACAACAAGGAAATGAGTCAATTCAAGCATGAAAAGTTAGATAAGACAAATGTTGATATTATAGACTGGTAAAACAGAATTAACTCAAGATCATATTCGCTCTTTGCCACCTCATGTATGATTCTAGTCGCTTAGTCCATACAATGGTGCCTGTAGGTTTGATTGTGCACGCAGGGTTCGTTAACATTAAATCTTTACACTGTGATCTCATACTAACTTCAACAGGACATCCATCCCTACAGATGTAATATTCTGGCAATAAAGATAGCCAAAAGAGTCCTCGAAATTTGATGACTTTAATAACTTATGTATTAAGTTTAGGAGTGGTATATTTCTTTGCAGGATTTGGACCCAATATTAAAATCTCTTCAGAAAATAGACAGTTTCTTCCTGTGTTTTTATACCAGAGTGCCGGTCTTTATTGCAGTTTTTATGAGATGCTATAAGTCAAAATTCAACTTCCCTAGATCACTGCATTTTATTTCTTCATGCTCTTTTGCATTTCACTTCACGTGACTTGCACAATCTACAATATGAAAGACGCTGCTTGCCAAAATAAAGGAAAACAAACAAACATCCTTCTCTGCAGTAGCCCTCTTTTCTACCTGTAAAGTCATTGATCCAATGATATTTCTTCACATCCACTCCTCCAGATTTATTCTTGAAAAAAAGATAAACAGACAGAAGAGTTATCACCTTGTCTCCTTGTGGAAATGCATTGCCACCAGAGCCACAATTCATACAGTGAATATCAAGGCCAGCAGTGGATATCTATGAAAGTAAGAGGTAGGAACATTGCACCTGATGATGAAACAGCAACAACAAGCCACCACAACAAAATCCTATTATGTGTTTCTTGCTGAGATGTGTTTTTGCCTATTAATATTGTTCCAAAAGCAATTGGAGTCCATGTTGTTCACACCTGCATAATGAAACAAATCAGAGAAAAGCCAAATTCTTCTGCTGCTGTTATTCATCCATAACTTGCATGATTCTTTGGTCCTTATAGGTCAACACATTTCAGCAATCGGCAGTGTGCTACTGTTGAACATTTGTTTCAAATGGAAACAGCTAAAACAAAATTAATAGAAAAAGGTGTTGTGTCTTTGATGTAGTTGCATACATTTGTTATGCTGCAAGGACTAAGTCTGCTAGACCTAGCTGATGTAAATGGATTGGTTAAATCTTTTTTTAGGTAGAAGGAACAATCAAATCCCTGTACACATGGCCACAAATGCTTTAGAGATGCCACATTTATTGAGCTATGCTATTGTGTAAAAATTCAGATATGTTCTAGAACTGTTTCAAAAGCTCCTTTAAAATTCTAGCTTAGGTTGTCAAAAAATGAGCTAGCTCACCTGGTCAGAGGACAGCTGGCTTATAATTTTCAAGAAAACCATTGTTCCAGAGGAAAAAAATTGCACGCAATTCAATTAAAAAATACAGATATTTGTGGCAAATTCAAGTTCTTTTCACACAGATATGTATGCAAAAGGGTGTAATTTAATTCGTAAAACAAATAATAAAAGGTATGTTAAAATGAAGATATTTTCTTTTTGAAGTTAGTTTTAAAAAATCTCTGAGGCCCAACACCACTCCAGACTTCTCTCCTTCACCCCTTTGACTGCTGAAGGTACCACTCAGTCCATTCCATAATGCAATGGGTGGCAGCACAAAGCACGAGGTGCCTGTGGTAAGGGCACAGTGGTTTCCTTCAGAGGCTCTTTCTCTGCCCAGGGTGAAACCTGTGTCCCTTCTATAGCATCAGCAGCACCAAGGGGCTCTGCTGTGCCCTGCGGCGGGGCCTGGAGGTGGCTGGGACCCCCCGCACAGGCCCCACTGCGAGCACCGTGACACAGGCACACAGTATACCTGTACCTAGTTTTATCCTGAAGGCTGTTTGATTTCCAAATGGTTCTCAAATGCACTGATATTGTAACTACATCATGGCAGACCTAAGACTGTCAAAAATACAACCAAAACATTGGTCAGCTTGTTCCTGTCATAACACGTTTTTTCAGTGCAGAATTCAACACTTGGGAACCTGTGGTCTTTTCAAAGGCAGAAGAACTTCTGTCACATATCATTATGAAGTGTAAAACAAACAAACAAAAAAACACAACAAAATCAACACCACCCCCCCCCCACCACACATACACACACACACGAAGCAAAACAAAAAGCCCAGCAAACTTTGTAGGCTTTCCTGGAGGAAAAAAAATAATAATTCACACAAGTAGCATAATTGCATATACTCTGGAACCACAGGAAATAACTACTTTACCATGTTCACCCATTCCAAAGGGAGAAAATGGAAGTCACTCAAGCTAATTCTTTTTAGACTTGCACAGACTGCCTCCCATTACAGTGGCTCTGGATATGTACTGCCAGCTGCGAGCCCTGCTAAACTACCTCCCCGAAAGCTGGCTTTAATTCAGACACATGGAGCCTCTGCACACTATTACAAATGAAAAATGCCCTCCCTGCACATGACTACCACGCTCACTGTGCTGCATTCAGCTTTCAGATGGCTGAAAATACTTTCTTTCCGATGTGAGAACCACTTGTGGTTTCTTGGAAAGGAACACCGTAGGGATATGTAAAATAATGGATGGTTTGGTTAAAGTTCATTAGGCTTCCCCATTCATCCTGAAAAATAATCCTAGAAATATGGGGAAACTACTGCTACACCAGAATTACATTTAATAAAATCATGGGATGTTTAAAGGCACAGGTTCTGAAGAGTATTTCCTTTCCCATAATTAGTTTCACTGATGTTAAGGGGGCTACACAGAAAGACTAAAAGTTATACAGCTTTCTGTGCCAAATCTTAGGAAGCAGTCAACAAAACATGGAAATTAGGTAACTAAAAAGCATAAGAAAGTCTTTTAAGGGTTACTAGTACTGTTTTTGTTATACAATGATATACAGAGGCATTTGAGGTATTTAAATCTCACTTACTGTGTTTCATTATTGTAACAAAACCAAAGAAATAGTCACTCTCCCCAGAGACCCCACAATGTTTTCCTGTGGCTTCAAAATGTCCTTAGGAGAAGTCCAGAAACAGAATTATTGTTCAGGAAAACAACCTTTCGAAAAGAAGTTAAGAAAAGAAGTGATCCTAATTTATAAGTGTTTAGATCTTGAAACATGAATAGTTGGTTATAGCAAACAGTCCTGCGCTTTCTCAGTAATGATAAGTCATGTCTAATAAAAATTTCTCTACACACAGGAAGAACAAAGACAGAAAGTACCCAAAGGAAAAACAAGAAAAAAAGTAATTGAATCCCAGATGGTTGAGAAACAATAATATGATTGTATTGCAGATCATTTGCAACACTAATAAAAACGGTTCATTTAGGCAATAGCTATGTCAAAAGTAAAGCTTATTGAAAGAGTTAAGATGACCAAATAATGTTGTTTTTCTGCTTTTGGTCTTCACAGCTGTCTATTTGAAACTCCACCTGAAAAACTTTCACTTGCAGTTGTTAACAGTTAACACATCATCAAAATCCTAATCAGCAGATCAAGATATCACTTAAAACTTTAACCTTTAAGCATCAGGGAAGGCAACTGCAGCATTAGAAACATGCAGAAGATAAACATCCCTACCTTAAGAGACATTTTTTTTTTTTTTTTTGGAAGTCCCTAGAGAGGTTGTTTAATACAGGTTTCAGTGCATTTATCACTTCGAAGAGGATTTCAATTTTAATTTTCTAACTCTGTGTGGTGGTTTTACTGTGCTAGGCAGCTGAACACCACAACCGCTCTCTCACTCTCCCTCCTCAGATAAGGAGGGGAAGAAGTAAAGGAAGAACAACTCATGGGTTGAGATGAGGATAATTTTATTAAAGGCAGAAAAATATTAAGGAAATATTATTATTAATTAAACAATCCAACTAAAGGGAAAAAAAGGAAACAAGAAAAGGGAGGGGAAAGGGAAAAACAAAACAAGTAAAGGCTATGTGGAAGTATAGAGGAAATAAATTACTCTCTACTTCCCAAAAATGAGTAATGCTTTACCACGCCCTTGAAGCAGGGCCTCAATGCATGTAGCCAGTGCTGGGACGTAGTCATAATGAGAGACCACCCTTCCCATCTTCTTCCATTCTTGCATC